>JASGLE010000044.1:2847000-3555000 GCA_030179965.1 Cyperus esculentus
TTATTGTTCCACAAAAGTATGTCAGTATACACTAAAGAAACAAGCACCTAGAAGGACCCACCTTCAGTTACATCACCGAAAGAGGAGAATGCATCCAAGAGTGACTTGTCATCCACCGACCATGACAAACCTTCATGCATTCACAATAAACGCAAAATTAAGCCGTGTTACATGATTTTCAGACAAACGCAACTACAAAGCAGGTAATATGCAATACCGGCAATAAAGAGCTTTGAATTTGAAGCAGGCTGAGAGCACATATAACGCAAGTGCTGGAGAAGTGGCACATGAAACCGCACGACTCTGAGTCTACTGACATAGGAAAGCATCATTCTACTTCAATCTTTTATCCTTCCACCAATTATCTGCTTTGCACATGAGAAATAGAGAAATTCAAAAGAATAAAACCACAGAAATTGGCTATTATTTTCAGCTAGGCTTTTCTTCAAACACTTGGGGGTATTGCCCATTTAGCTAGGCATTTCTTCAAACACTTTTGGAGTATTGGCTATTATTTTCACAGCTAGGCATTTCTTCAAACACTTGGAGTATTGACTATTAATTTCAGCTAGGCATTTCTTCAAACACTTGGGAGTATTGGCTATTATTTTCAGCTAGGCATTTCTTCAAACACTTTGAGTGCATGAATGCCCTGCTATGATGACTGATGAGCACGTAAATTTGCAGTCATATTCATATATACTCGAACCTGATTGCAAAGAAGGCAGCGGTTACTGAATACTGGGTCAGAAGGGGGTGGAGTTGTGTACTCGCAATGGGACTAACCAGCTGTGCCGAGTCGCTAACAATTAGAGACTTAGAGTCGATGAAGAATTGGAGAGAGAAATGGAACAATTATTCGTAAGGCTTTTAAATCTACTAGTCAATTAAAATAGGACGGACAATTGACAAATATAATTAATTAAAATGGTGGAATGCTGTCTTAAGAAACGAGAGGTACTGGGATCGATACCCCATCTCCACTTTTTTTTTTCCTTACTGCGTAGTGCATAGTTGCATACGTTCTAAAAGAAGTAAATATTTTTTTACCGAGCTTTTGGACAAAATTTGTTGTCAGAGTAATCAAATATCTAACTAACAAAATAATATCAGCAGTTCAGCACATTTGTTGTTATATTAATATCATTTATTCATTGTAGAGTTATAGCGTTAATATTTTTTAAATTAAAATTTTTTTCTCAAATGATTTTTAGTTAAGAATATGTTAACACTCAATTATGGAGTGTGAAAAGACCAAAATGACTTTGTATGCATATGTCATAAACTCATAATATTTAAAGTATTGGTGTTTCATAAAATCTAGTTTAAAAAAAATAATTATGGATATAAATATTTATAATTAATTTAATATCTTTATTATAAAATATTTATTGAGCTATATTTGTAATTTGATTTTAAATGTTATTCTATGTTTATAGAATATATTTCATGATAATATATAAATTAAAAAAATATATTTTTTTTAATTTCAGTTAAAAAATTTAAAAGTTTATAATTTCATTAGTTTGTCTATTTTATATTTAAATAAGCAAATTTATTTCGGTTATATATCATGCAAGAATATTTTTTCATAATAATTTTATGAAACACTAGTGCTTTAAATGTTATGAGTTTATGTCTTTATAACATATACACTTAATAATTGAGTATTAGAGGGTTAATTTGATGTTCGGGGTGTGTTTATCACAATTAGATAGTTTGGGAGGTGTTTGTCAACAAAAAAAAAAAGTTTGGAGGGCAACTTGTCATAAGGAGAAAGTTTGAGGGGGTGTGGAGTCATTTTCCCTTAATTTTATATTGGTAAACATTAAGGGCCTGTTCGGCTCCCCTGAATTCCCACTGGGAAGTCACTGTTCTCGTGGGAAAAAACAAAGTCACTCTCACATAATTTTCAATTTCCCACGTGAACAGTGACTTCTCAATGGGAATTGAGGGGAGCCGAACATGCCCTAAGAATTTTCGATGAGTTCTAATGGAGTATTAAAGGATACTCAATTTAATTGAAATTTGAAACACAATAAATCTATGAGTTAGCTAATATGTTCGTACAAAATTTTCTGTTTTTGAGATTTTATTTATATTTATTTGATAATCTATTGCGGTTGTCGTAAAAAAATAGTTGTCACCCGATCCCAACCCGTATTTTTTACTTTAGTATTAAATGGTGAATGGTCAGTTTTAAATGGGAAGAAGCGAATAGCAACAATAACACACCTAGCGTCCTTTTCGTATTTTTTTTAAGAAGCAAAACGATATGTGCTTTAGTCTGTTATGGATTATGTATAAGTTCTAAAGCAATCATTGCTGCTTATTAGATATTTTTTAAAAATACTAGTGAAAAGTCCATACCTTACTTTGAGTTGAAATTATTATTTCTCATAATAAATTTTTAAGATAATATGTAATGTGTTTTAAATTGAGATAATTTATATTGGCCTTTAATTTTAATGGGCTGAGAACGTCAACGGACATTAACGTACATCAACTGTTCTGATCTATCCAAAAAAATGATTAACGGCTCATGTTTCTTATTTGAGTAAGATAGCATTTTCATATCATTTTTTCCAATATATTTTTATATATAGTAAGGATTTTGACTGCATACTAGCAACATATTATGATGTGAGCTAATGACTCTGGACTTCAATCATGCATGCCTACCACTTGAAAGTTTTTTTTTTTCTTGATCCCAACTAAATACTCATTTAATATTGTCAAAGTTTACTTTTTGCACGTGTTGGGATGCTGTTAGGTCACCTCTTTTTTTTTAAAAAAGAAAAAAAAATAAATTTTTTTGGAGGTCACTGAACTTTACGTCAAATTCATAATTTGTCACTAAACTTCCATTTATCCATTTTTTGTCACTAAACTTCGATATTTATCCGTTGACATAACATCAATTTTATGATTTGGACATATATTTTTTCATGTCAAAAAATATAAGAATATAAAGAAAAAAATTATTTATTTATTTTCTTTTATGACTATACAAAACTTTCACATTTTTAGACATGTTATAAATTATATACCTTACGTGAAAAAATAATAATTATTATGAAAAAAAATTTATGAAAGAAAATTAAATAAAAATATTTTAATTGGACTTAAATTATCAGATGTTGTATACTTTTATATAAAAAAATTGATTTCCAAAGTTTAAAATTTGGGCCATATCAATTATTCCGTTAAGTTAGATAGAAAAGCTAACGGAGTGATCAAATTTGGATAAACGTCTAAGTTCAGTGACCAAAAACGGATAAATGAAAGTTCAATGACCAATTATGGATTTGAGATAAAGTTCAGTGACCTCCAAAAATTTTACCCAACAATGATAAAAAGTGATATTTTTAGAAGAAAAATAAAGGCATGTTTTGTTATGGGTGTAATCTACCGTCTATATGGATTTGATCCATAGAGTTTGACAATATTTACTGACAAGTAGACTACATAGACCCCATTTGTAACAACATGTGAGTGTGGATGTGTCCACTAGGATGCAACATGTTTTCCCTTTTGTTATCTTACAAATGTTTTAGGTATAGTAATGTTATCGTTCCATGTATTAACTTCGTTACAAGTATCTCAAGCGGCTGGAAGCCTGGAACTGTATCTGGCGGGCCTTTTAATGGTCTGCTGTAACTGTACTATATATTTCTTTTAGAGTTACTAAATTTTATACGAGGAGAATTTCAATAACCACAAAATTCAGATATTCTTGGTGATTACATTATTATTTATATATAAATTAATAAATTCAAACTGGTAGATATATTTTGAATCATCTCAATAACATATATAAATAATAATGAAAATTTAACATCGTTTCGATGGTCATTAAGAGAGGAGAAAAATTCACAAAATTTGAAATGTTGATTTTTGATAATGCTTAATACACATGTAAATAATATCAAAATATTGTATTTTTTTTGTGTACACATAAAACATGATACATACAAAACATTTCAATGATTTCATCAATTAGTTTTGATAACTTGGCAGTGCATCTCAAGGTATATATTATTAAACAAAAATACATGGTTCAGACTTCAGAACCAAGAAACACCAAACAAAAACAGACTACAAAAGGATACACATGGACATGGCCACATGGGTGAACTTGCTTAAATACTAATGAAGTAATGGTCCTCGGCTCAATTTCGCTTTCCGGAATAGGTTAATCGACTAAATTTCAAGTATATGCACACTTTAATGTTACTTCAAGTAGTTTATAAGTATAGTGGACAAACTGGACATTGGACAACATTTTTTTTTTTCTTTTCAACTGATTGAAGAAGGGCAAATCAGAAATCTTCTGTACGGCCTACTACTGGGACTCAGGGATGGGCCGATGGGGACAGGCTGGTTTGTACTTTGTAGCCTGTAGCCTGTAGCCTGTAGGAAAGTTGGAAACACAAACACTGTCTCTGTGTTGGGGGAAAAGAGGAAAGACGTGGGATTGACTTACCCATTCGATCATTCTCTTTTGTCTGGTCTGGTCGAAAGCTAGCCTCTCCATCGGTTAGCATCCTAAATTCCTACATGCTCTGTCCACAAAAGAATAAATTTGTAGCAAAAGTCAAAGGAAATAGTGAAAGAGTGAAATTATTTTTATGACCTCAATTAATAGAAAAGTGAACATTCTTGGAAGGAGACGAGGGACATTTTGGAAATTTCGTAATATTTTTTTTTTTTTTTGAGAAAGAAAGTGGATTAAAAAAAAGGTATAAATTCATTTAATTATGAACAAGTTGTAAAAGGTATAAATTCATTTAATTGTGGACGGAGGGTCTAATAAATAGACAGAGGCACAGAGCCATTCGATGGAGCATCCTGCATCCCTGCCTAGACATGATCTTCGCCACCTGGAAGATGCTGTATCTGACAGCCGGAATTGAAAATGTTGAAAGACACACATAAATCAATCATAATTCATAAGCGTTGGGCGCATTTTTTTTTTTCCTTTTCTTTTTCCAAAATAATATCCGCACCTAGTCCCTCCCATGTCAGGACCAGAATTAGAAAGTTAATTTCTGACTATTATTAAAGGTCACATTTTTGTAATTAAACTAATTTTCATCTGGAAGTTGGAACAAAATTAATAACATTTCCCAGAAATGAATAAAGTCTCTGTGATGACTTTATTACAAAAAAACAGGGATTTAAATTGACCAAAAAACATATTAGCGAAAATGTATTACCGTATATGTGGATTTAGCACTGTGTAATTTTGTAAATAAAAATATTAGTAAGGCTAAATTACTTCTAAAATAATGGCTCCAAATAATCATTTTCGTAGTATAAATGGTTGATTCGAAGTTTCGAACCATCTTATATGCCAAATTTTCATTTATTTTTATTTTTTAACTAACTTTCTAAGTACATATTTTTTTTTGAGTTGTCCATAATATTTACATCAAGCCATTTTCAAATTATCTAAAAAATATTAACAATTGTAAAATTGTTCTACAAGTATATTTATATATGGAGATCATGTTGAGCAATTTGGATCAACTGTTTAGATTTTGAATGATTATAAGGAGCCATAGTACCGGCATTCCATACTATTGATTGTAACCTAGACTCCCTAAAAATTTTATTAATTCTTAATAATGTAAATTGTTTCCTCCAATAAAAATATATAGAGTTATGAAGACGTATAGCTTGTACCTTAATTTCAATTTTGACAACAAAAATAAGTTTGTGTGGAAGTATTTGTATTTTTTATAAAAAAAAAACCAATGAAAGGACTATCAAAATATTTGCAATATTTATAAGGCGCAAATGTCAGATGATTATATTTCACATACAAAAAAAAAAAGAAGAAAAAGAATATGTAGGGCGTCAATAGAGCAAGTGCATAATTTTTTTTTTCTTTTGTAAGTTAGAATAAAAACAATGCATTTATTATGCTTTTGCTTCTTGAAGTGTAATGCATGGAGGAGTTTTTATACGGGTCATGATTTCATATATAGGGGCAATATTTCTCCAATTATCTCCACTAGAGAGGAGCTCAATCCATTACCATTGGAGTCTCTAAGGTGGGTGAGACTCATGGGCGGATGTAAATTTAACGAATGGTGTGAACTAGGGCTACACATAAAGTTCATAGCTCGTAATTCAGCTTGTGTTAGGTTTAGTTTGAGGTTGAATTCATTTAGCTCGGTTCAATTTTTTTTCTTAAAAAAACCTCAATTCGAGCTCAATATATAATAATTTATACATATTTTGAACTATTTTGTTAAAATTGTTTGTAATAATACCTACTTTATTAAGTGGAAGAGATATGATTGGGAATATGATCTCACCAAAGGGGCCGAGTAAAATTACTTATTTTGTTGTTGAATTAATAAAATAACAAAAAAAATTTAACCAGAATATATTATTAAATAAATAAATACAAATAATTAATTTTATACTATCGAAAAAAGAAAAAAATAATGTACTTATTTAGCTCTAGAGTTGTTTATCGAATTATCTGGAACTGACCCAAACCCTACCCGACCCGAGCCAAATCAAACTGGAACGGATATTATAGTGGGTAAGGTATGGATATGATTTAATTATCCGACCTGAAACCGGACTCGACCAGTTACCTATATCAATGCTCCATATATACCATGATAATACAAATACGAATAATAAATTAATAAAAAAATGAGAGCAATTAATGATACGATCAATACTTATTTGTCAATTGTGAGTATATATACTTACTTGTCAATTGTGAGTATATATACTTGCACAATTCTTTAGAAAAGAAATATTTGTGATTGATTAAGCATTTTAACAATTAACCGGTGAATTATTTGATAATACTAATACTTTAGGGTACGGATCCAAGTATGATAGTATCCGGACCCAAAACAAATAGCACCTCCATTCTCTAATTATTTATGGCAATGTGAAAAATAAATATAGAATTATAATAATCGAATTTGTTTGGAGCTCGGAGCTCGATTCGAGCTCTAGTTCGGCTTGATTTAACTCAAGTTCGGTTTAAATCCATTTTGATTTGGTTCAAGTTCGATACAGATGAGGTTCGGTTTAATTCGATATGTTTACAGCTCCAGTGTTAACTTTTTTTTTTTCAAAAAATGCCACAGTTGTATACGAACTTGTCATGTATTTTGGATAAATATATTGAATGCCAACAATTTGAACCCCATATTTTAAAACAAATTTACTATATAAATTTGGAGTATCATATGCAATTCAAGTATGCACATCATTTTGCCAATTGTGTATTCTATATATTATATTTGTACTTCATAACAAAATTAATTTGAAACGAAATGAGACACTACGTGATTTGATGTGCAACAGTACTAGGTCCTTTTTTTTTTTGAGAAATGCAACAGTACTGGGTCTAATTCGTGCAAGGTTTTTGCATTTCGGTTAATTGAGGAGAAAGGTTTAGGTGCACAGCTGGTAGCCTAGTACTGCATGCAGCTACTACGTACTGAGACTAGGCCTAAAATATTGCAATTTTTTTTTTTTGTTCTCTCCGTTGCCCGTTGGTTTGCAACTTAGCATTTTTTCTCTTTTATCTTTCATGGATTAAAATGATTTAAACAAAACAAAGCGAGCTCTATTTATTGTTGGCTTACAGCATACTACCATATTGGGTGATTTTTTTTCTTTTAAAATTTTGAGAAACAAAGAAGGCCTGAAGAGTGAAGAGCTTGCTTTGTTTGTTTACTGCCAATCTGCCATGCTGCCGCCAGTGCCACTGTCTGTGCCAGTACCATATTGGCTTATTTTAACTCTTTCGAAGCAAAGAAGCTGTTTAATTTCAGCTGGGTCCGTATCAGCTGCTATACAGAAGTATGGCAGGATGCTGCTCCAGTTGATACGGATCATCGTGAGGCTATTTTGAACGGCATAGATTTTAGCAATAGAGGTGCTTTTTAACTGTGGGTCCCACACGTCGGTGTTATTGGCAGGTTCCTTTCCTACTTCCTAGTTCCTACCATAGAATGCTACTGTAGCAGATACAAACCCGCTTTTATCAAACTTCAGACGAAAGTTGGCGTTTCCAGGCTCCAGCTTCCACTTTCGAGGATTTCATATCTCTGTAGAGCTGCACTGTGTAGCGCAGGATGTGAGCCGTTAGATCATCTCGGGATTCGAGCCGGCTCAAATCCCGGGATGATCTAACGGTTCACATCTGCGCTACAGATGATGAGCACTCTCCACTTTCGAGTGCACATTTCTTCCTTCTCTCGTTCCCTCGTTCTCTCGTAACTTTGTATATAATTCCATTCATTCTCTGAAATCCTTCCCTCCCTGACTGACTCAGTAACTCTCTCCATGAGCGCATTTACTTCCTTGGAATTGGATAGTGCCCCTCTTTCCGTCGTCGACCCTGAGATCTACGATCTCATTGAGAAGGAGAAGCAACGCCAGTGCAACAGCATCAACCTCATCGCATCAGAAAACTTCATCTCCTCCGCTGCCCTTGAGGCACTTGGCAGTGTCTTGACAAACAAGTACATGGAGGTGAGGTCAAGCAACCCCGACTACATCGGGAACAAAGTTGTACGCGAGGTTGAAGCACTATGCATCTCTAGAGCCCTCACGCTCTTTGAGCTTGATGAAGCCGAATGGGGCGTGAATGTCCAGCCCTACTCCGGCAGCCCAGCAAATTTTGCCGTCTACACGGCCCTTCTAGAACCCGGTGATGTCATTATGGGGCTAGATCTACCATCAGGCGGTCATCTGACTCACGGGTAACTCTGCCTTCACATTTTCATTTCTACTAATGTTCGTGTTGATGTCAAGGGTTTAATCCTCTGTGTTTAACATTGTAGGTATAGTACATCTGGTGTGACGAATGTTTCAGCAACATCAATTCTTTTCAATTGCAAGCCGTATAGGGTGGATCCAGAAACGGGGTACATTGACTATGAGCAGCTGGAGAAAGACGCCAAGAAATTCCGTCCAAAGCTAATAATATGCGGTGGGAGTGCATATCCGAGGGATTGGGATTATGCGAGGTTTAGAACAATAGCAGACGGCTGTAATGCAGTATTGCTATGTGATATGGCACACATCAGTGGCCTTGTTGCTACATTGGTACAATTTTATTTTTCTGCTTAAGCTTTTATTCATTTATTTTTATTTCATTTGCACAGTCTTGCAGCTGATGATCAATTCATATCCATATGCATTATCACTATACAACAAAAATGAAGTTCCAAATCTAATACTAGGATAGGTGTTTAAGTTCAGTGAATTTAGCGTACATCAACAAGCCTAGGAAGGAGCATAAAAATTCCCTAATTCCAGAATTTGGCATATTTGTTGTCAATATATACAAAATTAATCGGAACCAAATGTGTAGCTGATAATAAGTTGCTAGATTCCATTTCACAAAATTGGTATATATTGGAGGGTGGGATGTAAATTTACAGTATCTAGCTAACTATCTATTTATTTGAGCTTTTACGAGAGATATTCATAATTCACAATTTAGGAAATTTGTGAGACACCAAATTGTATCTCTAAATGCATGTCATACAATTTGATACTAGAGCTTCTATTTTACCTATTTAAAGTATTGAAAGTGCATAGTATTCGTAATTTTTAAATTAGGAAGTACGTGGAGCCAAATTAGCTCTCAGGACACGATAACCTGGCTAACTTTCAATTATTTGTAATAAATGTAGTTATAGCTAGTTGACTACATCTAGAAAATGTCAAAGGGACTGTAACATTGAATGAGTGAGTTCTAATTTTACCTTTTGGCAATTTCGTGTCATTATTCTCCTGTGTTGATCTTAATCAATCACAAATATTTCTTTTTTAAAGAATTGCTTAAAAATATAAACTCACATGCAATTCGTGACAAATAAGTATTGATCATATCATTAGTTACTCCATTTTTTTATTAATTTATTGTTCATACTTGTATTATCATAGTATATATTAAGTATTGATCATATGGGTATTAAGTCAGGTAATTGAATCAGATCCATACCTTATCCACTATAATATCGGTTCCGTTTTGGATCCGGGTCGGGTCGGGTCGGGTAGCTAGATCCAGGTCGGGTAGCTAAGGTCTGGCACTAGAACAAAAACGGCATATAGCAATGCCCCAGTATGTGGCAGAATGTCCTTATAGATGTAGCTAAATTTTTTACCCACATTGATTTTGATGTTGGTGAATGCAGTGTAGCTGGGTGCTATAGCCACTGAAATTCTTGATGTGGGTACAAATTGAAATCTTATGTAGCAAACCAGCCACACCTCCATTTCTAAGCTCCAGCCACACTAACTAGTGTGGCTGACAAGTTTATATACATTAAAATAATAGGCTTATTTAATGTAAATTATAGTTGTTTGCTACAATACCAATCCAATTCAGCAACATGTTTTTGATGTATCTAGGTATTCTGATTCTTCTCAATTTGCGTCATTTGTTATAATTTATATTATATTTATGATATCCTGCAATCACGTTTAAATAAAGACAACAATCTTAAGTTATTAAGAATTATGAATAATCACTCAAATGTTATACAAAATGTTCCTAATGAAAATACAGTAAAACGCCTAGCATGTTATACAAAATGATCCCAATTCAATCCAGTTAAACCTGAACTCCTTAAGGTTAACAAGTCTATTGGAATTCAACATTTAATCCTCAATGCACAGTATGTTATCTTCAACAATCATAGCTCTTGACATTTCCATGATGCACATAACAGACACGAGCCTGGAATTAGAAAATAAAGACTTAAAGTCAATAATTAAGGTTTAGGTAGCAAAAATAAAGTGAATGAGAAATCACAGTGATCATAAGCAGCTTCAACATGAAATGTGAACAAGCAATTCATATTAATTGATTTCATTGTAAAAGAAAAGGAGGAATAACGGAACATGGGCAAACCTTGCTTCTAGATACAAATTCATTTCTGATTGTATATCTCTTTCCCAATAAAATCGGGCATTATGCGAGCATGCTTGTCCTGTCTGACTGGCAATTGAGCCTTTGAAATATTCCAGGCCTAATTTATATCAATCAGTTGTCACTTTAGATTAATTCTGGAAATCAAATAACTGTAAACAAGGATAACTAACTAAATTTCATGGTACCAGTCAAGGGTCATGTTCATGTGTTGCACAACCTACTTATGGTCAAGTTATTGATTTGCCAATTAAGTAAAACAAAATATAAACTTAATATACATAATTGATGCACAAGTGAGTAATCAGGCCAATTGTGTATATATATTAGAAGTACTTTTCTTATTCTTGTTGCTTTGCTGTTTTGTAGCAGTTAGTCAGAACTATGATAGAGCAAGTTGTTTCTAGCACCAGTTGTGCATCATTTATTAGGTTTCTTCTATGCTTAGAATGGTGATTAGCACATAGCTTGGGGATGACTTACATGGACCTACCTGAGAAAACCCAAAGCATGAGTTCATTCCAAGGCCAGGTAATTCATGGCACACTTGATGAAGTTAGATTGAGAAAAATTAAACCTGCAAGTCATGACCATATGAAGGATATGTCAGATCCGAAAGGAATTTTGCCCACATCATATTGATTATTCTTATCATGTTACATAATCAAATAAAATCAAAACCTGAACGAGGAGCATCAATAATTATCCAACCAACTGCACATAGAAGAAAATAAATGTTTAGTTCTTTCGAGTATTAATGATTGTAAGATAACAATCAAATTTCTGACATCATCGTCACGTTCTAAATCCACTTAAATTACTGACACGTCAACACTCAGAGAATTAAGAATAAGATTGAAATTGATTAAATAGATGTGTCACTGTTTATATAGTATTTCACACTTACATTGCAAGTAAGGTCACTGTCTTTCTCAATTAAAACAAACAACCAATAAAAATTACACTACTACACTACAAATCTAGTATCTGATTTCCTTGCTTAGCATTTTGTGATGGTTTGAGGCCTATAACAGAAGAACAAGACTAATCCACTGAAAAGAGCCCCCTGCCAGAACCAAAGTAGTGATGTTAATGTGTTATAAATGGCATAACAAATTGTTAGATAAATTTAATGCTTCCTAACAAACCATCACTGATGACAATCAGTGAAACATTTATGTGAGATACTTGTCCTGTTTAAAGACTCAGGTAGGATAGTTTATATCTCAACATTACAGAGAGACAAATGTAATATATGTAACAGTTCAGACCAATAACTAGAATAACATTACATTAGTATATTCTCTGATAAGATTATCTAGTAATTAGGTCCAGCCAATTATTGAAGGCTGAGGCATAGGTATAGGTGTTATTGCCGGTTATTATTGAAGACTAAGCCTTCTCACAATAACTGCCTATTGCCAGTGGATATAACTAACAAGACTCACAATTATTACTTGGATTCAAACCACCAAACCCATCATTCAAAAGGGCAGAGCCAGGAAGGTTGAGCAAGCGAGGAGCCAATCCCCATCCCTTACCTCTCCGGACTACTTTTTACCAGTATGCTACTTTTTACCAGTATGCTTCCCGTCTTGCCTTTCTAGGTAGCTCAATACTGTTACAAGCTTCAAAACTGGTAAGTCGGACGGAAAATGAGAGCGACACCCACTGCGAGATTTCTGGTTACGGTTGAACAATTAAGGCTAGTGTACAATAACATACTTAAACATTTATTGAGATCTCAGAATATTCAATCTACTATCTAATCTAGCAAACACATTTCACAAGAAAGGATCAATCTTTCAATCAATCTTCCCAACGGAAGTAGAAACCAGACCTTGACACACTCGGCATGATCTCCTGATTCTTGTAGTCCGGATTGCGCTTTGACCCGCCGGCATACCTGACCGACGTCCGGACAACGCCCGGCAAGCATCAGAACACTAACTCGGCCCTCCAGAAGCTCCCCAGTGCGAACACCGCGACCCGACTGCGGCTGTCTGACGATCGACCTCCGCGCGCGTCCCCTGTTCGGCAGCCTCGCAGCCGCGGACAGATAGTACCTGGGTGGTATTGGTGGAGTTTCAGGTCGCCGCCGGATTTAAGATGCGAGGAGCCAATCCCCATCCCTTACCTCCGGTTTTTGCTTTAGTTTTTGCTGGAAACGAAAGGGGAGTAAGCGGCCGGAAGAGAGGAGAAAAGTTAGGGTTTGAGGGTTAAGCGGCAGGAGAGGAGAGGCGGCTGATTCAACTTGGTTCTAATTTCGGCTGAAAATTTTGGATGAGGGCAAAACGATTGTGAGAGAGGTGTTGCTTACATGATTGGATGCATTAACTTAAGAATAAAATTGAAGTTTGGTCCATTAGATTCTATCATCAGTGAGTTGATGAATAGATCGGAAGAGATTTTATCAATCTCTTGTAGTTTATATACAAACCATATTGTAGATGATCAGCATATTTTTTATTTTGCAAGATCTATTGTTATTTTTAGAAGGGACGGCACAAAATTAAAATGAAATAATTAACGGTAAAAATTTTGATAAAAAATTTAATTCTTAATCTACAAATAATATGTAGTCAGATTATTGGTCTAGTATAGTTTGATCAGGTGTACAACTTTCATATTGCATTTATCATAGTATTTATTTCGTAGCCGTTTATTTTTATAATTTTTTTTCACATGATGGATAGTCAAATTAACTTTTAATTTTGATCCTGCGGTGATTTTCCACAATCTGTATAATGTTTTTGTATTTGAATGGTTTTGATCGATCATTTATCATTTTAGATGTACTCTGAAAGCATTTGACATGTAACCATGATACTTATGCATAGAACATCAACTTGAAGTGTTCACTAATGTGTCTTTATCACTAAAAAGGTAACAAATTACCGATCTGTTCCGCTCATATTCTAAATAATAAACTTGATTGCACACCATACAAATTTTGTCAATTTTAAACCTTTGGATGATGTCAATCAACTAACTTTAAGAATATATAAATGAATGGACATAAATTGTACCTACCGGATCAAAGGATTATATTAGGCGCAAGATAAAATAAACATTATAATAATATTTTCCATACTTTTCTGATCTTATACAAAAAAAGAAAAATATAATTGGATAATGTTTTACCGTTGCGATCTTTCGTTGAAATTTAATGGTCCAAAATATTTTGATGTATTAGACCAATCAAATTAAATCAAAACCGAGAAAATTTCTATATGTACATAAATACGAGCATAATGTTTTAATTTATAAATTCTATTTTATTTTTAGATGTTTTATTCTATTCTATAAGCAGGATTTTAGTTTTCTGGTAATTTGGTCTGTTAGATTTGAATCGGAGAGATATTATCTGTCAAGGACGCCTCCATTTCCATCGAAAAGGGAGACCAAAACTCTAAAACAAGCACACTCTGTTAAGCAACTCGGCCACCATTCAGTCGGCCCTGCATTACTTTGATTTCATATCCTCTAGTGCGCAGGAAAATACTGCGCAGCACTCTAACTGTTGGATATGTTTCGAGATTCATGCAACTCAATCTCAAAAAAGCCCCCTCTAATCAACGTCGTTGAATCGCTGCGCAGTAAAATACTGCGCAGCAGAGGATAAGCACTCCATTCCTTTCGATGCGCACTGTCTCACTCTCTCACTGCGCTCACATCTCCTGTAATCCAAGTTGTATGCTAGGACCATGTTATCAAATATTAGACTGTTGGATCAAAATCAACGGACTAAATTAATTGTGAAAAGGTCTTCTATAATTTTAATTGAGACGATCTGGTCCGTTCCTTTTGATCTCACGGTCCATATTGAACAAATAGGGTCTTGTTATTCTCAAAGAATAACAGCACATACGGACTCGTCTTTCACTGACTGCCATTTCTTAGCACTTCCGCATCCGCTTTTATCCGATAACATAAGTATGGCTCTACATCTATTTTCTTGACCGTTGGATAAAAAATGGACGGATTAGATTAGTACTCTTTGGATCGGAGAGTTTTTTTTTTTTAACAGATCTGGACCATCAACAAAATTTAGCAGTAATATTATACAGACAAATGATCATGTGGTATTGACAAAGATTATTTAATTATACTTAACGTTTTAATCATCTCGCAACACAAAAATGGATGAACATATTATATTAATAGGATTATTATTTTTTTTATAATTTCTGTACAAGATTAGATTCAATGCAAGATTAGATTCATTGAAAGTTGGCAAAAATTTTGGAGGGAAAAATTCCCGCCTAACATGAAATTTCATACACAGTACACGAAACCTGTCTCGCAAACTTTATCATTTTTGTGGAGTATAGATTAAAGAGTAGAACTACCGTGAAAACGTTTGCATTTCGCTCCGAAAATGCTAACGGTCCAAATTATATTTTGCCATGTCCCAAATTTTGATTTATGGTTCCCATTAAGTTCATCATATAAAAATACTAGGGGATAAAAAATTTTCATTTTTAGAGATTTTTAAGTATTTATTTTGTATTTTTTAAAATCCAAATACAAACAAGTAATAATTTATTTATTAATATTTTAGAGTCATTTTAAAAAATCTAAAACAAATACTTAAAAAGTTTCAAAAATAAAATTTTTTTGTATATTCTACTATTTTTATATGATGAATTTAATAGGAACTATAAATCAAAATTTCGGACGTGACAAAATATAATTTGGACCGTTAGCATTTCAGAGCGAAATGCAAACGTTTTTATATTAGTCTAGCTCTAGATTAAATGCAATCTTTATATCTTTATAGACATTAAATGCATATGAAATATGGCCAACTAATGAACAATGTTGCCCGGAAGATGAAAAAAATTAGCCCACATTGAAAAATAAGGGAGGGAATACGAAGTGGCACCAATTTTATGGATGTTTTTCCCTGCTACATCAAATTGATGTTGCATTTATGTAGCTAGCAACACAATCACTAGGAAAAAAATAAATTTAAAGGAAATTGTTAGAAACAATGTAGCATACATCCAACACAAAGACCAATGTAGCTGGAAAATGTGGCAAAGAAGGGGAAACAGCAACATCAAACGCTTCCAGTGGCAGAGTTTATGTTGCTGAATGCCATTTCTGTTGTAGTGTGGGTTGGCTCTGGGTAATCGGGTAAAAGTAGCAGAATAGGAGATGTCTTTTTCTTGTATGATATTGGTATAATCTTGTTTCGAATCTCATTTGATTCTTGTATTAAAAATGGAATCGGTTAAATGTAAGATAAGAAATAATTTTGAGTCGATATTATCCTTTACTTTCCAATTTCACAGTGTTACGTAATATATAATTTCCCAGTAGTATTAATCTTTTATTATTGCTAATGTAGGGAGCGAAGAACCCATTCGAGCATTGCGACATGGTTACAACAACGACCCACAAAAGCATCCGTGGTCCACGGTCAGGCATGATATTCTTTCGCAGAGGGCGAAAACATTCAAAGCATTCAGATCTCGAGGGTGATATGTATGAATTTGAAGGGAAGATTGCTGCCTCGGTCTTCCCCTCCCTGCAGGGTGGGGCACACCATAATCAAATTGCAAGCCTTGCAGTTGCTCTCAACCAAGCTACGTTGGATGAGTTCATTTTTTACATAGATCAGGTGTGTAAATGGTTGAAAAGTTATTTTATGCAAATTACATAGATCATATGTGTTTTTTAAGTTATGCAAATTACAAACGAATCAATGTACTTTTGCCAAATCTTCCATTTTGATTCAACCAATTTAATTTCATATCCATCTGTATACATGCTAACTAATTCCTATATAGTAACTATTATTTTGCAAACAGGTTAAGGAAAATGCTGCCACTCTGGGAAATTATTTGACAAAAAAGAAGTATAAGATGATGACAGGTGGGACAGACAATCACCTCTTGTTATGGGATCTTCGTTCTCTTGACTTGACAGGTTAACCTAAATAACATTATCAAACATCCAAAATTAAGTAATAAGAAAATTTTAGCATGTCATTTTTGCCAAACCATCTCAAGTTGTTTGTTATGTTACATCTTATTATTTACACTTAAGGGGATAAGTTAGAGATGCTATGTGACATGTGCAACATCACATTGAACAAGAATGCAGTTTTTGGTGACCATAGCGTGTTGGCTCCTGGGGGAGTACGTATTGGTTAGTGTCTTATTTTAAGTTGTTTTATGGATTTATATTAAATATTGTCATTGAACAACAGCTTTTTGCTATTTGATTTTTCAATTATCAAACTATTAAAATAGGAGGAATGTTGGATTTACAAAGAAATAGAGCATTTGAACCAGTTGAGAAAAAAAAAAAAGAACAAAAAACATAATTTTGTGCACAAAGATGATGTGACATAATAAGATTGGGTTATCAAATGTGCTAGCAGCCTAGCATCCGTTCTATTAAGTTGGCACATGCATGCATCTAGATACTCATGTGTCTAGCACATGCATGCAGAAAAATTTGTTCTGTTTCCCTCTCCAAATCTATGAAGATATATGATAATATCATTTATAATTTGATTATATTTTGGTTTTACATTCAGGCTCCCTTGCCATGACCTCAAGAGGTTTAGTTAAGGAAGATTTTGAGAAAATTGGAGACTTCCTTGATCAAGCCGTAAAATTATGTCTTAAGGTGCAAAAAGAGGTCCAGAGCAAGTCGCTTACCGACTTCAAGGAGGGTTTGATCAACAACCCAGAAATAAAGGATCTCAAAGCCGCTGTTCAGAAATTTAGTTCCTCCTTTGACATGCCCGGTTTCCTGAAATCTGAGATGAAGTACAGGGACTGACAGCTATGCATACATTTTGAGTTTCCAGTTTAACAAAGAAAACTTTTAGCTTCACTTTTTGAAAAAATATCTTTGTTTATGGATGTTGCTTATTTTGCTTTGAATGTTTGGAGTTGTGCGGTATTAGGAATTGACAAGTTTTGTTTTCTTCTGCTTGATAACAAATTAACAATAGGAATGAGGAAAATATTTGTTTCAGTGGAGGATATATGTTGGTATATATCGACCATGCAAGTTCCTTTTTTCTTTTCCTTATTGGAAGAAGTAGGCTTCCTACTTTGTAAATTTTATTGAAAGGACCAATGGTTATAAAATATATAGAGAGTGTTAATCTGGAACAATTTTAAGCACACCAACACTCTGACCATAAGTTTCTGATTCTCTCAATTACATTGCTAGATGTAAATTTCTTTTTTGTCATTATTTTAAGACTATATATATAGACCTTCAGGGTACGAAGATGCAAATTATTTATTTGCGAATTGTTCTATGGCACATCAATTTTGGAATTGAATTGCTAGATTTAATTATTTCTCTTTTCAAGGTAAATGTTTGATGGATTCGTAAATAATTGATTCTTGCAATCCCATAAAGGATCAACCTTTGATGGAATGGTTAGAAATGTTGTATGTTGTACAATTTGAATGGAAAGAAACAACATTATCTTTCAATGGAAAAGGATTAGTTATCTTAACGATCGACTAAGTGTATCTCGGTAGAATAGTTCTTTCTTCCCATCTGCGAATTAGGCATTTGATGTGCAACTGTTGCCGCTTGTTCTGATTTCTGTTAATTTCAGGTTTTCTGAAGGTTTCTGAGTCTTCTCTCAAATTATTAATCTTTTCCAAAAGCTTTGAGATGTCAATGATTCCGCAATGCCTGATCAGCTTGTTCCGGTCAGCTTATCTTGCATAAATCTTTACCTGATATTTTGGGCTTGAAAATTGGCTCTGAACTGGACTCAGAAGAACTCTCCTGAAAATTCAGTGCTTGTGATCATTATGCTTTTTTCCGAACCTCACTGACTAATCTGGCATGTTTCTATCAAATTTTACATTGTGCATTGGATTAGCTCAGATTGAATTGAATATGATTTTACTGACCAAAATAGAACTTGTGATGATTGGTTTCAACTGCTTTTTTTTATTTTGGTTTGTAACCCTTGAACACTGCTTTAGACAAAAACACCTCTTTGGTGCTATTTTACCAAAATATAGAGCCCATAACTGCATTGTGCAAGTAGCTGAAGTAATAGGTTGGGTACTACCAATATACATATTAATGATAGAACTAGGGGAGTAACTCCACTTCGAGTGATAATAGGTTATAATCTAATGTTCATATTGTTGTGTATTTGCTACAACTTACTGACACGGTGCTTTCAGCTGGCCTCACAAACTAATATTCAAGCATGTACACGTCCATGAATCTTGAGAGGAAAAGAACTGATAGGCAACTTAATGCTTTCAACCATGTTTGTGCAAAAATAATGGTGCATATAAAACAAATTATTCTTCAACGCCATTTTTATACTTTTTGCAGTTCAAGAAATGTGAAGTTCATGAATAATTAATTTATTGTTATAAATTAATATTGTCGTAGAAATTGGACTGGAAAATCTATTGGGTGGTTCAATCTAAGATATTGATACTGTGCCTCAGGTGTATTCAAAATTTTCTGGACATGGAGCCAGGGGCAGAGCCCGACTCCGATGCATGGGTGGTCCAACTTTTTTGATGAAACATAGCTTTATAAGTATGGGTAGGGGTGTCAATGGAACAAAAATTTCCGTTGTGACGTTCCGTTCCGTTGTAACGAAACGGAAACGGCAGAGATTTTGGTTCCGTCTAAAATAACAGAACGGAAACGGAAATGCGCATTTCCGTTCCGTTATTCCGTTGAAAATCAAATGGGCTGTTGATTGTGGGTCTTGTTTAATGTGCTTGTGAATTTGGTTTTGGTGAAAATGTGAAGTTGTGCTTGTTTAATGTTTAATATGCTTATGAATTTGGTTTTGTTGTGAATGTGCTTCAATATTATAAAATCTTGTAATTCAATTTGCTTTTCAATGTGCTTGAATGAAATATTTTAATTCAATGTACTTTTTAATGTGCTAGAACTGATGTGGTGAATAAAATTATCTGAATTTTATCATGTTTTAATGCTTGCAAGGTTGTAATTCATCTCAATTCAAACGGAACATGAATTTCCGTTTTGAATGTTCTTCCGTTCAATTAAAACGGAACAGAAACGGAAACGAAACAAAAATTTGTGCCGTTATCCAAAATGGAACGAAAATGGAACAAGACATTTCCGTTTCCATTCTGAACGTTTGCCACCTCTAAGTATGAGTATATTTTTGTAAAATTTTTAAGGTATATTTGTGCAAATATTTTTCAGGTAAGGCCAACTTGTAAATTTTCTTAAAATTAGTATATTTTTGTAATTGTTTCTCAAAAAAGAGATATATTTGCAAATTTTTAGAGGTATATATTTTTGAAATTTTTTTTCAGAGGGGGCCAGTGCTCACCCTTGCAATACACTGGCTCCGTCCCTGCATGGAGCGACCCAAGAAGGCAATTGGAAAGATATATAATTTTTTTTAGTAGTACCTACCATTCATAGGTTATATTTATCCGCTACCATAGTTGTGATGGCATGTGGTGTTATTGCACCTATGATAGTGGGCCCTATTAAAAAAAATCCCCCCTATTTGCTAAAATCACAGGCGTTTAAATCAAGTCTAAGAGCCGTTATAAAACTATGGCAGCACATGCTATCGTTTTTATGGCAGCAGAAGCAGACCCTACATTTTGGATGTATATGTTACATTTCAATGGACACAGAATGTTTCTCAATTTTTTTGTAAAGATGATTCATCGGTACAAGGTACTTTCCAGGCTTTATTATGGGCCTTTTCGGTTTGTTTAGAGTGTATTATTTTTTAGGGAAAATTGTCAAAATGCCATCCCAAAACTTCAAAGTTGTCAAAATACCACTCCAAAATAGATTCACTTGTCAAGTTGCCACTATCACCATATTTTATATTTGTATTTTCGTAATTCCATTTTTACCCTTGTACCTTAGTTTCCTCCCATTCTTTTCCACCCAAAATATATTTCTGTTATCTTTCTTTTTCACAAACCAACATATCACTCTCGTTACTCTCCAATCCGATCGGAAATATACTTTTTTCTTGTTAAGACAATTGTTGCCTTGCTTGAATTGAGGAAGGTATCTGATACGGCCCAATTAGATTGGGCCCAAATTGGCAAACAAGGTCCATAAACTCATGATCAATTATTAGACTTGAAACATGCTTGCAACACAGATGACCACACAGATAGCGTTACAGATAACTTTACTAGATCATGTATAGGACTATAAATAGGGCTGAAATCTAGGACATAAGGACTGGATTCTGGTTCCACTTTTCCCCAACATTCTCTCTCTGTCCTGTTCCACTAAATGCATACTTGATTCTGGGCCCAGGCTCATTAGTATCATAATTAAGTCCCTCCTCTCCCTAATTAACCATTAAGCATTCAAATTTATGTATATAATGCAATCTAAACCAAAATTATAAGATAAAAATGCATGGTTTCTGCAAATGAATCTTCATCAATATTAAATCCTAGATTAAGAGTCGCATTCAACAAAAAAAAGAAAAGATCGAGAATTATAGTTCTCAGAAGACAAGAAAGAATAAAAGAATCAATATCTTGTCAAATTGGGTCACTGGATCCTTGTATTACTAGACAATTTGATTCGATTGTACTGGCTAACTGCAACAATTCATCGATACCATGGAGCACAATCGCTCCTGTATGACAATAGTTGTCTCATCTTCGTCAAGCTAATGAAGAACTCGCCATGCTATTCTCTCCTCACCATTGCTCAGTGTTGGTCCTCCCTTGGTCTTCTCCCCCGAGCACACAAGTGGAATGAGGCTCGGCTGACCAGCGTTGGAGGAGACCGAGGGTTTGCTTTGATAGTGTTTGAGGTACTCGTTTGAGAAAACAAATGTGCAGTGAGACTCACTTTGGAGGCCAGTTGTGTTCATGGGAGTGGGAGCTCTGGTCAGGTTTGAGCCATTACAAATCGGAAATGGGAGAAGACCTCAAAAAAGATAAAAGAGGGTGAACTGCTGAAGAAAGATGGAGAAGAAGGGTATAAAAGAAAATACAATAATATAGATCAAATAATAATAAAATTTGGGATTTATTTAATTAGAATTATACAAAAATATGGTAATAGTGGCAATTTGACAATCAAATATGTTTTGGGATGGCATTTTGGCAAAGCAAAACTTTGGAGTGGCATTTTAACAAGTTTGAAGTTTTGGGATGGCATTTTGACAATTTTCCCTATTTTTTATGATCTCATCTGCAAACTGCTTAATCAGGTCGTCATTCTCCCTTGAGATTTAGATTAATGCATTAACAACTTTATTTATTAGAAACTGAACACTATTTGATATGACGAAAGTTATGTAACTAGAAAAATTGTTAACATCACTCTTGCATAGAAACTTTTAGCTTGCATCTGGTATATCTTTCTTTGAGTAGGTGGCCACAATCTTTGTTCATGGTGGAATTCATTTGATCATGATGAAACTTTTAGCTTGCTCATGATGATAAGCTTCACAAACTCACGTGCACTTGTACTCATTTCTCTTGGGAATATGGTTTCCTTCTGTTTTGATCTGACGCTGGCCATTCAGATAACACTCCTGAAGATACACTACATAGATGCTGCAGGAACCTGTAGAGAGTAGAGTAGAGGAGGTGACGCTTCTGTTGAAATCACTCAAACAGTGCTAGCTAGAAGCTTACAACTAGAAAAAGTGAAAAACAATAGCAAACTTTTCTGATAATTAATTATTATATTACTTGAGGTTCATTCGAAGTGTACCAGTCCAAGCAATGCCTGGCAGATAATACTGGTACACTTGCTTAGGAAGAAATGGACATTGCAGCTAGCCAATTAAGGTCTTGCATACTGGGAAAGCAGTAGGACAATGTTGCTACAATTGAACTGAAAAAGAAGAATAAAAAAATAATAGCTCATGCTCATTACACAAAATTATAGTCAGATAGCTTCCCTTTACTGTTGTATTTGTTGTAATTGTCCATAAAATGACAGCATTCATTTTTCTATGTGCTCCCTTGTAATGTTCATGTACTTGCGAAATTGTAATCTTCAAATATAATGTCACGTCATATCCTACATCTTAGTAAGGAAATTCTTGATACCTCTGGTTCTGCTTTGTTTTAAATGATATAATTGTTTGTTTTGAAGCTTTACAAGGATTGTGCCACTTGATTTCATTGTCCCTTTTCAGTTGGAAATACTTTTTATATTAATTTTGGGGCACTCATCATTTGTTGTAATCATTTATTTAGATTAAACCTATGCAAACAAAGCTAGCATGGTACATTGGTAATACGGTTGTTGCACACCAAAGCTGCACACCGGATGAAAATGTCAAGATGTCAAGCGGAAATCAATCCCTGTGCGCGAACTTTCAACGATGACTCGATGAGGCATTCAGAGTAGCATCCTTTCCATCAAGGCTCGCAAACTCGGAATCGGACTTGGACTCGGCCATGAGAATGTGGACTCGGAATCGGCCGACTCGTAGCGGAAACTCGGAGTTTTTCGCAAAGAACTTATTTTTCACTTAAAAAAATCGTAAAAAATGTAAAAAAAATATTTAATCACAAAATAATGCTAAAACAACATATTACACACAATTAAACTACTAATTTAATTTAATACAAATATTCAAACTAACTAGATAGCCTGATGAATTCTCACATATAGTACAAAAACATATAAAAAAAACAAAGAAAAATGCTCAAGTACATATTTATTTAATGACAACTCGAACTACATATAAATATTCAAACTTAGATTATATAGATAACAATTGAAACACACTTATTTATTGTCAGAAACTGTGTCGAGCTGGTTGGATTCCTTCGCCATCTTTTGTGTTGAAATACCAAGGATGATACTGTTAAACAGAGCCAAAATTTGAAGAAACCGTAGAGAATTTACTTGTCAACCAGTCTTTGTTACTAGTTATTACATATAATTTGTCCATCTACTGTTCAACAGAGCCAAAATTTACTTCGCCATCTACTTGTTTTGTCTACCAAAGTTTTGGTGTCAATTATGCAATCTTTGTTACTAGTTATTACATATAATTTGTCCTGGTAAAAGAATTTACTTGTCAATTAGTCTCCTTCACCATCTAATCTGACAAAAGCTTCATGTTTTGGCCCAGACTCGGGCTGACTCGGTTTAGTAACTCGGACGACTCGGCCGATTTCTATGAGTTTCCCACCAAAACTCGCACAGTCAACAGAATAGGCCGAAACTCGACTCGGGACACTCCGAGTCCGAGTCAACTCAGACTTGGCCGAGTTTGCAAGCCATGCTTTCCATGGCCTTTTCGATATTTAATTCTTCTCTTCCTTTTTAGTTGTTCTGTCTTTTTGCGCTTACCATCACTTGTAAATTCCTCTTTTGATCACGGTTTGTGATCTATTTAATAAAATTTCGGGGCATGACCCCCATCTTTTTCTAAAAAAAAAATAAAAAAAAAAATTGGCTACCTGCAAAAAATGATAACACAAAATACAAAAAAAGTTTGACATAAACTGGAACAATGTTTGTACAGCTTATTAATTAAAAGCTATTATGAACGACCATACTTTCAAAAGCAACTCAGATGGTCAAGTGCGAACATTACACGTCATACGAAGCAACTATATGACTGTTGTAAGATTGTCATTCTACAGAGTTTATGAATTCCTTTGATTATTTAAATTCAGTCATTAATATTATAAAAAAGTATTTACACTAATAAAAAAATATTATACAAAACTAAAAGTGTTTACACTAATGAAAGAAGTGATTATACAATAAGAAAAAGTCATTTAGAGTTCCTTTCGATTTAAATTTATGTAGTTATGAGCATAATTAAAAGTGTTTACACTAACAAAAAAAATGATTATACAAGAAGCGACAATTGCTTATACAAGAAACATAAGTCTTTTAAATAAGGCCATTTCAATTTAAGTGTATGTTTTTTTATTAATATAATTAAAAATGATTACACTAATAAGAAAAGTGTTTATACAAGAAGCGATAATTGTTTATATAAGAAACAAAGTAATTTAGAGGTCATTTCCATTTATATATATGTAATTATATATATAATTAAAAGTGTTTACACTAATAAAAAATGATTACACAAAGAAGCGGCAATTGCTTATACAGGAAACAAAAGTCATTTAAATGAGGTCATTTCAAGTCAAATGTATGTTTCTGTTTTAATAATTAGAAGTGTTTACACTAATTAAAAAGTGATTATACAAGAAACAATAATTGCTTATAAAAGAACATAAGTCATTAGGGGTGTGTTTGTTTGTGGGATAAATGAGAGATAAATTGAGAGATAGCTTATCCCTTGTGATTATACAAGAAACAATAATTGCTTAAATATGTGTAGTTATCAAAATAATTTTAAGTGGTTACACTAATCAATAAATGATTAGACAAAATAAATAATTGTATAAACATGAAAAAAAGTTACTTAAATGAGGTAATTTTTATGTTTATATTAACTAGATATTTTGATTTCATGAGGAATAATGATTGCTTTTATAAAAAAAAATGATGAGCGTATAGCCGCATATAAAAGTTCTTAATGTAATTATGCCATGTATAGAAGGTCCAAAAAATATGAAGTAGACTTATGACTCACAAGTAAAATAAATTGAATTGATAAAGCACAAGAGGCATGAGAGAAATAATGTCACGTGCTTATTTTTAGTTTGTTTTTGCTTTATCTCCTCTTGACCGGAGACTAGAGAGAAGAAATAATACGTACATACATAGTAACCAATATGAATGCAGTCCGCACGGAAAAATGTTCAAAATACCGAATAAAGATAAGCGAGTGAGTCCGAATCAATATGGAAGGAGCGCGGGGTGCACGAGTCGGGTGCAGAATAACGGGTGCGATAAGAATTTCTCTGTAAATAATTTAAGCTAAAATAAGTATATTATTTTGTATTTATTCAATAATATAAATTAATTATCTACATTTTTACTAATTTTATATTAAATAATGGTTATAAAAATTTTGGTATTTTATTAATTCAACAATGAAATAAGTATATTTTGTTAATTAAATAATAAAATAGGTATATTATTACAAACAAGTTGGAACAAAAATATATGCAAATTACTATATATCGAGCTATTACGAATCGAATCCAAATCAAATAAAAAAAATCGAACCGAGATAAATCAAGCTCGAGCTGACAAAAAATCGAATCGAGTTAAATCAAATTCGAAATCAGACCGAACCGAACAAGAGCGAGCCACGAGCTGTGAACTTTTTTGCCAGCTCTAGACCTCATCTATATAAGTCACTATGCTTTATCTGTTGTTTGTCGACTCCGATTTACATTTTGTAAGTGGTAATTTCAAATTATTTTTTAGTTTTTTTTTAGTAAATCCAAAATATTAGTGCGACATTAGTTTTGACATATCCGACACAAACATATGATTCTCTTCGACCAAGTGATTTTGTTATCACCATCTCCAATTTTTTTGGTGGGAGGCACGGTCACAAACCTATTAATTAGCTTTTGCCTTTAAACTATGTATGAATGTATGAATTAGAAACAAGTGAGGCTACTATCTACTAAGCGGAGGGATCCAATGACACACAAAATTTTGACACAAATGTTACACAAAAGAATATAATTTATAAAAAATCTTAAAAATATAAAATCTTTTACAAATATGTTCATTTACTTATAAATCGATTGTGTTTCAAATTTCATTCAATTTGAATATCATTTGATATTCCATCAACGGTCATCAAGTTTATATGGTAATTAGAACGGTCTAAATTTAATTATTCTTGATAGAATATCAAATGACACTGAAATTGAATGAAATTTGAAACACAATCGATCTATAAGTATATGAATATGTTTATAAAAAAAAATTTTATTTACAAAATTTTTTATAAATTTATATGATTTAGTGTAATAATTGCGTCAAAATATTGTTGTATCACTGGATCCCTCCTCATTTACTAATAGTACGGATTATTCTATATCATTTTCAATATCTTAGTGGTCGATTTATGTCCTACATGCACATTTTTTTTTAATAAAATTTTATGATATTATAGAGTTTTTTTACTATTTTTTAGATACTTTAAAATGTCATTCCTTCAGCTTCATTGATATACAGTAAATTTGAGTTTTCACCGATCGCAGGGCATGGATTTGTTTAGGTTATTTTATTGGTAGATGCTCCCCTCGTCTCTCCGTTTAGTCATACCATCTTTCATTCTTTTTTTATTTTTTTATTTTAATACTGTGATAGAACTTGTTTGGTTGGGATTCTCAAGAAAATATTTTTTGACCCCTTCATTTAAGAAGCTTGTATAGAACTTTGAATTATTTTGGATTTTAATATTTAATCATTAATTATAAGATGTATATAACCATAAGCTAAAATTTTTGCACAAGCAAAAATTCTCAAAATATCACCTTACAAGTATAACATTTTTTGTCTGTACGCATGATAAGTCCAATTTAATTGCATATTAGGATAGGGATTTACTTAGAAAATTATCAATTACATGTGATTTAATTTAAACTATCGTAGGACTTTGGTACTTTAACTTTTGTTTTATTGTTTTTGGCATTTCAAGAGATTTTAGAACAAATTGGAGCATATCGGAGATGATTGCCGATGAGCGGAAGCGACGGAGCGCAAGACGGACCAAAATTCATCTCTGCCACGTCTTATGCCACCCCCTCTGTGGCCTCAGCAAGGGTGGCAGAGCACCCCAACCACCCACGCATGGCCCTAGTCCCATGCACCACTCCACCTCTCCACCTATGATCCAATGCCACCCCTGCTGAGGACGCAACCAACCACGCAGAGACCCAATATGGCCTGCTACCACACACTCTGAGGGTGCGGTTTTAGTCTATTTTTGTCGTTCCGCTTTTGATGTGGTTATTTTTGAGACTCCAATCAATTTAGATATCATATATTGCGTTTTATGACATAATTAGACATAGTTTTAGGTTATAAAAGGGTACCAAGTCTTGATGCTTAACATAAGTGCTTGAAGTTAGAAGAGCTAGCATAGGTGGAGTCCATTGTGAAGCGTGTAAAAGGGCGGTATCTCTTATCTCTCTTTTTATGCTTTGTTTCATTATGTTTCTAGGCTAGACTCTCCCTTCTTAGGGATGAACTTGTACCCTTGATTTATGATATTTATTTATTTTGTTGCATCATTTACGTTGTTGATTTGCTTTGTGTGATTTAATTGCTATATCTTAGTTTTTGCTTTCATGAATTGATTATGTCATAATTGTTTAGATAGTCGTGAATGTCTCTTTAATTATGCTTGGGATATAATTGAATTGCTTTGATAGGAAATCATAAAGTAAACCTAGATTTTGCATGAAGTAGCGAGAGTGGAAGTGTAAATTCTAATGGGAAAACCATAATCGGAGCTAGGTAATTAGGTGAAGTAGCGAGAGTGGAAATTTAATTAGTTAGTTAGGTTAAGGCTAAATCACGGAACTTAAAGCAACAAGATCAATAGGATAGATTACGAGAGTTGGTATCCAATTTGGTTAAGTTAGGGTAGATCAGTGGCGGAACCAGGATGGTTTCGAAGGCGGTCCCGAGATTTAGGAGGTCTTGCAAGTTGTAATACACATATGTAGACAGTACATAGTCATTCAATTAAACTATCAAAAATCAGAATATTTATTGAAAGATCAGTATTTGAGTCATCCATCTCATTTGCAACATTAAGAGTTTATTTGGTACTTTATTTAATTGGTCTCGTGATTTATTTATCTCGTCTCTTACTTTGTTTCATTTTATCTTGTAAAAATTTTTTAGCAGAAGAAGAAAAATACGAAAATTTTAACAACTCTACAGGTCAATTTGAGCTAGACCCCAGCTATAAATTTAATTATAACTGTCAAAGAAGTTTGATTTTTCCATTATTTGTGTCATGCAATAATGTTTTAAATAAAATTTATATTAAGTTGCTACGTAGATACAAAAAAGATGCCAAAATCGATACCGCATGGTTAGTATATATATTAAATAAATTGATATTTGAATTAATTAATTCATTTAATATGTAATGTATTTTGTGTAGTATAAAAGATACGCTGCACAAAATAATTAGCACAATAAAACTATTAGTATTAGTAACAACATATTTTATGTGAATACTTGTACAATTAGTGTCAATTTATAATATTTTAAATGTATAAAATGTCAAACTACCAAATCACTTCTGCCGATCAGCATAAAATAATTTTATAAGTTTGGAGGGTTATTGATTTTTTTTCAGCCAAGGTACCCGAGCACTACCGTTGGTTCCGCCCCTGGGGTAGATGAAGTAACGAGAGTGAAAGTCTACTATAAAATGATTTAGAAACCCTCAACAATGGTTTGGACTTTTAGTTTAAATTGTAACAAGATAATAAATTAATTAATCAAGTGGTTAAGTGAATCTCTAGGCCCCAATGCCTTGAACTTGAATCTTCTTCTTGCTTTTAAATTAGTTTCAACTTGTTATTTACTTTTTAATTAGGTTTACTTTACTTGAAAACATTCGTTTATTTAATTAGTTCATTAGAATTAAATCTACTAACCATCTGTCCCTGTGGTTCGACACCCTATACTATACTATAATTGTTGTGCGCTTGCAACATGATTTTAGCATATTTTAGGGCTATTAAAAGCTACACAAAAATACACATCAACGCACTAACGAATTATTCTCACATAAACCTCTTATATATTATGGGAAGAGATTGCTTGAAAAATGATATTTTCCAATAAATTCAAAATAATCCCGGGAGAAGTATCAAGAATGGAAAATTTTTATAGATATATTTCTAGCTTGTAAAATTATAGTTTTTCAATTTTTTTGTGCAATTTAAGCATCATTTGGTAGTCCATCATATACCTATTAAATTACAACCGTTTTTAATTGTATAAAAATTTGGATTTTTTTTAATTGATCAGTTATATAATAATATTTTTTAAAACGTGATATTTAATCCTAAATTTTCAATCAATTTTTGAATAACAGGCTCCTAGAATCCAAACGGCAGTTTCTCAATTAAATGAAATGCTCGCTTGATACGAAAATTGTGGGGGGTAAAATGTATACTTGCCATTTTTTTTCATTTTTTTTTAATTTTCGAAAAACTTTTATTATGGTTCAATCAAGATGCATGAAAGATGCGCCATAAATGTGTCGTATTGTTCTAAAAAGATTTCATTGATCACTAAATGCAAAATCATATGTTGCATGTATATTTATATAAAATTGTGAATTAATTCTAGTTAGAAAAATAAAGCATATCAAAAGCTTTTCAAAATGGAGAAGTCGAGGGGTGATCTTGAATTATTACTAGTTTTTAAATGGCCCGCTGCTTGATCTCAAATAATCTCAAATTTATTTTACGGGCCAGATTTTTTTTTTTTTAACTCACTTTTACGGGCCAGATGATGAGATCACGGGCTCCTAGCTACAATCCAGTCCTACTTTAATTGAAAGTCGTAAATTTGAAAGAGAAGCCTTTATTAATCATTTATGACTGCTCTCCCTCTCTTTCAAATTCTCCAACGACTCTACTTGTTAGCGACTCGCCAAAATTTTTTTAATTAATCAATGAAAGCGGGCCCCTATTTTGGGTGTTTATCTTTTTTTAAAAAAAAATAATCAAAAAATAATTCATAATTAAATATTTAGTTGAACCAAAAACAAATTTTGAGATATACGTGCCTATGGGGGATGAGCTCAGGGGGCGTCATTCCAAGCCTCCAGAGTACCAAGTCAGGGGTGTGATCCGCCTCATAACCGGCTGTATAGAGGCGTGATCACGCCTCATGACTGCGTGTATAGGGGCGTAATCACGCTTTATGATTGTATGTATAGGGGCGGCAATAATGTTTCTTTCTTCCTAGTCGCCTTCCAGCAAAACAATAGCCAAACAAAGAATGCCTCCCAGCAAAAGAAAAATAAAGATAGAGTGAAAACGTTTTTGTTGCATCTACTGATTGAGGTAATTTCCATTTCCTTTGTTTTTATTTTTTTCTATTTTCTATGTTACTTCGTTATTTTTTTGATAAAAATGTGAATTATTAGCATAAAACTGATTATAAAACTCTATTATTGTAGATTGGTGGAAATGGTTCCAATAAGTGTGTACTTTGGTGGTGATGTAACTCACAATGCAAGTATTAGTGTACAATATATAATCAACCCAAAACTAACATTGTCAGCAGACGAAAATGTGTCCTTAGAAAAAATTAGGGGTTGGATTTACCAAGGTTTGGGAGTGCTAGAATCTCGGTACTCAATGGAAATCCAATGTCGAGTTAACATTACCCAACATAATACTTTTATTTTAATGTGAGGCCGGTATATGATGAAAGTTCTTGGAGAATAGCTTATCAAATAGCGCATTCAAAAATGGGGATGGTTGAGCTATATGTCGGTAAAGGAAGAAGGCTTTGTGGTGGGTCCAGTCGAATTTTTTTTAAAAGGCCCACGAGTCCAGTAACCACGCCCATATACAAGCAGTCATGAGGCGTGACCACGCCCCTATACAACCGGTCATGAGGCGTGATCACGCCCCTGACTTGGTACTCTGGAGGCGTGGAATGACGCCTCTGAGTTCCTCCCCCATAGGCGCGTACATTTCAAAATTTGTTTCTGATTTAACTAAATATTTAATTATGAATTATATTTTGATTAATTAAAAAAATCTCGGGCGAATTGCCTCGGCAGTCGGCACAGCCGGTTAATCTCAGCGCGACTACACCACCCCACCCACTTCCGACTCAGTAACTACTTTTTTTTGCAATCAGGTTCCAGTTTTTGTAACTGCAAGTTTGCATGTTTATCCTAGCAGCGTATTCATGCGCTCCAAGTATTGTAGAATTGCCTAGCTGAAAATAATAGTCACTTTCTAACATTTTGTTCTTTTGAATTTCTCTATTTCTCATGTGCATATAAACACAGATAATAATGGGAGATTTAGATTGTGACATCCCAAAATATTTGAAGAATATAAAATGATATATGTTGAAGAGTTTTACTATTTAAATTAAATTTCCAGTTTAAATTAGCCTAAAATGGGAAGTAGAGCAGAGAGGTACATAGAATATTTAAATGTGTGAACTTATGAATGATTATCATGGTCGGCAGTAGCAAAAATAAAAGTAGATATTAATATTTTGTGCCCTGAAAATATCTTTAATTAGTTATGCATACATACTAGCTGGAGTAAAAATTAAAAGGGTCTATTCATGATTTAAGAGACAATGAGGTTAGGAGTACAAAAATGAATAAATATGAGATGGGTTTGTCCAAGTGTAGCAAATATTCTTCTCCTTCTATACGTGGCAGCAGATAATAATACTCTCTCCATGCGTGGCAGCAGGGGGTAATAGAAAGGAAAATGCAAATGAATTTCCCTTAGATGGGTGGCATTCTTCTACTGGAAGCAACTTCTCATACTTATTTCCTTCCCTTTATTTAAGAGTTAAGACAAATGAAGAAGCTTCTCTTTGCATTCTACCTTCTCCTCTCTTTTAAACCGAGTAACACAACTCTGTACTGTATGTCATGAGTGTACACACCATATAATCGATACTTGTCTGAAGATTATGAACAGAGACCATGGATTTCGGTAAGCCTTAAAAAAAAAACCTCTAATCTAATCTGTTCTCTTATGATTTTTGCTTGGTTTGTTCCCATTCTGGTGTTGTGAAGTTGGTTGAAAATGTTACTATACAAAGAAATCATGAGGAGTAAGGCACTGGCCGGGCCATTAAACCAAAATTAAGACAAGCAATATAATATATAATATATGTGCATGCAAGCTTAAAACCGTTTCTAGGCTGAACCGAATATGGGGGCATGGCTAGTAATTAGGTTGGGTAATTTGGCCAGCGTAAATCATGGAAGCACCTGATAATTAACTGGAAGTCAATTATTTGAACAATAATTAAGGTTCGTTATAATTATATAAATGGATGACAAATAAATCATTGAGATATAGTTAATCATTAGTGTCCTATGATACCCAAATGACTTGCTAGAGTATAACAAATAAATTGTTATGCGAGGACGTTCTCTGGTCTAAGTGAAATTATGAAAAGGCCTCTCGGTTAACTAGGAGAAATTATGCTTAATTAAATTATACAAATAAGCAATTGATCAATCGGTTTTTCAGTTTGATAGGACATATATTCTCGGATTAGCTTCGAAATCTGACATGTCGAGGTCAATTCACATATGCATTCTGAATTTGGAGTGTCAAGTATTATTATTCAACTATCCTTCCAGTGTCGGTCATAAATCAGAATCCTTCGTATCAAGTAACCGGATTTCTCTATAACTTGTATTTCATTTTGATTGTTGTTAAGAGTTGTTGTACATGACTTTCAACATGGATCATTAATTGATCTGAATTATCATTGTTGTTTGGATTCTTTGAGTGGATATGAATTATAATGCATGTTTGGTTTATTTAAACTGAAAATCAAGGACGTATTGGTTGCATGTTTTTAGAGAAATAATAAGGAATTTATTTTATTGTGCAAGTTGGTTTGAAACAAATTAACAGTTATGTTGCTAATAAGATATCTTTCAATAAGTTAAGAAGGAATTAAAGAATTTTGAGTGGATTTAATGGACGCTGGTTGACCAACACACGAGGAGAATGAATGTTTTGATCGGTACTAGGTTGGCGATTCCTTCGAGATTAGCGGGTCGTTAGACGTAACGATAGTCGGTTCCTTCATGCAGTTAGAAGGAACGTGTTTCTACTTTGGCAGGTGGAATGCCACTCTTAGCGTGAAGGAGTGCAAAATGGGTCCAAACTCATAGTCTGTTTTGAGTGCGATCCATTCCAAACTATGGCCACGCTGATATTATGTCCCTTAAGAATGAGAATTCTAAAATTATGAAAGATGGTTAAGTTTTTATTTTGCGAGTATGTGGAAATAAATACTAGCTCAACAAAGTGAGAATAATATAAGTAGAAGAACTTTGGTGTTTTTATAGTGAAAAGGACTTGAAATAAATAACTATTCATTGTATTTTATAATTACAAAAAGTAGTCGGATTTTTCATACTAAATATTGAGATTGTTGTATTTGTTAATCTTTGGAAATAGTATTTAGCTTAAGGATTTTATTTTAAAGGAAAACTCGTAAGGCGTTTTAGTATTTGACACTTATAAATATTTGCATAAGAATACATGATAACTATGTTAGAAATAAGTGCATGGGCATAATTTTTATTTGGACATTCGGCATGTAAATAAAGAGCATATTTTAAATAGCAGTTTTACATCTAGTCAGTTGTTTATTTAAGCTAATTATTGGTTTTCAAACCTGTTATAGAGAAGCTGCGTCGTAAAATAACCGGTTACCGAGCTTTATAGCTGACCGGCCGGTAGAGGAATGCTAAAGATATTGGTTTGAAGCACTCTGAGAACGGGGTGTGACATAGATTGTGAAACCCATACAGGAAAAAAAAAATAATAAACTTACACAATTGAAATCGACAAAGGTTTTGAACAATTACTAATTGGAACAACTAAATAAAAAATCGTATTGAAAATTATAATATATAACAAGCAATTAAATGATTGGTTATGCAACTTGATAATTAAGCTCTTGAAAATTAATTTAGACATCTATATTATAGAGCTAGACTATTATACTAACGTTAGCATTTCGGACCGAAATGCTAACGGCTCAAAATTGTTGTTATCGTGTCCGAAATCACGATTTATGGTGCTCAATAAATTCTTTATAAAAAAATATTAGGGAATACAAAAATTTTCCATTTTTAAAGTTTTCTAAGTATTTGTTTTGCATTTTTGAAAATAGCATGTACTAACATCAATATTTTATTAATATATATGAGCTATTTTCTAAAATTCAAAACAAATTCTTAGAAAAATCTAAAAATAAAAAAAATTTGTATTCCCTAATATTTCCATATAAAGAATTTATTGAGCACCATAAATCGTGATTTCGGATACGATAACAACAATTTTGAACCGTTAGCATTTCGGTCCGAAATACTAACATTAGTATAATAGTCAAACTCCTATATTATATATTTGGTACTTAAATTATGTTTTAAGTTGTATAAGGATTCACAAAAGCTTTTGGAAATTGAATTGCTTACGTTATTGCACTAATTTGGTCACAGAAACCCCAAAGCCCAACCCTTTTCACCCCCTTTTCATTTTGAAGGAAAAAAAAAAAACAAAAAAAAAAAACAAAAAGAAAAACCCTCTCCTCTCCTCTTTTTCTTTCTCCTGGTAGTGTAAAACCCTCCCCATTTTCCATTTCTTCAATTTCACGTGAAGGCCACTGCAAAGCCGGCCTTGCCAAGCTTTGCCGCGGCATCTCGCGCTTCAGCCCCACCCCCAACCCGTGAACAGCTCCCAGTCAGCAATCTCACTCATTGCTGCAGCACGTCGCCCCTTTCTCATGGCCTAAATCCAACCATCCGAGGACACACTGCTCGCCCGCGGATTGTGCCTGTGACCACAAACCGCAGCTTTGTCGAGTTCATCCATTTTCCTCGACCGTTCACTTCTTCACTTGGCAGAACCGACCCGATAAGGCAAATCCCCAATTCCCTCTTCCCTTGCCGTTGCCGAGCTGATCCAAGTGCAGAATCGAACTCGCTTTTCCTATGACGGGTCATCGCTGACCACAAAGTGAGTAAAGACAGCTAAACATAACCATGTGCTTTGCCTAATTGCTGTCAGCTTTTAATTTTGGTGAGTTCTTCTTTCCCCTCTTTTTCCATTCCAGCCATGTGTGTCAAGGTTAGAACCTGTACTTTGTTGTTGCTTGTGATGTTAAAGTTGTTACTCAGTAAGTATTGGCAAAGGCATTTTTGCATATGTTGGTGATTGCCCTTTTGATTGTGATGGTGCTGTATCCATTTTGCTCTAGTCACCTACTCTCGACTCCTAAACTAACATCTAGCAACCTGCATGGGCCTGGGAGCTCCAAACAAATCAGAAATTTTACACCAAAGTATTGATCACTTTATCTCAGATCTTTGAATATAGTTAGAAAATGGTTGCCCCAATTTTGATATTGAAAATAGGATTTGACAAATAGATTAGAGCAATGTTAAGATGAAATTAAGGAACTTCTCACTGACACACTAAATACTATGGTGGGCTTTATCAAACTGGTGTCGCCAAGCAAAAGTTAATATGAGTTTTCTAAATTCATTTAATCGATGCTTGCTAGTCTGTCTCATAACAATACATTTTGTAAATGAATCCACAGAGAGGTGCTGGTAGTGGATCCAAATTATAAGGTACTATTAGTTGATGGGATGATTTAACTAGTTGGCGGCAAGATAAATGTATTTAATTGAAGAAATGTATAGGTTCAGTATTTAACTAGTTGGATCCAAATTATAAGGTACTATTAGTTGATTGTTTTTTTAAAAGAAATGTATTTAATTGAACATAACTGAACTTAGGTTCAATACGGGACAGATAATAACTTTTCTATGGATTACTTCTTAAATTACAAGATAAATTTGTTTTTATGGTAAAATGTATTTAATCGGACATAACTGAACTTACGAAGTTCAATACGGGACAGATAATAACTTTTCTATGGATTACTTCTTATATTATTAGACAGATTTGTTTTATGGTACAATGTATTCAATCGGACATAACTGCCTCCAATTTAACCTAAATTTTGTTGCTTATATTTCAGGGTCTTATTCTGTCTAAACTGTAACAAGAACCTTGAGTGCGACTCGTTGCTGCTCCACACGTTGACACTGCTATCATCACTGTCGGTATTGCTGATGTATGTAGAATTGGTGCTTTATCTTGTAATTTGTTAAGTCTAGTACCTGCTTCTGAATAGAATAATTGTCTTACAATTGATCAATGGGTTAATCATCATGTACAGTACATCATAGCTATGCTACACATTTCTTATTGTTCCATCATGGCTCTTGGGGTCGTCTTGGGTAACATCATATGCAAATGAGAAACAATGTGAATAAATAAAGCCAATGCAATAACAATGATGAATTTTTTGCCCAATGCAAGAACTTAAAAAATCTTTCCTATAGTGTTATACTTAACTCTGCTAGCTTTCAAATCGTATTGCACTTATTTTTATTTAATTTACCCTGATTATGAGGATGAAAATGTATGTTTGTTCTAATTTTAGTACTTGTATTTGCTGTATTTTAACAGAGACGTGTCATGTTGACATTTTTCTTGTATATTAATTTATTCAGGGATGAGCAAACTATTAATTGGGATTTCGGGAAAGAATCTGGACATACGGAAATGATTGATGCGGCCATAAGTAAATTGACAGTAAGATCAATTGGTCGTGTACCTTTTACTGGGCCTCCAACGAAGAATGATGGGAAGCCCTTGGAGTTCCTTCAAATAAGGCCTTTCTACCAAGACTCTGACTTCACATTGCTGGCGCGAAAGCATGACTTATACATCGTGGGCTTCCGTAACAAGTTTGGTTTATTTGAGTTTCTACCTCGAACCAGAAATACAAGTGACCGATTGTTTAGTGATTCAAATTTCCTGCCTTTTCAAGATGCATATAAGTCAATTAAAAATCCTTTGAACAAGGAGCTTGATGAGCTTGTGATAAGCTACCATACAGTGCTTGAAGCCATCATAGGCTTGAGTAGATACAACAAGTACAGTGATAATCAAAAAGAGCTTTCGATGTGGCTACTAACAATTCTAATAGCTGTACCTGAATCTGCAAGATTTAGAAAGGTATATAAATTGATTAATCGTTTAGTTAGTAGCCAAACTACAGAGCAAAAAGATTGTTTGGTAGTATTTGGGGAACTTGCAACTCTGCTTACTCGATGGGGTCGATATTCAGGACAACTAATTTTAGCCCATAACAAGAAAGAATTGGAAAATATGTCTCCTTATCAGAGGAATAACGTGATGATTTTAGCATCGAGGGCTAAAAATGAGTTGAAGTTAGGTGTTCACACTGATGTTACATTGACAAAAGATCAGGGGGTAAAACCATATACATGGGGTAATATGCCACTAAAACAATGTGACCCAAGCATTTTCAACATGATCCAACAAGAGAACAAGCTCCAGCAACACCATATTGAGCTCACTGCATCGGTTAACTTCTCTCCGTTTTCTGTCCTTCAAGCATTGGGAAGCCCTTTAACCAACAAATATTCTGAAGGACTTCCCGGTAACCGATTTTGCGGCGGGAATGAATTTATAGATGTTATTGAAGAAGTTTGTAAAAATAGAGCGCTTGAGTTGTTCAATCTTGATTCCAATATATGGAGTGTGAACGTGCAACCTTATTCTATCAACCTTGCAAATTTTGCTATCTTTACAGCAATTCTTGAGCCAAATGATTCCATTATGGCGTTAGGTGTACCATCAGGTGGTTGTGTCAGCCATGGGTATATTTTTTTTTTAATAATTTAATTTAATTTAAAATTTTCTATTACATATGTTGTAATATGTGTGAACTAAATTTGTAATCTATCTAGGTACTGCACGAAGTCTAACAACGTATCGGCTGCGTCTATCTTTTTTTCAAGCTCGTTTTATGAGATAAATCGAGAGACCGGGTTAATTGACTATGATCTTCTAGAAAAAGATGCCTTAGCTTTCAAACCGGTCCTTATCGTATGTGGTGGTGGCGCATATCCGAGAGAATGGAATTATGAAAAACTTAAAGGGATAGCGAAACATTGTGGTGCCTTACTGCTATGTGATATGGCACATGTCTGTGGTTTAGTTGCAGCTCAGGTAAAATTTTAGCTTTATAAATGCTCAATTTATTTATTAAAGACCGATTAAGTAAAACACTATTTTTATTGGATAATAATTTAGGCTTATAGAGATGCATACAAGTCTCTAGAAATATCTATACTCTTTATTTTCTAATCAGTCCCTAATATAAATCTCAACACTCTCCATGATGGGCAAAAAATATCTATTAAACCCATTTAACAATCTGTTACTGTAGCAATTACAGTGAGTGATGGCCACGGTTAGAGCCTTGGCTTCAATGCCATAAAAGTTCATTAAGTGAAACTTGATTTATTGGGCAATGATTTAGGTTTATATTGAGTCATTACAATCTTGCATATAAATCCCTAGAATTATCTATACTCTTTATTTTATAATAAGTCCCAAATAAAAATATAAATCTATAATGTTCTATAAGTCCCTAACAAATTTAAATCTCAACATTTATTAAGAAATATTTTTTTCTTAGATGACTAAGACCTATCAATATATATTTCTAAGTAATATATAATTCCCTAACAAAAATATAAATCTCAACATTTATTAAGAAGTATTTTCTTTTCTTAAATGATGCAACCTATCAATATATGTTTCTAAGTTGAATTTAAGAGGTATTAACTTGTGCTAATAATTTTACTTGTGCAACAAAAGTTTCTCATGTATTTTACATTTTGATTTTTGTTGTTTAGGAAGCTCAAGATCCTTTTCAATATTGCGACATGGTGTCAACACCAACCAACATGACTTTGCGGGGTCCACCGTCGGGCATGATCTTCTATCGCAAAGATTTGAAGAAGTTAATAAGTAGAAAACCTAAAGATGGAGTACATCATTATGAGAACAGAATCAATTCTTCTGTCTCTCCTTCATTGCAAGGTGGACCGCACACCAACAAAATTGCTGCTGTAGCTGTTGCTCTTAAACTAGCCAAGGAGTCTAACTTTAAGGCCTATGCCAAACAGGTTTACCAAAATACTATTACATTGCTTTAAATTCAATATTTGTAAAGCCGCTTTGAAATATAGTGCATATTTGTGTTTATCTAAACAAAAATATAACTAACTATTCTTAAAATTTGCCACATTATTCTTTCATGTTTGTGCCAAATCCATTTCACTATAATTTTGTTCCAAAATGCTCTAAATTGTAAAACTTTTGTTTTAAATAGATGAAAGCAAATGCAATTGCATTGGGAGATCGTTTGCGTCAGAAAGGATATAAGTTGGTTACTGATGGAACTGATAATGATCTTGTTCTTTTGGACCTCCGCCCTCTCAGCTTGACTGGTATTTCTTTAAAATTATTAAGAGTATGGTTGCCTTCAAAACCATAAGAGTACAGTTGCCATGAAAACCGACATGCTGTGCACTTGGTTTATGGTGTCACGAGATTGAATTCACCAATCTTTTATCAATTGTCCCTTAATTAGTTCACATGAATATATTTAATGGACAATTTCTTGAATAATATTATATAATATTTAGTATTTGGGACTCAGATTGTAATATCCAACATTTAAGATTAATTGGAGCTCATACCGACCAACATCCAGACAAGACTCAAAAGGAGGCGTAATATCTCATTGAAGGTGATGTGTAATATCAATAATGTTGTAGGTGATGATGTGATTTATGCATGTGGCATGTGTAATATCTTATTGAAGAAAACTGCTTTGGTTGGTGACAAAAAGTCGAGGGCTCTTAGTGGCATCCTAATTAGTAAGTTTCTCATACTGCAGATATGCTTTTTAAATATTAAGTACTTCAATCACTGTATGTAACATGCCCATAACATACCTAGTTTGACTTTAATAACATTAACGACATGAGAGAATTAAATTGAGTGCACTTAAATTCAACGATTTAAATCTTAGGATATCATATCAGAATAGAGAGTTATTCCGATATCTCGTAAGTTTAGACATTGTATCGATATCAATATGAAAATTATCAACAGTTATTTAGTACTTGTGGAAGAATATTATAAAATAGAATTTCTCAAAGAAACACCCTGGACTGAATTTCAGAACAATAATAAGGGTATTCAAATTATTTTCTTGGCCCAGCTTTTTTCTTTTGAGCTGGATTGAAAGTAATGGTCATAGGTTAATTGTCGTCTGAATATTGATAATTCTTTTTATGCAGTGAGCGGTCTGAGACTAATTTGATGATAATAATAAAATAAATAGCTGTTCACCAATTTTGTGCAAAACTACACTACCAGAGCCACTTGTTTAGATATTTTACAATAACAAAGCCTTTAGATATTTGACACAAAAGTAAAACAAAAAATATTTGAATATTGACAAACTACGAAACCAAATGAGCGACAATTTGTTTTATTTTGGTCATTTTGTGCATCGTTTCAACAATGAAAACTTGATGAATTGATGATGCAATTAGAGATCTTTGAGTTAAAGAGTATTGATTCATAACTCTCATAAAAAGAACAGGCATTAAGAAGAGCATTTTAATTAATCTCGGGCCACTCTGGTGTGAGTGAAGCATTTTTGATAATTTCAGAAAAAAAATAGCAGCAAACAAAGACAAGCCTTAAGGTTCACAAATCAGAAAATATTTTAATCAGATTCATATGTATGACTTTATATGTGAGTGTAGTTTTATCCACATCCCATGTTAATTTTGCATATTCTAATATGTGCAGGTACTGCTGCAATGACATCGAGGGGTCTTGTCGACAAGGACTTCGAGTACATTGGTGATGTGCTCCACCAGATTGTGAAAGTATGCCAAAATTCGAAACAGGACCGAGCATTCAAGACTGCCCCTACTTTAAAAATACTAAGACGCCCTGTTCTTGGCATCTTGAGACTGAAAGGTACCTTTAGTTAAAATTTCTTAAAAACCTTTTATGAAATATCTGGTTTGGAATGTGTTTGTCGTTCATAATTTTCATCTACGCATTAACTTGTGGGATGGCTTCCTTTTCTGGTGTTGTAAATCAGATTCCTTAAATATTCTTCTGCTATTGAGACTAACGCCCAATATCATTACTTTTAAATTATGCATGTTTTCAGAACATTTTGTTTGTAAAACTATTTTCCTTTCATTTAGATTTAGGTCAGTGAAGGGTAACATTTAAAGCTGTACACAAGCATTGCCTCATTAAGTATGTTAAAAACCATCTAGCCTTCAACTATCTTGTTGCAAGTATTATGATTTCGCTATTCACTAAACTATAGATTTTGTAGCTATTATAAAAGGCTGACCTTTTTGTAGTTGGATTCTTGCATTCCTTTCATGTAGTTCCCAATTATATGAAAGTATAATAGTAGCGTTTTATATATATAGGAGTTTTCAAAAATGTAAAAGCCTTTTCTGAATGTATTAAAATATCAATGCTCCTCTACGAGCAACATATTGATTACAAGTATCTCTCTACTCCTATGGATGTAAATCGTGCCAACCTCTAACAATTGCCATCAAATACATGTTATACTCGCATCAAATATACTTGTTCAATTCAATTTTACTTGCAAATGACTTTCTTTTTAAATTAATCTTTCCTTTATTTGTCATCTTATGTTATAAATAAGATTCGATGCTTGAATGTGGCTTTAAAAGCCAGAGAAACACATACAAGCCCGGCTAGTATGTTGAGAAGGGCTAATTAGTCCACAATGTAAGTAAAGTATATAACTTATCATCTACCAATCCAATTAATCTTAAAAATTTACAGGACTTACATATTGAATAAATGCACACCGTCTGACTTTGAGATTAATCTGAGCTTTATACTCAAAGTTTTCCCTTTCCAATCTCATCAGTTCAAATAGATAATATGGGTATGGGTAAAAAGCATTATCTACCTCTCTGGAATGTGTCTACAGTATTTGAGACCCTTAGAATGAAATAAGGTTATAAGATGTTGTTTATATGATATGCCTAAACTATAATTTGTACAGAGAATGAAGCCCAAACACAAAGTACCTCCGCCTGATTACTTTCAAAGATAACATACTTTTGACACCGAGGTTAGCTTTCTTCATTGTTCTAAATTCTAAGAGCATTCGCACTGTGGAGTTAGCAGACACTTTGCTGCTGTTCGTTGTCATTTTTTTTAATTTGCGGTATATTCAGATTGATCAGATCTGGCAAGATGGCAACGACCTGGTTAAGGTACTTACCTTTTCCTCATGATTTTTTCATGAAAGTTCTTGAAATTAAGATGAGTTCAATGGTGGTAACAGTGGCTCTACATTCAGGTTTAAAATGGCACAGGTGCCACAAGATTAAACATTCCAACATCACACAAATTGAACTTCAAGAATCAAGAACCAACTAAGATTCGGAAATGTAACATAAGAAAAATCTGACTTACATCATATTTCAGTGTGTTTTGGTGATTAAGCCAGGTTCTTACCAGTATAAGTGAACATCACAACTGTGAAAAGCTTCAAATAGATCATGTATATTGTTAAACTGATTGACGGAACTGATCAAAATACTTGTAGACATGTGAGAAAAACACTTGCTTTATTTGTTTTGCAATCTGCAAGCTGTAATTAGGATTCTTATATGTTATAGGGACAAATTTGGAAATTTTGATACCTTTTTAGTTGGGAGCTCAAATGGCACTACTATGAAGTATAAAATGATTATTTCGGGGCTATCCTAAAAATAAGTTGATCCACCTGGCTACATGATGTTAATTTTAGGCCATTGATTTTTTTTAGATGAGGCAAGTTGCATTAGATCGATTAGGTCTATTCTTATTTCTTACTTATTAGTATTGTACTAAGCAGTGGCCTTTCAAACCTAAAAATAGTTTAATCAACAGAGTGATAATGCAAAGAAGTTTAGATCTGACCAGTGTGGCCATATATGTCGCTGATGATTATGCTTTTTGCTTCTTTTTATCATTTCTTTTTCTGATCTTGCTGCAGACAGCTTACCTCATACTGATACATCTTGTTCATTGACAGTTCAAACTGCAAACGAGAGCACCTTTTGTTATCAGCAAGACAATGGGGACTCCTTGACAACATTCTGACATGTTGAATAACCTAGACATAGATGCTTTATATCTGGAATACGACATTACGACATGCAAAAACATTTTTTTGTTATCTTTTCTTACAAATCATTTGCTGATAAGATATTGCTGAGATAGTCTTATATTAAATTGAGTTAATTGCTTTTTTTTTTTTTATTGGGTGGATTAAAGCATCATTTTGTTGAAGAGATTGCTTCTCTATCTCAAAATTAAAAAAAAAAATACCTACAAACCGAAATTTTTTATGGTTTGTAATCTAAAACTTTAAAAGTAAGGGCAAACCACAGCATCCAATATAAGGAGCAAGTTGTTCTAGGAACATCTTTGCATGAAATTCAGGCTACACAAAATTAGCAATTATTTAAAAAATAGAACTCGAGCAGCCATCAATATTATCGGAGAATCATATAATGCGAATGTTTGATGCAATTCTCAATAAACCCATTGGTATTGAGACCTGACTGTCTTGGAAATTCCTCAGTCACATTCCATAATTTTGAATTTACATAGTTAATAATTTGGATTCACTACTTAAATATTTTTCATATATTTGTGCGTTGAAATAGTAGTTATCACTTTTTTTGAGATAAGATAAGGGTTAAGTCACTCAAATTTAAATATCTATAAAAGACCTCTATCCAGGTTTCGAACCTGCGACTCCCACACGGAGAGCGTTATCTTTAGCCACTAAACATTTAAATATTAGTTATCACTTAATTGCTATATCTAAATACTAACAAAAAGTATGGTATGTACATGATTCGTACTTTAGTTACGTACATACAAATTTTGAGTAAGACCTAAAGTCCATATACATTTCGTCCATACATCCGTAAAACAGACGTGGCGCGATACGTCGAAATCCAGTTCGGCTGCCATGATTCCACTTGGATGCCATGCAGAGCCTAGGACGCGCTCTAGGTTGCGGTTGGCAAAAAAAAAAAATTCATTGGGGTCACATCACGTCCCATACCCGTCAGTTGCTCTCCATACCCTTCCCAAAGCGGAGTGCACGTCTCCTAAAATGGTCAGATTACCTCAAATCATGGAGTGATCAGAAAATGTATTAAAAATAATATATATTATTATAGCGGACAGCTTCGATAACCGCGCATGATAACTTTTTAGAAAGGGTTTTTTACCATTCTTCAGTGGAATACCTAGAGGATTTCAATTCCCCAAAGCTAGGGTTCTCTCTCCCATTCTGTCACTCATCCTACACATTCAATCCAACACACTCGTTTTGGGGAGTGCTTGTCCTTTGTAGCGCTACATTGTGTAGCGCAACATCTAAACTGTTGGATCATCTCGAGATGTGAGCCGACACAGATCTTGAGATAATCTAACGGTTCACATCTTGCGCTACATAATGCAGCGCTACAGAGGATATGGAATCCGTTTTGGGTGTTGAACTGTTGATGCAGGGACGGACCTACATATAGAGTTCTAAAATCGTACCGTTCCGTGCCGTACCGTGTCCAGAAACGCCGTGCCTTCGTGCCGTGCCGTGTCTTTTTTTTTTATTAATATTTTTTTCGTACCGTGCCATGCCGTGGCAAAAATTGGAAGGAGGCACGGCACGGATAACATACACCGTGTCTATCGTGCCGTGACTTATTCGTGCCGTGACTTATTCGTGTCGTGTCCAATCGGATACGTGACCTACCGTGTCGTATCTACGTGTCTTAACCGTGCTAAACGTGCCCACTCGTTTCGAATATAAAAATTTTAAATATTCCAAAAAACATTAAAAAAATTAAAAAAATTAAAATTTACCCCAAAAAATCATTAAATTAATTTTTTTCAACATTTAAAATACATAAAAATATTAAAAAGTATCAATATACTATGAAAATTGTCTTGATTAATAAACATAATGTTTTATAAATTACCCTTCCTCTTTTTTTCGGGCTTTTTGAAATATAGGCGGAATTATTACATGTGTCCTACTCGTAACCTATCCATGTCTACCCGTGTCCTATCATTTCCTACCCGTGCCACCTATGTTATTTATACCGTGTCTGTCGTGTCCCGTTCCGTTACCGTGCCGTGTCTGACAACCGTTCCGTGTCGTGCCGTTTTTTCGTGTCGTTCCGTGCCGTTTCTGGAACACTATGCATGCCGTTCCGTGCCGTTCCAAAATCTTCAAAACTCAGACACGGCACGGTTAATGACCCGTGCCGTATCCGTGCCCGTGCCTTACCCGTACCGTTACCACTCGTACCCGTGCCGTTCCGTACCAGAATTGGCCACGCCGTGCCATTTTTTAGAACCCTACCTACATAGGGATGAGGCATGCCTCGGCATGTGCCCTACCTTAAATTTTGGAAGTATCGAAGTATCAGTTTTGCCTTTCGCATGTAGCGTCATACAGTCCAAATTTGTTGAGTGCCTGGACTTTGTTAGGTTTATAACCATTTGATACAGTATTTATTTCCCATGGAGTTAAAGACTCAAAGAGTATCTTTTATAGATCCACGAGCTAACATTTTGTGGCCACAACCACCGTACAAAAAAAGAATATGATTTAGTGTAAAGATCTAATGCATCTCCTATTGTTAGAATTTTTTTTTTGTCTGTGTCTAAAATAAAAAGAAATCTTAAGGATATGCCTGCTTTAATACAAATTATAGGACTATATCTACTTTTCAAACACCGGAGTTCGAAAAGTCACCGAAAACGCTAGCGTTCAAAGATGAATATAATCCCGGACTTAAAATTTTTTGCGAAAATCATGCTCCAAACGCCAGAGTTCGAATGCCAGAGTTCGAATGCCAGAGTTCGAACTCCGGAGTTCGAAATACACATATAAACTTCAGAGTTCAAATTCCAGAGTTCGAAATACACGTGTAAACTCCAGAGTTCGAACTCCGGCGTTCGAAAATATGATTTTCATAAAAAATTATAAGTCCGGGATTACATCAATCTCTGAACGCCGGCGTTTAATGTGACCGCTTGACCGCCGGCGTTTAATGTGACCGCTTGACCGCCGGCGTTTAAAAAGTAGGCATAGTCCTATAATTTGTATTAACGCAGGCATACTTTTAAGATTTCTTTTTATTTTATGCATAGACAAAAAAAAAATTCCTATTGTTACATCTCCGTCTAAGAACTGACTAGATAAATCCCAATGCCTTCTGTAATAGTTTCGAATTATTTTTGGATAAGTAAAACTTCCAATTAAGTACTTGTCAACTATTTTAAGCTCGCAAATTAATTAAATATAAATTGAAAATTTTTAGGTTGGTTGGTGAATTAAGAAAATGACTCTTAATCCTTAACAAAAGTTTCCTAGCTAACATTATACATATTATTTATATAATTATATGAGGAGTGATCCAATGACACAAAATATTTTGACACAACTCTTACACTAAATCATACAAATTTATAAGAAATTTAAAAAATGAAAAATCTTTTATAAACATATTTGTTTACTTATCGATCGATTGTGTTTCGAATTTCATTCAATTTGAGTGTCATTTGATACTCCATTAATAGTTATTAAATTTAGACCGTTCTAATTACCATATAAAACTTAATGGTCGCTGATGGAGTATCAAATGACGCTCAAATTGAATGAAATTTGAAACACAATCAATCTATAAGTAAATGAATAGATTTATAAAAGATTTCCCTTTTTTATAAATTTATATGATTTTATGTAATAGTTGTGTCAAAATTTGGTGTGTCATTGGATCCCTTCTCTAATTACATATGTATTTGATGCACTTAATTACTTAGTTACTTACCAACATTTTGAATTTATTATAATGTAATCATTGCTACAGAAATAATATTAAATACTTTATAAGAAAGATGAAAAGAATACTACTCAACCATTCCTTTTGGGAAAAAAAAATGAAGTCTACAATTTATCTTGATTTTTAATTTTTTTTTTACCTAAGAAAAAAAATTACAAACTTTTTCAAAATTTCTATATTATTTTCTTTTTCATTTTTTTCAGTAGATTTTGTGCCCGGGCTTGTTCAGTGTCCTGGATCCGTCCGTGTTGATGTCCTTCAAATTCAAATTCAAATTCACATAACATTTCGTTATCTATCTTCCAATTGAAGCTTATTTTCTGTGACTGTTATTCTTTTTTTTTTTTTTTTTTTGGAGTATCTGATGAAATTAACAAAGGAATCGCTGAAATCTTTGTAAGTCGGTAACACTGCCTCATTTCTGTAACTGTTACAATTTGATTTTATGGGTTACATTCTCGGGCTTACTGGCATAGTAACATGATTCGCGATTTATTCGCGAATAATTCGCGAATAATTCGTTTTTTCACAAGAGCCGAACGAATCCCGCATAATACTACCCAATGATATATAATGCGTTTTATTCGCGAATAAAACGTTTTTTACGCAAATAAAACGTTTTATACGCGAATTATTCGCGAATAAAACACATTATATACCGTTTTGAAGGAAATTTTGTGCTTTTTTATTTGGTTTTTAAAAATATTGGCACTTTAATATATTTTTTATTATATTATATAAGCCGAACTATTCCCGAATTATACCCGAATAATACCCGAATCACGAACTTTTGACCTCGCCGAACGAATCCCGAATCGATAATTTGTTACTATGCTTACTGGTTACATTTCCCCTTTTTTGTTATATTCAATATTGAAAATGAAATTTATTACTGGTGTTCATCTTATTCATTTCTGTAACTGCTATCATTTTTTTTTTGGTGGATCTGATAAAATTAACAAAGGGATCGCTGAAATCCTTGTAAGTTGGTAACATTAAGCTTCGTTTTTGTAACACAGCTTCGCTTCCGTAACTGTTACAATTTGATCTTATTGGTTGCATTTGAGGGCTTACTGGTTACATCCTCCCTTTTTTGGTTATATTCAATAGAGAAAAGTTTGATTTTGGTCACTCAACTATTGCATTTGTTCAAATTGGTCCCTAAACTCTTTTTTTATTCAAATTGGTTCCTGAACTATTGGATTTAGTTCAAATTGGTTCTTGAACTATTTTTTGGTTCAATTTAGTCCCTCAACTATATGGTTTAGTTGGTATTACTCCCCATTTTACTTCCATTTATGCTAACTAATATAGTTTACGAATGAATTTCAGTATCAGTTAGTATAAATAAAAGTACTTGGGAGGGATTATATGTACCAAACATATAAGTTTAAGGATCAATTTGAACAAAAAAATAGTTCAAGGACCAATTTGAATCAAATGCAACAGTTCAGGGTCCAATTTGAATAAAAAAATAGTTTAGGACCAATTTGAACAAAATTCAATAATTCAGGGACCAAAATCAGATTTTCCTCCATTCAATATTGGAAATGGAATTTATTACTGAAGTTCATGTTACTTTTTGGCAGGAAACACATCAAGTTGCAAGCAGTTTGACAAAATTGGTTACACCTCAGTTCTTATCTGGTTTGGGAATATAATTGATAGTTTTTCACTTTTCTTCAAAAAAAAATTGATAGTTTTTCACGGAAAGAGTTCATATTTGGTGTCAAAAAAAAGTGTACATCTATGAGGGATCAAATTAGCTTATAGTTTGACCTTAATTATTAGTTACATTTGAGGGCTTACTGGTTACATTCCCCTCTTATGGGTACATTTCGCCGTAATGCTAGTCCTAAAATATTATGGGAGCTCCGATATATACGGGCATTTTTTGGTTTGGGCTCCATTTTTCAAAATTGAAAATCAACGAATCGAGCTGGCCGGAGTAGCCATTTAAGGCAATAAGACGTGAATTAATGGCCGGGGAAAAAGAGACCCTGCGCAATAGGTGTAATGATGAGCATCGTGCTGACGGGATCAACCAGATCGATTGCCAGCGTGTCGCACACGGTTGACGTGTACATTCCACTGTGGATAAGTGTCAACTATAGATTTATGGATCCGTTGACTATGTGGACGGAAGAAGTTTTTATTTCAAACATCTCATGCCCATCACATTATTTCGAATTGTAGAGATCAAATGTAGATACCATGGATGCTGCATATACTCACCACAACTTTAGCTCACTCCTAGTCCTAGGCTAAGAGATTTCCACGAAGGGGCTGTTTGCTTTGCGTGACTGTATGACAATAGAAACATAAATCTTGTATTTTTCTTTCTTCAGTGCGTTTGATGTGCAAAATTTCCTAGAATTATAAATGTTGTTGGGGCTTTGTCCCCCTATTTTCCTTCTTGTTTTCTTCTAGTTTATGTGCGGAAAACAAAAGGAAACATAATTATGTGGGCCCCACGAATTAAAATATTAGATAAAATTTTATTTGTTATGGATCTCAATACTTGTGATTTGTGTAGTGAGTCTTATTTATGACCCGCCATACACATTATACTTATTTATAGCTTATAAGATCATACTCTACCTGATGATATACCTGAAGACGTGTCTTTTCTCTCCTCTTTTCTCAGGGACGGATCTGTGTTAGGGCAAGGCTAGGCAAGTGCCCGGGCTTAATTTCTGAAAGTAACCATGAGACTATCATTTATTTGCTAGTGGATTTGAAAATATACCTTTTTTTAGAACTGTGCCCGGGCTTCTCTGAGATTTTAGTAGTATGATACTACGATTGTGCCTAAGCTTTTCTAAACCATGGATTTTACTGACATTTATATGAAAAATCGGTGAATGATTGGAGTCGATATGCTTGTAAATAGAACGAAAGAGGGACGGACTGAAGGGACGATTCAGATTTTCAGACGGAAGGGACGATTCTGACATAAGGGACCACATAGTAACAAATCATCTTATAACTCTGAAGTTGGGTCTCTGGGCTGTAACTTTGGGCCTGTTAACGTTTCAAACATATTAAAACAGAAAGTTCCAATTATTTGGTATCATAGATTTGTTGTTCTTCTTTCTTCCAAATGAACTTTTCAATTGGCTTTGTATTTTGTATTTGTTCAAGTAATAAAATTGATAGTTATTTTTTAGTGCTGATTTTTATAATGATTTAGATATAATACGTGGTCTACATATATAATAATAGTAAAGTAACGATTATTATTATAACTATTATTCATTAATATAATAATAAAAATTATTATTATTAATTTATTATTATTGTCTTCGTCATCATTGTTGTCGTTGTCGTCGTGGTGGTGCCCGGGCTTGGTTCATACTCTAGATCCGTCCCTGTCTTTTCTGCTATATAATTTTCTAACATATCAAACACCGAAGATAGAAACGAAAACACGGCAATTACTTATGAAGAATAAATGTTTCCAGGATTTTTTTTTAAAATCCCTTACTTTCCTTCATATCAAACGGCCCCGAAGTGACAAAGGAAGTGAAGTTCCTAGGTCCGAATAAAGATCACTTCCAGTTACTGACAATCCGATCTAATTTCACCGCTGCAGTAATAAGAAAATAGACAACATATATCAGAACGGTAAAAATACAGTGAAATAAAATGCAAAATTAAAGCATATGATATGTCAATGGGGGCATAATTCCTAAACTAACAAAATATTATGATCAACTAACCTTTGGATTATTTGTCACCTATCGTCATATTGTGAGTCAACCACGAGGACAGAAGCGGGAACAATAGAGCAGCTCTACAGCATACGCACATAACGCACGTGACAAAACTGGAAAAGCAGAGGCTGATGGGCAGGCTTGTGACGACAGCACAGAGTCAGAAAGAGAGGACAAATGAATGCAGGGCTACATGCCCAAGGCTAATTTGTGAACCTTAGCCTGTGATTGTCCCTGCCAGTGAACCTTAGCCTGTGACCGTCCCTGCCATCACATTCACAGGCTTCAGCCCTGATTAATCCTCAGGGTTGGTCGAAGGTTTACTCCTACATGGAATTGTAGAAAAAGCAGATTAATTAAAACATTGAAATGACATCAAGGGATAAGAATAGTAGACCTGATCATGCTTGCTCCAGGCTCAGCAATTGTTGCAAAAAAGATGCTTCTTATCATTTGCAATCTTCTGTGACTATATATGGAGCTTCTGTGACTATATATGGTAAGCACTTATAATTGTATCAAAATCGTGGCTGCAGCTCATACAATTGAAAAGACAGAAGAAAATACAACAGAAGAAAATATATAAATGTAGGCAATATATGGTAAGGACTTATAATTGTTCTACACTATATCAGGCTGCAGCTCATACAACTGAAGAAAATATATAAATGTAGGCAATAAACATATTTAACTTGTTAGGCATTACACTGTTCTTTTTAGCAGTACTTCCATGTATATTTTCATCATTGTGACTTCAACTGAACCAAGTCAAGAATCATGACAAAAAATACAGAGCTTTTGTCAGTACAAAAGAAAAGCATGTAAAACAACAGAACTAGAGATCAGAAGGGACTTCTTCCATTGTTTGATAATAAAAACTACGGACTGCACTACAACATAAACATGAATTAAAGCACATGCAACAGTTAGAAGACGTTCCAACAACAGACACGGCCCAGCAACAATAAACACATTGCAACAATTACATGATATCACAACACTAAACAAGATTAAGCAGCGCTAGACCACCACAATAGAATCATGTCAACAAAAATGCATTGTTTCACTCTACTTAAAAGACGTCAAGGTCAAGGCGAGTGTAGTGATCATAGAGATTCTCCCATCTGATGGAAACTTCAATTTGACCATATTCACCAGTAAGTTTTCCAACACTGAATCCACGGTCCATGCGTGCACTGAACTCACAAATCATGCCGACACTTGAAAGGAGAGGCACATGTGCATGAACTTCAAGATAAGCACCAAGAGGCACAGCAATTACAGACCTTGCGAGGGGAATGACATCACCATTGCGAACATGGATGGGCTCATCCTCCTCCTTATTAAAGATCCTGCTTGCGATGTCGGGAACCTTACTATTGAGCACAGAAATGCTCCCATAGAAGTCATTTATGGCTACGGGCGAGTGTTTATTTAGCTTCATTTCTACGGTGGCCACAATAGCATTGGAGTAAACTACATAGTTGATCTCTGCCAATGCATTAATGTCTGTCCCTCTAATCTCTATAGTTGACAGCTGGTCTAACTGTTCATGTCCCTCGACGGTATAGAGACCAATCCAAACAGGAAAGGCTTTGATGAGTGGTCTCTCACCTTCCCACAAATCAACTTCAAATTCCATTCTATCAGTGCCTTGCAGCGCATGCTGTGGACCCGTGAGTGTTAGCTCACCACCCTATTTAATTTGTTTAAATAAGATAGATATTAATTTAGAAACAGTCAAGTCAGTCAATTCATCAGATTTTGATTTTGAAAACAAAAGGAGTAGAATAGAATAATATCTCACAAAATGGGGAAACTTTTCAGGATTATCCTTTTCGCGGTGGAAGAGGCGATGATCATCTAACCCAACAGAGACCTTGCCATGAAAATAACAATCAGTATCATGCCAAATACTGATTGCTACCTCAGAAATCTCGACGAGAACATCGCCAGCTAGCCTCATATACTTTTCAGGAATCTCCTTGGCGGGCATAGCCATAGCCATAGCCATAGCCATAGGATCGATGACGTCTCGTGTACCATCCTTCTTATTATTATTAGCCCCCTTAACCTCCAATTCTTTGTTAGCAGAGGAAGAAGCTGCAGCCTCATGATCACCAGCCTCAGCTGCTGCTTTCATGACAGCTTTCCCCTTTCTCTTGGCGGCCTTTCTACGAGCACCTCCACGCGCCATATCAACTCCCCTCCCTCCCTATGTTCCTTCCAATTTGCTATCGCTGTTCTAATAGCAATAGGTTGCAAAACTTGCAGGAATTATACTGTGTTCAAAATGAAGTGAAAAAAAAAAATGAGTTGATTTGGATAGAATAGTTTCATGTTCAGAATGGAATCATCTTAAAGGAGAATTCAGATTGACTATTTAAGAAAGAGTGATAAAGGTCTGTCTAATTACCAAATTGCCATTGATCTAGGGTTTAGAATATTGAAGAATCCAATTTGTGAAAGAGGAAGAAGAGACATCAATACGTTGGTAGTAAAATGGGGAACTCGGATTTGCTATTATCGAAAAGTTTAGCTCAGAAATTACTTACCGAACGACGAAATTCCGGTCCTGCGGAGAGGAGAGACGACGGAGGGCAATCTCGGTTTCCTGCGCGTCGATGCCCGTCCGTACCAAATACCTCCGCCGATTCCAAACGCGATTTGGGATGAGAAAAAATAATGATCGATTGAGAGAGAGTGAATTGCGAGTTGTGGGGTTAGGGTTGGTTCACCCTTTCTAGAACTGGAAGCCGAATTGCCGGAATGGAGCGGGATTAGCTGGACGTCTGTTGCCGTGTTGCGGCCTTGCGGCAACGTCGGTTAGAGTTAGTCCGTCTCCGTCTGTTCAGGGCACCGCCACAGAGATCATTGGGCCGGCCCAGGGCCAGGGCCCGGGCGGGACTTTACACGCTAACCTTTTCTTTTTCCGAGCCCGTTCTATTCTTAGATCAAATTTTAATTTGATACCGAGCCCATTATATTGGAAATTTTACTCGTAATATTTCGGATAAATGAAATGAGAAACCAAGCTTCCTTTTCAAGTACAAATTAAGCTCTGATGTAATGATGTTCCTTCAGCTGTGTGTTGTCATAACCGTATCCTTTTCAGCAGTAGCAACTGTGCAGTTACTTTTTCTCTTATTTATAATAACCAGTAAAGAGCCCACGTCTTATTTTGGACCGAAATTGTTATTTCTTGTAATAATTTTTTAAGATAATATGTAATGGACCTTATATTGAGAAAATTGATATGGGCCTTAAATTTAATGGGCTGAGACATAAACATCAATGGGCATTAACGTAAATTGATGGTTCTGATCTATCTAAGAAAATGAACAACGGCTCATGTGGGTGGATAGCCCTTTCATGTCATTTTTTCCAATATGCTTTTATTATTAGTAAGGATATAAAAAATAAATATAAAATTATAATAATTGAGTTCATTTGGAGCTCGGAGTTCTATTGGAATTAGAGCTAGATCGATTCTGTCTGGTTTAAATTTGATTCAATTTAAATTTGATTTGGAAAATATTCGATTTGATTCGTTTATTGCCCTACTCGGTAGGCACAAAATATATACTTCCAAATTTAGAATAACCAAATTTAATTACTTATATTTAATAGATTGGCAGGCGGAAAAAAAAAAAACTAAGTGTCAAACTAAATTAAACCTCAAAAAAAAAAAAACGAAACTAAAAATCTGATGCAGTCGAAGCTGTTACATTTACCTGACAAGTGGGCTCCATTTCTCAAACTCTTTCATAACCTCTTGGCCAATAGAAAGAACGGGTCCCATGGCCCACCTGTCAGTCGAATACTCCGTACTCTCTATTCTAAAAATGGCAACAGATGATCAAAATAGCAACAAATGGATTTCCCCACGCGTTTCTTGGCCGCCATACATACCACCGACTTTCGGTTTCACACCTTCGACGCTTCTTCGCGCCATTTATAGATAGGAAGGAACCTCTTTATATTCTTACCAACTCTTCCTGGAAATTTCCTTCCTTCACAAGTTATAGGCGTTGTTTGGCGACGGGGTAACGCTGCTTCTTGTTCGTGAGGTTCTTTCTTGCAATTGAGATTTCCTAATCTCAAGGTTAGCTTTATAGTTTATACAATCTTTGGTTTTTAATTGTCTTCCGCTGTTTGCTTATTTGCTTGCTGTTGTTCTCCTGATGGCAGAAATTCAGAAAAGTAGGAGATGTCAGGGGATTAATCTCTACCCCAAAATCTCCAAAGAAAGAACATACAATCCCAATCCCAATTCGGTTAGATTTGTAACTGGTTCGAAAAGAACCCGAATCTCTCTCGATTTTCCTCATGGGATCACCAATTCCCCTTGCCACAATCAAAAGAGGAAGCTTTCGGGGAATTCGAAAGACCCACAACCCGATTGCAAGCCTGATCATGGAATTACCTCCGGTAATTCTGTTACCGACCAATTCCCATGTCCCCACAACCGAAAAATCGATGAATTTGAAAAATTGGGCAAGATTGGGGAAGGTACCTATGGTACGGTTTTTAAAGCCAGAGACAAATTCACCGGTGAGCTTGTAGCCTTGAAGATGCTGAAACCCAATATTTTAAACCAAGCAAAGAACCTTAAATGGAGGCGGGAGATTGATATATTGACCTCATGCCGAAACCCATCAATAGTAGAGCTCAAGGAGGTGCTGTTCAGCTCTAATGGTGGCGATAAGAGCATCTTTTTAGTTATGGAGTACATAGAGAAGGATCTCCATGGTTTGATGCAAAAGAGGTGGTCCCCTTTTCTTGAAACCGATGTGAAGCTTTTCATGAGGCAGTTGATTTCTGGCGTCAAGCATCTGCATGATCGTGGAATTATGCACAGGGATCTGAAACCCGCAAACATACTGGCTGTCGACAGCAACACACTTAAGATTTGCGATTTTGGGTGTTCTCGGGTTGTCGGGTCAGGGCCATACACTCAAACCGTGGTGTCCCTTTGGTACCGTGCCCCGGAACTCCTACGAGGCTCCAAAAATTACACCGCCGCCATCGACATGTGGTCGCTCGGTTGCATAATGGCCGAGTTGCTGTCAAAGGAAGTACTGTTTCGGGGCAGCACAGAGATTGATCAATTGAAGAAGATAAAGGAGACTGTTGGCAAGCCCGGTGCTAGCAATGGACTGCGCAAGCTGTTTCCTGTTACGGGGTTCTCAGGTCGTCCGACCCTCTCAAGATCCGGTTTTGATCTGCTTAGTGGGCTTCTAAGCTATGAGCCTGGTAAGCGGCTAACAGCTTCTGCAGCTCTTAATCATCGGTGGTTTGATGAGGTTCCTAGTCCTGAACCAGCAGGTGTTTTTTCTTCTTTTTATGTGCCGTATATGCATTGAAAGTATGTCGTGTAGGTGACAATGATAGTTACAAGTTTTTGTTTTTGTGACTGAATTCAATCTAGTAGTTATTTGATGTGTCACGATGAGCTTTTTATGCACAGTTTGCAGATGACCTTTTTAGTAATTATACTTTCAGACAAAGGTCTGTTGCTTGAATCTTTGATGCAAGTTAATATTACATCTCTATTTTATTTATTTCTTTGTTGTTTCCTGTAGTAACTTGAATCTATTTTATATTTATGGTTGCATAAAAAAGAGGCTAAAGTGCTATCAGTAATTGACAGGCCATTCTTGTGTGCTCTACTGTGGTGGTTCGCTCTGGTTTAAATAAAGTCAGGTTTTATATTAAGTTTGTTATTTTTTTTTTTTGTGGTAATGATTACATTGTTAAAAAAGAAATCAGCTTTTATAAACGAAGAAATTTTACTAAATTTTTGAGATTTGAGTGACAGGAGGAGGTATCAAAGTAAAAAGAATATTACTGCTGAAAGTAAAGATGCTGCTCTTGTGTTTGCCTTCCAATTCTATGTGATTTTTGTTAGTTGTCAGTACTAACAGCGCCCCCAGCCCGGTCCCCCGGCGTACCTTGCGGGTTAAATCAGTAAAAGCTTGGATGCTTTTAATCAACTAGTAAGAGTATTGCATATCTGGTAATTCAAGGTACGTTGTGGTTCATGATACTGAATGTAACCTCCTACTCTTTTTGAATGATAGCAGCCACATACACATATGCTTCTCAATAAATGCCCTAATCAATACAATGTTAGACTAAATTTAGTTTTAATTATAACTTTGTTAATCAAGCTATGGAGTTGATACATGTAATATTGATATGTAAATAGGTTTTCTGTATACTATCAACAAAGAAAAGGATGGAAGTACTTTTACAGTTAAATTACAACATTCTGACATTTAACAAGTACAATGGATCTCTAACAACCTAGGTACTAATCTTCATCTCTTCTGCGGACTTCGTATGTTACTCTGACAAGCAGGTCCTGCCTACAATAACTATCCTCCTATCTTTTCCTTCTTTGACCAATCTGTTATTCAGTCTGAGCGCTAAGTCCTCAAGGCTGCTTCTTTTCCTCCAGCCCATGCGTGCTTCGGAGCAGGTTTGAGTTTAAACCTCCAATTGTCACCAGCTTTAGCTTATGTGCTAACACCCTCTCTCTTTTCTTGGTGCATTGTTCTGAAAGCTTATAAGAAAGAGCTAAATCGACAGTAAGATGAGAGAAAGTGCAAGAGGCTGGGTCCGGAAATTACCGTACCTGTTGTTGCCTCTTTTACTGGTATATCATGTCATGTCCTGTGTTGTTGCTTCTGTTATGTGGCGTGCCAGGTACTGTTGTTCCTGTTTAGTTTGGTTGGTCATGCCTTGCTCATGTTGTCTATTGCTTGTTCCTCTGGTTAGATGTGTGTACCAGACAGATATGATGTGTTGTACATGCTGTTAGTCACTTGGCCCTTGCTATTTATTTAACACAAGAGTACATGTAGCTAAAGCAGCTTTTACCAGAATGTCCGAGTTCTGCTCCTGGGGACGGTCGAGACTCGAGAGCACGATAAAGAATTATATATAATTTAAAGTATCTCCTACTTGTCAACTCCTGAGTGTAAGCATGAAGGTATTTAAGTGTCTATCATGCACCTAATATATGCAAGTATCAAAATCTGTATGGTTTTTGCTTCAACAGATGGCTAAGAGCATAATACTGCAAGCATCCAAAGCAGCTCCAGATAATAAGCTCCTTTCTTATTTTTTTATTTGTATTTCATTTCTTAGTTTTGAATTGAATTCATTCATTTTGATAAAAAAATGTTTTAAGTATACGCAGGTACAGTATGTCGTTCCAAGAACAAAATTCTGGTACGCTGATCCTGAGGTGATTTAAGGGTCGTAAATCTGCCAAACAAAAACAAGCATGTGCAATGCTAGTTCACCTTGAGAAATACAGTTGTAATCTTGAATTTATGAAAAGAACTGATTTTATGAGATGGACCACTTGACATTCTTCATCTTGAAAAATTGAAAAGCATGTATAAAATATTGGAAAAATTGAAAAGCACGTATAAAAAATTGGAAAATTGAAAAGCATGTATAAAGAATTAGAAAATTGAAAAGCATGTGTAATAAATTAGGTACATTTTCTTCTTCGTAACAAAATATTGTTAGTTACAAAACATATACCATGTTAATTAACAAAACAATGTTGACAAAACTTTATCATAGTAATTCTATCCAGAAACTCGTAGAATAAGGAAAAAAAAAAAAAAAAAAAAAAAAAACGTCAAATGTATCGTATAAAATGCATTAATTATTTAGTCTGCACTCTGCAGTGAGCCTGTGAGTGGATGAGCAAATTAAATGAGAAACCGGTTCACTCATTACGCATTATTACAGATGATACAATTTTCTATTATTCGAGGCATAAGTATCTTTTTAATAAACTATAAACCTGAGCTGTGAATCGGGTTTCGCACCGAAAAATAACATTACATAAATTAATAGATATTCAAAATAAGTTTCTAAACAAATATATCTTATTAAATAAATATTAAACTTAATGTAGTTTCTAAACAATATATTTTTAGCTACATCTCAATTCATATAAAAGAATACAAAGAGTTTTAATTTTTTTAGTCTTAAATTGTTTTTTAAGCACATCATATTATCTCTTTAATGAAAAAAAGAAAAAAATAATTTGAGCCATTTGATTAAGATAAATGAAGATAGATAAATAAAATCAATAGTTGAGAGTAACGGTGATGTGACAAAGTTAAGAAGGTTGGAGGCTTACTCCTCTTTTTAAAAAGCATGAATATGAATTATATATGCTAAACCTTTGAAATTCTTTAAAGTTAACACGGCTCTTATCCTACTATAATATACAGTGAAAACTAGTGCATTTCCAACATATATCATAAATAACTGAAGAGGCAATTAGGCCCCAAAAATGGCCACAAGCACGGTATATATCACATTATATATCCAATCAATCAGAAGCAAAATGTCTACTAAATGCGAATAAAAACATATTATTTTTGCCATCATAATTGGTGAGCATTGGATAAATTAGAAAGCTACTAACGATTACTCTAATAATTTACCCTTCACGAAGAAAAAAAAAAAAGAATTTTTCTTCACAAGTTTCTGACAAAACCACAGCCAACTTTATTTATTTATTTATTTGAAAAACCACAAACCAGCCTCGAACGCATTGACTTTTCAATCCAAAGTCTTCCCCAATAAAAAAATAACGTGATAAATTACTCAATATGATAATAATAATTTCCAGCTTAGAGAACAAATCAAACATGATAATAAGATAATTAAATGCACCAATTGCAATAATCTAAGGGCTTTGGCTTTTTATATAGTTTGCTTTTATTTTGTGTCACTTCACCGCGTGCTCAGTCTTTGGGAGACTTGACCTGTTCTATTTTAGCAACTTTGATTTTCTTTTGAGTCGTATGGTAGCGACCACCCTTTTATCTATTCACTGGTCTACCGTATTTTTTATGAACAAATATCATTTTTGAGTATGTATTTATATCTTTCCGATCAACACATATTATTTTCTAGTAAATAAATATACTACGGTTTTCGGTAAATATTTATGCAACTGTGACAAACACATGAGTACACATGGGTATGTCAAATTGTGAGAGAGATGTAGATAGGTGGTTTACTTTATAGGTGGACTCTACGTGTTTTCCTTTTCTTTTCTTTTCTTCTTCGGTTTGGAAGTTGTAAAGTTATCCTAGAAATATAATTTAAATTGTGGGGATCTTATATTAACTTAATTTTCACATATCTATGTGCCATTAATTCAGGCAGATTAAAATTACTGCTAATTATTACAGGATTTTTTTTTTCCTTTTGTTTTTGGGGAAAGTTACTTCCTATTGGGCTGTACTGGAAGCACAAATTTGAGCTCTATTACATGCAATTTTCACAAAGAGATGACAACATTTATAATCATTATGGAAAAAAACGTCTTCATAATTGTTTCTGTTTAAGTACATGTATTTGTTGTGAAGATGCTCTCATCCTGTTGTTAGAATCTGGTAGGTAACTCAGGTTGAGAAATTGCTTTTGTAAATTTGAAAATTATAAATTTTGAGAGGGGCGGCGCAGAATTTTACAATTATACAAAGGCCAAATATATATGAGTGGTTATACTATGCATTGGTTAAGCAACCTTTTATTTTAAATCGAGCGGTTCTTATCAAACATGTATTTTTAATTATATCTAAAAGACATATCGTGATCATGATCAAATTATGAAAAATAAACGGCCCATATTTCATCTAATCCATAGCAGAATTTACCAATATATTTTTATACATTCTTCAAAATTCAAGTTAGATGTTTTGTGAAAAGTATTTATACATACTTAAATCCTGACATCAAGGTATAATACGAAAACCATGTATTAATAAATATTTGCTTAACAAGTCCCTTTCTAGATTCCTTCAAGTTTCAACAACTGCACACGCTTCTGAAGAATGAGAATTCAAACATACAGAGTAATTACAGAAAGCATTGTACTTTGTCAATGCTATTATCTCCTCCCTCTCCTTCCTCTCCTCCTCCTCTATTTCTTTTATAAACAAACATCGGGGTCGCATTGCTGAAGAAGCAAGTCAAAATCTTTTATCAGAAAAAGAAGAAGCAAGGGGAAATTAACTGAAGGATCTAATCTGCTGAGCACCCAAATTGGAAGAATCAGATTATCATATGGCAGTAAGTTATCACTCTCTATGATGATCTTGAATGATTGAAAGAAAGTTTGAAATTTTGTTCAAATGGTTTGTTTTTATCTCGAAGTGGTGCATGCTTCTATGTTCAAGTAGATTTTCAAAAGGAAATTCAACCTCTTCATTATCAAATGATTTTATAAACTTACCCGAGATTAGTGAAATTGAATTATAATTTTGAGAAAAGAGAAAAGACAAGGGGAAAGAAAGAACCTTCATTTTTCTTTTTCTAGTAGGAATTTGGAACCTAATTACTGAAGTCAAAATTATTGTGCATTTTGCCATGGTTAGACTTGGTCAATTTCTTTTAGTTTGTATCCCTTTTTTTTTTTTGAGGGACAAATTGTACTTCCAATTCTATGCCTTGATTGATCCCTTTCTGTAATCTCAGCTGAGCAACAAAAGGAAATTTATTGATAAACTGTTCTGAATAACACATGTTAACTTATGTGCAGAACCGCAATCGTCCGAACATACCGAAGTTCGGTGAGTGGAAGGATGGTGGGTCTAGCCAACCATACACCATGGTCTTCGACAACGCTCGGATGAAGAAAACCGATCCGAGTTTCAACCCCAACGACCCGAGCCATTTCCAATCACTTGCCCAAGATCAGAATCCTCCAGCTCCTCCTAAGCCAAATGCAACGCCACCTCGCCCAATGAAAGTCGGTATGGGAGAGCGTAGAGAGGAGCGGAGGTACCCGCCGAATACCCCGCCACAAGCCCATGGAAGGGTAACGCCTCATTTACTTTGTTGCTCATGTCATGTACCTGTGCATTGCCAGTATTGCTTAATTAGAGAAAATAACTTAAAAAGTCCGGTACCGGCTCATATAAATCGGTATCAAGCCAAATCCTAGTGCAGAATTTTGTTTATGTTCTAGCCATAACATGTTTTGGACCATACCCATAATTTTTTTTTGTTAAATTTTCTGATACAGCCAAGGGAAGAAGAGCTGGTACCAAAATTCGGTGCTTGGAACGATCCGAATGCCAGAGCCGGGCAGGACTTCACAGTCCAATTTCAGAGAGTAGGGGACCAGAGGAACCGCGACAAGAACCCCGGTGCTGCCCCACCACCAACATATGCCAATGCCAATCCAGCCTACCACAACCAGTCCCCCTACAATAACGGAAGAGCCCCGCATAAAAGCTCGCGCCACAGCCACAAATGTGTGATCTTGTAGTGTGTTTATCAGCTGGCAGCCGGCTTGTACCGGTGTCTGGTACCGCAGAATCGACCGAGCCTGTGTAAATACAGACTGGAGCATTTGGAATGCTGCATGCTTTACAAGGAAGCCTCTCTAGTTATTGTGTGATTTTTATTTTTATTTTTTTTTATTTTTCATTTTTTTTTCTTTGTTCTTTTGTTTTTGGATATAAAGAGAGCCTTTAATTTAAAAAGAAGAAGAAACAGAAGAAGTGGTTTGTTCTTGCATTTGATCTTCTTATTAGTGTTTGCTTAAGGTGAATTTGAATGAAGACCAGCAATTGAAGTACTGCCTAATTTTACTTTCTTTCTTTTAGTTTAAGAGTGAGGTTATTGTACGATTAATAATACAATTTGTACCGTACTATTAGCCATATTTTCAATTTTAAAATATTAATGGTCGACCCGAACTGTTTATTATGATCTTCATATCAAATTTAACTTGTAAATTAAAATTCTAAACTTTTTAGTAACTTTTTACTATTTTTAAGATATTTTCAAAAGTCACTTGATTAAAACATTATGAGCCATTTAAATATGTGATATTTTAAGATATCTAAAAAAATACTAAACAAATTCAAAAAAATATAAAATTTGGTTTACAAGTAAAATTGTATATGAATATCATTACGGTTTGGATCGACTATTAATATTATGAAATTAGAGATACAAGTTAATAGTACAGAGCAATCTGTATTATTGATAATATAATAATAGCCTCACTCTTAGTGAGTTTAATTGATATTTTATACTGTAGTCCAATTTCTGAAAACCATAATGTTGCTAATTAAACCCAATTATCCTCTCCAGCCCTATCCAAAAATAAACCGGACGGTTAAAAACTTAAAATAAAAATTAAAGATATCTAAGATGGCTTTCAAGATGTCATGGGTTCAATCTTCGGTAGACACAAATATCTCCTAAAAAGAAATGAGAAATGTTAGAAAATATCCACTTAAATCTAAAAAAACAAATTAAAGATAAGAGGCTTAAATCTTCTGTATATATGTTTGGGGGGCCCTTTGATGATTTTTGCATAAGCCGTAGGCGTAGGACGACCGGGCCTGGCCTACGCACTAACCAAATATATGATCTTTATGCTGAAACCTAACCATTAACTAATTTTAATCTTAATTTGAGTCGATTTAATATATAATCTTTTTGGCTTCTCGAGCATCTCCATCCCATGGGCTTAGGGGGTTCGAAGCGTAGGCTAAGCGATAGGCTGGGATGGAGAGCAGTTCTTATCAAGGACATACAAATGACTTATTTTGGACATAATCTTAGCAAGAACTCTGGTCTAAAGTGAGGAAATTGTGTTCACACGAAGGATCCGGGTGGAGAGCAGTTTTTACCAAGAGCATACAAAAAACTTATTTTTAATTTATTCCAACGTTGCCCTTAAGCCCATCCGCTCCAGGGGCAGAGATGGGGATGCTCTCAGATCTCAAGTATTTGCGTCGATTCAAATTCTCAATACTAATTTTTATCAAAAAAAAAAAAATAAATTCTCAGGACAAATAATTAATGTTAAGGTGGTAAGTCATAATAAAGTGATTGCACTGATATATGGACTTCTGTGAAAATATACTTGATCAAATTAAGTTAGTGCCAAACAGCATGTTATAAACAATTTACATCAGAACCTCGGATAATATAGAAGTTTAATTGTATTCCGTAGAATTGATAAGAAAATTGTTGAGCAACATAAGTTTTGAAAATTTTGAGTTGAATAGATCCAGCGTGCTATATATACTAGTATAGTGCCCACGCGTTGCAGTGGGTATCAATATTTTTTATTTGTATTTATTTAAATTATTGAATAAAAAAATTAAAATAACATCTAATCTCTAAATATATCACAATTACATAATCAAGAACTTAACTTACTTAAATTATTGAATAAAAAAATCTCATGCTTCAAGTCTTCAAGATAGAGAGAACAACAACAATAGTAGTAATAATAAGAGTCCGACAATAGTGCTTTCATAAGCATTTTATACCGAAACGCTTACGGTCCGAAATAAAAATCCGTTGTCCGAAATTTTAAGCCAAATAGCTTATAATAATCTTGACATAACTAACTTCTAGAATCCCAAAATTTTAGCTATTTTTAATGATTTTTTAAAGATTGGCATACAAAATTGATTTATTTTTAATTATTTTAAAAACAATATCTCAAAAAATCATTAAAAATAGTAATAAAAATTTTAAAATGGTAAAATTTGGAATCCTTCAACTTTATGATGTCAATATTATTATAAACTATTTGCATTAAAATTTCGGGCGATGGATTTTTGAATTTAGACCGTAAACATTTCGATATGAAATGCTTACGAAAGTACCGAAGTTGGACTCATAATAATAATAATAATAATAATAATAATAATAATAATAATAATAATAATAATAATAATAATAATAATAATAATCATTCCGTGCAAAAAAAATCAAATTCATATCCCTGTTGTACTGCATAGCGCAGTTCTCGACGTCAGCCATTAGATTGTCTCGAGATTCACGCCCCGAGCTGATCTTGAGGCAATCCAACGGGTGACGCTGTGAACTGCCCAATGCTATACAACAGGGGATATGAATTGATTGTCCGTGAGAACAAGAGTAGATTTTGATCCAACAAAAACCCCCAATCATTGATAAAATAACAAAACTGCCATCATTGCACATGGCCATAGGCAACATCCAGTGGCATCTCTGTAATTCCTTTTAACTCGAAGGGTTTTTGGGAGAGAGGAGAGCAATCAATCCGGAGACCCAAAGAGCGGATCGCTCTGTCAATTTTCGCTTGGACGGTTCAGATGCTTAGATTTGCTCTGATCGGACGGTCAAAAATAAGTCTGGACAGAGACTCCTTTTAGTTCTAAAAAAAGTCCTCCTTTTATTATTAGTAGGGAAGTAGGGATACATTGCAGGTTAATAGGTTTTGCTTCTTTTTTTATTTTCTTTTTTTTGACTATTTGATCAACATGAAACAATTAAACAATATTTACAACCCTTTAAAATAGTAATGTATGTTTATAGCTCAGAGGATTTAAGAATAATCAATGTACTAATAATACCAATTAACTAATATTATCATCATGAACCTATCTTAATATAAATGATAATGCTAACTAATGACAATGACATCCGGGAATAAATTAAGTTTTTGCTATAAAATTTATTATGGAGACGATACCAGAAGAATCATTTTAATTTTACCATAACTTGTGTCCCATCAAGTTATAACTTGAGGGATCATTATCATATTCATATGAAGGAATAATATATTTTGACTTCATAAGTAAGAAATATCCATTAACGATAAATGCAATATTCGTTTCTCACAACACCCTATAAAATAGAAACGTAAATACGCATATAAGAAAAAGGAAAAATTATATAGTTTTCTGTACGATATTGTTATTACTTAATTTATGTACCATCGATACGAATACTGACTTTGTAAGTTCGTTACTCAAATCATTAATATGAACACAACTCATGCAACAAAACTACATAAGCAAAAAAGTATTAACTATGATATCAATGTATCAGATCCTACGAAGAAAAGAAAAAAAGAATTGAGAAGTCCTTGTCAGACAAAACGGCAGTATATTATACACATGTCATAGGTTAATGACTTTTTCTAACTCTAATTAGATGCAAAATTAAAATCCCTCTTTTCCTCAATATACATACAGACAGCACTTAGCAGTGGTGTAAAGTAGATGCATGCAGTGCATTCCGGTCCCACAAGTCAGCGACAGACGAACCCACTCCGGGAGCAGAATATTCCACGGTTCCTTCGTTCCACCAACACCACAGGGGACCCACAGTCAGTGACTGTCCTCACCGAGAGCGGAACACCACCCGGCCCCACAGAACAGTGACACAAAGCAAGCAAGCAAGCAAGCAAGCGCCCAGTGGAGAGCACGGGGCGTTCGATCGATCGATCGAGGGTTCTTCAGTTCTCTCGCCTCCTCTCAATTCATATCCTCTACTGCGCAGTAAATTACAGCCCAGTAGTTTGACTGTTGGATTCGCTTCACGATTCGTGCAACTCAATCTCAGAAAATCCCCTACAATCTGCATCGTTGATTCGCTGCGCAGTACAGTACTACTCAGCAGAGGATAAGCACTCGCCTCCTCTCTGCAGTCCGCACCGCGCCGTGTGACTCGACTCCCTTCTCTTCTTCCGCTTTCCTTTCCTTTCCCCCAAGAACAAACAACTCTATTTCTGCTGCCTGCCCGCTGCCGCTGCCGACCTATCTCTCTTTCCTCTTCCTTCTTATTCACTCCGCACTCGATCGATCCTTCCTTCGTTCGTTCGATGCGTTCGCCCCGCGCCGCTCTCCTCCTCTCCTCCCCCAATCGCGCCTCAACTCCGATAGGTACCGATCGGTGTTCGATCTTAAAATAGGGTTTTGTTTTTTATGTTTTTTGTATGTGCGAGTTGCTTTATATGTATGCGATTTATTCATAGGGTTTTGATCGTTCTGCAGTTTCGTGAGATAGACGGAAGGGTTTTCCTTTCCCCCTTTCGCCAGAGATGGCGGCTCACCACAGGTCGAGCTTTCCTCTCCGCCTGCAGCAACTGCTGACGGGCGGACGGACTATTTCGCCCTCTCTAAAGCTCGAATCCGACCCGGTAAGCCTCATCTTTTCTTCATGGATTGATCCCTTGAGGTTTGGGATGTATTATATTCATTTCATGATTGGTATTGCTTGCTTGTTTTACTGTGTGTATGTATGGTAGATTCTGACTGCAGATACTTATAGTGTAGACTGTGTCTGTTGTCTGGTTTATTTATTTATTTTTTTTGTGTGTTTTATATGGGCAATCATTGTTTGATGTGAATGATTGTGTTGCTGATGGTTCGGAGTCATCGTGTAAAGAACCCGGCACTGTTAACTTTCACAAATTAGGGTTTATCAGTTGTGTGATGATTCAATTTTAATGTATGCTTTTTGTACGTGCATGTCGGAACTGTTTCAGTGTTCTGAAGGTTTAATTTGCTAACTTTAAATCCGTTCCATTCGTGTCATGTTTAAGCATGTTACTGCAAATGATCACATTTTGTGCATGTTGGCAGTTGAAAAAAAAAATAGCCTTATGCTGTAGAAGCTTTTATTCCCGGAGTTGTTTATCTGCTGTTATGGTTTAATAGACTATATGATGTAGGGTTTATGGATGAAGTTGTCCCTTTATCCCAGGTTCATCATACAAATTACATTTACCACAAAGTAGGAGTACTTAAGATATGTTAGATTATTGCTACGAAATGAAAGAACCATGTCATTTTTTTTGTAACTTCCAATTGTTAAAAACATGTTAATCCAGAGATAACAATTTGTTGTGCTGTAAATCTAATTGTTTGCCATTTTCTGATTACAGCCACCTAAAGTAAAGGCATTCATTGATCGAGTCATCAACTGCCCTTTAAATGACATCGCCATCCCACTTTCGGGCTTCCGTTGGGAGTACAAAAAGGTATGACCCTTTTTCCATATTTCCGAAGCATAACAATAATTTCTAGTCACTTGGACAATTCTAATCCTATTTTTGGGGTGAATTAGTACAATTAAGCAATGTAATTTGGCTGTCAGTATGATTTAAAGTGCCTCGTTGGGCAGTTTAGTATGCTTAGTCCTATGAAATATGCATATTTATCTTTGTAGTAATCTGGTCTTGTAAATATCTTTTATAAGATGATATCAGATTATTTGCCTCGTTGCTGAAAAAACCAGTACCCATCTATCCTTGAGCATCTAACAGCTAATATTAAATAATAAATGTTTCTTTTTCATATATGATAACAGGGTAATTTCCATCACTGGAGGCCACTGTTTTTGCATTTTGAGATGTTTTTCAAGACATACATTTCATCGAGAAATGATCTCCTTTTATTGGATAGCTTCTCGGCAGAAGCTCCTTTACCAAAGAATACCCTTATACAGATTTTGAGAGTTATGCAAATCATCTTAGAAAACTGCCATAACAAGGCATCTTTTCCCGGCCTTGAGGTAAGTTAATGTATATGTATTGCTGAATTTCTGATCATATCTTTTTCCTAAGAAGTCTTTAAGGCCCTCTTGATGTTAAGCCTTAAGTTTAAGTCATTGTCCTCAAAATTTGTGTAATAATTTTTGACTCTTGCACCTATTACTTCTTTGGTAACAAGTGTACGAGGAAAATTTGTACATTTAAGTACGCTTGTTGCCAGTTTGTCCAATAAAATCTAGAAAATTAGATTGAAACTACTACGTTGTTTATGTTCCTAACAAGTGTGTGATGTTTGTTATTTTAAAGCGGTTACTCTGTGATTAAACAATAGTATATTTTACTGTTGGTTATTTTTGTAAGACATGTCAGGCCTCTACTTCTGTTTCAATGTTCGAACGTCTTTCATGTAGAATGTAAGATATATCTAGTGGCCAGAGAGTAGTGACAGTCCTTTTTAAAGTATTCAATACTCTACTTGTTGAATTCACTAACATCTAGTGGAAGTTTTATTGATCTTTTATGTTTTGAGTAATTTCTTATGTCCCAAGTAGTGATGTAAAATAATATTTCATTTGCTATTATCCTATCTCGTCTTCAGTTCTGATTAATCTTGCTGTTTCTTTTTCTTTCTCAGCATCTCAAGCTGCTTCTTGCATCAACTGATCCTGAGATTCTCATTGCCACTTTAGAAGTCTTATGTGCTTTGGTGAGAGTCAATCCCTCCAAAATACACGTCAGTGGAAAATTGATTGGCTGCGGATCTATTAACAGCTATCTACTGTCTTTAGCCCAAGGCTGGGGCAGCAAAGAAGAAGGCCTTGGACTCTATTCATGTGTCGTCTCCAATGAACGGACCCAACCTGGTGGCCTATCACTTTTTCCTTCTGACTCAGAAAATAAGTCTGACACCACCCAACATCGTCTTGGCTCAACCTTGCATTTTGAGTGTAACATACCAGCTGACCAAGCCAAGTCAGGGGGCATGTGTGTAATAGACATACCTGATCTGCACCTTAGTAAAGAAGATGACATTACTATCTTGAAGCAATGTGTAGAAAGGTACAATGTTCCACCCGAACACCGGTTCTCTCTCCTCACAAGGATCCGATATGCACATGCCTTTTCTTCCTCTAGAACCAGCCGGATCTACACCAAGATAAGCCTTCTTGCTTTCATTGTCTTGGTTCAGTCTAATGATGCTGGTGATGAACTTGTTTCATTCTTCACCAATGAGCCGGAATATACGAATGAGCTAATCCGACTGGTAAGATCTGAAGACTCGGCGGTTCCTGGTTCTATCCGTGCACTTGCCATGCTGGCACTTGGTTCTCAACTGGCAGCCTATGCCTCATCCCATGAGCGGGCCCGAATACTTAGTGGATCTGCCATAATATCAGCAGGAGGAAATCGGATGGTGCTTTTAGGGGTTCTTCAAAAGGCTATAATGACTCTGAACAACCCTACTGATCCCTCTTCTCCGGTGTTTGTGGAAGCTCTCCTCCGGTTTTTTCTCTTTCATGTCATGTCAACCTCTAGCTCTGGTGGATCAGTTCGTGCTTCGGGTCTCGTCCCTCCCCTATTGCCCCTTCTGCAGGATTCTGACCCAGCGCACATGCATCTTGTTTGTCTTGCAGTGAAAATCCTTCAGAAGCTGTTAGAGTATAGCACACCAGCTGTTTCATTGTTCAAGGACTTGGGTGGGGTCCAGTTGTTGGCCCAAAGACTGCATATAGAGGTCGAAAGGGTTATTGCCACTTCAGAGGAGGCCAGTGCCATGGTTGTCCCTGAGGCAGCAAAGTCTGAAGAAGATAATCTTCATTCACAGAAGCGTCTCATCAAAGCATTGCTAAAGGCCCTGGGTACTGCTACTTACTCTCCTGCAAACACTGCACGGGGCCAGAACTCGCAAGATAACAGCAATGGCTCCCTCTCTGGTTCTCTCTCCCTTATATTTCGCCAGATGGACCGATTTGGTGGGGACATTTACTTCTCAGCTGTTTCTCTTATGAGTGAGATGATACACAAGGACCCTACTTGCTTTCCTGCTTTGCAAGAACAAGGGCTACCTGATGCATTCTTATCTTCTGTTCTGGCTGGGGTGGTGCCTTCATCTAAGGCTCTCATCTCTGTACCTAATGGCCTTGGTGCGATATGTCTTAATACACAGGGGCTCGAGTCTGTCAGGGAGTCCTCTGCATTACGCTTTCTGCTAGACCTTTTCACAACCAGAAAGTATCTTACAGCAATGAATGAGGGTGTGGTTTTATTGGCGAATGCAATGGAGGAACTCCTCCGCCACCAGTCTACTCTTAGGAGTTCTGGTGTGGAGATTATTATAGAAATACTTAATAAACTCTCATTAATGGGTGAAGAAGGGGAAAAATCTGGCTCAGAACCTTCTGGAAGCTCTGATGGAGTTGCTGATATGGAGACTGACATGGAAATTAAGGTGGCACCTGAAGGGCATAACTTGATGGGCAGTGCTGGTGCAAGCTCAGGTTCCGATGGCATCACTGATAAGCAGTTCATCCACCTTTGTGTATTTCATGCAATGGTGCTTGTGCACCGCACAATGGAGAACTCAGAGAGTTGCAGGCTGTTTGTGGAGAAAGGGGGTATTGAAATTTTGTTAAAGCTTCTTCTTCGACCAAGTATTACACAATCATCAGAAGGAATGCCCATTGCCTTGCACAGTACTGTAGTCTTCAAAGGTTTCACTCAGCACCACTCGGCTCCACTTGCACGTGCCTTCTCATCCTCCCTGAGGGAGCATCTGGCTAAAGCTTTGACTGAAGTAACCCTGGACCCAACTTCTGACAACCATTCAACACCTTCTCTGTTTGTGGTGGAGTTCCTACTCTTCCTGGCCGCCTCAAAAGACAGCAGGTGGATAAATGCATTGCTGGTGGAATTTTCTGATGCGGGGAAGGATGTGTTGGAAAATATAGGACGAGCTCATAGGGAGGCATTATGGCAGATAGCACTTCTGGAAGATTCCAAGGTACTGGATGTGGATTCAGAGAGTTCTAATACATCCACTAGTGATGCCCAGCGGTTGGATTCTGAGAGTGATGATGCCCGGTTAGGCTCTTTACGGCAGTATATTGATCCTTTGTTGAGGCGTCGGGGTTCTTGGAGCATAGAGTCTCAGGTTTCTGATCTTATTAATATATACCGTGATATTAGCCGGGTTTCTGGTGCCCGTATAGATCGGTACTCGAGTTCCCTTGAACGTTCTACAAGTTCTGTAGACCGCACACCCCGTTTGCCAGATACCAATCCTAGCTCCAGTGGCACTGCAGGGGCCCCAGGTGATGAGAACAAGAAGCTTTCCTATTCTTCATATCATGACATGCTAACCTCCCTTTCGTACCACATTGATCATCTTTTCATGGAACTCGGTAGGGCAATGTTAATTTCCTCAAGGCGGGAGAACAACCCAGTTAACCTCTCCCCGTCAGTTGTATCTGTTGCTGGTACTATTGCCTCTATTGTGTCAGAGCACTTGAATTTTGGGGGGCATGCACGCTCTAATGAGAATGATGTCTCTGTTACAACTAAATGCCGGTATCTTGGAAAGGTACTATATTTTATTGATGGTATCCTCTTGGACCGGCCAGACTCGTGCAACCCAATCATGCTGAACTGTTTCTACAGCCGAGGTGTCATTCAGCTGATTTTGTCTACTTTTGAAGCTACGAGTCAGCTACTTTTTACTGTTACAAATCGCTTGCCAGCCTCTCCTATGGAGACTGAGGATTCTAAAGGCAGTTCTGAAAAAGAGGATTCAGAGAACATGTGGATACATGGCCCGCTTGCAAGCTACGGTTCTGTCCTGGATCATCTGGTCACATCTTCATTTATCCTCTCCAACTCTACAAGGCAGTTACTTGAACAACCTATAGGTACCGGAAGCATCCAATTTCCCCCGGATGCAGAGGCATTTGTTAAAACACTTCAGTCTAAAGTCCTTAAGGTTGTGCTTCCAATATGGACTCACCCCCACTTTGCTGAGTGCAACTTGGAGTTTGTAAGTGCATTGACATCTATCATGAGGCATGTTTACTCTGGTGTTGAGGTGAAAACCACAGGGAGTGGTAATATTGGTTCTCGTTTGGCAGGTCCGCCACCTGATGAGTCTTCAATTGCTTTGATAGTTGAAATGGGTTTCTCTCGTGCAAGGGCAGAAGAAGCTCTGAGACAGGTTGGCACAAACAGTGTGGAGATTGCAACTGATTGGCTGTTCTCACATCCTGAGGAGCCAGAAGAGGATGATGACCTTGCACGTGCACTGGCCATGTCTTTGGGTAACTCAGATTCACCACCTAAAGAAGAAGGAAAGAATGAACCAGAGATTGAGGAAGAAGAAGAAACAATGCAGCTACCTCCAATAGATGAGATGCTTACCTCGTGCATACGACTTCTGCAAATGAGGGAATCACTTGCTTTCCCGGTTCGGGACATGCTTGTAACAATTTGTTCACAGAATGATGGCCAGTATCGGCCTAAGGTTCTCACTTTTATTATTGATCGGGTGAAAGAAATCTGTGCCATGTCCAGTCTGACTGGGAACTCTGAAATATCAGCTTTGTTCCATGTACTTGCACTCATCCTTCATGATGACACTGCGGCACGTGAGGCTGCATTGAAGGCTGGTCTTGCCAAGATTGCTCTTGACCTTCTATCAGGTTGGGATGTGGAATCATCAGTAAAGAGTGAAACAGATGGGGTCCCAAGGTGGGTCACATCTTGCTTCCTATCAATTGATCAGATGTTGCAAGTGGAGTCTAAGTTGCCCGATATTAGTGAGTTTGAATTAGGAAAAGATGACAAGGAGAAACAGGCTGGTCAGACATCAGTTGTCATTGACCAATCATGTAAAGAGACAGAGGCTGTACCAGAGGCTCCCGGGTTGTTGGACATAGCAGATCAGAAGAGACTCTTGGAGTTGTGCTGCAGATGTATGCAGAACCATGTACCATCAGACACCATGCATGTGGTCCTCCAACTGTGTGCTACTCTGACAAAGGTTCACCCAATAGCTATTATATTTCTTGATATTGGTGGTTTGCATGCTTTGCTAAGTCTACCGGTTGGTTGTTTGTTTCCTGGGTTTAATGCTATTGCTGCTTCTATCATACGACACATTTTGGAGGACCCACACACTCTCCAGCAAGCAATGGAGCTGGAGATTCGTCATTGCCTTATCACTGCTGCAAACAGAAGTGGAAATCCTAGAGTTACCCCACGTAACTTTGTGCAGAGCCTATCTGATGTCATATCTCGGGATCCAGTGGTCTTCATGCGGGCCTCTCGGAATGTGTGTCAAATTGATATGGTTGGTGATCGGCCATACATCGTGCAGTTGAAGGAACGTGATAAGGAGAAGAGCAAGGAGAAAGAGAAGGATAAGTCTTTTGACAAAGACAAGGCTGACAAATTGTCTGCTGAGGAGGCGAAGAAGGTGGAGACGAATACAAAGAGTACAAAGGCACACAGAAAACCCCCCCAAAGCTTTGTTACAGTAATAGAGAATTTGTTGGACTTGGTAGTAACTTTTGTGCCTCCCCCTCTCCCTAAAACCGAAGATCAAACTGATTCAGGTGCAGTGGCTGGTTCTTCAGTTTCTGACATGGATATTGATACATCTGCTTCAGCCAAGGCAAAAGGGAAAGCTGTAGCCAACACTCCTGAAGAGAGCAAAGCAGCTTTACAAGAGGCCACTGCCTCTGTTGCCAAGATGTCCTTTTTACTGAAACTCTTAACTGATGTTCTCTTAACCTATGCCTCATCAATCAATGTTCTCCTCCGCCGTGATGCAGAACTCAGCTCTCAAGGGCCCATCCGTGCTGGTGGATCTGGAGGTGTTTTTAGTCACATTATTCACCAGTTTCTATCCTGTTCCCCTGTAAAACCAAAGAAGGACAAAAAATCTGATGGTGACTGGAGGTACAAAATGGCAACACGTTCTAGCCAGTTTCTGGTTGCTTCAGCTATTCGTTCTGCTGAAGCTAGGAAAAGAATTTTCACTGAAATTTCCAACATGCTAACTGAGTTTGTGGACTCTTCAGATGGGTGTAAGGCACCAGATCTGAGCATGAACGCACATATTGACCTTCTTAATGAGATACTAGGGGCCCGCTCACCAACTGGTTCCTACATATCTGCCGAGGCTTCCTCTACTTTTATTGATGTTGGCCTGGTCCATGTGTTAACACGCACGCTTGAAGTGTTGGATCTGGATAATTCTGAATCATCAAAGGTTGTTACAGGCATTGTGAAAGCACTTGAACTAGTCACAAAAGAGCATGTGCACTTGTCTGACGGGAAGGGAGAGAAAAAGGCTAGTTTAGGTCCAAATCAGGTAGATACTTCTGCTGGGGCTGACAGATCTCAACATACAGAATCTGGTGACCAGACTGAGACAGCTGCTGGTGCTGGCTCACGGGGTGATGCATCAAACACTGGGCAGGCACCGGATTCCGTAACTGATGAAATGGAGCACGATTATGATGGTGAAGACGATTTCATGCAGGATGTTGTGGCAGAAGATCATCCTGACAATAATGATGGCATTTCATCTGTGGAAATCACCTTTAATATACGACATGGTGAGGACCAGATGATTGATGACAATGATGATGTTGATGAGGATGAGAGTGATCGAGATGGCAATGATGATGATATGTCAGGAGATGATGTTGGAGATGATGATGAGCGTGATGAGGAGGATGAGGAAGAAGATGTCGATGATGATGAGGATGATGACGGGGACCATGATGGTTTGGAGGAGGAAGAGGATATGCATCGCATGCATCATCCTGACACTGATCCTGATGATCATGATATGGATGAAGAAGATTTTGATGAGGATATGCTTGAGGAGGATGAGGATGAGGATGAGGAAGATGAAGAGGGGGTTATACTGCGGCTCGAGGAGGGAATTAATGGAATCAATGTTTTCGATCATATCGAGGTCCTTGGTGGGGGTGCTGGTGACACCTTACGTGTCATGCCATTAGATATTTTTGGGACCAGGCGGCATGGGCAGAGTGGGCGTACAACATCAATCTATAATCTTCTTGGAAGCAGATCTAGTGCTGATCAAGGTGGCCGTGCTGAGCACCCCCTGCTTGAAGAGCCAACTGCACTTCGACTACTCTCCCAACATAGGCAGACTGGTTAGTGCTATTCATTCCTGAAACCAGTTATTTTGAGGGTGATACTTTGAGATTCTATGCAATTAATTACATTAAAGGAATGCATTTAAAAATCAAAACCAAATAAAGAAAACCATTCAAAATACTAAAATGAATTGAAAAGAGAACTTCTTCTATTGTTAGGATATCACTGTACAGTAAAGGATTAATGATTGTAAAGTTAAGAACGCCAACCCAATTATTTTCTTCTCTGTTTTTTTACCATTGGAGTTTTTTTTAATTTATTAGCACATATATGCTTCATTTGTTTTAGATCTTGCAAAATTCTTGCTTTTGTTTGTTCTTTCAGAATCTGTTAAAAAATAATATTTCTATTCTTTGAGCAGATAACACGGTCGATTTAGCCTTCTCTGATAGAAATCAGGAGAGCAGCTCCTCTCGATTGGATGCAATTTTCCGCACTCTAAGAAGTAATCGGCAAGGGAACCGATTTAATATATGGTTAGATGAAAATCATCCACGTGGAGGGTCTACAGCTCCAGCTGTGCCACCAGGATTAGAGGACCTGGTCATATCTCAATTGAGGCGGCCTGCACCTGAGCAACCATCTGATCCAAGTGCACCAGCAATCCAGCCAGACGGTGCAGAGGAGCCCAACAACCTTCAAGGGTCTGAATCTGGAACCAGGGAGCAAGAACAAGCAGAACTTGCAGAAGCAACTGAAAATGCTAACGAGACTGCTCCATCTGAGGGTGCAGATCTTCGAGGGGATGCATCAAATGCCAGTGAACAGGCAACTGACATGCAGTATGAGCGCTCTGATGCTGCATCTACCCGGGACCGTGATGGGGAGGCTATTAGCCAGGCAAGCAGTGAAAGTGGTGCCACTATCGGGGAGTCATTGCGCAGCCTAGAAGTTGAAATTGGTAGTATAGAGGGACATGATGATTCAGTTAGAAGGCCGCCAGGTATAGGTGCAGTACCTTCCAGTGGTTTGGAGAGAGTGAGTGAAATACCGCAAAGCACAAGTGAAGAGGGTGGCCAGACTGACTCAGGCCCGCAAGAGCGACACCAAGCAAGCAATAGAAATGCAGAGGGCGACTCCTCAATTGACCCAACATTTTTGGAGGCTCTGCCAGAAGATTTACGTGCGGAGGTGCTTTCATCGCAACAGAACCAGGCTGCTGCACAAGGTTCATCTGGAGAGCAAGCCCAGCAGAATGATGGGGAGATCGATCCAGAGTTTTTGGCTGCACTTCCACCAGATATTCGTGAGGAGGTATTGGCTCAACAGCGTGCCCAGCGGCTACAGCAATCACAAGAGCTGGAGGGACAACCTGTGGAGATGGATCCTGTGTCCATAATTGCAACTTTTCCTTCTGAGATTCGTGAAGAGGTGGAATTGACTCAACAATTGCTGAGTTTGTAGTTTTCTTATTGACGCTGAATTCAGGTTCTAATTTTGACTTTTGTTATTTATTTTAGGTTCTTCTGACATCACCTGATACCCTCCTCGCTACTCTAACGCCGGCATTGGTAGCTGAAGCAAACATGCTGAGAGAGAGGTTTGCTCATCGTTATCATAGTGGAACACTGTTTGGCATGGGATCAAGAAGCAGGAGAGGCGACTCATCCAGACTGTTGCCACATGGTGAAGGGAGTTCTCGCCCGGCATCTAGTAAGGTTGTTGAAGCTGATGGTGCTCCTCTTGTGGATAATAATGCCCTCAAAGCTCTTATTAGATTGCTTCGAATTGTTCAGGTACTTTTATTCTTCTTACAATTTTTTTACGGACCTGCATGTGGACACATGAAAGAATTAAATCACGGTAATAGATCTTAGCCTGTCTTATTTATTTTGGGCTTTATACAAATAGCAGAATTGTTTTATTTATTCTTTATATTTCTGTTCAACCATATTCCAGATTGCTGTTTATTCTCAGCTAATGGTAAAGTCCAAATGAAAAAGAGAGAGAGAGAGAGAAGTGGAGAATGGTATTCAGTTTTTAAGTACGAAAAACAAATGATATTGTTCATAGAAGTTAAAATAAAAATGCTTGTAGTCATGATTGCTTCTTTTACTGTTAACCACATATTATTTTCTGAACAGCCTTTGTATAAGGGTCAGCTACAGAGGCTTCTACTCAACCTCTGTGCACACCGAGAAACAAGGGCATGCTTGGTGCAGATCTTGGTGGATATGCTTATGCTCGACCTTCAGGTATCCACATCCAAGCCAACCAGCTTAAGGGAACCACCTTTTCGGCTGTATGGTTGTCAGAGTTCGATCACATACTCCAGGCCCCAGCATTCTGATGGTATGCTTATTTCTGGTCTTGTACTTGTCTGTGAAAAGGTAAAATAAAAGAGGGAGGAGAAAAGTGAATCATCAGTGTTCCAGGTCTAATTAAAAAAAAATCGTATATCTAATATAACTAAAAGTTTATCATTGCAGGTACAAAACCATACTGATAGGCTTTAACAGAACATTATCATTCTGAATTACACTAACATCTTGTATATTTATTAGGAGTACCTCCATTGGTATCCCGCCGCATTCTAGAGACTCTGACATACTTGGCTAGAAATCACCCCAATGTGGCTAAACTCCTGTTGTATCTTGAGCTGATCCGACCCACTGGAACTGATCGTGATGTTGGCCGTGGCAAGGGCATACTTATGGAGGATGATAAACCTGAAAACGATAAGTCTTACGCAATAGTCTTGCTTCTTACTCTGTTGAACCAACCGTTGTATATGAGGAGTGTGGCTCACCTTGAACAGGTGCTTAATTTGATTTGTAGGGCTTATTGTCTATTTTAAGCAGTACTCTTGATTGTACCTTTTGCATTCTCCAGTTGTTGTAGGGTGGAGTTAAATGTTCAGCCTTATTTTAGCCTATATTAAGAACTGATCCATTCTAAAAGCCTAGGCAGAGTAGAAGAAAAGTAGAACTTTGGACATGGTTATTTAAATCCGCCAATTTCTAAAACCCTTCTTTTATAACAGCTTTTGAACCTTCTTGAAGTCATTATGGTAAATGTGGATCATGAGACTGAACAGTCTGAGAGGACAGCACAAGAGCAACCAGCAGGCACTGATAGCACTATGCAGGAAGCTGCTCAAAATGATAGCACTGTTGCTGTTGGTACTTCTAGTTCAACTGGTCCAGATACCAGTGGCACAGAGGGGCCCAAAACAGAACAGCCTCTGAATGATGTCTTACAGAGCTTGCCTCATGCTGAGCTTCGTCTTCTTTGTTCATTGCTTGCACGTGAAGGGTACATAAAATTTTTATTATGGAAAATGTTAAATACCAGAACTTTTATTCATAGCAGCAATTTTACATAACATTGTAATCTATAAACTCATTGCATGCCTCTTTTATTAGAAACCACTTTGTAATAGTGGGCATAAAATCCTTTAATGGAGAATGCTCCATTTTTTTGTCATGGATTAAAGTTCAGATGCATTTGGCTGTATAACAGAGGAATTAAAAGGAGAGATCCAACTTCAGCAGACTGCCTATAACCAAAGATATATGTAAAATGATTACCCTCTTTTGTTCTGCACTAGATGCTTGCCCATTAATATATGTTATCTCATGGGCATGCAGTCCCTGTCGCTGTATAATTATTACTGTCTACCTTGGTTATTTTGTCTCTTGTTTGGGATTAAAAGGCTTTGTTGTTGTTGTTGTTGTTGCTGCATCTCATGGGCATACCTTCTCTTTAACAGGTTATCGGAGAGTGCGTATGGCCTTGTGGCAGAGGTTTTGAAGAAAGTGGTTGTGCTGGCTCCCGTTTACTGCAGCTTGTTCATTACAGAGTTAGCCCACTCAATGCAAATGCTCACCCAGGGTGCCATGAATGAGCTCCGTTCATATGGTGAAAACAGTGAAAATGCACTTCTCAGTGCATCATCCACCAATGGGACTGCTGTACTCCGTGTCCTTCAGGCACTGAGTTCCCTGGTAACCATGCTGCAAGAGAGAAAAGAAAAGGAAATTGATTCCCTTGGGCAGATATCTGATATAAATATGTCCCTTGATTCTCTTTGGCTCGAGCTGAGCAACTGCATTAGCAAGATTGAGAGCTCACCAGATTATCCTGCTGACCAGCAGAGCTCAGCTTCTACCAGTGCTGGACCTATGAGTAACTCCAATTCATCACCACCTCTACCAGCTGGTACTCAAAATATACTTCCCTACATCGAATCATTCTTTGTGACTTGTGAGAAGTTGCGCCCCAGCCCCTCTAACCAGTCAGAGACGCCACCACAGGACAGTGCGTCGACTACTTCCGACAGTGATGATACCATCAAGCACAATGTGCTTGTTAAATTTTCAGAGAAGCACAGAAAGTTGCTGAATGCATTCGTTCGTCAGAACCCTGGCCTTCTCGAAAAATCCTTCTCACTTATGCTTAAGATCCCACGATTGATCGATTTTGACAACAAGAGGGCATATTTTAGATCCAAAATAAAGCACCAGCATGACCACCACCATCACAGCCCAGTTAGAATATCAGTCAGGAGAAATTATATATTAGAAGATTCTTATAACCAGCTGAGGATGAGATCACCGCAAGATTTGAAGGGCCGATTGACTGTGCACTTCCAAGGGGAGGAAGGCATAGATGCTGGTGGTCTGACTAGAGAGTGGTATCAGCAGTTGTCAAGAGTGATTTTTGATAAAGGTGCATTGCTTTTCACTACAGTTGGAAATGAGTCAACGTTCCAGCCAAATCCGAATTCAGTGTACCAGACTGAGCACCTCTCATACTTCAAATTTGTTGGCAGGGTGGTAAGTATTTAAAAGACAGCCTAAAAAATTAACACTAAGGCTCTTTTTGAAAATGCAGTGTGATATATATATATATATATATTGATTGTATTTTGCTTTTGTGTTAGGTTGGCAAGGCACTTTTTGATAGCCAACTTCTTGATGTGCACTTCACCAGATCTTTTTACAAGCATATACTGGGTGTGAAAGTGACATATCATGACATTGAGGCCATTGATCCCGGTTATTACAGGAACCTTAAATGGATGCTCGAGGTGACCCTCACCTCCATTGTCCCATTGTTTGTTTCATTTTTAATTTTCTGATTCTACTTTTACATAATTTTTGACTTCCTCTATTTTTATTTGTTGGATCACAGAATGACATCAGTGAAATGTTGGACCTCACATTCAGTGTGGATGCAGATGAAGAAAAACTTATATTGTATGAGAAGAATGAGGTATTATCTGTTCTTCTATTCGTCTGGGCTATTTAGATTATTTGTTTAATCTTTTTGTTACTGTTGCATTAGCTTTTTATAAGCTGTGTGATATCTGCTATAATTTGCAGGTCACGGATTATGAACTGATTCCTGGTGGGCGGAACATTAGGGTTACTGAAGAGAACAAGCATGAATATGTGGACCGAATTGCTGAACACAGGCTGACCACAGCAATCAGGCCTCAGATCAATGCATTCTTGGAAGGTTTCAATGAGCTGATTCCGAAAGATTTAATTTCCATTTTCAATGATAAGGAGCTTGAGCTGTTAATTAGTGGTCTTCCGGATATAGATTGTAAGTCAGACTGCACCCTTCTACCCTATTTGGGAGTCAATCCTGTAAAAACTTGTGATAAACTTATCTCATATATATTTTTTAAATTATTTTTCTTTGCAGTGGATGATTTAAGGGCAAACACAGAGTATTCAGGATATAGCATTGCCTCTCCGGTAATTCAGTGGTTCTGGGAAGTTGTTCAAGGATTAAGCAAGGAAGATAAAGCTCGCTTCCTCCAGTTTGTCACTGGAACTTCTAAGGTAAGCTTTCATGTTTTTTTCTTTTGGTTGAAAGATATATGGACATAGTATTTCCAATCAGTAATTCTATTATGTATATCATGGGTGTTTTATTTTTCATTTATAGGTACCTCTAGAAGGATTTAGTGCACTGCAAGGGATATCAGGCCCACAGAGGTTCCAGATCCACAAAGCTTACGGCAGCATCCATCACCTACCTTCTGCACATACATGGTATGTCTCTATCTTCTCTGTGTATGTGTACATAGACTGTTTGAAATTAATTGATTTGGATGCTGTTTATCATGTCTTAACTGATCTGACTTTGTTGCGACTTTACTACCTGCTCAACTAAATATGGTGATTTGTGTTGTTGTTGCTACAGTTTCAACCAACTTGATCTGCCTGAATACACCTCAAAAGAACAGCTGCAAGAGAGGTTGCTTCTAGCCATTCATGAGGCAAATGAAGGGTTCGGGTTTGGTTGAATAGTTACAGTTTCTGCAAACTGTATAGACTGTTCTTACAAGAGATCACTGATTTGTTGAAGACAGGTACATCTAGTTAGCATACTGATCCAAAAAAAAATGATGCAAATATGAGGTCTTGGGTTGTTGGTTAGAGATTAGTGGGCAAGTTTTGCACCTGATGTACTAAAGGGCGGATTGTTTATTGTGTTCATAACTTGTTACTCTGGGATGAATTGCTCATTTTTCTCTTTTTTTCATAAACTTGGGAAAGGGATCGTCTCTCCCTATGTTGTTTTCTTGTGGAGGGCTTTCTGGATTGTTGGATGTTGATGGATTACTATGTGAATTAATATAATGAGAAATCTGTTTAATTCAATTTTGGTGGTTTATGTTTAGTAATTGCTATATTATAAATTGTTTATATTCTTAGTTGAATATGTGTTATTTAGGTTTAGAGAACCTTGGATTAAGTTCTGTTGGTATATCTCTATAAACCCAAAATCATCCTCAAGTATGATGCTATATTCTAGGTTTCCAGCCAACCCAACTGATGCAATGGATATGTAATAGGTTTTGTGTATAGCTCTAGGATGATTGGAATTGTTGAATTGTAAATTAATCCAAAGTTGTATCAATTCATGGTGGATTTTAATCCGATTTGAATTATATTAAAAACAACTTCAATTGAGTTGTATCAATTCATGTTGGGAGTATATGCATAACTTTTCTTTTTAAAGTTGCCTCCTGAATTATATCATTTGGTTCAATTTAGTCCTGCTAGGCTGCTAAGCAATTATCAGCTGAATAATGCTTCTCGTCTCTTTCCTCCTGTAATCGTCGTGTTCTTTGTCCTTATCACATACATATACATAGGGGTGCAAACGGGTCGGATAATATCGGACCGTATTCGGATTCGTATCCGGATAATGGCGGATACGGTTATTCGGATACGGATACGAATACGGTAATGACATATGCGGATACGAATACGGATACGGTTTTCAATTTGGAACCGGATACTGATACAGATTCGGATAATTATCCGAATTCGGATATCCGAATAAAGGGCCTATTATATGTCTTTCGATTGGGATCTTAACGTAGATTTCAAATCTAATTAAATTTATATCAAAATAGACATGAAATTTCATTTTTATATAATTTTTAGCATATTTTAATTAATAAAATGATAATAATAAGTGAATAATTTTTTATTTATATGACTATAATTAGTAATTTATCTTATAATAATGATTAGCAATTAAGTAATTATATAGTTAAAAATTAGTAATTAATATTATTAGTAATATAATTGGTTGTTTATCATGAAAAACTATAAACAATTTATTTTAAATATTAAAGACAGTAACCGCAATATACCCGTATTTGTATTCGTATCCGTTAAATATCCGATCGTATTCGTATCCGTTTGATATCCGAACTGTATCTATATCCGGAACTATCTGTAACCGTATCCGTATTCGGAAAATTAAAACGGATATGAATACGATATTGACTACTATCCGACCGTATCCGACCGTTTGCATCCCTACATATACGTCTATCTTTTATTTTCGTAGAAACGGACACGTAAAATTTGTTAGCATCATCTCTGTGAGTGGGATTGTTTCTTTCTTTCTTTCTTCTTTTCTCTCTACGGAGGAAAGCCCGTGCAGACGCGCTTCTTCCCCGATTTGAAGTCAATAGGCTGGTCAAGTCAGCCTTTTACAATTAAGTTTTTGATGAATTCGAGAGGAATTCATTTTTTGTCTATGCCTAAAATAAAAAAAAGAATTCGAAGGATACGTTCGGTCTAATAAGAATTACAGGACTATGTCTATTTTTCAAACGCCACGTTTAAAACACCTAAACGCCAGCATTCGGTTTTTTTAACTTCCTGGACTTAATAAAATTTTGCAAAAATTTTTCTCTGAACGCCGGCATCTAGACATTAGCGTTCAAAAGGTCCACCTAGCCGCCGGCGTTCAGAGGAAAATTTTGGCAAATTTTTTTAAGTCCGGGAAGTTTAATAAATCGAACGCTGACGTTCGGTTGGACCTTTTGAACGTGGAGTTTGAAAAGTAAGCATAGTCTTGTGATTCTATATTGTATTAGGGTTCATATATACCGGATATAACATGGGTATACTTATATTTTTGGAGTATTTTTTGTTGAATAAAATTAGCTCGCCTCTGGTCTAATTGTTGTTTTTTTTTTACGGTAAGACCTACTGTGTCTATTGATGAACGGTCCATAGAAGTAATAGATAGTATGACAAATAGACCCTATATAGACCAGATGTAATAGTTACACTCACAGTGACTTAACGAAAATTTTTTTTGTCTGACCCTAAAAAAAATACAAATCTTAATATTATGCCTGTTTGCAAACAAATCTCACAACTATGTCTACTTGACCAGCGGCGAGGGCCACAGTTCATTCTGACTGCAACGGTTAGAAAAGTAAAAACTTGTAATAATTCGCAGCTGAATGCGGTGTCTGACCGCAACATCTGACCGCAGCGGTCAGACAAAGTATCTGGCCGCAGCGGTCAGATATTTTAGAATTTTTATTAATGGCATTATGTAGGTCTTATCGTTAGCTTTTCATCAATAGGTTTATGCCCAAATCGGAGTTTCTTATCAAAAGTTATGACCGTTTGAATATGCATACAAACACAGCGACTAAATACAGAGTTAGAGACAGCGTCTGAAATCTGAATTTTCTATCTGGAGACTGTGTCTGAATACAGACAGAATGTCTGAATGCGCATTTAAACGGTCATAACTTTTGATAGAAAACTCCGATTTGGGCATATGACCTATCGATGGAAAGCTAACGACGAGACCTACATGATGCAATTAATAAAAATTCTAAAGCATCTGACCGCTGTGGCCAGATTCTTTGTCTGACCGCTGCAGTCAGAATGAATTGTGGCTGTAGCCGCCGGTCAAGTAGGTATAGTCGTGAGATTTGTTTGCAAATAGACATAATATTAAGATTTGTATTTTTTTAGGTCAGACAAAATTTTTTTTCGTAACTTAACCATCAATGTTACACTTGTCCATCGATGGACGCACGAAGTTTCTGTTTTTTATTTCTTCTAAAATACTCTGCAGGCGCGCTTCTTTTCCAATGTGAAGCCATCAAGTCAGTGGGTCGGTCAAGACTCAAGACAAGTCAATTCATTCCCCAATCACCAATATACACTCACTTTGTCACTCCCCTCTGTCTGCAAATTCATATCCTCTACTGGAGGCGCTACTTCACAGACACGGACACCATAGAACCAATGCAAGAGCTCTAATCTAATCTCCAGCTGAATGAAATGCTGGCATCACTGCTTCTCAAGGAGGTGCTGGGCAAGCTGTCTTCACCTGTCTGGGAACACCTTGCGCTGCTCTGGAGCTTCAAGACTGATCTGGATGAGATGATGGCCACTCTGCTCACTATTGATGCAGTGCTCGCCGATGCCGAGAGACAGTCCCTCAAGGACCGGGCTGTGTACCTCTGGCTCAAGCAGCTCAGGCTTGTTTCCTACGAGATCGACGATCTGTTGACTGATTTCGAGATCAAGGATCACCCGGTGCAAACTGATCAAGCTGTTGTTTGCGACGACATGCTGAATAAGGTCTGATTCTGATGCCCTTTTTTTATGGAAATCCTTTCTATCTTTCCTTTGTTTTGTATTGGAGCGAATTGAGAGACCCGATAATTTGTATAGGAATTAGATGCCGATCGCAGCCTCACTCATCGAACACTCTCATGTGAAAGGAATAACAGTTAATTTCTATCTATTATAGAATGAAGAGAACGATTTTCTTTATTTGTTTTAAATTATAACGATCTCTGTTATTTAAAGGTTCAGTGAATGCATTGCTTTTAATGTCCAAAATAATTGCAAAAATATAGATATACTTCTAAGAAGAACCTGGCTTTGGTCCCGTGACAAAAGACGGCGCACTTTTTGTGAGAGGTTCGCGGGTTTGAACTTTGAAATCCGGATGAGAGTATTTTATAACATTTAAATTTGAGTGACTTTACCCTTATCTTTATCTAAAAAAAAAAAAAGAAAAAATAGATATACTTCTAGGGTTAAACTTGTAGTAAAAAGTAACTGTAAAATAATGTTCCCATTGCAAACTAATATTATCCATCACTCTTGCCTTCCAAAAAGAAAATCTGCAAATGTAAACCTCAACTGGTACATTATAGTTACTCTTAACCAGTCAATTCAACTCTCAATTCATCAGCTTATCTATCATTGACCAACTTAGCAATATTAATCCTTCCACTGTCAAATTGAATACCAGTAAAAAGCCAGAATCTTTATGAGAAATTAGCTAGAAATTAAACAACACACGAAAAGCAGAAAAATTGCATACAAATTTATACACATCAACCTCCAAGTTGAACTAACTCAAACAGTTCCTTCCTGACCTTGCCAGAATGGTACCAGTCTGGTACGGCTGTCTTCTTCCTTCCTGATCTTACAAGAATGGTACCATTGTCTTCGAATTGTACTTCCTTACAAATGAGATTCATCAAAGAAATATCCTATCCCATCCGTTCATAAAATACAACAGTGAGATAATTGTAAAAGCAAAGAATGTTGCACCTTTTGGTTTCTTATAATCAAAAGAAATACAATATATATTGCAAACACGGAAGCTATAAGAGCGGTTCAAATACAGATCATTAACATTTATGATAGGGTCCCCAGCATTTTTGAAATCACTAACCATATGCTCTAATAGTCAGAAACTGGAAAGAAAAGAACTAAAATGAGCCAACAATTTCCAAATTTTTTGAATACAGGGACAAGTTCCAAACAAATAACGCAGAGACTCAGACGCTCAGGTATATTTACAAACATAGTCTATCTTCAAACATCTGTTTATCTGAAAGCAAACTTTTCAGCTTTTCTAAATCATGAATTTTATCAGATTTAACTTTTTTTTTTTTATATTTACCCATTCAAAATTTTGTTTACAATCATGTACTGTTCATAACACCAGTTTAGAGGTGGCAAATCGGGCGGGCGGGTCGGGTTCGGGTCGGGCGGGTTTGACCTTCTAGAATATCTCGGGTCGGGTCGGGTCGGGTGATGGGCGGGTCGGGTCGGGTCAATTTTAATATCTACTTTTTTTGGATCGTATGTTGATTTGAGTTGGATTGGATGCTATTTAATCTCGGGTCCGGTCTGGTTCGGATCAGGTCGGGTCGAGTCGGGTCGAGTCGGGTCAGTTTGACTATCTGAAAAATTCCGGGTCGGGTCGGGCGGGTTTCTCGGGTCGGGTCGGGTTCTGCCACCTCTACACCAGTTTATAGACTAAGTAAAATTGTGCATAAAGCTTCATTAAAAACCCAAACATCATGCCAGAATTAAGCTAGAGTCTAATAATATGCGTAAAACTGTAGTTTTCGAGAATTTATAACAAGAAGGATCTCATATTTGAGCTGCCAGAAGTATTGAGTGATTATCGACAATATATTTTGATCCAACTATATTTTTTTGCTTATATGCCTTTATTACGTGTCACTTTTCTCCCTAAAAAAGAGTGACTAAATGCAATTAAGTTACTGATTAAAATTAATGTTACTATCGATTTATTTAGAATTCCTTGTTGTGTTTTGCAAGGTTCTTGTGTTATTCTCCCTGTCGTCCTCATCCAATCCAGCACTAGCTCGCTTGGTCATTGGCCGTAAAATGAAGGAAATAAGGAAGAGGTTAGACAAGATAGTAGCACAAAGGAGCAAGTTCCATTTCAGTGTGGTTTCTAGCACTGATGATCTATTGGAGATCAGAAGGAGAGAGACCTTTTCCAAGCTTGATAAGAACTAAGAGACCACGATTATTGCTAGAGACGAAGAGAAGGAAGAGTTGATTCAATTGGTGTTGGCAACAAAACATGAAGAAGAGATCTCGATTATTCCAATAGTTGGTTTGGGAGGTTTAGGGAAGACAACAATTGCAAAGTTAATCTATAATGATGATAGGGTGAAAGCTGCCTTCAATTTGCAGGCTTGGGTTTATGTCTCGCAAAAGTTTGATTTGGGTAGCATCGGCAAATCTCTTATCAAGGAGGCCAAAGAAAGTTGTCATAACCTGGATAATCTCCGGGATATAAGCCGAAAACTTGAGCAAATGTTAAGTTACAAAAAGTTCTTAGTTGTGTTGGATGACATGTGGGAGGAAGACGGGACAAAACTAGAGGAGTTGAAGGTGATGCTTCAGGCCGGAAAGCAGGGCAGCAAGATTGTAGTAACGACACGCAAAAACAAGGTCGCCACACAATTTTGTTCTGCTAAGCCGTATTGTCTAAAACTACTGACAGATGATGCCTGCTGGATTTTGTTTTCCCAAAGGGCATTCAGGTTCGGTGTGGAGAATGCAGATGCTAGATTGGTCGATATTGGAAAACAGATAGTCAAGAAATGTAGTGGCGTTCCATTAGCAGCAAAATCCGTTGGGTACACGATGCGTAGCAAGGATGGAATTGACGCGTGGTTAGCTGTAAAAGATAGCAACATGTGGGAGCTTGAGGATGATCATGATCATGTGCTATCATCCTTGAAGCTGAACTATTATAACATGCCTGCTGCTCTGAAGCTATGTTTTACCTACTGTGCTATTTTCCCCAAGGGCTGTGAAATCGACGAAGAAAATCTGATTCAACATTGGATTTCTCTTGGATTTTTTAGATCAATTCTTTGGAGCTTGGCAATGGAAGAGAAGGGAAAGGCATCCGTCATGGAACTTCTAGGCATGTCTTTCCTCCAGTACCCGCGGATGCCATCAAGGGTACTTCACATGCACGATCTAGTGCATGACCTGGCAAGATCTATTGCTGGAGATGATATCCTTGTACTCAATACCATAAAAGGAAGGAGTGCTGATCTCGGAAGACATCATTGTCAATATGCATACGTCTTCTATGACTCTGACGAAGACTCTTCCTCGAAGAGCTTCAAGGCATTACCCAGCAAGGTCAGGGCACTTCACCTTAAAGTTTCCTTGAAGAAACATCTCCCGAAAAACATATTTACTCTTTCCAAATCTTTGCGTGTTTTGGACCTGAGTGGGTCGTCCATTGAAGAGTTGCCCACTTCTGTAACCAATTAAAGCAATTAAATTACCTCAATGCTTCAAGATTACCAATGAAAACATTGCCGATTGCCTTTGGTGACTTGATAAACCTTCAGGTACTCAACCTTTCAGAAACCTTGCTCGAGGTGTTGCCCGCCTCAGTGTGCAAACTTCAGAAGCTTTGTTACCTGAACCTAGAGGGCTGTTCTCAGCTACGTTCATTGTGTGAATCCATCAACAAACTCCGACTCTTGCAGAAATTAAATCTATCCAATGCAACAAGTTTTCAAGAGCTACCCTCAACATTTGGAGACCTCTGCAAACTCCAGATTTTGCTTCTAACCGGTTGTTATCGGATTAAGAAATTGCCTGAAACGATTGGCAACTTGAAAGAGCTCATCAACCTCAATTTATCTGGTTGTTCTAAACTCGACATGTTACCAAATTCTTTTCATTCACATATGAGGCTCAAATTTCTAGATTTGTCAGACTGTGAAAACCTCAAGGACCTTCCCAATTCAGTAGGTAACTTAACTAAATTGGAGATATTAGACATGGAAAACTGTAGAAGTTTATCTTGCCTGCCAAGTGGTGTCCGTAAAATGACCAACCTCAAGCGAATAATTTGTCACGACGAGATTTGGGAAACTTTTCCTTTGGGTATAGAGCACCTGGTTCACTTGCAAACACTTCCCATATATGTTGTGAGACCAAAGACCAGAGAAGATGGCACCAAATGCAGTAGCATTGTCGAGCTTGAATTTCTAAACCAGTTACACGAAAAACTAGAGATTCTAGGTCTCGAGAATGTTCGGTCTGCAGAAGATGCAGAGAGCGTGAAGTTATATAATAAAGCAGGGCTACAATTTTTAATACTTCAATGGTCGGAGTGCCCAGTCAAACACGAAGAGGATGGGCTGATTGATGATGTTGTTCTGGACAAGCTACGACCTCCTGGAAATCTGAGATATATTCAATTCGAGGGGTACAGGAGCCGGCATTTTCCTAAATGGGTGATTGATTTACCATCCTCTCTTCCAAATATCGTGCAAGTGAAATTATGCAATTTGCCTAACTGTGTTGAACTCCCTTTACTTGGTCAACTATCAAATCTAGAAATCCTGGAGATACAAATGGCACCTAGCATCAGAAGAATAGACTCAGATTTTTCAAGAGGGGGTTTCCAAAAGCTCGAAGAGTTGACTTTATCTGATATGGTTAACCTGGAAGAATGGTCGATATTACAATATTCAAGTTCTGATGAGAACCATCCTATATTCCCTAATCTTATAAAAACATGCATAAACAGATGCCCCAAGTTGCTTTTCAAGCCCTCTCTTCCAAGGAGTAGAGAGTGGATTATAGTTGAAAGTAGCCGAGTACTCTCATCAAACGCAACAAGGCCAATGTTCCCGGACTCTCTACTTTCTAAAATGCATGTTAAAGGTTGCAGTGTCGATTCGGATGGCTGGAATGTTTTCCGAGAACTGAATACTCTGGATAGTTTGGTGATCGAGCATTGTAAAGAGCTGACCACATTGCCAAGGGGCATGCAAGGCCTAACCTCCCTCAAATCACTGTCAATTTTTGATTGCATGAATTTTGTTGCATTGCCAGGATGGATGGCACAACTTGCCTCGCTGAAGGAATTGTATATCCGTGGCTGTTGGAAGCTACAGTCATTGCCACAATGCATGCAACAACTCACTGCGTTGAAGACATTAAGAATTATCAATTGCAGCGAGAAATTGCTGCGACATTGCTCGAACAATGAACATAGCAACATCAGTCATATTAGGAATGTTGCAATTAAAAGGTATGTTTATTTCCTCCATTATAGATTGCTTATTCAGTTAGATTTGCACTATTCAAGTTGGAGGTACCAACACCAGCTAGTTGTGCATGTTCGAGATGGCGGAAGATTGAACTTCTGTGTATTGGTTTTAGTGAATAATTTTTTGGTCTAATTTTTCAGTAGAATTATCATCCTTCTTTTGAAACAAATCTCAAATTATGTCTACTTTGCATCCATCCACGTCTACAAGTCATTTTGAACAAGTAAATTATGGGACTTAGCAAAAACTTATACATAATTTTGGCATCTAACAACAGTGTCTCAACGCAGCGCTTGAATGCTGCATTTAGAGAGCAAAGTTTTGTTCAAAACTAGCTGAAATCCAAACTTCTTACGTGAACCGAACACAATGTCCAACCACTGCGGTCAAATACCAATAAAGACGCAAAAATTTTGTTTAAGTCCCCGAATTTATTTGACCCGTTCAGAATTACTTGCGGACGTGGATGTAGGCAATGTAGGCATAGTTTTGATGTTTGTTTCAAATGAAGGATAATAATAAGATTTCTATTTTTAGTAGGGTTAGATATAAAGTTTTTTCAGCAGTTCGATATAGCTCTGTAAATAGCAATTAGATTTAGTTCCTTTTGATGAACATACTAACAGTAGAAACCTTTTGTATTTATCTCCTTTACCAGGATGGAGTCCAGCAGAGTTATGGAGGTAGTCGAGGATTTTAGAAGTAACAGGGGTTGAATTAGGGCTGCAGCTCATATAATTGTAACAGGGGTTGTATTTTTCTCTTTTTGTCTTAAGGCTTGTATACTAATATTGCTTGAAGTATGTTCACTATGACAGTATCCTGTTGGTTTCGTTTGTATGGAATTTCTCAATCACATCCAAACTAAATTATGTTTTCAATGGTAACAGTAAAATTAAGCTTTCAAACAAATTGCTTACATAGTAAGCATGCATGCCACAATTAGTCTGTCAAGAACCAAATAAGGATTCATCAAAGTGACAACAAACAACTATATTTTTACCTACTTTATTTTGGAATAAAAAAAAAGGACCTATGTATTTACCGACAATATTGTGATGCATAATCAATGCACTTCTTACCATACCCTTCGTCATGTACAATTTCATGTTCCTAACTTGCAAACAAGTTGTCATTAACCATTGACGAACACTCTGCTTGAATTGCTAAATGTTTTAGTACTCCTCGGCATGGATCCCCAAACATCGAGTTCGAAACATCAACTGTGCAATTGTTTTTTCCCAGGCAAGCCTGCCAAAAAGAGGCGAAACATCAATATCAACTTATACATATGTATAAATATGTAAACACCGCTACCAAATGCTTTTACACTAACCTCAGTTACTAAGGAAAGAGAGTTTGCAGCATGGCATCTGCCTTGAGAGAATTTCTGGCAACTGCCACTAGGAGTTCCATAGCTTGCAAAAGTAATACTTGATATTTCATGTCCGTCATCACAGTGCAAATACACTTGTGGTGCGATGCTACTTACACTAGCCTCTTTATTTAGTTTATTTTGATCAGACCATACCGAAAGAGGAGGGTAATCATTTTCTGAAACTTGGGAACATACAGTTCTGGTATAGTGTAGTTCTAGTGTAATTTTGGTAGGATCCCCTCCAGTTTCCTCGAATAGCACAAGCAGATTGTCAGTTGGTTTCAACCATTCTCTTGGGATGTGATACCTGTAACCAAGCAAATTCCGAATTGGTTTCGCAAATATAAAGGTCACAATATGATATTATGGATTGCTGTCATACCAAGTTTCTTTGAATCTCAATAAAAACAGGAAACTAATGGAACATTCAAAATTTTCCAATGTTACAACTTTATCATATAGGTATTCAAGACTATGAAACATTTACTTGTCATAAATGTACAATTATTTTTGGAAAATGATTTAGGGCACCAAATTTACGAGTGCACAATGCTTTAATCCTTTGTTTTAGTTTAACACTCCATCTTTCAATAACTAAAAATGTCATTGGCTGCACTCATTTTCTTGGGAATTACTTTTTCTTTTATTTGAAAGATTCTTTTATATACCTCTAAAACTGCTAAACCTATTTTGACTTTGTAAATCTTTTCCAGTCAATAGCAAACACCTACTAGAGCCATTACAAGAACCCTTCATTCAGAAGAACATCTGGTTAACATCTGTCGTTACTACAACCTTTATTGGAAAGAATAGTTACCAGCTTTGAGTGGGTAGCCCACAGTTTGTTGAACATTTGTTCTGGTTATAAGCACCACGGTAGTCACAATAGTTGGTGCAACCACCACTTGGGGCGACTAGTGACCAGTAGCGGCCAATCGCGTGGCCATTGACCCAAGCCTGTCCTTTTCCCATACTTCCCAGATCAAGTGAGATGGGGTCAGTGCCTTCGGGTATATCAAACAGAGTCTGGCCATATATAATGAAATTTAATAATCCAGTAACCTGAAATAAAATGTATAGGTGTTTAATGCACCATGAATCTACCTTGTACCATGTGAATGGGGATGAAATGGTATTGAGATCTATTTCGTTCCAATCAGCATTGTTCTGACCTTCTAGAGAGTATACTTCAAGATACTCTCCCTTCAGTCCCACCTACATGTGTAAAACATACATTTCCCTTACAATGATGTCTATCAAAAAGATGAACAAACAGAACGAAAAAGTCAGCTGCAAAGGTATTACCTGGTAGGTCCAAACTGATTCAGAAAGGTCGAGATCACCATATTTCAAACCAGTTAGTTTTATTTGACCTCTGAAGCCAGCTCCATCCTTCTCAAGGAACGCACCATAGTTCTACAAGAACAATAACACTCATATTACAAACCTTTTGACTAGTTGGTTTGACAGCAACTAAGGCTTTGTAATATTTTTCTACCTGCAAGCCAACAGTTACTGACAACAAGGCCACTTCGTTGTATCCTTCAACCAATTCGACATTCTGGTTAACAGGGACCCAATCACCCACCTTACTGCCTTCAGTCAGAAGCATGAAATAGAGATACAAGAAGGAAATATATCAATTTATATTTTTATTGTAATTCTAATATTTTAATAATTAGCACTAAATTACTGAAGTCCGTGTGGTTCAATGTGTTTTTAGGAACTTATATGGTCCCTGCAATGTCAATAAATTGTTACCAGGTGTTTGTCAGTGCTTCATATATTTTACTTAAGACTATATTACAACAATTTTGGTGAAGCTCCCACATTGTGCTAATTCTGCCCACTTTCTACTTCCCAACTTTTGCAGATTCAATTGTACCAAACCTTGTTATCCATACCTCAGAAGTTTTGGTACACTGGAAAAAATTAAACTTACCACACTCAACAGTGTTAGCATAAAGCCATTTTCACAAGGTACATCGCAAGCAAAACTACAATACTAACATACAAAGTTAAACATGATATCAAGGTGACAAATGAGAAAAAGTTACCAGCATAACGACCATTCACAAAGATGCGAACTACATCTCTACATTTGCCAATAGAAAGAGAAGGGGAAGTGCCATTCTCCTTCCAAAATTCAACATCTTCTTCAGAAATATTAAACCTGGATATGACCTCAATTCAGTCGAGAGAAACAAACATAAATGTTGTCCATCACTATCATGGATTTACCTTGTAATGTACCACAAATAGTCGGAGACATCCTTTGTTACATTTAAGTGCTCCAGTATGCCTTCAGCGTCGAAGCTATTGTCACCCCATTCACCAATTGGTTCTTTATAAGACGCCCAATTATTTGGGAAGTAGTTGTTTCCATCTTTCAAGGCCAAATAGTTAAAATTTATCATATTTTTATAGCTGGGCACCGACCCATATTCAACAGACTTTATTGAAGTCTGTGCAACAACCTACAAAAAGAACAAGTTTCAAATCATTACTCTTGACCTTCTTTTATTATATTATTAATATAATAATGTGCAGGCTAGTAAAGCTTAATTGAGGGTTAAAAAACAATTTCTGCTTAACATTATAGCAGCACTACCTGTACTGAAAAGAAGCAACTAAAATACCAACCACTTATGGGATCTTACTTTCAAACAGTATGATTAAGTTTCCAAACAATAAGCAACTACTCGATTCTCTACAAGTAAAATATTTTATCATGATTTAACAGGAGCCAGAATTTATGCTTACAAATAAGAATAGTTCAAAATTAGCAATCACTATTCAAGAAGACATAAGTTATACACACAAAAGACGAATATTAGGGTAAAAGAAATGCAAAATCAGCTTTTTGAAGGAGTTCACTTTTTACAAGGAAAATGATAAAATAAATGACAGTCACCTTAGCAGTGTTATAGGCTACAGTTTTGCAGTCTGGCAATATGCTGACTGACCATGGGGGCAGGCTATATGATTTCCCAAATATTCGAACTGATACTGTTTTCTGTTCATCAATGTTAGCGAGAAATAGTGAACAAATACTGATGTCTTCCGGAAGAGTTTTGTTCGGATTAACGTGCTCACTGGCATATATATGCGCCTGCAAATTCAAAAGAGAACAACAAAACCTTCAGTTGGTCACAAATTTGCGTTGTTTTAGAAACATTTCAAATGATATAACTGGGTATAGGACAAAAAAATAACTCAATTATCACAGCTCATTTTTCAGAATGGTAGTCAGTTTAGAAGGATGGGGAAATGACCACAATAACAGAAAACTAAAGTACATTAGAAAGGAACAACCAGTAGCAGTATGTTTGCAACTATCAAAACAACTTTCGCTGCTCAGGATTTCTCAAAATGGTATTGAAATAACACAATAAAAAAAAAAATTGTTTCTGTAACTCCCTTTCAATTTGCTTTTATTAAATTAACTAGTAGGATTTTTGCCTCCTACTTCAAATAAAAAAAGGTTCTGTGCTGGCTGCCATTTGCTGGTTTCATAAGAATAAGATGACACTATGTCCTTCTGTTGTTGATGTTGAATCTCTTTCATAATTACCCATGGACAAGGATTTGTGAAAATAATATATGTTAATGAAAGGAAAGAACCTCTTGCATTGAACCCAGTTTTACATACTGCGGAGACCCATCAACATATACCAAAGCAGGTTCGCAAAGTTTAATAGCTGTATGAAGGTCCCTCAAATGGCCCCACTTAGGCTCAGTGATAACACCTGCCCATAACTCATCTTAAACACCATGACATGGAAATTCGATTTGAGATGTAGAGTCAAGTTTGTGTACCATATTCATCAATAGGGGCATCATAGTCATAACTTGTTACATAATTTGGGCCACCAGATGTCCTCCCAAAGTTTGTACCACCGAAGAACTGGCAGGTTAAAAAGCATGGAGATGGGAATGAAAAACTGATTAAAGATATGAGATTCTGGTCAATTTATATAATAACGGTGAAGTTTACCATATAGTAATTATGGAAGCTACCTCCGCGCTGGAAAAAACGAGCAACAGCAAAGGCATTGTCTTCAACAGGTCTGTGAGGCAACCGCCCACCCCAGTAAGCAAACCTACAGTACAAGAAATCTAGTGTGTTCTTGTTATTGAAAAAAAAGACCTATTCAGGCTAACTAAAGTGAACAAATTCAAACAAACAAAGATTAACCATCCATTCCAATCTTCAGTCCACAAAGTTGGTTTCCCATAAGAGTTAGGCTTAAAACCATCACAGTAAAATCCATTACAGGAGTTAATCTGCAGAAGAGAACTAAATATTCAGACACAATTATGAGAGACACATGGGAAACAGACTATATGCTAGGTGTGAGCACTTACAATATTTTCTGGTGCATCAGACTGCTGACACATTACCCAGGGTACACCAGCACCAAGCCCAAGGGCCATGTCAGCAGCCCATTTTACATATGATTTTCCACCTTCTCCATAACTCGACTCAATATTTCCATACTCATTCTCTATCTAAAAAAATTTTCATTCAATCAATGGTGAAAAGTTAATAACGTATATATAGAGCAGATTTTGTACAAGAGCTTAATACATAAAACCTAAATAATCCAACAACAGGTTGAAAGTCCTACCTGTGCCAATATGATGGGACCACCTTGCCATGAGAAAAGATTCTCTTCTAACATCGTATCCACAATTTTCTTCACAAATTTCTCCATTTCTTCCTAAGAAATCAAGGCATGTAATAAAGGAAAATTATAATAATTGGGAATAGATAAGTTAAACAACATGAAAAGAGTAGAATAATCTAACATCGTATTACAATATGCAAGTCTCATCCCATATAAGATTAGGTATGTACCTTAAATGGTTCATTATCAGTACGAAATTCAATGCCAGGAATGTCTCTCAACCAAACTGGGAAGCCCCTGCAAAAAATTGGAAGGAAGTGCCTTAAATATTATATAGAAGCATAAATATAGGGAAAACACAAGAACTTCTGATCAACGAAAATTAATATAGCACAAAAAGTTGGAAATGAGGAGCAAGCAGCACTGGACAGCTAAATACAATCGAAAATGAGGAGCAGAATCTTACTGTGAATAATTATAAAATTTTGGAAGATAATGAATCTTGTGTAAAAGAAATAAAATTTTTTAGGTACTTCATTTTCATTTGGAACCATACAAATATAGACTCACAAAAACATAATATTTAGACACGATGTATATATTAAACAAAAGTTCTTAGAGAAAATTGGTATGTACCCAAAGTTCCATTCTGCACAAACATATGGTCCGATTCGAAGGTGCAGATACAGGCCTTGCTCAGCAACCAACTTGATAAACTTGACAAGGTCATACCTTCCTTCAAAATTATACTATCCAAATGAAATAGGAAAATCAATTAGAGAAATAATGCTCTTGCCATGACAGCTTAAATTGATCAGTATTCAGTACTCCTGTGATAACAGTGCTCGATTATGATTTATGGGTAGAACACGCAACAATCCATCATACAAACCTGACCTCGAACCGGCTCATGCCCGCTCCAAAACACGTATGTTTGGACGAGATCAGCACCGCCTGCCTTACTACTTGCAATGATGCTTGGCCACATCTGTCACATATTGAAAACATAGAATGAATATACAAGTACACTGCAACAAATACCAAATCTGATGGACATGATTAACAATTAATTTCTTTTTTTTTATTGGACATGATTAACAATTAAGTGCTAAATATACTACAAGAAGCTATTTGGATGCCAAAAGATTAAAAATTTCACCAACAAATGTGTGACAGTTAATCAATCAAGTCAAACATTTTCCTCCCGAGTACCGAATTTCAATGTTCATTTCTAGCACAGACCATCCACTCATCTATCATTATTGATCAGCAAAATTAATTCGAGCACGATAACGACTTCCTAAGCTCGTGATTCTGCTCCAATAGAACAGGATAAGAGCTCTGAGCGCCATACCTCGGGAGTGGCGCGGGGGTAGTGAATCCCAGCGGAGATCAGCATCCGTCGCTCTCCGCCGATGACGAGCGCGCGATGATCGTAGCTCACATTGAACGGCTCAAAGTAGTTCGCCGAGACCCCCGCCACCGCCACCGCTGCAAAAATCAGCGCCACCGCCGCAATGGCCGCCCGGAGCATGATCTTTTCCAGCAGCATCGCCACGAGAGGGTCGACGACGATCGATGGCGAAGAGGAAGAAGAGAATTTTAAAAATGGGAGACTTGGAGTGGAGTGTTGGTTTGTTAGTGAAAGTGAAACGTGCTTTATCCTCTGCTGCGCAGTATTGTACTGCGCAGAGAATCAACGAAGCGGATTGTAGAGGGCTTTTTGGAGATTAGGTTGCACGAATCTTGAAGCAGATCCAACGATTGGAGTACTGCGCAGTAGGTGGAGGATATGATGAGTTCGTGAATGAAAGTGATGTAATATCTGACAAAGGATGATGATTATGTTTAATTGATTGTAGAAGAGATAATTCCACATCCTCTGTAGCGCTGCATTGTGTAGGGCAGGATGTGAACCGTTAGATCATTTCGAGATCTGTGCTGGCTCGAATCTTAAGATGATCCAACGGTTCACATTCTGCGCTACACAATGCAGCGCTACAGAGGATGAGCACTCTATTTTATGTGGTTGCTTGCCTTAATGTGCTAAAGAAGATTGTTGCGTAATTTTGATATTTATCTATGAGGAGGGATACATTAGCAATAGTTAACTTGATAATTTTTACAATGACATATTTTAAAAATTTATAAAAAATTATAAAAATCTTAAAAATAGAAAAAAAGTTTACAGAAGGATTGCTTAACTTATAGATTGATTATATTTCCGATTATATTCAATTTAAGCAACGTTTGATAGCTCTATAGAGATTCATTAAATTATAATTGTTGAAAAATACACAAAATTTTGATAAGTCATTAAACGGTTCAAATTGATTGAAATTTGAAACACTATCAATCTATAAGTCAAGTAATACATTCATAAAACATTTTTCATTTTTAAGATTTTTTATGATTTTTTATAAATTTTTAAAAAGTGGTATTATCAAGATTGTTAAGTTAATCATTGTCAATGGATCTCTCCTCTTTATCTATTAAGTATTTATTTGATGCAATTCACATTATAATTTTATTTATGCAAAATATTTTGTGCAGTTTACATTTTATATTATACAAAATAAATTTTATTCTTAATGAATTAATGGAATTTTTTTTTTTTTTTTACAATTTGCCCGTAGGCTGAATTAATGGATTTTAGTGTTTATACGTACCAGCTCCTTTGGTATGTTTTGAGCCAGAGTTTGTCTGGAGGGCCCAGTCGCCCAGATGCGAGTGCTCATCCCCACTTAGGGTATCACATCCTCTAAGGTACCCTATGTGTAGGGTCAGAAATCCCCCTACAAAGTTATGGTACGGATTTTGATGCTACCCGTTTTTTATGTTCTCTATTCAAAGCTGACTATTCCTTGATACTTCACACGCTGACCATTCCAGATGATGTTCACCCCCCACTTAGCCCCTGTTCGGATGGAGTGGGAACCGTGGGTAGAGATGGGATTTTTTTACTCGGTGGGTAAACATTTCCATAACCTGTTCAGATGTCAAGTTGCATGAGTGTGGGAATGGATTTTATTCCCACTTTACATTCCCATCTCTATACAATGAGACCCAATTATTTTCTTCCCATCAATGTTTGTTGCTCTTTTGATCCATTCCATATTATCAAAATTTAATTAAAACTTCCAAATCTAATTATAGCTTATATTATTATTGTCACCACACGCAATAATAATAATAATAATAACAACAACAACAACAACAATAACAATTATAATAATGATGATAATGATAATTTATTAAATAATTTATAAATATAACAACGATAATAATATTAATAATAATAAGTTTATTATTATAACAATTGTAATAATATATTATTATAATTATTATTGACATTAATCATACAAATGAAAAATGAAATTCCCACAGTAGTTCCCATGGTGCATCTGAACGGCCATTAGCATATTCACATTGTCAACCCCGTGAGTATGGGTTCCCAGATTTTGATAAGTGGGTTCCCGAACCTATAAAATCCCATCCCATATATTCTCACGACAACCGAACACGCCCTTATTGCATTTTAATAATACAACATGTGAGCCGTTGGATCGTCTCGAAATCGAGCTAGCATGAATTTCAAGACGATCCAACGGCTCGCGTGCACAATACAGTAGAGCAGCCAGCAGGGATATGAATGACCCAGATGCAGGTTTTAGTGATTTTTAGGACTAGGAATCTTGGATTGATCTAATCCAAAGTCCAAACTGAACAGCATCGAGGGGTCCTTACTTATTTATCTTACTAATAATTGCATTTTCTTTTCTTTTTTTTTAATTTTACAATGCTAGAGAGAGTATAGACAAAACAAGGCTTATAATTTGGGAGGGTGACACGTTTTTCTCAATGTAAAGCTGACTTAATTATTGGGATCTAAGCACGTTGAAACTTAATCTAAGAAAAAATAGTTTAATGAGTCAAATTTATCAAGAGAGAACAAAAAGAACTCATAATACGAAATCTCAATTTTTTTTTTTTTGTCCAATTTATATAAGTGAGGCTACTGTACTATAAATAGGACGGATTGCTCCGTACTATTGACTCATATCTTTAATTTCAAAATATTAATAGCCAATCCAAACTGTTTATTATGATCTTCATATACAATTTTATTTGTAAACCAAATTTTATATTTTTTAGAAATTGTTTAGTTATTTTTTAGATATATTTAAATGTCACCTATTTAAATTGTTCATAATGTTTTAATAAAGTGACTTTTGAAAATATCTTTAAAATAGTAAAAAGTTACTAAAAAAAAATTTAAAATTTGGTTTACAAGTTAAATTGGATATAAAGATCATATAAACAGTTCGGATCGACTATTAATATTTTGAAATTGGAGATACGGTCAAAAGTAAGGACAAATTTTACTATTAATTGTACAATAGCCTCACTCTATTTATATTACAAAATCAGCCCCTGCTTATTTTGGTATTTTTTTACTTGATTCCTCTCTTGGTCCCTTGTCCACTAATTTTATGTTAGACAAACATGTTGCTGGATAGTGTTGTCCTTACGTGATGTTTTTGTTGAGTTTTCACTTTTTCTCTTTCTTTTCTTTTAAGTATTTCATTCCACCTAGTCCACTGATTTTTCTTTTTTCTTTTACTTCCACTTTGATAGGTAGTACTAGATAAGTAAATAATTATATGCAAAACTAACTAAGTACTGAACTCACTGAAAATAAGTAAGTAAATAATTTCAAATTTAAACTTTCATGAACTATGGATTTTTAAGTCTTGATTTGTTAATTGCTAGCGTTCAAAATTATATGTAAAAAGTTAGAATCAGCTTTAGCTTTTTGTCTAATGATGAAAGCTCACATGTTCATTAGTCAATTAAGATTTTATGTAAATATTTAAAATTGTTTCACTGGATTCTTATATTTATCTCAAATTATCAATTTTTCTTTTTGCCACGTAGTAATATAATTTGAAAAGCAAAGTAGGGAAAGAAGAAAGCTCTTCCCGTATAAATTTGTTTTTACTTCTCAAAATAACAATATAAAGATTTATTCTTCTTCTTCTTTTACCTATTTATTATTGAGGAGGAATCTATTAACAATGCTTATCTTTGATAGTTGATAGTGGGACTTTTGAAATAAAAAAAAAACATTAAATATTCTTAAAAATGGGAAAAAAAAGTTTAGAGAAGTATTATTTAACTTATAAATATTCAATCTAAATGACTTTTGATAGCTCTTCTTCAAGACATGTTAAATTATATCCGTTAAAAAGTATATAAAATTTTGCTAAACCATTAAATGGTGTTTAAATTTATTAAAATTTGAAACACTATTAATTCTATAAATAAATAACGCGTCTCTAAACTTTTTTTATAATTTTTTTTTCAAAAACTCTATACTAAAATTATTAAGACTAGGAAGAAACCCACACATTGTGCGGGCGTTTTAAATTCTGATATAATACCGTGTAATACATATAACGTGCTTTTGGTTTTTGACTAATTATTTACTATTTAAATTTCATCTTTACACTAAATTAATTGAATGTTAGAATATAAAACATTAATTCATCATTAATGTAAATTCTAATCAATATTGATGTCTTCCATACCAGGATTGATATCTTTCCATTTTCGTAAAAATCAAAATGGAGAGGAAATTGTTTTATTAGAGAATATCAACACCTTTGAAATCAATGTATTTTGATCTGTACCGTTGATTAAGAGGTAGAATGGAAATTAAAGAAATTTGAAAAAGGAGAAAAAAAATAGAGATGTCCAATACTTACATGCTTTTTAATATAGTATAGATGATTATAAATATTGTCAGACCCCTTTTTTTATTGTTATGTTTTCTTTTTTTCTTCATCCTTGCCGTGAACAAACAAACAGTTACGTATTGTACAACCCAAATACCCAATTAACCAGCCACAAGCTTCTCTGGCTCCAATCGGGCCACAACCCAACAATTTTAAGGGTAGTGATACACTGCCCCCCCAATTGCCCTACATTGTTGATGTATATAAATAAATAAAAAGACATATTACAAAACATTCTTAATGAATTTTGGACACAAACGGACAGTTTTACAAACGTTCTAAATGAATTTTGGGAAGAGATGAACAGTTTACAAAACGTTCTAAATGAATTTTGAAAAAAATTGACAGTTTACAAAACGTTCTGAATAAATTTTGAGAATAAATGGGCAGTTTACAAAACCTTTACAACGGTTGGGAGCAATGGGGGCAGATGGTTGGGGGCAACACATCATTATCCCAATTTTAATACCCTAACACGTGGCGCAGTTTCTTACTGCGCAGTGAATCAACGATGGGGACTATAAGGGGGGCTTTATCGAGATTGAGTTTCATGATCTTAAAGTAGATCCAACAGTTGAGACGTGCGCAGTAACTTACTGCGCAGTAGAGGATATGAATTGCTCGCGAACTCAATCTCTTAAAAATAATACTTTTATTTTTTTAACCCTTTTTTTGGCCTAATAACTGCGCCCCTTAAAAATCCTCCTTAACCGCACCCCAATATAATCTTACATTTCTCACATGATAACATAAAACATGATTATACTAACATGCAAAAGTGTTTATACTAATCACTAATATAGTTTATAAAATAACTAAATGTGTATCAAAGAGTCGGAGTAATGAAGGTGTGACCGGAGATGGTGGCGGAGGTGCGGCTGGAGAGGGGCGGAGGTGCGGCCGAGAGGTGCTGGAGGTATGGCGGAGAGGGTGGAGATGGGCGGTGGTGATATGGTGGTGGGAAAGAAATCAATGAAAGAAAGAAGAATGAAAGAATAAGAATAGGGTGCAAATAAGGAGTGTAGTTAATGGGATAAGAATAACTTCTCTTTTTCTTTTTTCTTTTTAAATCGTATACTCGGATTGGGGATGCAAGTTTCCATATAATAGTCACGACAAAAAAAGTTGGGTCCGGATATGGTGTTACCATAGTTGATACCATAGTTGATACCAAGATAGTTGACCAGTCAAACATTGGTATAACTTGAATACTCATTGGTATAACTTGAACACTCGTTGCTATAACTTAAATACTAACATAACTTGAATTCTCATTGGTATAACTTGAATATTTACTGCTAAAACTTGAATACTAACATATTTTTCAGCTTGAACACTCATTAATTGCTATAACACTTGAATACTGACATAACTTAAATTCTCATTGGTATAATTTAAATACCTATTGGTATAACTTGAATATTTACTACTAAAACTTGAATACTCGAATACTGACATAACTTGAATTCTCATTGGTATAACTTGAATACCTATTAGTATAACTCGAATATTTACTACTAAAACTTGAATATTGATATAACTTGAATTCTTGTTGGCATAACTTGAATTCTCGTTGGCATAACTTGAATACATATTGGTATACTATTAGTATAACTTGAATACTCATCAATATAACTTGAATACTTATTGGTCTAACTTGAACACCGACCAATTGCAAGTGAACCGAGAATTGACAAAGAGAATAAGACCAGAGAGGAGAAGTTAGAGAACGAAGAGAGAAGAATAGAACGAAAAGGAGAAGAAGATCAAAGAGGAGGAGTGTGAGAATTAAAGGAAGGAGATCGGAGGGGAAAGTTCGCGCCATAAGAGGATGACGACAGGAAGAGAAATAAACCGGAGAGGAGATCGGAGAGGAGTTCGCTCCATCAGAGGATGAGATCGGAGAGAAGGAGATCGGAGATGAGAAGTTCGTGATTTGATTTGATTGATTTTAAATTTCATTGAACTGACGTTAGACCAGAAAAAAACCGCATCCGGTTTTGTGGTATCAACTATGGTATCAAACATGGTATCCACCTAGAATTTTCCAAAAAAGTTAACTTATTTTCTACTGTGAATTGTGAAAGCACCCTAGCTTCCATCACGGCAGCACCATTTTCGACTTTCAAATTATTAACCGGTTCTTTATTTCAAAAAACAAATTAGACGGATCACAAATTGCAGTCCTGTATTGAGGTATATATATGATGATACGAATTTGGCAAAATGTAACAAAAAATCAAGAAACATTTTAATCTCAAAAAAATTAAGGAGGAAACAAAATATGATTACTATAGTCGAGTCGATTCGCCTATTCTAGCCAATGGTAATAATTATACCTCCGACAATAATTATTTCATATTTGAAAGAATTTTCTAATTAAAAAAATTATAGTTTTTTTAACTTATAAATTAATTATGTTTCAGTAATATACGTATTATAAATATGATTTTTACGAGTGATAATTATCTCCTTAAAATCCTCTTTATCTATCATCTAATGCATTTTTAGTTGAAATTTATTCCACGTACTAGTGTGCATTGTGCAATATACACTCTTTTGCTCACAATAAAAATCATTACCATGAATCTTGCAAAAACTTGATGAATCACTAGAGAGAGAGGGAGAAAAATTCACTCAAATTATTTGAGAAAATGAGAGAATGCCGATAAATGTAATCATAGTAATTGATAAAGGAGAAAAATTAAAGGGAACAATAGTCATAGTTTTATTCATACATTATTTTATCATTATATTTAAGCTATTTTAAAAAATCCAGACAAATACTTTAACTCTAAAAATAATAATATTTTGTAACTTAGGAGATTTTTATCTATTAAGCATCCTAAATTGAGACTTTAAATGTGCCTACAATTAATATTTCTTTTGTGTTCTAACGGTTGTAAAATTCATTGTTAAATCATCCCACAAAATTATTACCCTAAGAAGTAAGAACTATTAACAAAATATTATTATTTTTTTCTTCTTACAAAATATTATTGTCAATTTGTCACCACCGAAGTATTTAGTATTTACTTTGTCGACTCGAGGACTCACTAGTCAAGCTGTCAAGACAGTAGGAAAGGGAAAAGGTGGGGAAATTGGGGAATACACGTTCGTTCATATTTGAATCATCATCAATATTCAATATTCATCATCACAGTCGTCATCCATCATCAGGATCTCGACTCAACTCAACTCAATCGCCAAAGGCGTTCGTTCTGTTCTGTGTCCGTAGAACCAAAAATCCCCCGTTCTAAAACCTGAAAAACCAAAGAGGAAAGTTGCGGATGCGCGGCGGCTTTCCTCCCTCTCTCAGATTTGTCGTCCTTAGGTCGGTCCCATCCGTATATATCTCTCTCTCTCTCTCGCCTCTTCTCCCTCCCTCCCTCTTCCGCTCCCGATCAATCGCTACGAGCTAACGGAGCTTCTCCTCCCGCCGCCGCCGCCGCCGCCGGCTTGGTCTCTCTCTCTCTCCCGAACGGACCGACTTACGGCTTCTTCTTTTAGCAGGTATGGTTTGGTTTGGATTTCTTTTATCGGTAACGAAAAAAGCGAGCCCGATTGAGAATCGTTCTGAATCGGTGATCAGTTCGGGACGGTTCCGACGATTTAAAGGATTTCCGATTCAAACTGTCCATTGATTCGTATTGTAACCCTTCCGATTCGTATTGAATCGTGAATCGGAAGTGCGATTTGGATATCACTGGTAACGAGTGAGAATTTAGTTATTCTGTTACTTGCAAGTGGCGATGCTCGAAGTGGATTTGAGAGTTACATCAATCTGAAGCGTCACTTGATGCTTTGATATTGAATTGTATTATGGATTGTGATAACTGATGATTGCACAGATCAGAACCTAAACATAATGTTTCAAAACAATGGGATTAACTATTATCTTACTGATCATGATCTATTGTTCAATTACTAAACAATGGGGTTAACTATTATCTTACTGAGCAGCCACAGGATCTTGTACTACTGGATTCATATAAGTTAAATAGCATCTACGTTTAAGTAATATGTTGTTTTCAGTGTTTATTATGAGTGCTAATTATGCTTTTATATTGAAATCAGAATGCCGGTTGAAAACTCAAGTAGTTCGAGGAGTACAGCGGCATCTGGCAGTGGACGGGGTAGAAGAAGAGTACAGCCTATTGAAGTTGAGCCTCCATTTATTGATGTAGAGGCCATTGATGATGATGATGTCACCATTTTATCACCTCCCCGAACTCGTGCTCCGGTTATCTTTCTTTAATCCTGTTTAATTTACTATTTTATTCCTATCGTACTGCTGTTTTTCTACATTACTATCAAGTTTGTTTAGGGTACTTGCTGTTATTTATGAAAGCAATTTTTTAGAAGTATACCATTAGAGTGGAGGTGAGTTGATCTTTTGTTGGCTTTAGAATATAGTTCATGCTGTTAAGGTAGTTCGTTGTCAGATCATCTGCACTAGTTGTAGATGACAGAATTTCTTTGTGAAGGCTTACTTGGGATCAATTACTGATGCCGCTGTCTTATTTTAAAATGATGATCCCTGTAAAGCAACAAACACCAAAGACAATCAACCCTTGCAACCAGACGAGGTTATTGCTTACTAATCTTCAAGAAGTTAGACTTGCAGCTATTAGTATTGGGACATTTACCTTTGCATAATTTGGCTTTTTTTTTTTTTTGAAAAAAAAAAGGGAAAAGATGTTGCTGAATAAGTTTGCTTGAGTTAAGCTCACTCCCATTCGTTGTTTGTTATCACTACTTAAAAAAGTTTCAGATTTTCATATGCATGTGTATACATAATTACAGACATCATCTTCTGCATTTGTAGCTATAGATTTTAGTGTTAAAACATTAGAATTTTTTCTACTTACTTGTCAGACATTACTTTTTGTGATGATTGATTTTGTATTAAAAACCACTTATTGCTGTGCTTAAACCTGCTTTAATATTTTAATTTTGTGTATGAAATTCTAATAGGCTAGTAATGTGTCCAGACGGCGACCTCTCATATGCCTTGATGATGATGATGATGTTGTTGCTGAAGTGAATCACAGGCACTCAGGTAACAAAATTTCTTGTACTAAACAGTAATTTGATATTAGTTATTATTTTTGGTCCGGTTATTAATCTTTTTTTTCATTATACCTCACTATGTAATAATTAACACACTTCAGGGGTTGCAATAAATGAAGAGGTCAGGATAGTATCAGGCAACAACCACAACAAGCGCATCAGGATTTCACCAAGTGCTGGTGGTTCTGGTAACAAGAACATCCGTCAGACGAGGCCAAGGACAGTAAGTGCTTATTGCAACGATACAGTATGGTGTAACATGTTACGAAAACTTCTGTTTCTGTGGCTGGTTTGATTTTGGTGTTTTAAGTGCTTGGTTCCTAGCAAAATTTCTTCTTTAGTTTTATTGTGCTGATCTCTGTTCTGATAGTGTATTGTCTATTTGCTGTAGCAAACCAGTTAGTACCTTTCACAGGCTGCCAAAAGGCTATGATCAACTTATGTACATATGTACTTAAAATAACTTTTCAGACAAGTTAATGAGCTAACACTGAAATTGTTACCAAAAGTGGTGCTACAATTTGTGCATTTATGATTTATATCTACCAAATGCAATTTCAGAGGAATAAGGTCATAGAGATTCAGCATGAGTCGCCTCAACCAGTACCAGTGGACGCATCACCACCAGCACCACCTAAGGAACCCACTTTTGGCTGCCCAGTTTGCCTGAACCAATTGAATGAGCCATGCTCTACAACATGTGGCCACGTGTTCTGTCAGAGCTGCATCAAGGCCTCCATCCAAGCTCAGAAGAAATGCCCCACTTGCCGAAAGAAACTCAATAAGAATAGTTTCCATCGATTGTACCTTCCTAATACTGTTTAACTAGGGAGATAGAAGTGATTGTGCATACCTGATTCATATCTCTGGGGCATGACTTATATATCGAGCTATAGATGGTTCCAAGTATGTTATTTGCAGCATGAGTTGGGTGGTGCCCCAAATGTACTATAATGTCGACAGGGAAAAGTATTAGCTGGTCTTTAAGTTGTACCTTTTTTTTTGATCTTTTTTAAGTTGTACTTATAATCAGTGTTATATTTATTTATAAAAAGAAGTTGATAGGTTATAAAGAATCCTGATAGGTTACATGAGTGAGTGCATTGACCTTTTTTTTGTTCTCCTCTCCTTGCGCCTTAGTTTAGGCTGTCAGTAGCATTTCCAGCATTTTCAGACACATAGCAAGATGTATTGTCAGAAGCTCTATTGTCCAATTAGCAAATTTTGTTAAAAAGAAAAAAACATCAGGTGGTTTGTGGAAAGGTATTACAGAGTTCTTACTTAGTCTAAATTCCCCATTTGCAGATGTGCCGTATATTCTTGCTTTCTGTTCTCCTAGTCTCGTTTTGTTTGTGTTAGTTTGGGTCCTGGATGAACATTCTGTTCCAATTTCAATTAGGTGTGGCGTGTCAGATAAAAGCAGACTACTTTTTAGGCGGGCTACGATCGGGGTTTAAAACCTGCCCAATTCATTTCAGACGGAAGACTGTAATTGCGTTGCATCAAGTACCACCAACACTTGACTATGGATTGACTATCGAGTCAAAGAACTTCCAGCATATGCTATGCTAAAATGGTACCTCGGAATTATAAGTTTCCATTCATTTTTGGAAGTTTACTTTTACCGTCTTGTTATATATATGAGCTCCGGAACATTTTGATACTTTGATGCTTTTCAGATTTCCATCAGGGTTTTGAAGCATGTATTTGTAAAACATGACAATACCATGTGTGTGTGTGATACGAACAAGCACTATATATAGCAGATGTTATAGGCTTTCTGGTCCTGATATCAGCGATAATACCCTTGAAATATATAATTGATTTGAGGTTTTGATCAATGTTTTTTTTTTTTTTTAACAATGCCATATACCACACTCACGCACCCATCTCAACCCACATCCAGCAGGAATTGATCCCCTGTTCTCTCCCTAGAGGACTTGTATCAGTATCACTACTGACTGGCTAACTGCGCTGGGCAGCGGTGACGAAGTATTGATCAATTCATTTAGGAGGAGCTTCATGTATCCTTTGGTCTTTATAAAGTATATCTGAAAAGATTGTAATTACATTCATTGCTGTAAAGTATCTGACAAGAATGTAACTTTGTAAGTGCAAATCATGTATTCTTGACGTATCAATTCATTTAGATGTCATAAAGTATCCGTGTAAGCACATCAATTGCTATATCTGACTAAATTTTGACACTGGTATATATGATGTTAATTAGTTTTCCAACATTAATTGCACTTTTCAGAATGAAACCTGTACCAGAATTAATCTGCGGAAGGAATTAAGCATGTTGGTGTTCTTGTTCACCCAAAACTGTACGTCTTTTCATGTTAGTAATTGTTATGCAATTTGTTCTCATAATCCGATCAATACCCTACTACCCTTCTCCTGTTTAAATGTTATTATTAACTAACAGAAATATTTATTGCATTTTCAGCAATTATAGAGAAAACCAGACAATCTTGGGCGACTTGGCAAAGCAGAAAGGTAAATTTACACTATGGTTGATATTTTTTTCTTTGATATTCAAACAATTAATCCAACTAAATAATGCTGCACAGCCTGCACCAAGAGTACTGTACCCTCAAGAATTCATATCCTCGGCCGTGCTGCAACCGAGCCCGGCAGAGAGAGAAAGAGAGAGTAACCGAGGTGGGACCAGAGTAACCGAGGGCTCGGTTGCAGCCGGTTAGAGGATAATCATCTGTACCCCAGTACCGACAGCATTTGCTCTTCACCAATTTCTCATGGTTTGATCCAGTTTAACAAACAAAAGTAGTGTTGCTCACTTGTGGCCTCCCCCTCATATCTTTGACCTAATTTCCAGATATGTACACCTTGTCTTGTTTAGGGCCATGTAGCTAGCATGCATGTTACTGGATATAAACATTGATCTCAACAGAAAGACGGGCCGAATGAATCTGTTCGGTTTCGGTATCAGATCTTGAAACTAAGGTCTGATACCATGCTGATAATTAGAGTTCCGGATCAGTCTTTTTATATGGTGTTCCCGGGATAGTTATGCCAGCCTTCTTCTTCAGCCCTGATCTGTGCTTTCTATTCAGTCTGGCACGCTTCGCTGCAAGTCCTAGATAACTGTTTGATCTACTCTCTAATTTGAGCAACTTAAGGAACAGCTCGGTGTTACGACATGCTCTTTCGGCTTTGTTCAGTGCCGCTGTATGTTTCTCGGCAGTATCATCTTTATTTGGGAAAAGCTTCTTGCCAAATGTCTTTGCAAATGAAAGAGGGGCCGCCAACACCTTATCCCAGCATTGAGATGATGATTCAGGAGGCTGCAAGAATTAATGTTTTATATCTTGTTTATTTTTTTTTTCTTGCATGACTGATTAAGATGTGCTATTTTTCAATTGGAATTTTTATTATTGGTTAATTCCGTCACGATATGTCTTTTAAATACAATTAAAGAAATATGTTTGATAAGAACTTCTCGATTCAAAATGAAAGGTTACTTAGCTGATCTATAGCAGAACCACTCTTTATTAATTATTATCATGTTTTTTCAATGGATGGAACTTGAATGGCAAACAAACAAACTCACCTCGTTTCGTCTATTACTTTCGTTGCTGAGCATCTCGTGACGATTCGCCAAGAGAAGCGCCTGTTCGCCTTGATCAGCTGTTTCTTTCAGATTTTTCAACCATTTGTGAAGCCCTTTGTTTCTGATGACGTGATGATATCTAGTGGCATCGATGACGCTGCGAATGGTAACAAGCAGCTCCTCGAGTCTTTCCTTCCTCTCTCTGATAACACGGTGCTTGTTCTTGAAGGAAAGTATTAGTTCGCCAGCCAGATTGGCTAGTAAACCGCTCGCGGTGCCCTCAAGCACTTCCATGATCTCAGTGATTTCCTGGAAGGATGCTCATTCCTTGCTGTTGGTGGTACTGGTAAGGACTATCTGCAAAGGCCTATCACTTGTGTATCTTGTATGCCTGCAACTTTCACATGTGTAGGCTGGTTTCATAAAAAATGAAAAGAAAAGAGTAATACCTAGCGTCCATAGAATATATTTGTCCTGTCTATAGCGTCTATAAATTACAAAATCAGATCTATCTGCTACAAAATCGGATGTATTTGTTACATTTTGAGTTTGTCTATAGACGTATGGATGTATTTTCAATGAACGCAACGCAAGATGTTTCTCAAAAGCAAATGCCACACATGACAATTGACGAGTCCGAGTCTGCTGTTATTCTTTGAGAATAACAGTCCTGTTTGTCCAATATGGACCGTTAGATCAAAACGGACGACCCGATCGACTCAATCAAGATTATAGGAGGCCTTTTTCACAATTAATCCAATCCGCTGATTTTGATCCGACGGTCCATATTTGAATAACAGGGTCCTGTTATGATAACAGCGGAATTGAATTCGCCCATTGACACACATCCACCTAATGCTTAGTCTTTACATCGTCAACCCTAATAAGAAATTGTGATATTGTAATGCCTTCAACAGTTTCCTGGAGGGACCCGTAGTATGAGTGCGCTACTGAGAAAAATAATAATATGATGCTCGAGGAATTGGAAAGGCAGCAAATTAAATGAGAAAACTACCTTTCCGTCGTCAAAGGTTGAACGCGCTTTAGCTTTGCAACTAGCACTCACAAAAAAAATTCGGAGCTCGTGATAGCTCGTGGCTAACTCGGATCGGATCGGATCGAATTGGGTTCGCTTGTTAAGCTCGTCAAATTAATGAGATGAGTTTGAGCTTGGTATGGCTCGGCTCATTAAACTCGTTTGGCTCGATAAATTATTACTAATTGCAATTCGTAATATTCTTATTGCAAATTATTAATATAGAGAAGGGATCAAATAACCATAACTTTTGGTACCCCATCATAACCACAAAATTAAATCTCAAATAAATACATATTTAATGGTTAAATAACAAAATTTTAATTGATGTAATGTTTTGTATATATCATATTTTATGTGTAATAAAAAAATTATATCATTTTGATTTTATTTACACATGAATTAAGCATTAACAAAAATCAACGGTTAAAATTTTATGATTTTTTCTTCTCTCTTGATAGCAATCGAAACAATGTTAAATTTTCATCATTTTTTATATATATGTTGTTGAGTTGATTTAGAATACATCTAACGGTTTAGATTTATTAATTTATGTATAAATAATAATGCGGTTATTAAGGGTACCAAATTTTGTGGTTATTAGATCCCTTCTCATTAATATATTATTATATTATACAACATATGGTCTAATATATATGAAATTGTTATGTAAAATGTGTAAGAACGTATTTTTGTTAGTCCTTTTGTTGATTTTTATATAAATTTTGATATAACATAATTAAAATTTTATTATTAAAAAATAAACGAGTTTAATGAGCCAGCTCGGTCATCGTTAATTAAACGAACCAATCTTGAGCTTGTGTTTTTGGTTTGTTAACTTAATGAGCCGATCGAGTTTGAGCTTAGCCGGCCTAACTCGGCTCGGCTCATTTACACCCCTATTTGCAACACAACTTCTTTCTTTTCTGCAGCTATAGGAATATATGATATATCATTTATATCGAGTTTGACTATTATACTTACGTTAGCATTTTGGACCGAAATGCTAACGGCTCAAAAGTGTTGTTATCGTAACCGAAATCACGATTTATAGTGCTCAATAAGTTCTTTATATGGAAATATTGGGGAATACACAAATTTTTCATTTTTAGAGTTTTCTAAGTATTTGTTTTGAATTTTAGAAAATAGCTCATGAATATTAATAAAATATTGATGTTTATACAAGCTATTTTCAAAAATGCGAAATCACGATTTATAGTCCTCAATAAGTTCTTTATATGGAAATATTGGGGAATACACAAATTTTTTATTTTTAGAGTTTTCTAAGTATTTGTTTTGAATTTTAGAAAATAGCTCATAAATATTGATGTTTGTACAAGCTATTTTCAAAAATGCAAAACAAATACTTAGAAAACTTTAAAAATAGAAAATTTTTGTATTCCCCAATATTTTCATATAAAAAATTTATTGAACACCATAAATCATGATTTCGGACATGATAACAATAATTTTGAGGCGTCAGCATCCATTTATATCATATGATTTAGGAGGTAAAATTAGATATTTGCCACTCTACGATATTGTGCCCAGCCGCACAAACTCATATCACGAACCATGACATGGCCGAAAGGCGCGAAGCTTTTCACTTCACTCGCAATCGCTTCCAAAAGAGTGGCGGGCTATGATCGGGTTTAAACCCAGCCCAATATATTTCAGACGGAAGAGCAATATTGGATCATAGCAGTTGTCATCCGGCCCATATTGAGCCTGTTGCATTGTCTGTCGCTGGATCGATCAACAGCTCGCCGCTGTCGTAGCACTTCTCAATCGAGTGCTCGTCCACTGTAGCGCAGGTTGTGAACCGTTAGATCATATCGAGATTCGAGCCAGAATAGATCTCGAGATGATCTGACGGTTCACATCCTGTGCTACACAATGCAGGAAGCGCTACAGAGGATATGAAAATCTTCTCGATCAGTCCCACTGTCTGTCTATCGCCGCTTCCGTTTCCTTCTCCGGCAAAAAACAAACGGCGTTAATTGACACCTTAGAAGCATCTTGCCGGAGTCCGCAGGCGCCATGCTTCGGCCTTCTCCGCTCGCTTCCTCCGCGGAGAACCACCTCCTTCTTTCCACCACCACTACCCGATTACCACCTCCCACCGCCGAGCATTTCAGTTTGGTGTTAAAACCTCAGATCAACCTCCAGTTCCTCTCCTCGCTCTCAGTCTCCTATCGCCGTTGTCACTCCCCGTTGGTGTGCTGCGCTCGGTCTTCCGGGCGGTTCGGCGTGGTGGAGATTGTGAAGGAAGTGGATGGCGAAGGTCAGGGTGATGGTGGGAAGGCCGAGGAGGAGGAGGAGGTTGCGGAGATCTCCAATGCGGATGGGCAACCGGGAGTTGTGAGTGTGGTGGGGGTCGGAAACCCTAGTTTGGCAGGGCGTGTCGGGTTGATCCGCATGAGCTTGGGCGACCGGGCTTTCTTCCTCCTGGCGTTTGTTGCCACCACCGTATGTGCTTGCCTCATTTTATGATTACAATTGTGCATTTGACATAACAGATTGCGTGCTAGGTGTTATGAAATGGCAGGAAATTTGGACACCCATGACAGGTGCTCGATGAAATGCCCAAAAGAATATGGCCTAGCTGTGGTGCAATTTGTTAAGCCCGCTCTTTTAATTTTGTTGGCTTTTTGCACGTGTTCGATGTGTGAGCTGATTTTTATTATATGAGCACTGAACTGTATCAGTATGGAAATTGGAAAGTGCATGATATCGCTGGAGCTGGTACAATAGTGTGACTTTTATAGACATTTTAGAATACCAATTCATAATTAAGTGACTTGCATAACTGTTTTAGTATATGTTGGTACATGAAAGTGGCATCCGCTGCTACCAGAACTCTTACATGAAGTGGTGAAGTATGAGCGCAAAACCTGTGAGGAATTTGTTAATTAGAAAATAGTATGGGTTTATGTTTATTTCAAAATGTTATGCATATATTTATAATTAAAGCCTTTTCACTTTTGAGAAGTTATTTTTCTGTCCTAATATTAATATATGTTTCCCCATTGCAGACTTCAATAGCTTTCACTAGTCTTGTGGTTGCTGCTATTCCGACATTGCTAGTAAGTGAGCCTATCTCATCAGGCTGTTCATAGTGGTTGGCTTTTTGATGCGTTATATCTTTTGTTTCATATGAGCTCCTCAGAGTGTGTTATGGAAGTTATGTATAATTAAGCATAAGTTTTCCTCAATCTTTATTTAGGGTTTAACGTGTCGGGTTGGTCAGATTTCCTGTAGGTCATTGCTCCAGTTCATTATATGGTTATGGCATTTTCAATCCATAACTAACCAATCAATGATAAAAACCACTGAATTCAAATTTCGTCTTAGGCTGTGGGGTTTTAGATGTTATACTGGAAATTTAATTTATCTTTACTTTGATTGAAATTCACCTTCTTGTTATGCACAAACTTACAAACGATTGCGATACTTATTTTTCATATTGTTTAGGCTTTGAAAAGAACAGCGAAATCTCTAGCAAAGCTGGCTGATACTGCTTGTGTGGAGCTGCCAAGCACCATGGCAGCTATTAGGCTGTCGGGCCTTGAAATCAGTGATCTTACTGTTGAACTAAGTGATTTAAGGTATTCATTTGGTAGTAGCGTCATTTTTGTTGTACTACTTTGGCTTCATTTTGTCATTTTATTAATCCTGAAAATTTTATAAGTTACCCATTTATATGAGACATTTCTGCTGTAAAACTGGTTTATGACTCTTGAAGTTTACTGGGCCAGAAGATCATCATGATATTCACTTCTCTCTTTCTTTGACACCCTCACAGCCAAGAGATGGCAGACAGTGTTAACAAATCAACACTGGCTGTAAAAGCTGCTGGAGCTGGAATTAAGCAGATAGGTGCTGTTGCTCACGAGAAGACCATGTGTACGTTTACATGAAGTTTATAAATTACTATTATATGAAGTAATGCCTGTGTACCATTTTAAAAAAATTCTGAGCAATACAAATTTTCAATTGCATTTCAGCACTTATAGAAGAACGGGCAAACTTACCTGAAATACCTATTCAGCCTTTTGTGGCTGGAGCTGCAAGGAAGACTTCTCATGCTGTTGGGCAGGCTGCAAATAACTTGATGGGCTATCTATCTGGTAATGTTGCGTCAAGTAGGAAACATAAACCTAGTGCTAGTTCAGCAAGACAAGGGAAATCTAGTGTTCCTCCTTCTAAAACAGTAAAACCTAAACCTAGTACCATAACTGAATCCTAAACAATGAGAGGTGGATAATCTTGTGGTCTGTGATGTGCCACCATCATGTACTTAGTTCCTGTGATTTTAGAGTGCGCTGGGTCACCAAAAGACCATGAACAAGTTTTGATAGTTGTATCATTTGTCTGTAAATGTTAATGCTCCAACTTTATCATGTTTTTGATAAAAGGCTAAAAGCTAACCATCGTCTTCATGCATGAATAAAATCCTAGCTGTCTGAGTTGTCAATTCATTAGAGATTTAGGGGAATATTTTCCAGCCTTTACTCAAAAAAACAAAAGTAGATGGTTGGAATAGGCCAGAATAGAGTGAAATCATGACATCGCTCTGGAATCTCGTTCAATTATGATTTGAGCCCACAATTTTATATGTTGGTTTTGTTTGGAGAATTGTGAAGTTGTAATTCTTAGTATCTGATTGTTTTCATCTGAAATAGGCGGGCCAGAATACTATTACTCATCTACTTTTTTTCAATTACCTTTGTAACTCTTTGCAATTAATTTAATGAAAATTCATAGTAGTCTTTTCGCTTGCTAATAATAAATTCTTACTATCTGGTAAATTTCACGGACGTTTTTGTGGGATTGCATGCAATAAGTTAAAAGGACTGAATGCTTAATTTGACATTGTTACTTGAATGGAGATGATGAATTTAACTTGTCGATGTTCTTGTTGTGTTGATACAATTCCAATGATTCCTGGTCATACACTGGTAACTGTTTGTTTGTTAACACACTTGGCACTACTGCATCTCTCTCGATATGCTTGTAAGATCTTTCAGCTATTTGTACAACCACATGTTTAGAATTGTTTGTCTTTCAAGCTCGACTACGGTGTTGATCTGAAGTAGTATTTAGTGGTTGTGGTTCATTGAGCCTTTACTGCTACTGGTCATCATCTCTGTCCATCAAGAAATGAGGCTGCGCTCTCTGTAATGTAATCGACTACAATGGATTGAACTATCTCATCAGTCATTATTTGAGTTTAATTTTATACAGCTGAGAATTCATGCTTGTAGCAGCATCTTACTGCCCGGCACCCTGTCCTGTTACCCTGTACCAATTGGCACCACATGGTGGATTTCTTCCCGGATTGGAATTTTTATAGCCAAGTCAACCTGTATACACGCTAATCAGTATCCATTGCAAGGGGATTGGCTCGCCTACCTACCACCAGAACATGTACATCCCATGATCAGACCTGTAATGCTCTTTTCTTAGCATCTATTATATTGCCAAAGTGCAAAAAGTATGCCCTTGAGGCCTTGGAAACAATTTTTGTTAGAAGGAAAATGGAATTGTACTTTGTAGTTTGTACTAAATAGTTGCCGAATTTTTTTTACAAATAGAAATGTCTATGAACGGAATTATTTTGATTTAGAAGAACTGAAGAAGTGTTAAAAGTTTGAAATCTGATCTTTTTTTCTTTTTTTACTCTTAACAGAAAAAAGTTCTCTGTGGTTGATTCAAAGGATGAGGATCACCTGCTTTTCTAAAACGAAAAGCAGGCCCTACTTTTTTAATCCGACGGTTGAAAAAAACTGATGTACTTTGAGATCACTGCAGCAAAAATTGAAGTGCTTCGAGATTGGTGCGTCAACCGATCCTGACCATCCGATCGAAAAAGTAGAGCCTTTTTAGAAAAGCAGCGTTTTGAGATCCCTCGTCACTTGCATGTTAGTGGAAAGTTTGATATGAGCTCTTGGATGTCTGAAAATTAAAAAATGTGCTGCTCTAATCTAGAGAATTGGACAAAGAGAAATGATCTGTCCCTCTTAACATTCCTTCTTATCCATCCTCCATGTTAAATTGATTAATATTATCTCTTTCTCTCATGCTCTCTCAAAATTTGAGTGAAATTTTTTTCACTCTTTCCTCTTCTATAGAACATGTATGAATCTTCGCACGGTTTAGAACATACATTATGACCGTTAAAATGTGTTTATTGTATGTCAAAATGAATTTTTATTAAAAAATGTATTGAGGGATAGATAAAGAGGATTTTTAAGGAGGGCAATTATCAACCCCCTAGACAAAAGCTGTTTCTAAAACTAGTAAAACTAGAGCCCAGGGCCAGAATAGAATACAAAAAATCGGAATAAGATCCGCTGCTTTTATGAGTTAAGAGCAGACCCTGCTTTCCTCTTCACTTCATCTTTACCGTCATCTGATTTTCAAGTGATTTACTTTGTCTGATCAAAAGAGTAGGAAACTAGTAATATACTCTTGCCCATAAGAATAATAGGATAGCAGATTCTTACCCCAAAAAATTATCCGAGCCCGACACTGAATCGACCTGCCATCAGAAGCCCAACTTATTAAACTGCACGACACATTTGTTACTACCAAAATCAAATCAAATCAAATAATAAAGAGGAGAAACCTGAAACCCTAAACACTGGCGCGCACAGCCCCCACAATTCACAAATCTTCCCGCCCTCACTCCCGCGCGCACATCAAAGCGGAAAACCTAATGTCCGAACCTGACGGCTGTCCACCAGTGGACGGCGACCGGCTTTCCGATCTTCCTGAGCCGATCCTCCTCCACATCCTCTCCTTCCTTCCCACCAAATACGCAGTCCGCACCTCCCTTCTCTCCCGCCGTTACCGCCGTCTCTGGACCGCCTCCCCGTCCATGGACTTCGACCGCCACGACTTCCCTCCGGGCCGCGTCTTCACAAGCGCAGTCTCTAGCTGCCTCCGTGCCCGCGATCCCTCGGCCGCACTTGTCAACTTCACTCTCGATTCCTACTACATGTGTAAGAATCTTGCCGTCAAGACCCCCTCGAAATGGCTCAGCCGTGCCTACTCTCTCGGCCTCCGCAATCTCGACCTCTGTATCTATAACGACGACTTCCAGGCCCTTTTCCCGCTCATCCTAACTTTCCACTCTCTCCGGTCCCTCAAGATCACCAGCTTGGACTTGGATGACAACATCCGTTATCCTTACACATGGCAATCTCTTATTCCCCCCAACTTCCTCGCAATCGGCATCAAGAGCCTCCATTTTACAGCTAGGGTTTCTTGCTCTGACTTGAAACGACTCGTCTCGGAGCAAACCGATTTACAAGATCTGTGCTTGCAGCCATCAAGTGATGCTTCCGTTGATCTGGTGTCTCGAACGGTGTAGACCATGAAACTGAAGGTGGATGTGGGTGTGTTATCTCCCGAGATTAGTTTGTCCTTTCCTGCCCTTAAGGCATTAGATTTGACTGTTTGTGTATATTCCGGTTTGAAGGAGTTCCACGCGGAGATGCCTCAGTTGAAGAAAGTGAACCTCATTCTTCCATCCGTGACCGAGGAGAGCGTGCCGCTATTACATCACATGTTGGAGTGTTTTAAGAATTCGTCGCAGTTGTCTGTCCATATTAAAAGTGCATTTCCAACGGAACCAAAGCAAGAACCGCAATCTGCTTTGAGCCGTGCGCGTCGTAAAAAACATGTATGTTTTCTTGACAGTATCTGTCTCTCTCTCGCAGTATTTTTAAGTGATCAACATAACATTTGGAGACCTGAATTGTAAATTACAAATATATTTTTTGTGTTATGATATTAGTTACTTTTTACAATTGGTATTCTTGGAAGTTTTTGGCTGATTTCAACCTATTTGCTTAGTTGGAGAAACGTCAATTTCATCTGCTTGTGGCGCCAGGAAAGGATCTGGCAACTTTTCCTCATCTAAGGAGTCTCAAACTCTGGATGCACTTTCATGAGGATGGAATATCTGACTTGATTGGCTTTCTTCAGAATGCTCCAGTTCTCGAGTCAATTGAGCTTCATCATGTGGTAGTTAACTATCAAAACGTTTAATCTTTTGCATTTGCTACCTTCGTGAATTTTTTCTGGTGTTTAGGCATATTAAGTACCCAATGCAGTCAATATGTTCTAACCTAAGAAGTATTGGAATGATGGAACAGTTCCGGAGGGAAGTTTTAATTATAGATAGCATATTGTGGATTGTTATTTAACAGGCCACACCTATAAGAATTTGTGCTGGTAACAACTAGTGTCATCATCAATTTCCTGACAAAACCAGACCTAATTATGGTTCTCAGAGATCAATTGGAAGCCATATTAACTTATAACTTAGCCTTATTCTGACCATGGAATGATTGACAAACCTTTTACTTTTATAGGCTAGGTACTGTGAACTGAGTTAACATTCTAATTTGTAACTTCTATGTATTCTTCTATCTTTTTTCTCAGTTGTATGTTCAATTTTTCAGTTGTATCTTTTGTTTACAAGGATGTTATATGATTATTGGAGTTTTAGTTATGGTTGTGTTCTTGGTACCTGGTAAGGTTAAAAGTACTTGTAATTCTAAAAGTTTGTTGATCATAATATTAGGATAATGATTACATGAAGGTCGAGGGAGGTTGGAAGTCTAGATTGCCACCGGATTCAGAAGGCAACAATGAGCATGTACATTTTTCAAACCTTCATTTGGGTGACAGGAAGACTGAGCTAATTGGAAGGCTACTGGCCATATGCAATGAGAGACATCAAAAGAAGCTCAGGATATGATGACATCTAAAAGATGAAGAGATGATGAAATTGAAACTTTTAGGCTACTAGTTTTCTACTTGTGAAACTTCAGTTGCCTGTTGTTTTGTGATGTGTGACCGTACTGTCCACCGGGTCATTTATATGGGCATGGTTAGTCGGTTTTTTGCATATGTTGACATCACTGACCTGAATTTAATCTTCGTATTTTGTTATCTATGTATTAGCTGTTACCTGCCAGATTGAATGGGAAATTTGGAATTTAGACAGATTATTGTTGTTATATTGATCTCAATTCTCTACTACAGATTACAAAGTCAGGAGGCCATGATTAACACACTGAAAAACATATGCCACTTAATCTCTTTATTGAAATTTGAACATCATTACTTGTATAGTTGTGAAGTTAATTAATGAGGTCATTTTTTGTTTTTATAATTTTTTTTTCAAGTAATTGTTTCCTATTCAAATCCTAATAACTTCTAGCTGTTCGCATTGCATCCTAATTAAATTAACATCGGAGAAAAAGATACTGCCAGCAAATATTAACATGGCATATAACAAGAAACCAGTAGGAACTTAATTATTGGATTAATATAAAGTTTGGACCTCTCTTTCTCCACAACCATGAGCAAGAATAAATTACCAAGAAATGCAAAATATATACATGCAACACACTCCCACAACCAACAGCCAAAGAGAAACCAAAATTGTTAGAGATTGATTCTGAAACTACTTTGCGGGCATACACAAATGAGTGAAATGACCTTCTCCAAACATGCAGCAGTGCAGGAACAATTGACCAGAGTATGTACAGTGCCATCCAGTAACAGCTTAAGGGGTGGATTTTGATTACAAATTAGAATAGAGACAAAATAATAAAAAATGATCAACAAACAGCTATTACTTTTGCCACACAAAATCTCCATATTAATGAAAGGGAAGCTGCGAATGGCTTAGTAGTTCAAGTGGTAGACTAGAATGACTTCTAAGAGATCATGAGTTCGATCCTCCATGGACATAAATATCTCCTAAAAATAAATAGGAGATGGTGGAAAATATTCACTTAAATGTAAAAAAAAAAAAAAAAAAATGAAAGGGAAGCTGATATAATATTAAATAACAGCAAATGGCCTAGTAGCTCAAGTGGTAGCGATCTAGGATGACTTCCAAGAGGTCATGAGTTCAATCCTCCATGGGTGCAAAATAAAAAGTTTCAATGAAACTGGTGGAGTATTCCACTTTTTTAAAAAAGTTAATATTAAATAACAGAAATAGCAACTAGTAAAACTAACATATGTATCATTCAGAAGTTACATGAAGAAGCACTGTCATCCTGACCCATATATGGTATGTCTTTGAAAATGGCATATCCTAATACAATACAACCCCAACAAATACCAGATTTACCAGTATTTCTAAACTAAAATCAAAGATACTTCTTTCAAACTGAAACAAACGAACTAGTCGCTTCACTATGTGATCTCCCAATAAGCGACAGAAACTTCTCATGAAACCTCATTAAGGGGCACTTGTCAACCAGATCTGACCCTAGATAACCCTCCTTGAGAAAAACCGTGCTTCTCGCCCCTTTATTAGTGAGATAAAAAATACCGTGATTTTTCACCAGACACAGCAGCAGCCGGCACGGCAGCTGATATTCATTATGGAAAGCATCAATTTTATCAGAAGTCAACATTTTCTCCATGGTCAAGCTTAGCAACTCATGGAGCACAGCCACAGCCCGCTTCCGGGCTTGTGGCATGCCAGGCTCCACCTGTCGAGCGTTCAGATACGGCGAAGGGAACGGCATTCTTTGCCACCTCACAATCTCTTCGAGGAAATTCTTGTTCGGCCTAAAACCGGGTGCGAATTTGAGCTTGAATGTGAAAGGACCCACCAAGTTCCCGTCTCTCGGTACAATTTTCGGGTTCATAAAAGGGGACTTCTCAAGATCCAACCTTTCTTCTCTGACGGTGACGGCAACTGAAGAATCCCAACTTTCCAGACAAAGATAGTCCTGATTTTTAATCTTCCGAAACGAGAATAATTCCGGATACTTGGGTATAAATTCCCTCTTGTAATTCTCAGGAAGGCCGAGCTCGGATCGGATAAGATCGATCTTATCAACCGGGATTTGACAATCCATTGACATCATGAGCAATTTCTTGAGCTTCTTGAGCAGTACAGGCTCCATCAGTCGCCTCGCTTCGGATTCCAAATCCGATACCTTCTCCGCCCTGTCAGTGAGTCTGACAGAAACCGGTCCACCAGTCGCCCCGCCGGTCACCTTGAAGACAGTCGGGTGCCTCTCTATCAGATGAAGAAAGTTCCACTTCTGCACAAACCCTACCTCCTTCTCTAGGTCCCGGAGCAGCACGGACCGGGTCTTGCTGGAGACGATGAGGGAGCGGAGCCGGAGCAGGAGCAAGGGCTGCTTGCGGAGGTCCATGGCCTTGTCCAGACCCGGCTCACGGTGGTACAGCTTTTTCTTGGGACGGCGCCCGGTGGACCAGGCGTAGGTCGACATGAACAGGGATTGGATCGCTCTGAATTGGAGGAAAAAATGCTGCCGTCTGTTTGAGACTATCATTTTTGCAACTCTGATGGGAGGAAGAAAAGGTCAGATTTTAGAATAATGCAAATTACAAAAGGAAATATGTATAAAAAATAATAATAATCAGGACAGAAATATATAAATTTAGATGGAAACGAATTCAAATCTAGAAAGACCGAGCAAGATGGGAAGTGAAGGTGAGCACCAATTACCTCTGGAAAGAAACTGAGCTAAAAGGGGGAATTTTGCCGACGGCGGAGATCGGTTCTTCTAAATCGCAACTGGCGGGTATGAGTGCGGCTAGTACAGCTAACGAATTGACTTGTTAGAGGATTTGAGAAATTGACAATATACTTCTTGATTAAAACCATATTGGAACTTGGAAGTGAATGAGGGTGATGCGGATGCTCTTATGCAGGGGGGCATAACGTTCAAAACGCAATGGAATTGAGTTGTTTCGTTTCGTTAAATCGTTTTGTTAATAGTTTAACAGTAGTATTTTTCTGTAAAATTAGAAAATGAAATAGAAAAAATTGTTTCGTTAATCGTTTTGTTTTGTTTTGTTTAACGAAACAAAAAACCGTTTTGTTTTCGTTTCGTTTGGGACGAAACAAAACAAAATAACAGAAAACGGTCTTCCATTTACACCCCTACTCTTATCTCTTGTCTAAATCTCGTCAAACCCCTACTTTGAGTTTGAAGCGACACCTTTTGAATCAGAAAAATGTTATATAGATACTGAGATATATGAAAATTGATATTGGATGTGTTAGTATTTTATATTAACGAGTAAATTCAAACTTTATCGTGCTGTTTATTTTGTAGAGTATTGTATATAGTATATAAATAACTTGAATATTGTATGAACCAAGCGAGATGGTAAGTTTAAAGGGTAATTTTTTTGGGAGGTAACTTCACTTCAAATTTATATTTGGTTACTAAACTTTAATTTATCAATTTTTGGTTACTAAAGTTCGATGTTTGTCCATATTTGATCACTTCATTAGTTTTTTTATCCAAATTTAATGGAATGACCAATATGACTCAAAATCTAAATTTTAAACGTGTATTTTTTTATGTAAATATTTATATATTTAAATGTAAGACACAAATTATATCTTATTTCTTTTTAATTTATAAAAAGTAAATTTTATCCATGTTTTGCTTATGTGTTATCTATGAGAAATTATAAATGTTATTTATAACCTCATCAAAATAATTAATTAATATTTTATTGTTACTAAAATTAAATGAAAGCCGATGATATGTATATTACGTTACATTCATATATTTAAAAATTTATATACAAAATTACATGCATTAATTCAAAAATTGATGTCATATTGGTTATTTTGTTAAGTTTGGATAGAAAAACTAAGTGACCAAATATGAACAAAATCAAAGTTTAGTGACAAAAAAAAATAAATATTTGAGGTGAAGTTGAGGGACTTCCCTGAAAATTTACGCTAAGTTTAAACTCACGGAGATCTTCTGTGAATTTAAACTCAAATCATATTTATACATTTCTGCTTCTAAATTTGAATTTATGTAGCTCGTCATATTATTTATATCAATTTTATAGAATACAAAATTTTTCCATCTTTAGAAAATTTTATGTATTTGTTTTGAATTTTGTAAAATTGATTTATGGAACATTCAATATTTTATTAATATTGTATAGTTACTTAAAAAATTTCAAAACAAGTACTTAAAAATTTTCAAAACAAATTTTTTTTTTTTGCACTTCATATTATTTTGATATAAAGAATAATATAAAGAATATAAAGAGCTATATGAACTCAAATTTAAAAATAGTTTCATTTAATTTTGAGCGTAAACTCGCAAAAGCCCCACAGAATTTAACTTGTATATTTACTCATAAGCTCATGAGTGGCTCATGAGTACGAGCATGACTACTGATTAGTAAGAAGTGGCTCATAAGCTTTCATTGTGTAGCGCAGGATGTGAACCGTTAGATCATCTTAAGATCTGTGCTGACTCGAATCTCGAGATGATCTAGCAGTTCACATCCTGCACTATACAATGCAGCGCCACAGAGGATGAGCACTCCGGCGGCACAAGGGAAGGTTCATTACTTGTTCTTTTCTTCGTCTTTTTTTTGAGAGTCGGGTTGAGTTCTCGAGTTCATTACTTTCATAGTTTCATTCGTCCCATTTTTGCTCTTTCCTTCGTTGTAACCGTGGAGCTCCCCAAGCACCCTAAACTTGGACTGGAGCGAATAAGCGGCCTCTCGCGCGGCCTCTCGATCGCAAATTGGGAGAAGTGACATTGCTGCTGGCGGAGAAGGTCCTGAGCTCAGCTCCAACTCTTGTCTCTTGCGGTAATTGGTGAGTCTCTCTCTCGATCTATTGATCTGTTGATCGGCCATTGTCATCACCAATCAGTGGCGGATCTAGACGCCCGATCAAGCCCTGGCCCGATACAATAATCGTTAATAAATGAATTGAAAATCAATTAATAATGATAATGAGGAGGTATCACTTGACGATCCTTATCTTGACAATAATGGATCTTTTATAGAGTTTATATAAAAATCGTTGGAAAATTGTAGAAGTTGAAAAGGTTTTATAAAGTTGTTGTGGATCTTATTTATCGATTATGTTTTTGAAGAAACTTGATTATGTTTGATAATCGGTAAAATTTGATCCATTGAAAATTGCACAAATTTTTCATGACCTATCAAACAATATTCTAATTGTTTAAAATTTATAATTCTCAAAGTTCAAGAATACATGTTTAAACTTTTTTCTATCTTTAAGATTTTTTTTGAATTTATTTGAATAAAATTTATAAACGTGGCCAAGTAACAATTGTCAAGAAATTCCTTCTCAATAAATAAAGAGCAACAGTTTAAAATATGTCCTGGGAGCCAGGATTCATCTACGGAAAGAAAAATAATGATAAAATTTTAAGCTCATTCTCTCTTGATTATAGTCTCTACCAATCAAACTGAGTTGCATTTGTATACCATCTAAGACGAAAGTTTATAGTTCCAAAGCATTTTGGATTTTAAATTAACTATCTTTAGGTTCTTAGCCTATAAAAAGGTTTCAGCTCTGAGCATTTAGTAGCTCCCTTTACACTTTTGGTCCAACAATTGCACATTTCTTTGTCTTACAATAAGAAAGCTCGGGCACAAACAATAACACAGTGGAAAAATTAAGGAAAGCCCAGGCACAAACACCATCTAATCAAACTTCGGTAGCAGTATTTGATACCATAATTGGTAATTTTCGAATTCAAGCTGCCTGGGCATGCCCAGATGTAGGCCCACCCCTGTTACCACTTACCAGGTCCAGTTGTCCCGCTGGAAATTTCTACTTTGTGCGCTTTAAAACATTCAATTTGCATTCTTTTGAGGTTTTGAGCTAGTATCTGCTTTAGATTTGCTTTGTCCAGTATAAATTGAATAACATTTGTTTCTTTATGTTGCTACCCTGTTTTGATAATAAAATTACAGGAGATTTGACCAAAAATGAGCTCCATCTACAAAAAGGTGATAGAGAAGATGGTAGATGTGATTGTTACTGAAGCAATCAGTGATGTGGCATCCTATATTGGAGGATGGTATTGGAATCAGGCAGGGGTTCAGAAAGTTCGTAGAAAACTTGAACAACTATTATTCAAGTTAAGATTAAGATTAGACCGTACAGCCCACCAACAGAATACTGTAAATGGTCAGGTTCGGGAACTGCTGAGACAACTCAAGGATGAGGTAGAGCAAGGTAATTATAAAACCTCTTGACTATTTAGTGGGTTATCTATTAGGATAATTGATTTTCATGGCTTGATAGAGATAAATTAAAACATCAAAGCTGCTTCCTGCTTTTATAAGTATGGGAGTTAAACTGCATTCTTTTAGGTATACTCCCATGCGTAGGGAAACAAGTAGTTTAACTGATATGATATCGCACGTGAGAGGGATCCCTTGACACACCACAAATTCTGACAGCCATGACAATGGGCGAGAGGATTAAATTAACAGGATAATTGGCAGTAACTGATCTTAATAAATTATAAGTCTACAACAAGGCCAGAAAATATATGAAAAAAATGGATTTTACAATAAATAACTGAGATTCAGGGAAAATTTATGTGTGCCTGGCAGAGAGAGAGTTTACAAGGCTGAGCAGGCTATCAGAAAATGACCTGCCAAGGGCCAGAATGGTACCAGACAACCTCTCCAGAGGGTTGAATCAACTGTGCTGCGATTTATATCAATATGCTACTTCTATTAGTTATGTTTCTGTACCAGATGTTAGACTTTTTAAATGTACATCTGATGTAGATATTTGTCTGAGATAGGTATGACCTGCACAGGCTATTGTTGCAAACATGGCTTTGAAGGCATTCATATCTTTTATATTGAATTTTTCAAGCTCATGACTTTTTCAATCATGTCGAACAGTTATAATATTACTTGATGGTGAGCCAACACCTTCCGATGTGAGCAATGCCATGGAGGGGTTGAAGAAAATACAAGTAATCTCGCTTGAGATAATAGACGGTATCGATCCTAAGATCAAGCAGACTCAATTCAACCCTCGTTGTCTTCGCCGCCGCACTAGGTGTCAAGGTTTATCTCTCTTTCTTTCTCTATTTTTTTTTTTTTTAAATTGACAGCGGCTGCCAATCACTTTGTTGAATGTTGAACAACAAATATGTCCCGTAACATTTCTCTATATATCTCTCTCTCTGTGTGGACACACAGATGTCGTGCACATGAACATTGTTTTTGAGCAGTAATCTCATTGTGCAGTTATACGTGGCTGTATTGATCCTAAGATCAAGCAGACTCAATTCAACCCTCGTTGTCTTCGCCGCCGCACTAGGTGTCAAGGTTTGTCTCTTTCTTTCTCTGTGTTTTTTTTTTTTTTTTTAAATTGACAGCGGCTGCCAATCATTTTCTTGAATGTTGAACAACAAATATGTCCCGTAACATCTCTCTATATATCTTTCTCTGTGTGGACACACAGATATCATGCACATAAACATTGTTTTTGAGCAGTAATCTCTATTGTGCAGTTATACATGGCTGTAACTTCTGAAATGTCAGATGGAAGAACTGCATGTTCATGGATTTCTGTAATAAAAGACCAGGATTACAGACACCGTGGTACTGTGGATGTATTTCTGTAATTAGCCAGGTGAAATGTTATTGGTCTTTGTTGTGTAATGCCGTACAAAGACAAAATAGCGCATGACCCCTCTTCAAATGTATATATTTCTGTTCTTCTCAATGAACCTTGGTCTAATGATTTTTCGCGCACCTGTTTGTAAATGTTGAAGCAAAAGTGTATAAGATGTTCCGACGTGTTAAAGAACAGGTATGCAGATAGGCCTGGACGAGTGATGGAATCTTATGACCTTACTGTTGTTATCTTTTAGTATTTCTTTGTAGGTTTCTGTTATCAGCATCTTTGTACAGCACAATTGCACATAATCATAAATCGTAATAACGGTATCATCAAAATAGAGTCTACTAATGGTTTGGTTTGTAGGGTTGCCTAGGAAAGTAAACCAATGCTTTGTTATGTGCATATATTATCCACAGCGACAGACTCACAGAGCCATTGGATTGTAGCCTATTGATAACTTGTCTGGCCAAAATATTGTAATTAGTCACTTGATTTCTTGAATGCAGAACAGGGTTTAAAAAAAAAATGCTTACAATTTTAAGGTTCTTAAATTCAATATTAATTCTAGCCACTTTTTATCAGTCTACAGGAGATATTCCACATGAGTTCTAAATTTTATAAACAAACTTAATCATCCAGTTGATTCATTCCTTGCATTGGACTCGTGATCTTATTTATGCGAAACATTGCTACGTCATGAGTATATTACAATATGGGCTTCTGGCACAATTGAAAAAAAAAAAGAACAGAAATACAGTGTTTAATTAGCATGGAGGTTACTCAGTAAGATCAACAACCTCCATGTCAAATGTGTGGTACATGCAATGTTTTGTCGGAAACTGAGTTCGTGACACCAGAACTCGCAGTTGGTTTACATCGAGGCCCGGTGTGCCCGAATTGTCTGTCTTTCGACTGTACAGCCCCGAGACTAGTGCTTCTTCTAGATTATTGATCCAAATCTCATTTCCTCTTAGACAAGGGCTGTAACAAACCCGCAAAAGCTTGAGCTCGCCCGGCATGAGCCTCAGAGCCAAGCTGCAAACATCAAAGAGTGTGCAACTAATCCATAATTCATGCTCCGATACGTTTTGTAGGACATTAACCCAGTGCTGAAGGCTCAGTTTGTCTCAGAGTAGCTTTCCTAAAACTCTCGCAGCCAGTGGTGACCCTTGCATTCTCTTCGCTATCTCTCGCCCAATTAATGCCAACCTCGGGTGGTCCTCCGGATTCGCACTGCCAAATGCATGCTCCTTGAAGAAAAACCAGTACTCTTCCTTTTGAAAGCCGGTCAATTTAACCGGCTCGACTGTACCGAATTCTACCACTGTCTCCTTTGACGAGCTAGTAGCAATGATCTTGCTACCCTCCTTGCCGCAGCTCAGGTAGTCGTGGAGTATGCTCCACGTTATCTGATTCACATCCAGTAAATCATCAAGCACTATGAGAAATCTCTCGTCCCTCAGCCGCTGCCTGACAAGTTTCTGTAACCTAAGTACGTTGTCTTCATCATGGAAACTAATGTTGCGGTGTGATCGGTCCAAGATCTTTCTCAGAACCAGAACCAAATCTGATTTTTTCTCGATGCACAAGACCGAAGTGAATATGATAAGAGAGAAGTGATTGCGCACCCTTTCATTGTTGCAAGCGTGGAGTGCGAGTGTTGTTTTCCCCATTCCTTCAGCGCCTAGTAAGGGAAGAATGTCGACTCTTTGATCGTCTCTTGTACTTGGTTGGAACAGGAAATTAAGTACCTTTTCAATTGCCACTTGCCGGCTGAAAACTCTGCCTTTGTCCATGTAGAGAGGAGTTCTGATAGTCCGAGTGATGACTACCGGTCGGCATTTCTCCAACAATTTTCTGAATTCACTCACATCATAAACTGCACGTTCCAGCCGTTGCAACACGGTACCTAGCCGAGTTATCTCCTCATCGCCCATGATCATTCTCTTCGTAGACTTGAATGAAGTGCGGATACGCTTGGCAATGTTATGAGGAGACGGGATGTAATCCTTGAACTTTTTGTTTGCTTCAGTGATATTCTTGCTCCTCCTAGCCTTCTCTTCGTATTCTAGCATTGCTCGGTACTTGAAGGTTTCGAGTACATAGTCTGCTTGATATGCGGTGTCGGTTAAGACTTGTAGCCATCGGAGCAATTGCTCGTTCGTAATCGACCTCCGTTCGGATTCCTCCAACGCAGTCTTGATCTTTGGTACCAGCTGTTTTACAGTTTCGAGGTTCTCATCAACCGATGAGTAATTGGAATACCCATTGATGATGTAGGAACTCCCTTTGCTTACTATCTCAACCATGAAAGCAGCCATGAACGCACTGACGACGGCCGAACTGAATGCAAGTTGTTCCTCCATCTCCGATTCTGTCAATTGGGCCCGAATTCACTGGAGTTAGATTTCAAATGACCAAAAAACAAAAAATCCGTTAGAATTTGAATACAAAAAAAATAAAAAATCTTTCCTAATAGACGTAGATTGTTTGTTAAATACCCAAATCTAAATTCAACTTGTGAAAGAAAATTACCTCTGTTCTTATCTGATAAGCCGAGTTCGTCGGAACCTTATATATGATTTTTTGCTGCTTTTAGATCAGAGAATGAATATGATGTTAAGGAGAAACTGGTTACCTTGCTTCAACACTTGATAGGGAGATATACATAGATGAGAATCTCAAATCTCGTTTAAGTTTCGTAGAAGCTGGTGTATTAACTAATTAATAATCAATCAGTGCTTAGTTTAAAGGAAATTTGGAAGATTAGGATAAAAACTTATCCATCAAATCTAATCTGAAAAGTTGTAGGAACTATCAATGTGCTACATGATATTTAGATCTTTTGTGGTGAGCGTGATGAGTATTGACATATATATTGTCATATCAAAATAAACTCTAAGCAGCAAATTTCACATAAGCAAACCGCAAAGATTTTTTTTTTTATATTCCTTCTTTTATATCATATAAAAATGTTTATGAAAGTGAAATCTCTCAAATTTTTTCTTTCCTAAAACCCCACGCCCTGAAGCCATTAGATGCATCTCATACTTTGAAATTATTAAAAGAAAATGCAAGTGATTAAACATTTAAACTGTCCTAAAGACTTAAGGCTTGTTCGGCAGTCACTACAGAAAATTTTTTCTATTAGAGTAGGAATCCAGGTTGCATTTGATGAAATCCTACGAAGAGTTCATCATTGATAAAAAAAAGTAATCATGACTGACTTAATTAATTTTTTCCTGTAAAAAGAAGTGTTTTAGAGGAATAAATTAATGTTAGGAATTGATAGTATTGTCAGGGGATAGAAATTATATCTTATAGACTCACAATTCCTATGAAAACCTACCGTATTTGAGTACGCCGAGTAGACCCTAAAGAGATTTATACTATTACAATACAGAGACATTTGCCATCAGAGGCTGAGAGTGAGAGCTCAACAAACAGAGTTCACATAGAGTTCTAAAAATAGGCACGGCGTGGCCAATTCCGGCACGGCACGACACGGGTACGGATGGAAACGGCACGGGTAAGGCACGGGAATGGATACGGCACGGGTCATTAACCGTGCCGTGTCTTAACCGTGCCGTGTCTGAGTTTTGACAATTTTGGAACGGCACGGAACGGCACGAAAAAACGGCACGGCACGGAACGGTTGTCAGACACGACACGGTAACGGCACGGAAAATGATAGACACGGCAAAAATAATATAGGTGGCACGGATAGGACACGGGTAGGCACGGATAGATTGCGGGTAAAAAACATGTATAACTATGTCTATGTTTCAAACATAGTAGGTCCCAAAGCTCAAAAAAAAGAGGAGAGATAATTTATAGAACATTATGTAATTATTAATTAAGACAATATTCATTTACTATGGTACTTTTTAATACTTTTATATGTTTTCTAAATTTTTTATTATGAATTCGGACAAAATAATAATTTAATAATTTTTTTGGTTAAATTTTAATTTATTAAAACTTTTTATTTTTTGGATTTTTTTTCAATTTTTTATGTTAAGAACGAGTGGACACGTTTAGCACGGTTAAAACACGTGGATACGACACGGTAGGTCACGTATCCGATTGGACACGGCACGAATAGAGCACGGCACGAATAAGTCACGGCACGATAGACACGGTGTATCTTATCCGTGCCGTGCCTCCTCCTTGTAATTTTTGGCACGGCACGGCACGGCACGGAAAAAATATTAATAAAAAAAAGGCACGGCACGACACGGCACGAAAGCACGGCGTGTCTGGACACGGTACGGCACGGAACGGCACGATTTTAGAACTCTAAGTTCACAAAGAATCGCCTACCAATTTCTGCCCCCTTTAATTAAGCAGTCCGCCAACGGTTTTTACAAACCATCAGACAAATATTTCCAAAAGGAGGGGGGAACCTTTATTCAATTATAAATATGAGGAAAGCTAACTGTACCCTAACAAAAATCCTCTAAAATCGTACTCCAACCCAACAACGCGCATGCACAAACTATGAACACCCAAAACAAGTTAGTATGAACACCTTCTTTCGACAAGTATGAACATCGCGAAATTAGGACGGGTGGGCCTTTTGCGTTCTACTGAACATCACGGTCCTAACCTTATCCATTTCCATAACTTCCTGTAGGGACTACACATATAACTGTCAATAACTGTCAATTTAAGCACGTGATTAAATTAATTTATGCACATTTTTCACATGGACATGACAGCTGGACCTTCTTGAACCCATATCGGCTGCACCTTTCTGCTGTGTGGGGTGTTCAGGCTTGGTGCAGAGGGTGTTCATAGTAGTATTAAAGATTGTACATACCACTAAAATTTCATGTTCATACAGTGTAAAAAATTTTGTTCAGTGGTCCCTGGGCTCCATACCGGCTGCACGTTCTGCTGCGTGGGGTGTTCAGGCTTTGTGCAGGGGGTGTTCATAGTGGCTTAAAAGCATGTACATACCACTAGAATTTCATATTCATACATTCTAAAAATTCTAATCCAGTGCTCCCTGGGACCCATATCGGCTGCACCTTCTACTGCGTGGGGTGTTCAGGCTTGGTGCAGGGGGTGTTCATAGTGGTATAAAAGCATGTACATACCACTTTAATTTCAAGTTCATACATTGTAAAAATTCTGTTACGTGGGGTGTTCAGGCTTGGTGCAGTGGGTGTTCATAGTTGTATTAGAGAGTATGTACATACCACTTGAATTACATGTTCATACATTCAATTGTCCCTGATTAATGTTCATAATTCAGTATTGTACATATTCTCTATGTTATGTGTTCATATAATGTTTATGTTTATGTTCATACAATGATGACAAATAATCAGATATGTATTATCTATTGAGAAATGGGTGTTGTTCATATTAATTATGTTTGGGTGTTCATAGAGAAAGTTTGAAGAAATTTGGGTTCAAAAAAACAAAATACGTATCATTTAATCATTAATTTAGTTCCATACGAGCTTATTTAATACAAATATAATATTTTTTTTTTTTTGAAATTTTAAGCTAGTTCCTCAAATAAATAATGAGAGGCTATGTATCACATGTTATATATGCTTTTTTTTTTAGAATACATGTTATATATGCTACATATCATTATGTCATCAGCCCATGAATGATGACCAGACAGTCCCATCATTCCAAACATATCATGCAATTAGGCCCTATTATCAAGGAATTGCAGTGATTTATTGGACAGCCAGCGGGTTACAAATTGTTAGATGGCAGAAACATGAAAGAAAAAAAAAAAAAAAATTGCTTTTAATTGAAAATTCTCAAAGCAAAAACAGAATTGCGGAAATCGCTGGGCTGCGATAATTGCCTATCTTGTCGTTATCTACAGAAAAGGTAAGTGGGATTTGCGACTTTCCACGGTTATTGCTAAACTAGCTTGCTCGTTGTTGCTGCTCCGCAGCAACTAATATGCGTGAAATGTTCACTTCTCAGAGGGGCTAGAGGATTGTGCGCTTTAGTATTACTCTATAATATGTTGCAGTTAAGAGTATTAGTATATATGTTGCAGTTAGAAGTGGCAGATTTCCGGGCCGGGTCGAATCGGGTCAGTTTGACTAACTGGAAATGTAATTGGGTCGGTTTCGGGTCGAGTCGGGTCGGGCAGGTTTTTCATTTTTTGTCAGATTTTGCACCTTTATTCCCGGGTCGGGCCGGGTTCAGGTTAGTCTGACTTTCCCTGGAACACAGGTCGGGTTGGGTTCAGGTCAGTTTGACTTTCCCTGAAACTCGGGTCGGGTCAGGTTTCGGATCGGACGGGTTTTTCGGTTGTAGTCTTAAAATAATTTTTTATTGAATCTATATTTAAAATTTGTTTTGTTTAATAATATATGTGCTTTTTTTTTCTCATATATTATGAAAAAATTTCTTCGAATGAAAGAATTATTATAAGACTCACAAAAAAGAATAGACACTTCATAACTGGCAGGCACCTGCTATTAACATTATTTATCATTACATCATTTATTGGGAAAGAACGGGAAGGTAAGTTAAAAAAATTTGATGACATCGGCCGACGTCAGCACAGATAATTGGAACCCCTAGATTTCAATCAGACGGCTCAAAAGATGAATGGTACTGTTCATTCAGGGTTAAAACCACATCCCCGCTTCATCTATCTATAATAAGGTAACGGAAGGATGGGGGACGGAGCTGGGGGATAGAAGCTCGGGTATGAGAAGATTTCCTCTATAAATATACATACTTAATTTTCGTACAGTTAATTCTCGTGAATAATTAAACAGTAGAACGTGTCAGCCCCAATTTTTTTAAAGAGAGAAGAACTCGGACTTTGATATTGCTCCCATTTTTATGGTCTTTGATAGGCCGTCCTAATTATCATCGAATGTGGTGTGTAACAGTGTGTTAGTTGAATTTATTTGATCATAAATATATCCTTACTCTATATAAAAAAGCATAGAGTGAGACTATTGTAATATTAATAGTACAAATATGCTCCGTACTATTGGCCGTATCTCTAATTTTAAAATATCAATAGTTGATTGGAACCGGTCATTGTAATCTTTATATCCAATTTAACTTATAAGCCAAATTTTAAAATTTTTAGTAACTTTTTACTATTTTTAAGATATTTTCAAAAGTCACTTGATTAAAACATTATGAGCCATTTAAATAGGTGACATTTTAAAATTCTAAAAAATACTAAACAAATTCCAAAAAAAATAAAATTTGGTTTACAAGTAAAATTGTATGTGAAGATCATAATGAACGGTTTAGATCGACTATTAATATTTTGAAATTAGAGATATGAGTCAAAAGCATATTGAAAAAAATGACATGAAAGTGCTATCTTCATCAAATAAAAAACCTGAGCCGTTGACTATTTTCTTGGATAGATCAAAACCGTTGATTTACGTTATATGCACGTTGACATTAATGTCTCAGCCCATTAAAATTTAAGGCACATATCAATTTCTTCAATTTAAGATCCATTAGATATTATCTTAAAAGTTTATTATAAGAAATAACAATTTCAGCTCAAAACAAAGCGTGGGCTTTTTACTAGTATAAATAATCGATTTTCAAAACCTAACAAATTTAACACCCAACATATCTAAAATACAAAAGGCCTATTTATGGAATTCTGCCATATTTTGGTTTTGAATCGAAACTTTTGATAATCGATTAATTAATCATCAAAATAAGTTTCAATCACTAAGATGTATCACAATTATAAGCTTTCATGTAATAATTTAATACGAACAATTAACTTATAAATAAAGTCGAATATGCAGATGTTATAATTGAGATGTCATGCAACTTGTATTGAAAAAATCTCGTACTGAAATATTTACAACTGGAAACAATGTAAAGGATATCAACTGATTAATGATTGCATTTACTCCAATTTCTCAATTCAGATCATCATTAGAATGTCACGAATTACACTGCTTCTTTTCGCAACATAATAGGTTCATAAAAAAGATAGCTCAAAAACAATAGAATAAGCATAGCAACTGACGTAAGAAATGTGAACAAGTGTGAACGAAATTCTGTTTTTGATGCTTAGTCATGTAATTGACATAAATTACTCCTTTAAGTCAACAACAATCATATAATACCCAGTCCACAAGATTTCTGTGTGCCGCTAACCTCTATTTCTTCATAACCATGCCCACAGGTTTTTTTGTAACTAATAGCTTTCAAGAGCTCAAAATTTTCTCTACTTGTTCCAAGCTTGAATTTCTCGTACCATTGTTTATGCATCTTAGTTTCATTTCTTCTCTCCTTTAGGTCAGCCGGTATCGCATTCATTGAGCAATAATGTGAAATGCCTTCACAAAGTACTAGCTCCTTTATTTTTTCTCTATCTAGGAGGTTATAATCCACACACACACACAAGAAAAAAAAGTTGTCTTTTACAGGAACAGATGAACATTTTGAGTTGTTACCTAGGATAAAGATATAAAATGCGAACAAGGATAAGTATGGACAACAACAAGCATCTGCCTACCTTGCATTTGCATTGAACAGTCCCATTTTATATCAATAGCTATATAAATAGTACAGGTGCACTCAAATATTGGCATATAAATTTGTCAGTATCAAGAGAGAACCAACTTCCTTTGCAGAAGAGGTAAATTAAACCAACTGAAAGAGACATTTAATAAAAGCACTAGTTTGAGAGTTCTCTAAATCTCATGGCAGATTGAAATCTAGCATCTACAGAAGTGGCTGACTAAATCGCTTGTTAGAAGCTCACTTAAACAAAAAAATAGAATCTACTTATCTTTACTGGTCATTCCACCAAGCTGTGAAACTTGCAGGACTACACATTTAACGGTACACTGGGTCTGCCGAAGAAATTGTCTCTGTTTCCGCCATTTTCAATTATCTCTTTGTTATCCGACATAATTATCTCCAAGTCCCTGGCATCTCTCTTCAGTACATTGCCTAGCTTTGCAACTGCTTCAGTTTGTTGTAACAAAACCTGTCAATTATACAAAGTAGTAATATTAATCAACTTCGCCAATTTAGCATACCAGCCAGTTTCTGCCAGTACTGGCTGCAAGGCACACACTGATTGATAATGTTTGAAGTACACCATAACACTTGCGGTGAAGTGTGTAATTTTTTCACCTCTTGCAAATCACAAATGCTTTGCTCATCGACTTTTGCCGAACTGGGTACATAAACAGGTCCACCAACCCCACCAGAGCTGACAAGCACACGTGACACTGACATGAGATTGTACACTCTCTTCGAAAGTTCTGATCCAGGCCCTTTTATCTGCAATATACATAGTCAAAATTAGTACTGGGTCAAGAACATCAGAAATCAAAGCATGAAAAAAGCAGGAAACCAAGGTACATGAAAATGACGCATAACAGGCTCCAGAGTGTATAAAAAAAGAGAATAGAATTAATGGAAAAACAAAGTACCCTTCTTGCCAATGTGAGGAGCTTGTCACGTAGCTGAGCCTCTTCATTTGTCAAAGGCACTCTAAAACCCTTATTCTCCAAGGCTTCCACAATTTTCATCATCTTAATTGAAAACAATGAAAGCACATAAAGCCAGACCCATTAGCATAATGGCATGTGTGTTTAAGAAGTGGTTTTAAAATATGTGTTATGCTGACAATATGCATATGCAAGATAAAGTATTTTTTAACCTTCAAAAGACGTCTTTGAAGAGCTAATTCTTGTTGCTTGAGCCTTTGAATCCATGGCAGGGTGTCAGCTTGGAAATGTCTCTGAAGCTGTTATTTGGTTATATTACATCAAGTTAATATTGTATGTTAAATTTAAATAGATATTTGACATTTACTTGTTGTCATATCCAGGAGTGACTACACAGATGTCATTCAAACAGTCCAAAGAAAACAATTCTTTTTGGCCTTCTGCAGGACTCTAAGACAAACTTCTTTCATTTATTTATACAATAATATGTTATTCTCCATGAAGGATGTCTTGGGTTGGGAATAGACTGTTCCTCCAAGTACAAAGGGGTTTTGATGGAAGTCATTGCAGCTCAAAGTGGTTTTGGGCATTTGGCTAACAGCACTTCTTTTCCAAAATTTTATTTCCAAATTTGGACAAGGAGCTAGAACTGCCCATCAAAGACAGACCATGCTGGTTTACTAAGAGAAAAACAGCATGAAGAATTTAAAAAAAAAATACCATTTTGACGTTTGAATGTGTCATGCGCAATCTCTCAGCATCTGATGAAATTACTTCATCTTGGAGCTGCATCAAATAAAGAAGCCAGAGAAGTATGAGAAACACTCCTCAAACTGCTTCGAGAAGTAGTATATCACCTAGAACCTTCACCTTCATATACCCACTTTTAAACATTGTAATATTTATGGTCCAAATAGATCAACAAGATCACAACTGACACTAAAACCAAATTTGGCCACTTATCTGGTTTCTAATCCAAGTTACCTTAAAGAACTGAAGGTTGCAAAATTTCTTTGAAAAAAATTCTGAGGTATTGTATGATATATGAATCAAACTTGATCAAAACCAAATCAAACTAACCAATCATATAGTCAAGAGTATATATTTGCTTTTGATTTAGCAGCATGAATGTCCTTAGAAACAGGAATAAGCAGGTGAATATTCAATCAGCTCATATACCATGGAGGTAGGGAATATTGCAAGAACCCCATTCATATTAATAACTCCTTGGAAATATTCAAGGCTGGTATCATAAGATGAGCAATTACTAATCAAATAACATAACATGTTAAATTTCACTGAAGAAGCACTGAATGAAGTAATATATCGAAAATGCATAGCAACCAGATAACCATTCCCCCTCCAATCATTTTTTTTTTTCTTTTGCCACATACTAATGACAAACTCACTATAGTAGCAACACAATAGATTTTAAACCTTAAGACGTGCAGAAAGATCTTTAAATCCTTGAACAAGCTGTGGCCAAAGCCTCTCCCTATCTGAGCTCTCCATCCCTTCTAGCTTCCTCATAGCCTCAGCCCACATGGTCTAAAAAACCAAGTCCAGTAAATTGTTAACAGAAAAATATAAAAGTCATCAGCAGTCAATAAAGGAAGGAGAAGTTACAAACACTCACATTTGGTACACTGATGGGTTTCACCCTTGCTGCAGGTTCTGTCACGCTAAACAAGAGATGCTACAGATGAAACAGAGAGAGATTCATCAGAAAAAAAAAATGATATGAAAAGGCCTTTATAATTAAGAAAGAGAAGGAAAGGGTAAAAAAAAAAAAAACCCACAAGGAATACTATTTCAAAATAATGAATAAAGATAAACTTAATAGAAAGGGAACAAACCCGAAAGGCATACTTAGGGTTGTCCGGCTCCTCTTTGTATGCATCTGCTATCGCCTAACAAAAGAAAAAGAAGAAACCATTATAAAGAAGGTGACAAATTCAAGGAATTAAAAACATCTTTGTTAAGTGAATTGTTAATAATGATAATAAAGTAAAACATTGAATACTAAATACTGCAATATGGTACTAGAAACATCTATATTCCATCATTACCTGGATATCCCGATCAGGAAGAGAATGGGGCAAAGGTGCAACTGGTGCCATCTGTGTTGTGATTGGCCCACCCAGAAGAAACGGTGATGGAGACAATTGCTGTTGTTGCTGCTGCTGTGGAAACAACGGCGATGCTGAAGGAGCACCAAATGCTGGAGTTGACGGTGTCCCGAATGCCGGTGTTGACGAAGGTGCACCAAATGCCGGTGTAGAAGGCATGCCAAAGGCCGGAGTCGATGATGGTGTACCGAATGCAGTGCCTGATAAATCATTGTGAGAGCCATTGTTTTATTCAATGTATAAACATGAAGAATAGCACATGTACGCTCCCCAACTCTAAGCCATGCAAACCCACATTTTCCTTCGTATTAACATAGACAAATTGATATATTATATTTAGAGCTACACATGATATCTTTGGTTTAAAAGACATACACCATTGAACTGTCCATTATCCATATTTCTAGTTGTTAACCTCATACATATACGATACCTTATTACCTTATGAGCATCTCATTTAATAAGTCATCCTTAATTATAAAATTATGGATGACAACTACAACTTTGTTCAATGATCTAACTATTGATTCAACTTTTTTGCACTTGATTTCCATGACATCACTGCTCATCAATTTCACGTTTGGAAAACAACAATTTCCCCGAAATGGAATCACAATGCCACACCCACACTAACAAGTATCAATAATGCATTTCCACACGCCACAGCAACAAGAACCTAAGTACCAAACCGTACCAAAAGCTGGAGTAGTCGCGCCGAAAGCCCCCGTCCCGAACGCCGGCGTGGTCAAAGGCGTACCAAACGCCGGGGTCGAAGAAGGCGTACCAAAGGCCGGGGTCGAAGAAGGCGTACCAAAGGCAGGCGTGGAGGAAGGCGTACCAAAGGCCGGGGTCGAGGAAGGCGTACCAAAAGCCGGGGTCGAAGAAGGAGCTCCAAAGGCTGGGGTTGAGGAAGGGGTACCGAAGGCGGGGGTTGAGGAAGGGGTACCGAAGGCGGGGGTGGAGGAGGGAGTTCCGAAGGCGGGAGTGGAGGAGGGAGTGCCGAACATGGTTGCGGCGGTGGGGTTAGTGGTGCTCCGGCGACGCCACTGGCGAGTGAGTGACTTGGTTTCAGTTCAGTAGGGTTTTAGGCGGACTGGCGGAACGAATGAACGAGTGAATGAATGACTACTTGATTCCACCGATTCGGGAGGAGGGTTGTGAGCACTGAGCAGTTGGGGCCCAGCAGTCAGTGATAGAGAAGAGAGTGGGTTCGGCCGTTTGGGACTTTGGGTCCGTCACTCTTGGGTCCGAGTGTCCGACCCGCAGGTAGGTGTTAACTGTTAACGCTGTTGAAATCAGCTGAGATCGGAATATGATCTCAGGGCCCCACGATCCTCTCTTAACGGTTGAGATTAATCCCAAAACCTCTCTAAAAGATCAAGTCCGTTCGATCGCGATCGCAGACATTAATTTCGTCGGACTTGTTACGGACGGTCAGGACTTTATATTGTGACGGTATGCTGATAGAAATATAATAGATGTTAGAACAGAAATAATTTGATACTAATTATGTATAGTTAATATCAAAATAACGCAACAATCATCAAATTTAAATAAATAAACTAAAAAGTAAAAATGGTTGATGTGCTGTATATTGTCTGGATTGTTTATCAAACTTTGTGGGAATTGAAATGTTTTTTTTATTTTTATTTTTTATGTAACATGCGAACTATGGAAATTGAAATTTTAGTTGGTAATATAGTATTTGCCATCAAAATAAAAACTATGACGAAACTAATTAATTTTCTGCATGTAAGATTTGAGAAGATTGCTGGTTTGCTGCCACTGGGGAGAAGCCTCATGTTGTATATATCGGGTTGGATTCATATCTTCGATCCAGCCGTGTAGTGCATCCAGCAGCCAAGATTAGCTTATTTTATCTTCATTTTTCTTGAGGCTGCCCATATCATCAACTCATTATCTTCCTATCCATTACATGATGCAAAATATGAAAATTTAATTATAAGTTATTTGGTAATATAAATTATTTTATTGTTAATTCGTTTTAAAAAATATCTTAAAAAATGTCATGGTAAGTTTCTACTGCATTATGTTTGAAAGGTAGGGATTACTTGACAATATTTATTTTGACAATCTTAACAATACGATTCTATGATAAAATTATAAAAATATTTAGAAAATTATAAGAAGGGGCAGCATCGGGCAAGACATTCAAGAAATTCAAGTCAAGAAACCTGGTTATGTGCAGAGCTACAGATCTTCGCCATTTATTCAACTAGCAAGAAACCCGCCCCGCCCGCAAACGGGCGTTTCAATTTCTGAGTTCATGCCGTGTAATGTAATACATATAACGTGCTTTTCGTTTTTGGCTAATTGTTTACCATTCAAATTTCATCTTTACACTAAATTAACTCATTGAATTTTAGAATATAAAGTATTAATTCGTCATTAATGTAAATTCCAATCAAATTGATGTCTTCCATACCAAAATTGATATACTTCCATTTTTGTAAAAACCAAAATGGAGAGGAAATTGTTTAATTGAAGAACATCAACATCTTTGAAATCAATGCATTTTGATCTCTACCGTTGATTAAGGGGTAGAATGCGAATTAAAAAAATTTGAAGGAGGAGAAAAAAAATGAAGACGTCCAATACTTACGTGTTTTATAATATAGTATAGATAAGGATTTAAAATAGTTTTCACTTATGTATATTTTGATTATTTTCTTATCAACTTGAGTAGTTACACAAATAATAGCTATAAAAGTAATTAATCCCATCACATATAATGTTCACAACATCACATTGTTTTGTGTATCGATTTTCTATTTTAAAGATTTATTAAGTGTTTATACTTGCAAAAATTATATAAGACCATATTAAACATATTTAATTGTCTATAAAAATAAAAAATATATATTTTTTAAATTTTATTCAGGGATTCAAATATTTATTTTTATATATTCCAACCCAAGTACCATTAAAGGGGAACAATATCAAAGACCGAGTTCTTCTCTCTTTAAAAAGTGTGCCGGCTGACACGTCCTACTGTTTAATTGTTCACGAGCATAAACTGTACGAAAATTAAGTATGTATATATATAATTGAATAAAGGTTCCCCTCCTTTTGGAATATCTGTCTGATTGTTTGCAAAAACCGTTGGCAGACTGCTTAATTCAAAGGGGCAGAAATTGTAGGCGATTCTTTGTGAACTCTGCTTATAATTGAGCTCTGATCAGCCTCTGATGGCAAATTTCCCTGTATAAGATGCATGGTTACAAAAAAACAGAGGTTGCGGTTGTCATCCGATCTCTAACCATAATATTATATAAAAGATGCACTGCTCGTAAGGGGTATGTTTGGATCGATGGGAATAGCACTAATCCTAAAATAGTTGAGCTATTATTGAGTCATGTATCATCCAAACAAAAATGTAAACAGTTGGAACAAACAAAGGTTGGCCTATTCCGCTGTTTTGAAAAAAAGATGGAACAGCGGGGTTAGCAGGTTTGGGGTTGCAAAGAAAATATTAAAGTAAGAGACCATTACCAATTTTATATTCATTTCTCCATTTCTCTCTCATTTTTACCTTGGTAAAAGTAAAACTCTATTTTTCTCCTCCCCTCTCAAATATCCAATAAAACACAACAAAATTGTTGTCATTGATACTACTGTTGCGCTCTCCTCGTTACGATGAGTTGATATAGATCTCATTTGCTAGCATTTTATTAACTGTACTCTCATTTGAGATGGAGCAAGCGTACATCAAAGGATGGAGATGGTGTAGAAAGATAATGGATTTGAGAGAGAAAAATATGTTGCAGCAATGGAGAGGGAGTAGAGAGCAGGTACTACCCATCAGTTGAGAGAGCAACCAAAGAACGATTACAGTTGATTGCTTGGATTGGTACCAAAACCTCCCCTTGGATGATGGCCGGCTATTGGGCGCATCACCATATAGTTCATATGAATTTATGGGTCGGTCAATAATTAAAAGGCCCTCGTCAAATGAACTTTTTTTTTTTATTTTTAGGTTTAATAATTTAATATTTAATAATATCAAGTTATCAACAAGATATGTAATTGATTGGTTTAAACAAGAATTTCATCAATGAGAAAGACTGATGAGAGCTGGTTAAGAAAAAAAAACAATCATTATTTTATTTGTTTCCTCAATCACTATTCTAAATATACAATCCAAACGATATTTCTTTCTATTTAGAATAGCACTAACATTTACTATTCTTCATCACTAATCCAAACCACCATTTTCTTACTATTCTCATTTACTAATCTCAATTCCTCCATTCTTTACTAATCTTTGCACGATCCAAACATACCCAAGATGCATTGTCACTAGAGGCGGACTTATATGTGGGCAAGCCCAGGCACGTGCTTGGGCTTGAATTCGAAAATTACTTGTCAAAAGTATGAAAAATCGCTGCCAGTATTTGATTATGTGGTGTTTGTGCTTGGGCTTTCCCAGATTTGGTATTGTGTATTGTTGTTTGTGCCCTAGCTTGTAAGAACAAAATGCAATTCTTGAACGAAAAGTTTATAGGAAGTTATGAGAGACCTAGAAATGAAACTCTTTATAGATGTTAAGAGCCTAAGATACTTACATTTAAAATGAAGAATATTGGGACTACAAACTTTGGGTCCGTATCTACTGCCATAAAAAAACTATGGCACGACCCTGCCATAGAAAACTATGGCACGGATGTGAATCCTTTTCATCTATGATATATACACTCACGGGTCACGGCTATTTGCAAAGACCACATATCTTTATAGAAAAAAGCTTGCACAGTCACTTTAACCCTTTTTTTTTTTATTTAACAGTCACTTTAACTCTTTAACTTAATTCCAGATTCCAAGACACACATGCTTGAAATCGTTGACTGTTGCTTTTTTATTTATTTTATATATTTATATATTTTATTGAGTTAGATCATTATATTAACGCCACAAAATTTATGTTATCGTATCTGAAATTACGATTTATAGTGCATATAAATTCTTTATATGAAAATATTGGGAAATACAAAATTTTTATTTTTAGAGTTTTCTATGTATTTGTTTTCTATTTTTGAAAATAGCATGTACAAACATCAATATTTTATTAATATTTATGAGCTCTTTTAAAAAACACAAAACAAATATATAGAAAACTCTAAAAATAAAATTTTTTTGTATTCCCTGATATTTTCATATAAAAAATTTACTGAGCACTATAAATTGTGATTTCAGGACACGATAATATCAATTTTGAGGCATTAGCATTTCGATCCGAAATACTAATGTTAGTATAATGGTCTAACTCTATTTCATTAATTATTTATTTATTTATATATTTTAATAATTATTAATTTTTTATTATTAATTATTATATTATGCCCGGGCTTGATCGGACATCTAGATCCGCCACTGATTGTCACAAAAAATGGTTGTGATCGGATCCCTAGCCATAATATTCTATAAAAGAAGGAAAAGAAAAAAGTACTTTGCGTTTTGCTTATGTGTAATTAGAACTTAGAAGCTGAGCGATTTTTTTGATATGACAATATGTCAATACTCTGTCGTGGTCGCCACAAAAGATCTAAATATCTTGTAGCACATTGATAGTTCATACAACTTTTCTCTTTTCAGATTAGATTTGATGGACAAGTTTTTAATCCTAATCTTCCAAATTTCCTTTAAACTAAGCACTGATTAATTATTAATTAGTTAATACACCAGCTTCTAGCTACGAAACTTAACCAAGATTTGAGATTCTCATCTATATAAATCCGTCTCTTAAGGGCGTGTTCGGTTGTCATGGGATTATGTGGGATGACATTTTATGGGTACGGAAACCCACTATTTAATTTGTGGGAACTCATACTCACGGGTATGGTTATGGATATACAAAAATGAGTGTTTGGATGTATCATGAGAAATATTATGAGAAATCCTATTTTTTTTTCTTTTTAATGGATTTTATATGTACAATATCTTCTTATTAATAAATGTAAAAAAATTCAATAAAAAAATAACAGTAGAAAAGTTTATATAGCTTAAAAACAAATCATTTAAATAAAGTTTACATTTAAAATATCTAAAGATACCATTATAATTTTTTTAAGAGGATTATTATTATAACAAAAAAATTAAAATCGGACACAATCTTGACAAAATTTGCTTATTATAATAATTTCAGCAATGATTCTAAAAAATGCAATATATAGAAGATTGAATGGGAGATAGTTAAATTGCAGCAGCAAGTCATTTATGAATGTATTGACTAGTATTAATAATCAAAATTAAAAATGATTTATATTATTTTTGAACATAAAAGGTATAGCTTATACAGTTATACGGATCAAGCTGTAGTGCAATCAATTTTTGCATCTAGCAGCACCTTTTCATTTTTTTTCTTTAAGCGCTGATTTAACAGTAAAGTACATTTTCTTGTCATTACATTGATTATTAAATTAAATAGGAGAAGCGACAGCCATCTGGGAAGAAAAAAATTCAGTCGAAATTTTTTTCCCATCTGTTTCAATACATTTCGGGCGTGTTTGGTTCCTTCCCACTCGCACAGTGACGGGTGGGAAGGAACCGAACACGACCTTCGTGGGTACGAATGGGTAACTTTACCCATACCCACTTTGACAAAAAAGCTACCGAACACTGCAAGGGAAATGTAACCCAAAATACAAAAATTCCCTCCCGTTCCCACAGAAACCCAGACCACCGAACAGGCTCTAAGTGTTGAACTTGAAGCAAGGTAACCAGTTTCTCCTTAACACCATTCATTCTCTGATCACAAAGTAAAAACAGCATACAAAAATATAAGGTTCCGACGAACTCGGCTTATCAGATAAAAACAGAGGTAATTTTCTTTCACAAGTTAAATACAGGTTCGATTGTTTAACAAACAATCTACATATATCATGTCCAGTAAAGAATATTTTTTTTTTATTTAAGTGGATATTTTCCACCATCTCCCATTTATTTTTAGGAGATATTTGTGTCTCATTTATTTTTAGGAGATATTTGTGTCCATGGAGGATTGAATCCATAATCTTTTGAAAGTCATCCTAGTTAGCTACCACTTGAGCTACTAGGCCATTTGCTTGCAGTAAAGAATAATGACAGATGATATTCAGCTTATCACTGGTTTCAACTGTTATATTTTCATACTTTTAATCTAGTTCTTTTACTGCTCTTTACTATTCGTTCTTCTTTCTTTCTATTCTTTTCTCAAACTTACCCCCGTTTGGCAAGTGTAGTAAGTTAAAGCGGAGTAAAACGTTAAATCACCTTAAATTAGTGGTGTTTGGTGGTAGTAAAATAAATAGATGAAGTAAAGTTGATATTATGTGTAAAAGATATGAAATGTTGATGATTTAGTTTACTACACCTATATAATTGCGTTAACTTACTACACCTTAAATCACTTCCGTTTGGTGACTTAAAATTGATTTAAGAGCTTAAATCAATTTTACTATGGCTACCAAACGCAGGGACCCTTCTTGGCTATTATGTGTGCAATTTGCAGTTCAACTTTCTCCATTTTGAAAACACTTCCTCTGAAAATTTATTTTGGGGCCTTTTCAACAAATATAAGTTGTTGAAATTGTCATGGAAATATTCTGGTGGCAGTTTATATAAGATTTTTGTTTTTTTTCTCTTCAAATTCCAGCGGTTTTTTTTTTTTTTTTTTTTGGGTCATTTGACATCTAACTCCGGTGAATTTGGTCCCAATTGAACAGAATTGGAGATGGAGGAACAACTTAAATTCAGTTCGGCTGTCATCAGTGCGTTCATGGCTGCTTTCATGGTTGAGATAGTAAGCAAAGGAAGCTCCTACATCATTAATGGGTACACCAATTACTCATCGGTTGATGAGAAACTAGAAACAATGAAACAACTGGTACCAAAGATCAAGACTGCGTTGGAGGAATCTGAAGGGAGGTCGATTACAAACGAGCAATTGCTCCGATGGCTAAGAGTCTTAACCGACACCGCATATCAAGCAGACCATGTACTCGAAATCTTCAAGTACCGTACGATGCTAGAAAATGAAGAGAAGGCTAGGAGGAGCAAGAGTATTACTGAAGCAAGCAAAAAGATTACGAATTACATCCCGTCTCCTCATAACATTGCCAAGCGTATCCGCACCTCCTTCAAGTCTGCAAAGAGAATGATCATGGGTGATGAGGAGATAACTCGGCTAGGTAACGTATTGCAAAGGCTGGAACGTGCAGTTTATGATGTAAGCAATGTTATCAGAACCGGACCGGATATCGACTCAGTAAAGTTCTGGGTCAATGGTTCATTGGTTGGACCGGTGAGTCAACCGGTTCAACCGTTGGTTTTATTAATAATATTTTCAATGTTTATGAGACGTGAAAATTGTATTAGTAACAAACTTACTAATATTTTATAAGCTATAAGTGAAAATTTTATTCATATATATTCAAAATTATACTTTTGACTGTACTGACATGTACATCTGAAAGATCTCCTTACGTAACAAATTAAGCATTCATATATAAAATATAGATTTTTTCTAGCGGAAAGGAAAGCATTATAATTATTTTTAAGTTTTGATTAAGTTTGGAATTATCGATGTATTAGTTTCTAATAATAACAAAATAGATCCTATATCAGCAACTCCATTCAGATATTAAAAAAAAATCATACAAGAATTAGAAATAAAATAATGAAAAATATTATATAAAATAATATATTGAATTGTGTATTATTCATACTTTAGTTCATGCATGGTCGTATATTTCACAATATTAAAAACATTCAGGGTTGTTTATGCAAATTTGCATAATAAATAAAGTAACGTTGAATGATATTTTTCAGAAAAGAAGGCTATCTATAGGCTCTGTAGCCTAGTACTGTGCCTATATGCTCATTAAATATTGTATGGGGAGTTGAAAACCAACTTTTTTTCAGAAGCCAGGCGCGGTTTTTCATTGAGAAACCGCTTCAAAAACCGGATTTTTACGGTTCACTTGCATAAGCGATCTGATCAAAGAATCTGACCGGAAATGGGTCCGGTTCCGAGTTTTTTCGGTTGAACCGCCCGGTTCGATCCGGTTCTGATAACAATGGATGTAAGTGAATTCAGAAAATTATTGGAGAAATGCCAACCGATAGTCACTCGGACTATCAGAACTCCTCTCTATACATGGATAAAGGTAGAGTTTCAGCCGGCAAGTGGAAATGGAAAGAATACTTAATTAGTTAATTTCCTGTTCCGACCAAGTACAAGAGACGATCAAAGAGTCGACATTCTTCCCTTACTAGGTGCTGAAGGAATGGGGAAAACAACACTCGCACTCCATGCTTGCAACAACGAAAGGTGCGCAATCACTTCTCTCTTATAATATTCACTTCGGTCTTGTGCATCGAGAAAAAATCAGATTTGGTTTTGGTTCTGAGAAAGATCTTGGACCCATCACGCCGCAACAATAGTTTCCATGATGAAGGCAACTTACTTAGGTTACAGAAACTTATCAAGCAGCGGTTGAAGGAGGAGAGATTTCTCATAGTGCTTGATGATTCATTGGATGTGAATCAGATAACGTGGAGTGTACTCCACGACTACCTGAGTTGCGGCAAGGAGGGTAGCAAGATCATTGCTACTAGCCCGTCAAAGGAGACGGTGATAGAATTCGGTACAGTCGAGCCAGTTGAGTTGACTGGCTTTCAAAAGGAAGAGTACTGGTTTTTCTTCAAGGAGCATGCATTTGGTAGTGTGAATCCAGAGGACCACCCGAGGTTGGCATTAGTTGGGAGAGAAATAGCAAAGAGAATGCAAGGGTCACCACTGGCAGCAAGAGTTTTAGGAAAGCTACTCCGAGACAAACTGAGCTTCCGGCGTTGGGTTAATGTCCTACAAAACGTATCGGAGCATGAATTATGGATTAGTTGCACACTCTTTGATGTTTGCAGTTTGGCTCTGAGGCTCATGCCGGGTGAGCTTAAGCTTTTGCGGGTTTGTTACAGCCCTTGTGTCTGAGAGGAAAAGAGATTTGGATTGATAATTTAGAAGAAGAGCTAACCTCAGGGATGTACAGTAGAAAGAGAGGCGATTCGGGCACACCGGGCCTTGATGTAAACCAACTGCGAGTTATGGTGTCGAGAACTCAGTTTCCGACAAACCATTGCATGTACCACACATTTGAAATGGAGGTTCTTTGATTGTACCAGAATGCTTAACCAGGGATTGTTGATCTTACTGAGTCACCTCCATGCTAATTAAACACTGCATTTCTGTTATGTATCTTTTTCATTTGTGCCAGAAGCCCATATATATTGTAATATACTCATGTTTCGCATAAATAAGATCACGAGTCCAATCCAAGGAATGGATCAACTGGATGATTAAATTTGGTTATAAAATTTAGACTTCATGAGGAATCTCTCCTGTAGACTGATAAAAGGTGGCTAGAATTAAATAATGAATTTAAAAACCTTAAAATTGTAAGCATTTTTTTTGAGCCCTGTTCTGCATTCAAGAAATCAGATGAAGACTAATTACACTATTTTTAACCGGACAAGTTATCCATAGGCTACAATCCAATGGTACAATCCAATATGTACAGATTTTGTTATTTAATGAAAAATATGGAGGGCAATCGCCCTCTACTTCAAAAAATATATGCAGTTATGCACGTACCAATACCAATGCATTGATTTGCTTTCCTAGCCCTAGGCAACCTTACGCGCTGAAATCAGCTACGATCCAAATCGGATCTGAGGACCCTCCAATCCCAAATGGATGGTTGGGATTATTTCAAAAAAAACTCCTCCAAAATCCACATCCGTCGGATCAGAGATTGGAGGATCCTCCGATACAATTTGGATCGTAGCAGATACAAACTCGGCAACCTTACAAGCCACAAGTAGACTTCTATTTTGATGATATCGTTGTTATGATTTATGATCATGTGCACTTGTAAGAAGATGCTGATAACAAAATCCTAAAGAAAGTACTAAAAAATAAGGGAAAATTCATCATTTGGTCCTCAAACTATCTCTAAAAAACCTAATTGGTCCTTAAACTTTATATTGCACCAATTTAGTCCCTGAACTTTTATAAACGGATTGAATTAGTTCTTCAACTTCTTTAAAAAAACCAAATTAATCATTTTGCTATATTTCCTGTTGACATGTATGCATTATTTGCCATGTGGACTATAAATGTTCCACGTGGGCCGGGTTGACGACTGCTGGCATTTTTTCGGGTGGGGTCGGGTTGGGCGGGTTTTTTGGGTCTGATCAGATTTTGCACCTCTATTCCGAGTTATCTCGGGTTTGTTCCAGTCAGGTCAGTATGACTTTCCCTGAAACACGGGTTGGGTCGGGTTTGGGTCGGGTCGGGTTTGGGTTCGGGTTCGAGTCAGTTTGGCTTTCCTTGAAACTAGGTCGGACAGGTTTTTCGGGTCGGATCAGATTTTGCCACCTCTACCTACCATAATAAGTTGAATCGGAAGCCCACGTGTCACATTTAAAGTCCACATGGCAAATAATGCATACATGTCAACAAAAAATATAGCAAAATGATTAATTTAGTTTTTTTTAAAGAAATTGAAGGACTAATTCAATCTATTTATAGAAGTTCAAGGACTAAATTGGTACAATATAAAGTTTAAGAACCAATTTGATTTTTTAGAGATAGTTTGAGTACCAAATGTGAGTTTACCCAAAAAATAATAACAGTAAGGTTTTTTTTTTTTTTGAGAATAACAGTAAGGTTATAAGATTCCATCACTCGTCCAGGCCTATCCGCATACCTGTTCTTTAACACGCTGGAACATTTTTATACACTTTTGCTTCAACATTTACAAACAGGTGCACGGAAAATCATTAGACCAAGGTCTATTGATATGAACAGAAATATATACATTGAAGAGGGGTTATATGCTATTTTGTCTTTGCATAGCATTACACAACAAAGACCAATAATATTTCACCTGGCTAATTACAGAAATACATCCACCACGGTGTCTGTAATCCACCATGGTGTCTGTAATCTTGGTCTACGATTACAGAAACTCATAAACCTGTGATTCTTCCGTCTTGACATTTCAGAAATTACAGCCACATAACTGCAAAATAGAGATTACTGCTTTAAATAACAATGTTCATGTGCAGGGTGTCTGTGTGTTCCGAGAGGAGGAGAGAGAGAGAGAGAGAAATGTTACGATACAGATGTATTGGTTGTCTTAACATACAACAAAGCAATTGGCAGCCACTGTCAGTTTAAAAAAAAAAAACACAGAGAAAGAAAGAGAGATTAACCTTGACACCTAGTGCGGCGGCGAAGACAACGAGGGTGGAATTGAGTCTTCTTGATCTTAGGATCGATACAGCCATGTATAACTGCACAATGAGATTACTGCTCAAAAACAATGTTCATGTGCACGATATCTGTGTGTCCACGGAGAGAGATATATAGAGAGATATTATGGGACATATTTGTTGTTCAACATTCAACAAAGTGATTGGCAGCCGCTGTCCATTAAAAAAAAAAAAATAGAGAAAGAAAAAGAGAGAAACCTTGACACGTAGTGCGGCGGCGAAGACAACAAGGGTTGAATTGAGTCGGCTTGATCTTAGGATCGATACAGCCACATATAACTGCACAATGAGATTACTGCTCAAAAACAATGTTCATGTGCACGATATCTGTGTGTCCACAGAGAGATATATAGAGAGATGTTACGGGACATATTTGTTGTTCAACATTCAACAAGTATTGGCAGCCGCTGTCAATTTTTTCAAAAAAAAAAAAAAAAAAAAACATAGAGAAAGAAAGAGAGAGAAACCTTGACACCTAGTGCGGCGGCGAAGATAACAAGGGTTGAATTGAGTCGGCTTGATCTTAGGATCCATACCGTCTATTATTTCAAGCGAGATTATTTGTATTTTCTTCAACCCCTCCATGGCATTGCTCACGTCGGAAGGTGTTGGCTCACCACCAAGTAATATTATAACTATTCAACATGATTGAACAAGTCATGAGCTTCAAAACTTCAATATAAAAGATATAAATGCCTTCAAAGCCATGTTTGCAACAATAGCCTGTGCAGGTCATACCTATCTCAGACATATATCTACATCAGATGTACAATTAATAACCGTAACATCTGCTACAGAAACATAACTAATAGAAGCAGCATATTGACAAAAATCACAGCACAGTTGATTCAACCCTCTGAAGAGGTTGTCTGGTACCATTCTGGCCCTTGGCAGGTCATTTTCTGATAGCCTGCTCAGCCTTGTAAACTCACTCTCTGCCAGCACACATAACATTTCCCCGAATCTCAGTTACTTATTGTAAAATCCATTTTTTTCATATATTTTCTGGCCTTGTTGTTGACTTATAATTTATTAAGATCAGTTACTGCAAATTATCCTGTTAATTTGATCCTCCCGCCCCCTAGTTTTCGTGCCATATATTTCTGAAAGAAAAAAAATCAGAATTACATAGTTCAATTCATGCATCCTCATTTCTTCATTAATAACGGATGATAATCTTTAAATCTTTAGTTTTTGAATAATTGGGAATGCCAAGTAAAAGAATGCATATGTTTCCTGTCAAGGAAAGAAACATTGTCATTCAAGTTTGCTAGGTTTAGTGTAATTGAGTGGAAATTTCAAAATATGTCGAGAGTCTCAAAAAAAAAAAAAAAAAAAAAAAAAAAAAAAAGAGAGAGAGAGAGAGAGAAGAAGAAGAAAGAGAAGAGAAACAAAATCTTTTTTTTTTTAATAACTGGCAGAAGTTGCCAATATATATTAATAAAAAGGTACTACCTCTGTCCCAAAATAGATGGATTTTTTGTAGTTCATTTGAACTACAAAAAATCCATCTAAAATGGGACAGAGGTAGTATATGTACATGTACAGTATTTACACGAACACCATGGTGCTATAAGATCACCTCAGGGGTAAAACTTAAGGCACCTGGAACAAAACACCTAAAACAAAAACCTACAAACAAAACACACACGCGTAGCAACTGATAGGAAACAAAATCGAAGGCTTGATAGGAAACAGAAAGTTTCGCTGTTGATTCAGTGTAGTTGGAGCGACGAGCGGAGAACAGCAGCACAAAAGAGGTAGCAACTGAAGAGAACAAAGGAGGAAATGAAAAAAAATTTGGAGTAGGTTGTGAAATATTATTATCTATAAAAGTTTAAAACTTTATTATTGTATATATCTTGCTCCATCAATTTATTATCCATTGCAAAATTAAAAAAAGAGTAAGAGCTAGCGTCCACCCTTTTTACTAATCCACCAATCCACTGTTTTTTCAATTAAAAAATATCATTTTTCAGTAAGCATTTATCTCTTTCCGATCAATAGATATCGTTTTTCAGTGAACGGATACACTATGGTTTTCAGTGAACATTTATGTGAGTAAGCACATGAGTGCACGTGGTGTGTCCGAACTGTGAGAGGAGTGGATGGGTGGCCTATAAAGTAAAGGTGGACTCTACATGTTTTTCTTAAAAAAAAAAATAGAGAGGAGAGATAATGGCTTCAGTTTCATTCTGACCAAGTCAATTGAATCAATTAAGGATTCAATTTAAGATATAAACATTTGCACATTAATGAAATATTAACAAATTAACATTAATTATCTCTCTATATAAAGGACAATCTGTGATTGATGGTAGATACGAAACACTAAATAAAAATACATAAATAAGATAGTAAGGCAGTATAAAGAATTATGTCCAATGCATCTCTACTAATTGTGCTTATAGGAGATTGAGAAATGAGTCTCTACAGGTCGTTGGGGCCAAGTTTGTTCTTAAGGCAGTGCTATGTGCGGGCAAATCAAGGCTCAATTCTCCGACTAATAATATTTATTTTCATTAAATTTGATAAATAAATTTTACTTGTATATTTATTTTACAGAAAATACAAAATTTTCTAACATAGGTAGAGTGTCACGTGCTTATATGTCAGTTCTTATCAATTTTGTTGATCTGCAGTTCAGATTTGATTGTCATGGCTGTCAGAATTTGTGGTTTGTCAAGGGATCCCTCCCACGTGCAATATCATATCAGTTAAACTACTTGTTTCCCTAGGCATGGGAGTATACCTAAAAGAATGCAGTTTAACTCCCATACTTACAAAAGCAGGAAGCAGCTTTGATGTTTTAATTTATCTCTATCAAGCCATGAAAATCAATTACCCTAATAGATAACCCACTAAATAGTCAAGAGGTTTTATAATTACCTTGCTCTACCTCATCCTTGAGTTGTCTCAGCAGTTCCCGAACCTGACCATTTACAGTATTCTGTTGGTCGGCTGTACGGTCTAATCTTAATCTTAACTTGAATAATAGTCGTTCAAGTTTTCTACGAACTTGCTGAACCCCTGCCTGATTCCAATACCATCCTCCAACATAGGATGCCACATCACTGATTGCTTCAGTAACAATCACATCTACCATCTTCTCTACCACTTTTTTGTAGATGGAGCTCATTTTTGGTCAAATATCCTGTAATTTTTTTGCCAAAAGCAGGGTAGCAACATAAAGAAACAAATGTTATTCAATTTATACTGGACAGAGCAAACCTAAAGCAGATATTAGCTCAAAACCTCAAAAGAACACAAATTGAATGGTTTAAAGCACACAAAGTAGAAATCTTTCAGCACGACAACTGGACCTGGTAAGTGGTAACAGGGGCTGGCCTACATCTGGATCTGCCACTGATTGGTAATGATAATGGCCGATCAACAGATCAACAGATCGAGAGAGAGAGAGAGAGAGAGAGAGAGACTCACCAATTACCTCAAGAGACAAGAGTTGAGCTGAACTCGATCAGGACCTTCTCCGCCAACAGCAATGTCACTCCTCCCAACTTGCGATCGGCGGGCACGAGAGGCTTATACGCTCCAGTCGAGGTGTACGGGTGCTCCGGGTTGGAGACCGGGGGCGGAGGGGGAGCTCCACGGTTTCACGAAGGGAAGAGGAAAAATGAGACGAACTCAATGCAGTAGAGAAACAAAGAAAAGTAGTAGCTCTCAAAAAAAAAAAAGAAAAAAACAAAGAAAAGAAGTAATGAACTCTTGCGTTGAAATCAGTTGAGATCGGATTCCGATCTCAGGAGCCTGCAATCCACTTACAACGGCTGAGATTAATTCAGAAAGCCTCAAAAATCTACATCCGTCCGATCATGATCTCAGGAACCTGAGATCAGAATCGGATTGCAGCAGATACAGACTCATGAACTCTTCACTTGTGCCGCCAAGCCGTGTGGAAATTTTGATATAAGCCATGGGATTTGTGTTCAATAGTTACTTAATTAGGATAAGAGTAAGACCTACCGTCTATGGGATTTGTTGTCCATAAATCCATAGACTGACGTGGCACCTTGAAAAATGTTACAAAACAAATTCACTTTTTTTTCTCCATTTGTACGGATTTCACCTTTTTTTTATGGCAACACCTTGTTGTATTATAAGTGTTTTGTACTATTTCTCCACCGATCATTACACTTTGTTGAATTGTAATTTTTTTTTATGACACCACATTTAAGTCTCACGAAATTGTATATCCTGACAAAGTAGCAACAACAACATTTGACAATGTACTTGCAAATCGTAAGACTTTATTTGTTACATAAAAACATGTGTGTGTTACATTCTGTTTTGCAGTTGTTACACTATGTTTTATAGTTGTTATATTTTTTTGCATTTTGTGTTACAAATTCTACTTCTTAGGTGTATTGGTTACATTTTGTTTTGTAGTTGTTACATTTTCTTGCATTTTGAGTTACAATTTGTACTCCTTACTTAGATGTATTGGTATATTCCTACAGGTGTTATTGGTTACATTCTATTCTGCAGTTGTTACATTCTATTGGCTATTTGTTACGCACGGCTTCACTAATTGTTACTTTAGCGGCAATAATTGTTATAATCAATATATAGGAATAATTGTTATACATTGTGTTACTTGGTAGTAAATATTTGTTATGCACGACTATTTCATTGTTACGTTAGAAGCTATGTAGCATGGACACTCCCAATAGCAAGGCGTGTCGGAGTCAGACACGTGTCCGACACGGACACTCGTACGACATGTGTTGACATGGTCAATTCCGACACGCAACACGGTCAAAGCACATACACCTTGAGGATACTCATTCGACACGGCAAGGGACACTTCACAGAGAATGAAAGTGCATTCTGTTTTTTTCTTAAATAGGCCACCAGAGTACAATTTGGATATATGAACTAGCTGCATAGGATGTAGGCCACTAGTCACGTGTTGGGCAAATATAGAAGGAAACACCTCTTTAACAGATGGATGTGTCTCTTCTCAGAAAATACTAATGGATATGTCGGAGTGGGATTTGAACTTCACCTTTCTACAAATTGTATACAAATATTGTTGTTAACTGCCGTGTCCAAGCCGTATCGTGTCCCCTATTTTTTGAAAATGCCGTGTCGTACGGTGTCGTATCGTGTCAGACACGATACTCGTGTCCGTGTCCATGCCACATAGGTTAGAAGCAATAACTGTTATATATCAAAGTTTAAAATTTGGTATGCATGTTCATAATCTAAATAGTTATCTAAGATAGTTAAATAACCTTTCAACATTAAAAATACTTCTTAATTATTTAAATCCATAAGGTTGTTTTAGATTACACTAAACCTTCAGTTAAAACTTATATCCACCCTAAAGAAAGAAAAAATCATTACTCAAATGAAAAATATGAGCGATTCATTGGCATTGCTTTTCCTTTGACAAGTAACAAAGCAAGAAATATTGTCATTAGAAACAAAGCCAAAAAATTGAAAATTGCATGAGCAAATAAAAATAAAATCTAAATATGATTGAGATAGAGAATGAAGGGTACCAACGAAAATGGAAACTATTAATCGTAAGTACCAATAGATTAAAAAATCTCAATCCTTATTTTCCTCTTTGTCTCAATAGAGGTTATGAACTTATTCCCATGGTGAGAACTACGAATAAGAAACAAAAGATAGGCAAATGAGATGTCTATGAACTCCTTGCGATGACGAGAGCTCGATGATTAAATTGATTGTCTATTTTGTAATCAATCAAAGTTTGTTTGGGGATTGAGTTTTATTTTTCTTGATAATAAGAGATGGGAGAGAGAGTGGGGTTGAGAAACAGATGTTGCGTGGGAGAGAAGAAAAGACACAAATGGAGAGAAGGGTTTTGAGAATAAATGGAGATAAAAAATTGTACTTTTACAAAAATGTTGAAATCGAGACACCATATCAGCACTATGGATGTATGGAAAACAAATTCTATGGACGCAAGATGTTTCCATTAGGATAACACTAACATTTCCGGACAAAAATCCCCCAATTAATTCACCAATCTTGAGTATTTATATTTTTGAGGTGGGTGTTTATGTTTGTGAAGAAGGTAATTATATTTTTAAAAGGAATAAATTTCGACACTACATATTTTTTTCTTTTTGAAGTGATAGGAAATTCCTATCATTAATTTTCATTAAACAAAGAAAAAATGTTACATAGCCGTTTATATTTTCAATAAATTTCTACACTACATATTTATATTTAGAACGTAGCAGTTTATATTTTGAAATGTTTATATTTTGAAAGCAAGTTTCATATTCTTAATTGTACGTGAAACAAAATATTTACATAGCCATCGGTTGCTTACTGAGTGTTTATACTTTTATACTGGGTGTTTATATTTTATACCAGTGCTCAGGGGCAGAGGGAAGGGGGGGTGGAGGGGTGCCCCCCCCCCCCCCCCCCCTGATGTGAAATATCTGCTAATAATCTCTAACATAATTTGGTTCAGTTCATAAGCGCATGAACCTACCTACTGTGTAGTATATAGGGGTGTCGAATCTACAGGAACAATACGTAATGCGCTGGTTTCAATCTAATTTCCCGACCTAGACTAATCGATATTCAAGGTTTGCTTTAACTAAATTAATCCTAAAATTGGAACAAGACAAACAACAATTGGTTTGAATCAATTAAACGTGACCTAAGGACTCAGTTTCGCTATCCCTTGTAGATGCAATTTACTCAATTAATACCTTTTTATTGAATTGTTGTGAGAGGGTATCAATCAATTGTTGGTACTAAACTACACTTTCATGGCTTAATACCGTACCTAAACTCTCGGATTTCACTATTAAGTGTCTCACCCTACAAGCTTATGTTCATTAAGTTCTTGATACAATTAATCAACTACCAATTCGCACTTCATGGTTAAGTACATCGCACAAATAATAGTTAATTAATAAATTCTCCTAGGTTCATGGTTTCACGGTTAAGTATCTCACCCTAAACCTAATTTCGCTTCCTAAATCCAAAACTACAAGTTTTACTTGTCAAGTCATAACCCTAGTTTCTAAGATGTCATGCATGGCGATTAAACAATACACAAGCAGTTCAACAAAGAAGCAAAATCACAACATAACATAAGAAAGTATCATCCAAGTAAATTAACAACTACAAGTTCAAACTATGCCTACATCCCTAGAGAGGGGATTAGCCTCTCATGGCTATAAGAAAATCACAAGTGTTCATGTCAAAGAAAAGCATAAACAAAGAGAGAAAAGATAAACAGAATCAAAACACCGAGTTTTCCGATCGATCTCTCGCTTCCACCCCTCGATTTTCTCTCCAAGATCCTTTCTTTTGCCCTAGATCAATTCTAACTTCTCTCCCCAAGAGTTGCCTGCCTAATTTCGTGGGATTCTTCTCTTAAAAGTCTCCCCGTCAGTTTCCCACAGGTTCACCTTGAAAAGAGCTTTCTAAAGAATAAAACGGATCTAAATTTGGAGCCCGAATGAGCGCATAGCGCCAAAATTAGTCGAAGGTGCGCAGAAAAATCAATTCTGCTGAACTGGGCCGCGTGCTGCCTGAAAGAAGGCCCAACAACTACTGAAACGTTTGTATCTTTTCCGTCTTTGGCCCAAATCGCGTGCCGTTCGCACCGTTTGCTTTCTTTCTTCATTTCCTACAATTTAAAGAGCAATTCACGGCAGTAACATGATTTTTGACACAAACTTAAACTGATTGTTTTAATTCGGTCCGATTTTCTAAGTAAACCCTATTGATTCCTATCTAAAATGTATATGTCATTGGCACTTATCACCCCTCCCCCCATGATTTTCGAATTTGTATACAGAAATGTTAATATGCAGTGTATTTTGTTAAGAGTTTTCATTTCACCCCCAATAAATTTTGTCCCTCGGCTCCTAGACCCCTCTAATTTCAAATCCTGGCTCCACCCCTACTAGTGCTTATACTATATAACATACATAAGCAAATTCCAACAATTAAAATTTCTAAACTAGATGTTCATATTTCTCTCTTGTCAAGCTTTTTTTCTTTCTTCTTCATCTGTTGATCGTCAGACACCAACATTTTATTATATTACTCCGTCAAGTACTTATATTTTTATCTCAAATATTTATATATATTAAGTGTGTTTAATAAAAAAAAATACTTTTGAGATAATTTAGTGGAAATGAGAGATGAGTAATAATGGATGTGTGACTTACCAAAAAAATTTAGAGGTTGTTGTAGAAATAAGTGGCAGTTTACTCAAAAAAAAAAGAAAAAGAAAGAAGTGGCAGCCTTAAAAAATGAGTTAAGGGAGAATATGGCGGAGAGGTCGGACGTCATCTCGGAACCTTATTAATAAAGGTTGTAAGTATCATCAATATTCATCAATTCATCCAACAGGTAAACATATGTTGGTATGTGAAATAAATAAATAATGCAATGTCCATTTGAAGATGAAGACTATATATTTCTTCAGGGGCTAAGAGCACTTCCTATTAATGCTCGTCCCTTCTGGCGCAGGCTTGCAGCAATGTCTATCAGAGTCAGATTGAAGTCCTCTTCTTCGATATAAATAAATAAATTTTGATTGCAAGCTAATTAAGTTGATTTCGGAGAGCAAGAGTGTATGTGCGTTTAAAGCAAAGATGGTTGTACGTGCGTTTCAAAATGTCTCTAAAATATTAGTAAAATAGTACTTGTCTGTGTATGGATTTTAAAAAACCTAAAATAAATACTCAAAAAACTACAAAAATGAAAAACTTTTGTATATCATAGTATTTTTATATGATAAATTTGATGGGAAACATAAATCAAAATTTCGGACGTGGCAAAATATAATTTGGACTGTTAGCATTTTGGAGCGAAATGCAAACGTTTTCACAATAATTCTAACATAATAGAATAATATAATAGATGTTAGAACAGAAATAGTACGATACTAATTATGTATAGTTGATATCAAAAAACGCAGTAATCGTCAAATTTAAAAATATAAAATGAAAATGGTATAAAAGTCTGATTGTTTATCAAACTGTCTGGAAATTGAAATGGTTTTTTTTTTTTTTTTTTTTTTTTGATGTAACATGCGAACTTTGCCATCAAAATAAAAACTATGACGAAACTAATTAATTTTCTGCATGTAAGATTTGAGAAGATTGCTGGCTTGCTGCCACTGGGGAGAAGCCTCATGTTGCATATATGGGGTTCACTTCCCTCCTGTACCTGTAGATAACATAACAATTGTTCATTTGTTTGACAATTATTTACACAACTTTGCAGTTTGTAACAACCATCTTTCAATTTTAATCCTGATAAAAAATTTATTGTCTTTTTTTTCCTGACAGAAATGGTAAACAGTTTCTGAGGGATATTAAATACAGAAAAATGCAATGTAATGGCAAGCATCTTACACTGATGCATAAGAAGTGAACTAATATATGAACATACAAGGAATCATACTGAAAACAGTAAACTGCTATTCGGATCTGTATCAAATATATGGTTTGTACTTTGTAGATATCAAAATTGAAACACTGTATGAATCTTATTTGGTACAAAAATAGTGACTTCTTATGCAGAGAGTCTCCAGATGAAGCAATGAACTATGAACAAACCAAACAATAACATACAAAAAAAGAATACATATATATATATGGGTATATACTTGCATAATTGATGCTCTTTGATGCTCTTTGTTTCGCGAAAGGTGTATTAACAATCTGCTGTTTGTTTCTAGTTCTTGTGAGCCTTCTTCGCTAACTCCGGGAAGGCGCTCAAGATGTTGTGTGCCCTTAGATCTTGCCTTGTCAGGATGCCCACAATCGGTTCAATCTGAAAAATTAGGAGGAAAAACATAAGAAAAAAAAAAAGATCCAACTTCTCAGAAGAATTATTATTAACCATGCCCTTTTAGTATGTAAAATTTTTCGTTATTCATTGTCTTTTTCAGGAATTTAGGTGTTATGACTTATGAGGGCCGAATTTTTATTCGGGATGGCGTAACTGTGATTCCAAGCATGTTTAATAATGAAAATTCAAGTACCAATAATGAAATCGTTAACGATTTAAATGAACAATGTCATGATGCAAGAAAAACACATACCCCGGGACCTTGATACTTGGGCACAATGAGCAAATGCCGCAATGCAACTGACCGGAAAAGCACCATGGCCTTCGCGACTGACATGGTCTCCACAACTGTATATGGTGTAGTATTCACGAACGGGTGCAGATCGACGTACATCTCCAGCTCCTCATCTGTCAAATCCACCTCTAGTTTTACTGCCTTCTCAGACAGCTCGACTGAGGTAAACCTCTCTCTGACTTCCCATTCCTCGGTACGCCTCCTCTCCTTCAAAAACCATTTCTTACTTAAAATCTTGATCAGGTGTGACCTCAGAACCAGACCGTTTATCTCTGTCACACTGTTTTCGGTACCAGATCCCCGATCGATAACTGGAAATCCATTATGAGAGGTATGTCTCAAGACAGCTAAAATGTTCTTAACTTTTTCGACAACATCAAGGCTTATGACACGATCCTTTCTTTTAGCTAATTCTCCTACTGTCAGATTCCTCATCCACGGCTCAGGATGCGCCTCCAAGAAAGGCAACCCCTTCATATCAAGTATTATTTCGTATATACTTGGGTTCATCGCATCACCAATTGATTTTGCAATAAGCAACACAAACATCATTATGGGCAGAAGCAAAAGGTTATTTGTGAGTTCTAAAAAGATGATACAGACTGACACCGTCATGCGCATTACACCTGCCATGAGTGCTGCCGCTCCTAAAACGGCATATAACCCTGGGTCTATGCGGATATAGAGGCTAAAGGCTTTGGCTATTAGTCGTCCATAAGCCGAGCCCATGAGAATGATAGGGAGGAATAGACCTGATGGGACAGCAATGCCAAAAGTGAAGAGACCCAAAATGCAGTAAATTCCAAAGAACAGAAGAAGTGAAGCTGTGCGGAACTCATTTGGCGTCGAGGTAGAGAAGATACTACGTGTTGCATCGTCATTAGTTGCATGTAACAGAGTTGCTAAGTCATTGTAGTAGCCATTAGGGCAATTGAATTGCTTGAAGTTGCCTGCACGATCATTTGTGGGACAGGCAGCACCCCAAGATTCATCACACGGTTGGCATGGTGCGAGGAAAGGAAGAAAGTAGAGACCAACAGAGGTGAATAGACACACTCCCAGAGCTAAAATAAATTTCGCGAGGCGTCCTTTCCTGTAGTAATAATTGATTAGACTCAATACAGAAACTTGGTAAAATCAATTATTGATATGAAGAAAATTCAGCAATATATTGTTTGTTGAACTTACTCATTAATCATGTTGTACACTCTGAGAACCTTCGGAAGCAAAATGTTATAAATGCCTCCCAGAATGCCACCTAGGACGCCAACTATTGTTACGGGAAGTAGATCATTTATGTGGTACATGACTGTCACATCACCGACATCAAAAAGTATCAAGCCACCTGCTCCAAAGAGACCACACTTGCCGGAACCGCAAAGCTCAATAAATCCCCTCAAAACCACCACTACCAGAGCTGTGCTAAAAAAAGCTCTCCATAAAAGTGCATTCCTCCACCATGTTGCCACCTATATAAAGGTTTATGATTCAATGTCACGTTTTTTTTCAGGTTAGATTTAGACCATATATGTTTTAGTATTCCGAATAGTAACATTTGTCAGTATTTAATTTTTTATTTTAAATATGTTCCTCATATTACAACTAAACAAAATATCACATTTGTCAGTATTTAATTTTTTATTTTAAATATGTTCCTCATATTACAACTAAACAAAATATCAGGAGCCTTTAATATTAGCATCACTCACCGGTAACATGAGCTGAAATATTTTATACTGTTACAGTTATATATCGGTTTTCATAACAACATCTTAAGTTGATAAATAACATTAAATTTGCCTAATCCTTTGTTGCATGTAATAGGTTCCTGTCTCCTTGTAAGAATAATACTTTCTGTAGCGGGTTGCTTGTGATACTTTAGGCCCGAGAACTTTGAGTTGGTAAGAGGCTACAACTTATAACTGACTTGGTTTTCCAAAAAAAAAAGAAAAAAAAATACTTATAACCGACTAGTTTCCAGGAATTATTTAATATTCCCGGTTTTCCATTTTTTTCCTTTTTGTCTTGCAGGTTTTTCACAATCAGACAGCTAATTTCTTTATTTCAAATATAGCATGGCTCATTAAGAGAAATTTCAGTTCCAAATAGCCAGCTTTATTTATATGTCTCTCCATGAGCTATTCAAGTTGGGTCATACCTTGTATCCTAATGACAAAGTTTAACTATTACCGTTACTTTTTTGTATGTGTGGACAATTAAAAGTGAGGACATTGGACAGTTAAAACTTTTTCAGTCTGAAAATATGTTTAGAGTTCAGATGACCACAGAGGTGATGTCATGACCTACCTCTTCTAGAGAGAATAATACACCTCCAATTGGTGCACGGAAGGCTGCGCACACACCAGCAGATGCACCGCAAGTGATAAGGTCACGGCGATCACGGTCATTCTTGAAGTAGTTGAGCCAACTCCAGTTGAGACGGTGTTTCTGAGTTCCACCTTGGCTCAGTAGCGAAGAAATGCATGCACCTATGTGCACCAATGGGCCTTCTTTGCCGAGGTCTAGACCAGCTGCCACTGCCCCGATACTTCCAAATATCTACAATATTTGGATTAAGAAATTTTATAAAGCAATGCAAAAGGCAAAATAACAGAAGAATAAAAGCTAACCACCACTATTAAGTATCAACGAACAATAAATAGAACAGCGACACCAAGAAGGTACATATCAGATGCCTATTGGAGTGTCCTCCATCTTTTCTCAAGCAAAATGACCTAAAAATTGCCAAGAATGGATGGCGATTGACAAGTTGTTTGGTCGAATAATAAGGAGCATGCTACACTTGTACATGGTTATCTACCCAGTACCGGTGGTGTTGTTCACATCACAAGCATATCAGAAACTTACCTTTACTATCAAGACGTTTGCACCGTACATATCAGGAGTGTCGACTCCATTAAGATATGCTTTAATTTCAGGTATACCAGGTCCTGCTGCTGTTGGTGCAAACATTACACAAAGCGTTGCAGCAAAAGCTGTTAAGCCCATATTCATCCCTGTGAAGTACCAAAATCCAGCCCAGTACCTGCATTATTGAAAATGAAGTTGAAAAACAGTACCAAGTATCATGATAAATTTTATTCTCAAATCTTACTATTCCTAGGCCATCCAAGATTGTGACAGAAAAGACCCCCAATCATGATAAATTTACCTCTAAACGTATCTAAACAAAGCATGCTCTTCTCAGGCAATATACAACTGTACAAGAAGAAGCTAGGGAAAAAGGACCAGGGGGTATCCTTATTAAAAACACTTTTTCTTTGCACAAAGTATCATTTTTCAGAATATGTAGGGGATATGTTCTTCATAAATAAATTATTCATCTTTTTAAGTGCGTCCCTGCTAAAAGGTTAATTTTGGGTACATATTGTAGAAATTCCACCAACTGTTCAATCTAAAACGAAATTCAGAGATAAAGAATGCCCCTCAGGAACAACACTTTTGTTAACAATTGGACATAAACATATCTTGTGAAGCATTGACATGATGATTCAGGTTTCTACCGTTCACAATGATATTTGTTGAGATATCTTCATAAGTTTCTAAATATTGTTAATAATAAAGCAAATAGAGGAGTAAGAAAAAAATACCTTTCCTCTTTCACGAGATTTACTACAGTTTGCATCTTCAATCCAGCTATATTCTCGATTGCTAGGTTTATAAGGGAGGCAATCACTCCAGTTAGTATACCGACTAAAAAGGCCATACCCCATTTCAGAGTTACATACTGCAACACCTCAACGTTTGTTCGGTTTCTCCAATCATGCTTGAAGAGATCGCTCTCATTTATCCTGCATTGATTTTAATCAAATAAAAATTTCATACTTACAAGAATCAATTTTATTAATAGAGTTACACAAGATTTCTTTGTTATTAAATCATCATTTCTTCTCCTGAAAGGAAATTCAAAGGCTTGAACTCATACTTATTAGCAACAATAATAAATTAGAATAACAGTACGTACTTAACCCCAATTTTTCTAAAATTCTAAATTAGTAAATTAAAACAATCATTGTGAAGCATCACAGTCATGCCATTCAGCTACCGGATGCACCTAATCCGGTCCCAAGAGCTTCAAAATTTAGAGTAATGATTTTGCTTGCTTGTCTACTCAACCCGACCTTGCCCATCAATTTGACCACGTTGCCAGTGTCAATTCTGGGGGGTAGTTATCCTATATCTTAATATTATTCTGGTAATCCATGTGTCAACATATCATTGCCATTAAAATCCTTCAAGATGGGGATGGGGATGGCAATGCCAACCACAATGGTGCCACCAAATTATTACTTTCATATATAATGTGAATTATGACAGAGATGGGGACATGGTTATTAATTGATGTGTGATGATGGAGTGATATGCTAGACAGTATTGTATGGTACACAGATCAGAAACTTCAGATGTCCAGGTATGGTAAAATTTCAGGGACCCAATTGGAAGTCTGAACAGAACATAGACCAGAATGCAAAAAGAACACAGCTTTAAGATTTTTTTTTTTTTTTTTGTTGTAATGAACAGCTATTATAATTGTCAACAAAAGATTTTGCCTGATTTACCATGAAAAACCAATTTCCCAAGAAAATCCTTTTTCCACAACTTCTGAAAAAAAAAAAAAAGAACTACAAGAAATATACTTTTTTTTATGTCAAAAGATGGAAAATTGATCATTTCTTCCTCCATCTATCTACAAATTGCACAACTTCTATATGTTTAGTTTATCAAATTCCTAATGGCAAGACAAATAACAAATATATATAAGAAAAAAAACACATAAAATTCTTGATTCTACAAAGAACCAACAAAAGCAGAAGGCTTACTCATAGTCCAGGCTCTCAATATGAGAAACCTTAGCCCCAACCAGGGCCAGATGGCTGGCAGTCAGAGTTGTCCTCCTCCTCAGCAATGGTGCCTGCATGTTCTTCTCTATGTCATGCACATCCTCCTCCTCCCTCTCCTCATCTATGTCCATGGGCTGCCCTGAGGTCTCCCCCATTGGAGTGTGTGTGTGTGGGGTAATGAGAGAATGAGAGAGGGAGGGAGAGTTGATTGGTGGGGCAGAGGAAGAAGAGGGGCTTATTACTTATATATATAACTTATAATAACTTGGAATGGATTTGTGATTTGTATTTGCAAAGAGAAAGTCTATTGAGAAACAAACTGTCCATACATCTATAAATGTGTACAGAACGTAACAGATACGTTCTATAATGTTATATATAACTTATAATAACTTGGAATGGATTTATGATTTGTATTTGTAAAGAGAAAGTCTATTGAAAAAATGTCTATACATCCATAAATGTGTACGGAATGTAACAGATGTATCTTGAAATGTAACAAATATGTCCCGAGATGTAACTTTATGAATGCTGTGGACAGTTTTTCTATGGACACTAGGTATTATTTGTAAACAGTGAAAGGGGGCCAAATGGAACTGTTCAATGAATGCCTCTATGCAGCTTCTGAAGGATCATATGCCCTTTTTGTAATTAAAAACTAGGATTTGTGCCTTTTAAATGGGATTTGGGAGCCATATTTTCATTATAAATGGGATTTGGGAGCCATATTATCATGCGATGCTGTGAAATTATATATGTTTGCATTTTTCTTGGTTAATTAATTGGGTATACTATTTCTTTCTTTTTTTTCTTAATATATCTTCAAATGTTGGTTATATTGATATAACTAAAAATTAAAATGTGCAACTTGGCAGTTTACTTTTGTTTTGGTAGCTTTGTATAATATATCATTTCCATTTTTTTATTCCTTTTTAAGTTTTATATCTTTATCCCCATTTTTTATTTTTTTTATAGATAATGAAATTAGTGGCCTTTTTTTATTTCCAGAAAAGAAACTTAATAGTTTAATAAAATGACAGAAACTTCTAAAAAAAAATTATATCATTGCCATTTGTAGAATATGAAAATTGTCCTACATTATTGATTTTTTAATGCTAAAACATAATCACATTTGAAGAGTATTAACCAGCAATTAGCTGAATACATGTGTATAGAAAAAGTACTTAAAAGATAGTTGATATCAGAATCGATACCGATTTATTATTTATATGATAAATAAGTTGTTCATACTAGTGGCATCCAAGTCAAATAATAAAAGTACAATGAAAATAAGTTGTAAGAATTCCAAATTCTGTAGGGATGTATATGCCAAATAATTCATTCTCTTGTCCTTAACTTAATAATTAATGAAATGTCAATATCAAAAGGTACAGATGTCCTGGAAGGCCATTACAATTTAGAAATATAAAACATGAAATGATATATAATAATTGAATAATTTTGGTCACTGATGTTAACCAAAAGACACCTTGTTCTCTTCTGAAATCAAACAATACAACCCACTCAAAACCCCAAAAAATCAGGAGGAAAATAAAAGGCCGGATGTATTGATTTTCTTTTTTTGTTTTTTTTAGCCTTTATCCAATTTTTCTGATGGACAGTATCACAACCCAATTATTTATCGATCTTTCTAGAATCTGGATATATAAGCACCACATTTATGAACCCACTTAATTTTGAGGCAAATTTAAAAGAAATCGGTATATATAATTCCCGTTACATTAAATATATGCTTAAAATATTGAAAAGTGGTCTCACTAATAATTGGATGAAAAAAAAACATTATTTTACATTGTTTGTATATATAGAGGAAAGGAATTTTCCCACCATCCTCATTTTAACTGTCCGTACGTCCACACATACGCAAAATCTGTAACTTTTATGTAATTAAATTGTGTAATACTTAACTCAAATTTTATAATAACACGGATATGTAAGTAATAATATTGTGGAATCTAGATATAACCCTATTATACGAGATGCCTTTGCAAATTGGAATAACTGGGTAAGGTTAGTGACATGTTGGAAATATATAATTGGCTACGGTTGCAGTGGATCTGGTTTGTTTGTTTCTTGGTTGCCTTGCAAATGAATTCCCCATCCAATGAAAAGGGAAGTCGTGGACAGAAACATGGCAACCAAGATAGTTTTTATTTATGTTATGATAACTGTCTCAAGAGAAATGAGACCTAAATAAATACTCTGGTTGTACTTATTTCGACTTGATTTTCAACTCAAAAAGATGCACATTTTTAAGATCGAAATACTTTTCTCATTTTTTTTTTCAGGACTGCTCATTATACCAACTTCAACGAGTCCGTATCAGTTGCGATCCAAATCGGATCTCAAGACTCTGAGATCTAGATCCGACCGATGTGGTTTTTAGGGGTTTAAAATAATTAGCACCGTCGGATCTGAATCTCAGGGTCCTGCAATCCGATTTAGATCGCAGCTGATTCCAGTGCCAACTTTAATTAACGTATGTTTAAATCTTTATAAATGCTATTAAGTTCCAAAAGGTTGTGTGCAATTTGTTAGCTAAGTGTATACATTTCTCTGACATTAACAAATTACACAATTCTACCAATAAATTATAATTGTGTAGTCTTAGCTAGGAACTAACATTAATTCGATTTAATATTAATAGCCTAACTATAAATGGCCATGATGAGTTAGAAGCTCGTGAATGGCATGGACAGCCAAGAAAAGTAAACGGGAGTCATTACTTATTATGTTATAATAATATTTTGACATTAATTTACTTATCACATCGAAATTATTAGATTGTAGCTATGAGGTCAACATTTTATGGACTTTAAAAATGTTTTTTTTTTTTTTAAAACAAAATTTTACAAATATTATAATAACAATTTTATTAGATAAAAGATGAGAAATTTTGACTCTTATTTTTTGTTACCCACTCCTCTTACCCTGAATGAGAATTCTTTTTAGACATTAGGATTTATTTATGTCACTTGATTTCTCAGTTTTTTTTTTCTTTGAAAGAAGTTGAGGCTTCATAATTACCGTTAATTTTCAAACTATCAAGAATTTATGCTTATTTCAGGTCACAATCATTTCATCTACAATATTTCAGCCAAAATATATGCTTACGATTGTTTCGATTTTTTATAATTTTGAGAAGATAAGTCACTGAAAGAAAAGTTTTCATGACAAATAAAAAATAAAAAAAATCAAAGTTAGTTGTTTACCGTAAGGATTGAACTGAACTTAGTCTAGATTATTTTAATTCTTGGGTCCAATTAATGGTACAACTTTGATGTAACTTAAAGATTAAAATACAAAAAAATCTTCTTGTTTTTATTTTAAACTCGTGATCATTATTAATTTATTTATATTGGATACAGACTTTGATAAGAAAACAAGTGCCCTAATATTCTTATTTATTATAAAAATAATTGGAATGACAACATAATCGATAGAGCAAGCTATTTCAGAAATTATTCAATATTAAAGGGTCATTTTCCTCGAGGGCAATAATTTATTTGAAGCAAGTGATCATCCCTCCTCTTATAATAAATAATATATTAACTGTATATTTGCAAATCGTAAAGACTTTTTTTCTTAATAAAAAAATCGGACATTTCATGATCAAACAAAGCAAAATATAAGAGGAGCTCTCACACAGTTCTCCCGTGAACCTTTTATTTTTCTTGCCTTTTCTCTTTTATTAATTTTTGTTGTGTGTGCGTGACTGATTTAGTGTTACAACAGCATCACTGTGGCACTGCCACAAAAAAAATAATAGGTTTTAATTTTTTTCCTAAATCTTTAACGACAACATTTTTTTTGCTAAAATTACCTGACAATCCATAATTAAAAGAGGAACGATCCATTTAACAATATTTATCTTTCCAGTTATGACACTTTTAAAATACTTATTTAAAATATTTGAAAAAAATCATAAAAAAATAGAAAAAAATTTATAGAAGTAACTTTTAACTTATAAATCGATAGTGGTTTAAATTTCAATCAATCTGAACATCGTTTGACGGTTTATCAAAATTTTATAGACTTCTTAATGACTGTAATTTAATAAGTCTTTGAAGAGCTACCAAAATATCACTTATATTGAATACAATTGATAACATAATCAATCTATAAATTAAAAATTCCTTCTATAAATTATTTTTTATTTTAAGAACTTTTTAATGAGTTTATATAAATTTTTCAAAAACATTAAGATTGTCAAGATAAGTATTCATAATTAATGGATCCCTTCTCTAACTAAAAATGCTTTGGGCATGTTCGGCAAACTCAAACACTGTAGGTTTTATAGGAATTGAGAGCATATATGAAATAATTTATGTTCATTGTTTGGCAGAGTTTACTAACAAATCCTAATAGGAATTTATTTCTCTAAAACATTTGTTTTTACACGAAATTAATTAATTAAGTCAAACTAAATTATTTTTTTTTCCTATCAATTATGAACTCTTTGTAGATTTTTACCAAATACAACTTGGAATCCTATTTTTATAGATTTTTTTTTTTTTAAATTAGTGGCTACCAAACATACCTAAAAACAGTTAGAGAAATACCCGTAACAGTCAATTTAGGAGCCCATTCCATTTTGGGTGGGAAATGGAGAGGAGAGGAAGCAAGATTGTATTGTGTGTAAAGAAAGCGGCCTTTGGAGAAAGGAAGAGGCAACACTTATCCAAGAGGAGAATTCCAACTGCAATCAGTACCCAGTTGTCCGTCGATCGCAGCACGTTGTTATCAAATCTAGAGACTCCTCGTCATGTGAGGCGAGGTGAGGTTGCTGCCTCTTCCTTCCTGATCTATTGTGAGGTGCCTGCCCCACTGCCAGTCATTGTGCCTCTCTTTTGGTTGTGTCCTCTTGAACTGGTATACACTATACATACAGGACAAAATCACAAGATGGATTGATTGGTGCTTTTGAGTTGATTTGATTTGTATGTTGACAAATGACAAGACAAAGTCAGGAGAAATGTTGAAAAAAAAAAACAGTGTTGTACATTTTTCTCATAATAGTTATGAAATGTTTATAAATTGATATGAGTAGAACCATTGTGCAAACACGGCTCAAATTATATTATATGCCGGGTCCGAAATTTTGATTTATGGTTCTCATTAAATTTATTATATAAAAATACTTAGGCATACAAAAATTTTCTATTTTTTGAGATTTTTAAGTAATTGTTTGGAATTTTTCAAAATGACTCTAAAATATTAATAAAATATTCCTTGTTTGTATATGAATTTTAAAAATTCGAAAATAAATACTTAAAAAACTCAAAAAATGGAAAATTTCTGTATCCCCAAATATTTTTATATGATGAATTTAATGGGAACCATAAATCAAAATTTTGGGTATGCCAAAGTAAAATTTGAGCTGTTAGCATTTCACTCCGGAATGCTAACGTTTGAATAATAGTTCTACTCAATTGATATTAGCAAAGTTTTGCTATGTTCTGAAGGAGTGAAAGTGTCATCTTCCCTTCTCATGATCATCTTCGGCCACATAACACTTAACAGTGCCTCTTGGAGGCTTGAACAAAAGAGTAATTGTCGTTTCAAGGACAAAATTACACATGCTAACAATGTTATTCCTTGTTTTCAGAACATTTTTGGTTGGTTAAAATATTGAATACACAAGTGGCCAACTTTTTTAAATTGAGTGATTGGGTCTTTAATTTTCCAGACGGCGTAATTTTAATCTCAAAAAATGTCATATATTTTATTTTTACTGTTGGCACTTGACAAACAAATAAAATAACTTTTTTGTTTAACATAAAGCACATGGTAACATGATGATGAAGGGGTTAATATACTGTTTATACATGCATTGAAGAAATTGATTGGGGGGCCACAGCCACAGCCTACAGGGGAGTGGACAACCGATACATTTTGACAATAAATTGACAACCAGACAAACATATATTATATGGATGTGGCGGATGGGGATCGCAAGCAACCCACAATAATGGCATTAAAAACCTCTCAACTGTCATTTGTCTACCAGAAGAAGCAACACAAGTACAGGACACGACACAACACAAGGTATCAATCCGAGTAGAAATGTACTTCCTCCGTCCCACAATTAAATGAATTTATACCCTTTACAACTTGTTTACAATTAAATGAATTTATACCCTTTGTTTGAATTCACTTTCTTCCTAAAAAATGCCCCTCGTCTCTTTCCAAGAATGTTCACTTTTCTACTGATTGAGGATAAAAAGTAATTTCACTTTTCCACTATTTCCTTTGACTTTTGCTACAAATTCATTCTTTTGTGGACAGAGGAAGTAGAACTAGAATGGCAAGTCATGTTTCAAATCAAATAAAAAAAAAAAAGAAGAATGGCAAGTCATGCCGTGAGAAACGAATGTAGACGGAATGGGGGAGGGGTGGAGGTTTATTTCTAAGATCTAAATAAATTAAATTAAATAGTATTGTTAATTATTTGTATAATGGACCCTACGGTACATGCAATAAAGATATATAGAAATTGAGATAATTAATATTAATTTGATTAACATGAAGAGATTGCAAAATTTAATATTATATATATATTTTTTTTCTAAATGTTCACATTTTTACCTGAACAAAATTTAATTGTTTCTTTCTCTTGGCGTGGATGTAACGTGTAGACAATAGTTAGTGGCATCATGTTGTAGTTTGATTTCTAAACCCTAAATATTTAGTAGGTATTACAAATAAAAAATGGATAAGAACCAGTTTTTGATCTAGTAGTTAAAGGTAACGCTCTCTGTGTGGGAGGTCGCGGATTCGAACCCGGATAGAGGTCTTTTATAAAAATTTAAATTTGAGTGACTTACTGACTTGACCCTCATCTTTATCACAGCAAAAAAAAAAAATGGATGGAAGCATTAAAATGGTTTTGGGGTCATGAAAAGCAAATTAGTCGATAAGATCAAATCACTGATATAAGTATGAAAATGCTTCAAGCTTTCAAGGCATCTGATGTGACGGTTCTCTTTGATTGAATAAATAAATACGAAATAGACCCAATTGGTGCGTAGTTCATGTTTGACCTTCTTCACAAAGGACCTCTGATTTCCATTATTTCCTCTAAAGAAAATGAGTTAATTGGTAGATGGCTATTCCTTCCTTCCGGCCATGGAATATTTAAAATCAAGTGCTAGAGAGGACCACACTTACTACCATAATAATAACTCCATATATCCATATGTAGTAGGTAAAGGCTTACTATTAAATTCAGCTACAAATTGCAATATGTTGTGGAATAAGTACCCACTAGTAGTTCCCCTCTAGGGAAATAACTTATTAGTAGCCCACTTGTTGCCACACTGTTTCGATTATTCATGCTTATTCAAGTAAAAATTAGTTACTGTATACACAGGACAAGAGCAATTATCCTTATTCATCTCAACTAAAAAAAAAAAAAAATTTTTTTTTTTGAAGGATTGCCCAAAAAACAGGATCGGAATCCACCCTGCTTTTCTTGATCTGACGGTTGAGATTGAGAAACACCGAAGTACTTTGAGATCCGTGCAATAAAAACCAAATTACCTTGAGATCGGTGTAGTAACTGATTCCGGCCATCCGATAGAAAAAGCAGGGTCTGCTTTTCTGAGAAGAAAAGCAGCAGATTTGGATCCAAGAAAACATATTAATGTTTTACATAAATAAAAAAGAACCATAATTTTGAAGGATTACCCAAAGAACCATCAAATGTTAAACTAGAAAGCTTTGGTTTTGATCAAGGATCAAACCAGAAAACACATGTTTACAGCATCCAATTAATTTTTTTTTTCTTGATAATGACTTGTGAAGCATCCAAAGTTAGCTAAAAAGAACACTGATAGTCTGATACAGATTCTTTATATAGGTAGAATATCACCCAATGACTTTTAATAGCTCACCTCATGCATGGAGAATCTTATGAATTGTTAATATGCACATCATTTAGCCGACCTTGTACATAAAAAAATGCACTAAACCAGTGTGCAAGAGAAGACCAAAACACATTAAAAGAAAAGTGTGAACAAATTAAGTTTAACAGAATTTTAGAATTCTAGACAGTTTCTAATGTAAATAATTTAACATCAGGAGTACTGAGATTGGATACCATCAAAGAGATATGTGGTTTATGGTGTAGGAACTAAGGCCCATATATGCAAATGAAAAAGAAAACAGATAGATTATGTTTAACTTTCAAGCATGAACTTCAGTCGAAATTTGAAGCAAACTTTCTAGTTACATGATCTTAACATGCCTAATCTTAATCATAATAGGAGAAGTAACCCTTTCATCATAGAAAGATTCATATATTATAGCATACCAGCAATATGCAGCTATTAACAATCCTCTAAATTCAAGTCAGCTACTGAATACTTACTAGAATAAGTAACATCCAGCCATCTAAAGTCAAGAACACAACGAAAGACCAAATTGTCCTTCTGATACCTCTTCTCTATAAGCCTACTTGTTCCTAGAAACTTTCTTCTTAGAGCTTGAGAAAGTGTTGGTGCTGATTTGTGGCTTAGGGTGCTTCTCAGCCTCACCGGGGTCAAGCCACATGAGGGGATGGCGGTTGAAGAAGGGCCAGTTTGGCACAGTTGTGAGAGCAGTGAGAACAACTCCACCAGCATAAATCAGCATCATGAGGCCAAAATCGCGCATTAAATAACCAATGGCGAATGCAACCACAGCTGCGGCCACCAAAAAGATTTGCATCAGCATTTCTGCGCGCTTCTGTCCCTGCCAATCCATCTGCAACCAAAAGAGAATGCATATTGGAATAAGTTGACATACTTATGAAATGTTAGAACTCAGAATACCATTCAAGAACTAACATTTCGAATCAGCCCCTTGAAGTCCATAATATGAGAAAATAAAGGCTGATGATATGCAATGTTGGTGATAAAACTATAGGAACACCTAACACGAGGTGCTTACTTCAAGGGATAAGACTAAATTTTAAATCCTGAAATTTTAAACCAACAGATGTTAAAATTCAAAACTCTTTCCAAAGTCATATAAATGTACTGGAAAATTCTGGTCATATGAGTATACACCGTAGAAAAGATGACCCTTAACAACTCACTGAATCTGAAAGTTATTCCAGAGAAGCATTTTAATTGTAACAGTGTTTCCAGGAGAATAAGACACAATAAAACCGAAGCATCATGTTTCTTATGTAGAGCAGCAATTTAAAAGCAATGTGCAGGTCTTACTTTCTGTTGAAATAGGTACATCCAAGGGGTTAATTAGTAGAAACTATCAAATATGATACAATACATACTCCATTTAAAGGATCATACAGTATTTATGAAAGAGGAAGCTCTCAAGATGTTTGATATTCTATTTTCTAAGGAACGGGGCTATTGTTTGGATATATTTATTTCTCTTACAGACCGATTTACTCCTAGCTCCTTCCAGTATAATAGTTCCAATGGACTAATTGCAATGCCCTTGGATATATCATGAGCTCAACTACAGTATGTTTGGATATTTTTCATTATTTGGAGGGTGGATCATTTGTTTTTTTCTCTTTACAAAGATTTGGGAAGAGAACATGATCTGTACAGTACAACTACATGTAGCAAGGAACTATTGTGATAGACTTACTCCTGGTTTATTACTTTCTTCGTTGTTTTGATACAAACTACACTGCTTAGTAAGACGGCAACAACTTTTGCATCTTAATAAATTTGACTGAAGTATCTGTTTTCACACTTCTAAATAAATCCAACTAAATTAAATTGCCTTAAAACTGATCTGGTCCGCATTCTACTACTATCTACCTCAGGAATCAGGATACAAAACAATGTAGCTAGCTTTAAACAAAATTATCTTATCTGGTCTGCATTCTAACATTTATACACAAATTAAATCTGGTTCTGATTGTGGTAAATCAGAGCTAGATCAGAACGCACAGAAGGGGAAATCGATTGATTCTAAAGGGCAACACAAATCCCAATTAAAATTGTGCTCGATCAGACAAGATCAGATCAGATCAGATCAGCTGTCCCTTTTGTGATGAGATGAATGAATGAACAAATCAGTGTACCTTTTTGGCGCTGAGTGAGGTCGGGAAGGAAGAAGAACTGAGTGAGTGAGGTCGATGGGGAACGATCGATCGATCTCGTCCTTGATAGCCAGGAGAGAATTCAGAAGAGGAGCAATCAATCAGGATTCAAGAGTTGTATTGGGCTTTAATGGGCCGAACTGAAGTTTCTTTTTTATCACTAATGTCCCATGGCCCCCCAATCTTTTCGGTTTTGACAAACACCCCCCAATCTTTTAATTTTGACAAACACCCTCCCGATCTATTGGATTTGTGACAAATTGCCCCCCGACGATTAATTAACTCACTAGTGCTTCATTTTAAAGCGTAAAAGACTAAACTACCCTTCTATGAATTTGTGTATTAATGAATATATTTATGCTTTATAAATTTTTAATTTGATTTAAGTAATTTTAAACAATATAGATCCTAGATTAAATATTCGCATATATAACATGGTTGATATTTTATTTTATTTTAAATTAAAATTATAAGGATTTTATGCTTTGTTTTCAATAGTATAATAAATATTCAGGTACTCATGAGTTAATAAAATATTTAGGTATTTTTGACATAAATGACGTTTTATTAATTCAAATTTAATATCAAAACTTTAAATCGTTATAGAATAAATAAAGATCAATTTTATATTAATATTTACGTAACTATACATTTTATAAATATTATTTAAAAATATAAAATTGGAGTAAAAAAAAGTAAATAAGAAATATTTTTGTTCTTTAAATATTTTAACAAATAAGTGTTATATCTTAATGATTTTTTTAAATGATGAAATATAACTATATTTATATATGCGTATAAGGGTATTTTGGTCTTTCACACTTTAAAAAAAGCATTAGTGAGTTAATTAATTGTCGGGGGCCAATTTGTCACAAATCCAATAGATTGGGGGGGTGTTTGTCAAAATTGAAAGATTGGGGGGGTGTTTGTCAAAACCGAAAAGATTGGGGAGGCCTCGGGACATTATCCCTTATCACTTTTAGTTGTTTCTTTTTCTTAAGTGGGCTTGGGCCACGAGTTATGGGCCTGGAACAGAAGACTACTACATGAGCAATGGGCCTGCTGAACTGCTATGCGATTTTTCTCCTTTTTTATGAAGAATAGAGTCATTCTCATTCTGCTTCTTTATTTTTTCTTTTTATATTGTTTCTTCTTCTTGTTAAACATATATTTATCACTAATTTCATTAAAAGAAAAAGATCGCACAATTTAACTATGTTCTCTTCATCAACGGCTCTTAATTCTAATTTTTTCTTTCTTTAAATAGAAGCTGGCTGTAATGTAACATAAATATTAGTCCCCCACATACATCATCTTACAGCAGACAGTGCAAAAGGAGCAATATCCACAAATTATTTAATCCGGATACAGACATGTACTGAATATAGTCTCCTTAATTATATTTTTGAAAAGTCATATATAAATTTGCACAGTTATGTAAAGAAAGGGAAAGATACTTTTCTAATAATGAACCGCTAATTTCTTTCTATTATTTTATTTTTGCGGTAGATGAACTATATATGCTAATTCAAAAACAACATTGCTAAATTTACATTTATACTCATTTGATTAAGTGCTTCTCATGTGGTACTAATTATAATTGTTACAGGTGTATTAAAATATCTAAAATATTTACGCTAAAATTAATATGTTTCACCTAATTATGGGCTAATGGCTATATTTAATTTTATAATAGGGGAAAAATAGGAGAGAAAAAAGTTTCTTCATATTTTTTTAAAGTATATAATGAGGAATGGGTAACAAGTATAAATAAGCAAGAGTGGGTATTCCTAAAATTTTAAAACGAGAGTAGCTAGAGAAGTCAGAAAGAAAATCCTTCTTTACCCTAAACATGAGCTGCAATTGTGATATTGTTCCTCAGGGCAAGATGTTGAGCACCGCCAGCCTCAACCACCTACCATCGGAGCACGCTCCTTATTTGCTTTATCTTTCATGCAACATCGACAAAAAATTAGGCAATGATGTATTTACCTTCTATAGCATCCGCACAGGATATTACTTCCAGCGCCGCATTCCTGCTCTCTCTGGGAAGGTCTTCATCGGATGCCAATATGGTTGGCTAGCCACCGTGAACAGTGTTTGTGAGCTCTCCCTCATTAATCCAATCTCTGAAGAAGAAATTTTTCTCCCTTCCCTCACGACTCTGCCCACCATGCGTACATCGTATGACACATATGGTTTGATCGACGCATATTTATATCACCAGCATCCGCTCGTCTTTGACAGATTTCAGTTTGACGAACTCCACTGCTTTATATCTTTCCATAGACTTGTTGTCTCATCCGAGCCGTCCGCACTGTCCCACTCGTTCATTGTAGCTGCGATAGTTGGATGGCCACCATATATTGCGATTGCTCGAGAAGGACAAAGCAATTGGATCCTAATCGAAGATGAAGAATATGCAGATTTATGTTTTAACAAGGATGGTTCAATCATTTGCTTGACATGGGATGGTGCCGTACAGAAAATCAAGTTTGATGATGCAAGAATTGCGATTGAGGAGATTGCTCCATGCTTTCCTGATGAAAGAAATGGTGGAAACAAATACATAGTGCATGATGATCAAGGCGAACTCTTCAATATACTGAGAAGCGAAGATATCGGTGATGGGCCTAATGCCGGGGTTGATACAGTTGCAGTTCAAGTTCTTAAACTCACTATCGATGACAAAGAAGTTAAGACATGGACTCCGATTCGATCATTGGGCGGTCGCGCCATCTTTCTCGGCGCCAATGCCTCCGTGATACTATCAGCTGAGGAGGTTTCTTGCGAAATTCAACCAAATTGTATATATTTTACTGATGATTGGTGGGAATTTATGACCGGTGAGGCTCAGGCGGCTCGGCGCGATCTTGTCGTGTACAATTTGCAATATGATCGCATTGATCGGATTATCTGTCCAATAGAGAATGTTTTGTCATGTTGGCCTCTACCAATTTGGTTTCGTTAATTGTATATAATATGGATCATATTCCCATTTTTGATATATTAATTTAGTGGCATACGGCCAATAAATTTACAAGTTTTTTTTTTTTTTAGATTTTGATTCGCATGAAAACTAGTATGGTTCAAGAGTTTGACTATTATAGTAACGTTAGCATTTCAGACCGAAATGCTAATAGCTCAAAATTATTGTTCTCGTGTCTGAAATCACGATTTATGGTGCTCAATAAATTCGTTATATGGAAATATTGGGGAATACAAAAATTTATCATTTTTTGAGTTTTCTAAGTATTTGTTTTGAATTTTAGAAAATAGCTCATAAATATTAATAAAATATTGATGTTTGTACATGCTATTTTCAAAAATACAAAACAAATACTTAGAAAACTTTAAAAATGGAAAACTTTTGTATTCCCCAATATTTTCATACAAATAATTTATTGAGCACCATAAATCGTGATTTCGGACACGAGAACAACAATTTTGATGCGTTAGCATTTCGGTCCGAAATGCTAACGTTAGTATAATAGTCTAGCTCACGGTTCAATGTGTAGCATGTCTTTTTAGTTTGGTGGCCAATGCCTTATTAGTCAAAGCAACAATAATTTTTGAGGATATTGCCATTTGCACCAGAAGCTTTTGAAACTAATTAACATTATATCAAACCTAACAAATTAATAAAAAAATTTGGAAATGAAAAAATATTTACAAACATACTGTTAATATTATTTTAAATATCATTCAAATTGAGTATCATTTTATACTATATTAAGAACCATTAAGTTTGTATGGTAATTTATTGTCGGCGAAGTCAAAATTTTGAAGTTATTAATTTATAATATCTCTTAAATAATTACGTAAAATTTATATTTTCATATAAAATGGGGTTAATATTCTTCATCAATGAAAAGAAGTATGGATCAGCAAAATGCCAATTATATTCAATCTATTTAGTATTTTTTTAACTTATAGATCAATTATGTTTCCAATTATATTCAATTTAATTTCCGTTTAATAGCTCTTCGAAGATCTGTAAAATTATAAGCGTTAAAAAATACACAAAATTTTGATAAGCCATCAAAAGATGTTCAAATTGATTGAAATTTGAAATACTATCAATCTATAAGTTCAGCAATGCAATCATAAACTTTTTTTTTTTTTCATTTTTAAGATTTTTTATAAACTTTTAACTTTTGAAATGTCGTGTTGTGAAGACTGTCAATGATCCCTCCTCTTTGCCAAAATAGGTGTTAGACTCGAGAAAAATTTAATATCAAGAGTTGCACATTTCAGTAAAATTCGAACACAATAACTATCTATTTCTTTCCATTCATACTTTTTTTTTCCTATTTGCATTGAAGTATAGATTGTGATAACAAAACAGTAAAAAAAACTTTAATTAATTCCTAACTCAGAACAGATAATACAAAGTGGTATATATTTTTAGCAATGCTCAAGGAGTCGGGTAAAACGAATCAATTGATTTCTTTAAAAAAAAAAAAAAGGGAATATGACCCAAGAGGCCCCCGAACTTTCACCTTGTGACAAGTTGACCCCCAAACTTTTATTTTAGACAAATAGCCCCCCAAACTATGATTTTGTGACAATTTGCCCCTCAACCATTAATTAGCCATATAATAATTCATTTGAAATATGAAATGACCACAATACCCTCATGCATTTGTAAGATAATATTAAAAATTCTCATTAATTCATAATTTGTAAAGAGATAAGAACTATCCAATTATATAAGTACCTAATTAAAAAAATTATATTATATAATACATTGTCGCTTCTATTTTATATGATTATTTTATTTTTACAATGATTTCATCTTTATATTGATATATTTATATACAAAGTTAGAAGTGATAAATTTTGTATCGATATATTTATATTAGAGGAGGGTTCCAATGCCTCCATCATGCCTTCACTTTTCAAATTTCAAATAACTCAAAATTTAAAACTATTTTTTTAAAACAAAACCGATAGATTTAATCTATATCATTTCATTTATGTATGTGTAAAAAATCATCAAATTTGAATATTATTTTGTTTGACATCAAGGGCTTCAAAAAATGCACTAATTTGAGCAATTCCTAGATGTTGAATTTTTATAACTCATTGATTTATATAAAATAAAATAAAAAAGTGTAAATATTTGTTACGTGCACACAGAGTATATCATATTGATCAAATCTAACAGTTTTGTTTTGAAAAATTAGTTTTAAATTTTGAGTTATTTGAAATTTGAAAAGTGGAAATATGATGGAGGGAACTATTTGTTGCCAATTGCCATGCGTCAAAAAATGAAGCCCCCTCTGGAATCGTGCTTGGAGCATTAATGGCGAATTAACTCCACCCTGCACACACCCCGGACCCCTTGCCCCGTATGACACCACTCCACCTTCATTAACTCTACCACACACAAAACCTCACTACCTTACCCAATCCTACCCAATACTACCTTGATCTACCACAAACTAAAACTAATACCTGTCCTTTCTAATTAACTATCTCTCTCTGTTTCGGTGCTCTATCTGAGAACTGATATGGCTGGACTGGACAACTACCCGTTCCTCCCTGAGCCTGCGGACCAAGCCACTCTCTGTTCTTGGGGGGTGACTACCTACAGAGTGAATCGGCCAATTTTCCGGGTGCTTTTGCGATCCAGGTCATGTCGGGGTGCCCCAAGCATGGCATTGCCAAGGCGCTTGCCTTCCTTAAACAGAAACTGGGCGCTCGGACCCCCGATTTCGATATCATCCGGCGCGGTGAAAATGTGTTTCTGGTCAAGCTGCCAGCCGGAACGGAGGATGTCTGGGGGCTCCTAAGAACCACCATAGAATGGGCAGACAAGCATGGCATCCGTGTATCGCTATTTGATGGGGACAGAGACAAGATACGTCCGATCCTCTCCTTCAATGTCACGGTACGCATATGGGATCTCCCCTTTCGCTTGTGGTCTCGGGAAACTGTTAATAGGATCCTCTCCCTCTTTGGAGATCCCCAATGGATCGATGCTGAATCGATGGAGGGCAGAAACAGGATAAGGCCCACGGCCAGGGTGGTATGCCATGACCCGCGGCGTATTCCGAGAAGGATACTCCTTCATGGCCCAGGAATTTGGGAATATGTCAGAATCGAGATCGTATACTGGCGGTTCGAGCATAACCCACCGCCTGGGCTATTGGAAGATTTTGACTATGGCCGTGACGAGAACGGGGGTTTCTCGAGAGAGAATATTGCCCGGCAGTCGCTGTTTCGAGCGACGGATAACTGGCGGTTCTACCCGGATAACCTGGCAGACTCCTCCAACTACATGGGGGGAGGTGGGGCAGGGAGCTCCGGCGGCAATTGGAGACTGATGGGGAGGCAGGATGGATATAAGCCACTCGATCTAGCAACGGGAAAGCAGGTGAGCGGAGGGGCGAAGGATGCCACACCAGCGGAGGAGGATGCATGTGCCGCAAAAGATCCTGGTACCGAACTGGCACACCAGCGGGTCAAAAGGCGTCTGTTTCAGGAAGGAAATGGAGGGGATGAGGAGGTAGGGGGCCCACTAGCAGGTACGGGGACCACGGGTACACACCCACATAATGCTGCGGCTCAGATAGGGGAATACCAAAGTACTGGTAGGGCGCCTCCTGAAGTGATTCGTACCCCCCAAGCTGAACCCAAGCTAAAAAGAGGGAGAGTGGGGCAAGAGAGTAGCTGGTCTAGGGAACCGTGCTTTGACCGCGCATGGCAAGGCACTGTGAAGTGGGATCTCCGAATCGGTGGGATTGTGGTGCTAAGTGCGGAAGGAGTTGGGAGAAGTTCAGGAGAGCAGGAGAAAGATGCAGAAGGGACAGGTCCCAAAATGGTGAAAGCCTTGGAGGAGGAGAAAGCGCATTGCCTGGCAGATATAGAAGACTGCTGGAGCAGAGAGCATATTAAGGAGAAGGAAGGCCTTAATGATGACATTGGGCCGGATATTAAATGCCAACCCAAAAATGGGTTTGGCCTGCATACAGAGAGAGTTAAAGCTCAAAAGGCACACTGTGCCTCTCTAAAAAGAAATGAGCAGGGCATTAAAAGCCCAGTGAATGAAAGGAAGAAGGCTGAAGACTACCTTCTATCTACATATAAGTTTAAACTCGTTGAGCCCAGAAGAGAAGAAAGCCATCAACAACAGCAAGTCCAGTTTGTGGGTGAAAAGATGGAGTCTGATGACGAGCTAATCGCACGGTTCTCTAATCTTCAAACCAGAGGAGTAGAAGGAGATGAGGAACAACTATGTCTCCCACATACGGCATACAATAGCAGAAGATGGGAGCTCTGCGCACTGGCCAACCTCGTCTCAGATAAAGGGGCGATAGACAATCATTTTGCCGAAACTATGAGAAGGGTCTGGGGAGTAGGGGCTCGAACCGGTATCACACCGGTGGCAAAGAACACCTATCTCATAGAGTTTACCACCGAGGAGAGCATGCAGGAAGTCATTGATCGAGGAGCGTGGACATATCGGAATGACCTGGTGGTGCTCAAGAAGGTCACGAGCCCGACTGATATGCAGGACCTGAAGATCAAGCACATGGAAGTGTGGGTCCAGTTCCACCACATTCCCCCGGGTGCACTATCGCAGGAAGGCTACACGATGATGGCTAGGAAATTGGGTCTCCCCCTCTCTGGCCCGAAGGAGATCCAGCTCAATGGCAACTACTTCTGCAAAATGAAGGTACGGGTTGAAATCACCAAACCATTAAAAGATAGAATTGCGATACAACACCCGGATTTTGGGAAAATCACAGTCCTTCTGGTGTATGAAAAGCTGCATAGGGTATGTTGTTTTTGTGGGGAGGTGGGACATGAGGTGGAGGGATGTAAAATACAGGTTGAGATTGTTGCGGCTCCAGACAGAGGAGGACTATTTAGACAAGCCAGGAATGAAGGAGATCGTTGAACCAAAACTCGGGCCGTGGATGAGCAACCTTTCTTTGCTACCTGCAGTGGGAGATGTGACACCTAGCCGCGGGGGAGGGACGCTGAACAGGGAGGAGTTTAACCTCAATGCAACACCGGGGAATCAAAATCGCGGGAAAAGAAACTTGCCAATGGACAATGCTGGGGTCGGATCCCAAGGTGGGGGAACCGGCAACGGAGGTGAGCTGGCCATTTACGGCAGCGAGCAATCTTGCAAAAAATCAAAGGGAGGGGGTCAAAATGAGCACCCGCCTCCCCAGCCAACATGAATATCCTGGCTTGGAACCTCCGTGGCGCGGGAGGGTCACGGAAACGAAGGTTCCTTAATTCTCTCCTCCTATCGTCTCGGATTGACATCGCCTTCCTTTCGGAGACTAAAAGCTCTGAACGGAAGTCCAATAGATATCTGAGAAGGCTAGAACTACCAAATCATGCGGTGGTACATGCGAGAGGTCTTTCCGGGGGGCTGTGGCTACTGTGGGGTAACGCGGTTCCACTCACGGTCCTCCGGCAATCGAGGTTTTTTATTTTTGCAAGAATTGATGCAATTGGTAAACCCCCGTGGGTTTTGGCTTGTGTTTACGGGGACGCTTCGTACCGGGATAACCCGGAGATTTGGCGGGAGATAGAACTGGTGCTGAGTTGGGGAATGCCGGTTTGTTGTATCGGTGACTTCAATGCAACCCTGGGAGTGACAGAAATATATGGAGGCAACTCGACACTTAACCGCAACAGTAAACTGTTTAAGGAGTTTGTGTTCCAAAATGGGTTGATTGATCTTGGGTATAAAGGGGCAGCGTATACTTGGACGAACCGGCCTCACTCGTCGGATGCAATACACGTAAGGCTTGACAGGGTCCTTGTCAACCCGCAATGGAGCAACCTCTTCCCCGACGCATATGTGAATCACATGCCACGGATCCACAGTGACCATGCGCCCATTATGTTGCGCATGAGGCCGGCAGAGAAAAAATGTAGGAATTTTAGGATGGAAAATTGGTGGCTGGAAGCAGAAGGTTTCAAAGAGGTGTGGGCTAGTAAATGGAAGGAGGGGGATGATGCTCAGTGGGAAGATAAATATAAGGAAATGAAAAATGCGATTATGGGGTGGAGTGCCAAACAGACCTCCCCTCAGAAGGAGGTTGCTGAACTACAACAGCAAATTGCAGGGTTTCAGCAGCGCCACCCAAGTCAACAATACCCACAAGAGGAGGAGGCCCTAATGAGACGATACAATGAGGCTGAGAAAAGATTGGAGCAGTACTGGCAACAAAGGTCGCGTATACAATAGGGAGAGATGGGCGATCGCAACACGACCTTCTTCCATGCGGTCGCAACACAGAGGAGGAGGCATAACCGCATTGTCAGTATTCGGGACGAAAATGGGAAAGCCGTCACAGAGGAAGGCGGGATGGGCCGAGTGTTTGTTAGATACTACAAGGCCTTATACTCATCTAATGTCGGCCCAGAAAAGGAGATGGAAATTAGAAATTTCATAGAGGGCCTGGGGATTACACAAGATGAGCAAATTCCGGACTGGGCTTTTCCAGGCCTAGCTGCTATCCCAAGCCCAGAGGAAATAAGGCGGACACTCTTCAAAATGGGGCCGGATCGCGCGCCAGGCCCGGATGGTCTTACAACCCGTTTCCTGCAACAGAATTGGGATATTTTTGGGCCCGACATATGTGCGACCATTCAGAAAGCGTTTGCTACTCAGACGGCCCCAAGAGTTTGGATGTCCTGTCAGCTGGTGTTAATACCCAAGAAGGACGAGCCCGAGACGCCGAAGGACTTCCGGCCTCTGAGCATTGGAAACACGCTCTATCGCCTGCTGGCTAAGATTATCACAGAGCGTATCCAACCCCATATCCAAAAGATTGTCTCCCCTTTCCAAACGGCCTTTGTACGGGGGAGGAGCATCTCGGATAATGCAATAGCTATGAGAGAAATAATTCACTCATTCGGATTGGCTGAGTACAAGGAGGAAGCTTTTGCGCTCAAGGCAGACATCAACAAAGCGTTTGACTCACTTGAACGGGGCTTCCTAGAAGTGGCACTGCAGGCGGTACGGATACCGGAGAGTTTGATCAAGCTAATCATGTCATGCCTGAAGGCAAGCAGAGTCACAGTTCTAGTAAACGGGAAAGGAGATGGCTTCCTTATCCCAACAAGGGGATTGAGGCAGGGCTGTCCACTGTCCCCGTTCCTATTCATTATAGCCATGCAAATGTTGACGAAGAGCATTGAGCAAGCCGTGGGGGATGGCCGGATTGAAGGAATTAGAATTGCGGCGCAAGTACCTAAGATCACCCATCTGCTTTATGCGGATGACTTGGTGCTTTTTGGCCAAGCAAAGCAGAGGGAAATTGAGCAGATGTCCTTACTTTTAGAGGATTTCGGGGCCCTCTCAGGACTACGGGTGAACCCAGAGAAATCAACAATTTGGTTCAGAAACTGTGTGGATCAGCAACTCAAGGAAGAAATCCTTGCAATGCTCCATGCCAAGGTGGCGGGTGAGCAAGAGAAGTACCTGGGGATAAGCATCCAGATCAGGGGTGGTGGTCTCAATCAGACATATGCAATGTTGGAGGAAAAGTTCTGGAAAAGGCTAAATGGGTGGCAGGTGCAACTTCTATCACAACCAGGACGGGAGGTGCTCATTAAATCTGTCCTCACATCTCTGCCGGTATATTACATGTCGGTCACGGGATTGAGGAAGAGGCATCTAGATGAACTCACAGCACTGATGCGGAAATTCCTGTGGGGCAAGCAAAATCAAAGGAGGTATCTTGCAATGGTTGGATGGACAAAAGTCACTATGCCAATTGAGGAAGGAGGGCTGGGGATCCGGGACCTACAAAAAACGAATGACGCACTGATCCTCAAATTAGTTTGGCACCTTGCTAGTGAAAAGGACACCCTTTGGGTCCAAATCATGCAAGCAAAATACTACCCCCGCACGGGTTTCTGGGCATCTAAGAACAGAACCAACACTAGCCCGCTATGGAGAAAAATCCTGGACTTGAAGCCGTTCTTTTTTAACTCTGTGTTTTGGATGCTGGGAGACGGCACTCGAGTTCCTCTCATGAATCAGCCATGGTTCCCGGAATGGGAGCCGGAGAGCATAGTACACAGCCAATTCAGATCCTCAAAGGTTGCGGACGTGTGGGATGAGCAGGCGGGTAGATGGAAGCACTCCGAACTGGTAATGATCTTTGGCATGGACAAGGCTAACCATATTGTCAACACGGTGAGGCCACCGCGCCGCCTAGCGCTCATTCCGGACAGGCTCGTTTGGAATGGTGCTAGGTGCGGGTCCTACACAGTAAAGGAGGGATACAAGGCACTCACAGTGCATGTGCAGGGGGATAGTGACTTGCGGGAGGTATGGGCATTCATTTGGGGGACTAAGGGCTTGCTTGTCAGGAACTTCCTATGGAAAGCTTGCCACAGGGGGCTTGCTACGAATTATGAGATGAGTAGGCGAATTGCTCGAATCTTGCCAATGTGCCCACGGTGTGGAACTGAGAACGAATTCTTGGTACACTTGCTATTCCAATGCACGGCTTCGCGTGCTACTTGGTTCATGGCTGGCTTTATGTTCAGAATGGAAGAGCTTCCCTTAAATTTTGCCCAAGCGCTGATGAGAGTGGTCCAGGAGTATCAGGCGGATGACATACCATTATTATGCAACACCATGTGGTGCATCTGGAAAGGCCGTAACAAGCTGGTGTGGGAAGGTAGTCCTTATAATCCTCTGGCGGTAATTACTGAGTCAAGGGCGATGTACGTACCGCAAACAACCGGCCCGGGGGCGAAAGAGAGGAGGGGCGGTACACAGCAGCCATGTTGGGTACCGGCCGGCGCGGAATTAATACTGATAGATGGGTCATGGGCGCAAAACAGCGCGGCCGGTTATGCTAACATTTTTTATAATTGCAGGGGCCAACTCACGAAGGTACGATACCGGGCAATTCGGATTGACTGTGCGATCAGGGCTGAAGTGGCAGGTGTCAAGCGAGCAATGGAGGAGGCACGAAGGATACTACTAGCACGTACCAACCAACGCATCCATATCTGTAGCGATTGCAAAAACCTGGTGGAGGCAATTCAACAGGAACAATGGACTTGGTACCGGACTGGAGGGAGGTGGAGGAAGTGGCGGAACTGGCAATGGAATACAGGCAATGGATAGGCAGGATATCACTCGTGCACGTGTCCAGAGAACTGTTGAAGGGCCCACATAATCTAGCTAATTTGGCCAGAAGAACGGGGACTGATTTCTGTGGGTTGCCACAGCGCAGCTTCTTACAGCAGCATGCAATGGAAAGTCAGATAGATGCCCAGCTTTTTCAATGGGAAAGAGGATAAGGTGGCTGGTACGCAGCGGAGTACCGGTACATGAGTTACGGAATAGCCTGAGTCTACATACTCGATTTTGAGTTTCGAATGCAGGCAGTCTGCTAACATGCTAAGATGATTAGTAGAGTTAGGATGTATTTTTTATTCTCCTTGTTTTAGATCTTTCGGTTTCTTTATTTCCTGGGGGTGTACCAGCCTCCCCATGTTTTTTTTTTTTTTTTTTTTTCGTCATCTTTAGTCATCTTTAGTCTAGCACCAGTGTAGGAGTAAGGAATTGTAAGTGTAACTCTAGTTTTTTAATGAAGCATGCCTACGAGTTTTTCTCAAAAAAAAAAAAAAAAGAAATATGATGGAGGCACAAAAAATAAGTGGCATTGTAACCCTCCTCTTTATATTAAGCCAAGAATCAGCTAGCACATATATGATCGGAATTCGAAGGAATCCATTTAAACTTAAAGGCACTCACTCCCTCCAGTCCCTCCCGAGTGCTTATCCCCTAACTTACTGCATGTTGCAGTTCATGATGTGAGCCGTTGGATCGTCTCGAGATGTGAGTTGGGACGGGAGACGATCCAACGGCTCATCAAGTCATGAACTGGAAAATGCAGTACAGTAGTCAGTAGGGGATATGAGATCCCTCCCTCCCCTTCAATCTTTATATAGTCTACATACAACTCAGTACCGGTCAGTACCACACCCGGCCCCTCAACACATCAATCCACTTAAACCCCTACTAAATTATACTCGATCTAGCTTCAGCCAACGTTTGCATTTGGTTCTACAGAGAATTAAGGATCAAGAATTCAAGATCATGGCTGACCAAGCCAAGGAGGGGGTTGCTGCCCGACCAGGAGGCCTTGTTGCACCCGCTGCCCCCGACCCACGCCACGCACCCGCCGATGCGTGGGCTGGCCGACCAGGAGGCCTTGTTGCACCCGCTGCCCCCGACCCACGGCAGGCACCCGCTGCCCCCGACCCACGGCACGCACCCGCCGATGCGTGGGCTGACCGACGAGGAGGCCTTCTTGCACCCGCTGCCCCCGACCCACGGCACGCACCCGCCGATGCGTGGGCTGGCCGACCAGGAGGCCTTCTTGCACCCGCTGCCCCCGACCCACGGCACGCACCCGCCGATGCGTGGGCTGGCCGACCAGGAGGCCTTGTTGCACCCGCTGCCCCCGACCCACGGCACGCACCCGCCGATGCGTGGGCTGGCCGACCTCGAGGCCTTGTTGCACCCGCTGCCCCCGACCCACGGCACGCACCCGCCGATGCGTGGGCTGACCGACCAAGAGGCCTTGTTGCACCCGCTGCCCCCGACCCACGGCACGCACCCGCCGATGCGTGGGCTGGCCGACCAAGAGGCCTTGTTGCACCCGCTGCCCCCGACCCACGGCACGTACCCGCCGATGCGTGGGCTGGCCGACTAGGAGGCCTTGTTGCACCCGCTGCCCCCGACCCACGACACGCACCCGCCAATGCGTGGGCTGACCGACCAAGAGGCCTTCTTGCACCCGCTGCCCCCGACCCACGGCACGGACCCGCCGATGCGTGGGCTGGCTGACCAAGAGGCCTTCTTGCACCCGCTGCCCCCGACCCACAACACGCACCCAACATTGTGGGGGTTGCCCGGCCACCAGTCGGAGCGCAAGCCGGCCTTCTTGCACCCGCCCCCACGAACGCACCCAACATTGCGGGGGTTGTTCGGCCACCAGTCGGCGTTCTTGCAGCACCCGCCGCCGCCAACAATGCTAATTTCCACTGTTATTCGTGTCGCGGCACAGGGCGTACATTTCAATCGCTCCAAAGGCTGAGGGATCACTCTAAGGACGCACATCCTCATAATCGACTTGAGTGTCCCTCATGTAAAAGTCGATTCCGCTACGCGTCGGACCTCGCAGCGCACAGGGAACAGTTCAACAACGCTCCGCACTGATGGATAAACATCTCAACGTCTGGATCAAGCATGTTTTAATTAGGTCAATATTCTTTGTTCTATGTCAGTATGTTGGATATTATATCCAGTTGTAGGTTTAGTCTTTTGTTGATTGTTCCAATATTAGTTGTTTTTTATCATGGATCAAATAATGGTACATGCAGTATAGCTAGATCGATGGATCATCCGATGAACCTTGTAAATGCAAATTCTGTTTTCTATGTTCGATTCTATATATCCGGCTCTTTAGTCTTAATTTCTGGAATATTAATGTTGTTGATGATATATGGAAATTATGGTATCAATTAATTCTTTGTAGAAAAATGCATATGAATATTATAAGCACTGTTGCACAGAAAGGGCAGAAACTGACAATCTTTGGAAAATTGATGAAACATTAATTTTAACAAGTTAACTATGCACAAATTTGATATGGAAATGTTCATACAAATGCAATATAGGTTATTGTTAAATTAAATTGAACACTTATATTCAAAAATATTGTATGAAGATTCAAATACCAGTAAAAGTAACTGTCAGATATTTAGTTTCCACTGTCACAGTTGTAAAATTTAAGTGCAATACAAAATTAACCTTCTTAACACATATTTTAAAAATTTCATATGAGTAGAGCATGATTTTCTAAATAAGTTTCATATAGAGAGTGTAGTCTAATTATTTGTAGAAAAATTCTTATAAATATTGCAAAACAGCAACTGCATTAATGTAATTTTCTGGTCTTCTCTGGAAATTTGGATAAAATCATGGGTGTATTTTTCTTTCTTCATAATGCATATTTTTATTAATTTATATGTATTCCTGACATAATTGTGAGCATATTTCATGTTTTACACTTATTCAAATTCATTGTAGAAAAATTCATATTAAAAATGATAAAACTCTGACAAGAAGATTACAGAATTGTCCTTGGTCCAAAGAACTCGTTGAAACACTGAGAAAAGTGCAAAATTAAAACATGTGATGAACATAAAAGTTGTTGCTAACTTCTTAATGAACATTTCTGTCGAAAAAACTTGGACCCTTACATTCAAAACGTTGCAAGAAACCCCTCATTATCAGTACTGGTATTAAACTCTTCTTTTCTGGAAATTCTTACAACTACAATAACAAGGATTCTCTCATTCTAACACCTTGATTCTGTTTAGCGTTGATTTGTGAATAGATTAATGTGCACTGCTCTTAAATTTCATATCTAAATTCAAAGCAAAATTAAAACAGTCTGATGAAAGTTTCAATATACAACTAAATGCTTCACTGTTTCTTCCATTAACACTGTTTAATATGAAAATTGATGCTCATCACTTTGCGAAGCAAGTGACACCATTATATTACATACTTCCAAAATAAAAATACAATTGTGATTTTTCAAAATAAAATTCAGTAGACCCAATTACAAGACATAGCTCTGATACTTAAAACTGCCCAATTGGTCCAATGTCTCCATATATCATGCAGTCAAAACTGATTTATATTGAACTTAAAATTACATTGAACATATCAAGCTAATCATGTTCGAAACAAATTTTTATTAAATGATACATAATTTGAAGAGATAATCAAGTGTAAATCTTTCAACCAAACTTCTCAGACCCGTCGGGCTCAGTGGATGCGGGTGTTTATTGCTGCACTTCTGTTCAATCGGAAACCATGAAAGTATTCTTCTTGTTCTCATGATCATAATTCATGCGGTTGAAGAAGGGTCAGTGCGGCACAGTTATGGGAGCAGTGAGAACTACTACACCAGCATAAACCAGAATCATGATTCATGAGTTGCATATCATCGCGCGGTACTAGTGGTAGAAACTATCTCAATAATATATATGCATCCTCACGAATGTCGGGTTTTCCTCTCAGAGTAGAAACAAAACATCATTTGAAGGTGTATTAATTTGGCCAAATGCACAGAATCCAACTTTTCAACCTTTCTACTTCAATATTAATTAAGGCAGAGATGCATGAAAGGAATATATGTATATCAAACAATACAAAGGAATGCCAGCAAAATGTCAAAGTAACCAAAATGCTTAACTACAACCTCTTCATTTTGACACATGCAGTTGTGTCTGAACTCTGAAGTCTCAACAGCATTAGCATTAGTTGGTCTATATTATGCACATCAAAAAGCCTTAAGAACCTGGAATCTAGATCTATATGATGCACATCAAAAGATCAGCTAGTTTTCTCATGTGTTGAGTTTGTACCTGATCATTAGATCTGTACACTTCTGATACAGTTTAAAATTGTGCATGATCTATATATGTCTAGATTACTGACTTTACTTTCCATTACGAATTCACCATCTACGAAAGGGGAAATTAAAGAGGCATATATACCACCTTCAAAATGAAGCCTCATATAGTCATATATATATATATATATATTTTGAGGAGGGATCCATTGACAATGTTTAATTTGACAATCTTGACAATGGGACTTTTAAAAAATTTGTAAAAATTCACAAAAAATCTTAAAAATGAAAAATGATTTATGGATGTATTATTTAACTTATAGATTGATAGTATTTCAAATTTCAATCAATTTGAACATTGTTTGATGCCTTATCAAAATTTTATATATTTTTTAACGGTTGTAATTTAACGGATCATTAAAGAGCTATCAAAGATCGCTCAAATTAAATATAATCGGAAACATAATCAATCTATAAGTTAAATAATACTTCCGTAGGCTTTTTTCTATTTTTAAGATTTTTTATGAATTTTTATAAAATTTTGAAAGATATGATTGTCAATATTGTCAAAAAAATCATTGTCAATGGATCCCTCCTCATATATATAAGACTGCAAAAGTGAAGGTGTTGGGTTTCCTTTGATCGGAATAAATGCAAAACAAAATTGTTAACTCTATTCTCCAAGTGAAGCCTGGAACAATATGATAGATGAAAAACAAACAACCAAACTGATTGCAGAGAACCAATACAAAGAAACAATGAATTCCTAACCTCGTCCTAACCTCGCAATAACACAACAAACAAACAATGAGTTATTTAGCAGAGGCATAACATATATATACCAAAACATTAATTTGTCACTTCCAATTAAGTTTTACCACCTGGTAACAAATTATTGATCAGCATGTATTGTATTAGGTTTTGAATTCGGATACTGCACAACGGCACCACTCCCAGGAGCAACACCATCACCTCCAACTCCAAGTTTTACCACCTGGCAACAAATATATACAAATAAATAATGAAATAAACAATGCTAATTGCTGAAGAAATTAAATTGCAACTATTATATTTGCATAATTTTAATTTGTTTAATAGAAGGGTTTTGTTAATTTCTCCAATCTGATTAGTGCAAATGATCCATCATAAAGGAGGTACGATATATATATATGATATCTAGCAACTACGTACATAAATCCCTGGAATATTCCCAAAAAGGCAAAAACCTGTAAATGGCAATTTTTATCAAACCCCGGCCCAAATCATTCTATCACGGCCTTATTGAAAAGCATATATCATTTCAATGAAGAGAGAGAGTTCAATTAAAATATGAAAATAAAAAATGAGTGAACAAAAAGGAATGACAATTTGTGCTAGCTGTGCCTGTGCCTGTGCGCTTCACATTATATAGATTTGTTTTGACTTAGGAATGTAATGTTACCCGATCGATGGATATCCATAATACTTCTAATTTATATCAGCAGCTAGCTTTGACTCGTGACTTGTGAGCTACAAGAAAAAAAAATAAAAGAAAAAAACAAATTAAATCATGGAAATTAAGATTGATTTCATCTACCTACAAATATATATATATATATAAATGTTATCTTTCGTTACAGTAGTTTAATAATTTAATTAGGTAATTCAGCAAAGACTACCTACTACTGCAATATTAAATGCATAAATTAATTAAAAATCTATATCAGGCCATGAACTAACATTGGAAATTTAATTCCCGCATTTCATAATTTGTTGGCACAGCGTACGTACGTAGCTGCCTGGCCGTCTTAATGTATTGTTTGAAGAATGAGCGGAAAGTGAACGGATGGTTGAGATGATTAATTGCATTATTTTCTGAAGTATTCGTCTAAGTTTTTGAGATAAAAGATGAGGGTAAGCCACTCAAATTTATATGTCTATAAAAGACCTTCCATCCGGGTTTTGAACCCGCAACCTCCCACACGGAGAGCATTGCCCTTAGCCACTAGATCAAAGACTGGTTCTCCATATTAGTATTCGTCTAAATTAGTAGTTATTTCTAAAAGAACTAAATACATATAATTAAGAACTAGACTTTGGTCGAATCACTAATAGTAACGCTCTTTGTATTGGAGGCCGCGGACTCAAAGTCCGGATGGATCATTTATAGATATTTAAATTACATATAATACCCGAGCCTTATAATACCATCGTAAATGAAGTCTAACTGTACGTTTAAGCTTATGTTGTTCAGTTGGTGCGGTTAGTATACTATTTTTTTTTATTTAAAATCACAATTTTCATGTGATGTAACAAAATTGTTAGCCCCATGCAAGTACATTATCCTACAAATAGCGATATAAAAACGAGCAATATCCATAAATTATTTGATTTGGATACCGACCACGTACGCAAATAGTCTTCCTTATTTTATTTTTGAAAAGTAATAAATACGATTTGCAATATATTGAGAAAAATAGAGAAAGACACTTCTCTAATAACGAACCGCTAATTACAGTGCTAATTTAAGAACAACATCGCTAAATTTAACTATAAACTCATATAAGTGCTTCTCATGCATGTCAATACTAATTTGAACTGTTACTGGTCAATTGAAAAATCTAAACTAGTTACCCTAAAATTAATATTTACACCTAATTTAATTATTGGCTATATTTAAATTTTAGAAAAGGGGAAAAAATAAGAGACAAAAAAAGTTTCTCCAATTTTTTTTTTCTTTTTTCAATTAGTATATAATGAGGAATGACTAACAAGTAATAAGCAAGAGCACTATCTCTAAAATTTTAAAACGAGAGTAGCTAGAGAAGTCGAAAGAAAATCCTTCTTTAATTGTGATATTGTTCCTCAAGGCGAGATGTCGAGCTTCGCCGGCCTCAACCACCTTCCATCGGAGCATGCTCCTTATTTGCTTTATCTTTCATGCAACGTCGACAAAAAGTTAGGTAATGATGTATTTACCTTCTTTAGCATCCGCACTGGATGCTGCTTCCAACGCCGCATTCCTGCTCTCTCTGGGAAGGTCTTCATTGGATGCCAATATGGTCGGCTAGCCACAGTAAACAGTTGTTATGAGCTCTCCCTCATTAATCCAATCTCAGAAGAAGAAATTGTTCTCCCTTCCATCACTACGCTGCCCACCATGCGTACATCGTATGACGCAGATGGTTCGATTGATGCATATTTACATAACCGGCATTCACTCTCCTTTGACAGATTTCAGTTTGACGAACTCCACTGCAGGGAATGTTTTCATAGACTTGTAGTCTCATCCAAGCCGTCCGCACTGTCCCATTCGTTCGTTGTAGCTGCGATAGTTGGATTGCCACCATACATTGCGATTGCACGAGAAGGACAAAGCAATTGGATCCTAATCAAAGATGAAGAATATGCAAATTTATGTTTTAACAAGGATGGTTCAATCATTTGCTTGACATGTGAAGGTGCCGTACGGAAAATTAAGTTTGATCATGATGCAGGAATTGCGATTGAGGAGATTGCTCCATGCCTTCCTGATGAAATAGTTGATGGAAACATGTACATAGTGCATGATGATCAAGGCGAACTCTTCAAAATTCTGAGAAGCGAAGATTTTGGTGATACAGTTGAAGTTCAAGTTCTTAAACTCACTATCGATGACAAAGAAGTTAAGACATGGACTCCGATTCGATCACTGGGCGGTCGAGCCATCTTTCTCGGCGCCAATGCCTCCTTGATACTATCAGCTGAGGAGGTTTCTTGTGAAATTCAACCAAATTGTATATATTTTACCGATGATTGGTGGGAGGACTATATAACCGATGAGGATCTTGCAGATCGGCGCGATCTTGTCGTGTACAATTTGCAATATGATCGCATTGATTGGATTACCTGCCCAATTGAGAATGTTTTGTCCTGTTGGCCTCTACCAATTTGGTTTTGTTAATTGTATATAGTATGGAACATATTCCCATTTTTTATATTTTAATTTAGTGGCATGTACGGCTTATAATTTTACAATTTTTTTTTTTTTTTTAAGATTTTGATATGTTAATTTAGTCGCATGAAAACTAGTATGGTGCGATGTGTAGCATGTCTTTTAATTTGGTGGCCAATGCTTTATTAGTCAAAGCAGCAATAATTTTTGAGGAGATTGCCATTTACACCGGAAGCTTTTGAAACTAATTAACATTATATCAAACCTAACAAATCAATAAAAAAAATGGAAATGAAAAATCATTTAAAAACATATTTATGTACTTGTTAGTATTATTTCAAATATCATTCAAATTGAGTATCATTTGATACTCTATCAAGAACTATTAAGGTAGAACCATTACGTTTGTATGATAATTATATTGCCAGCGGAGTCAAAATTTTGAAGTTATTAATTTATAATATCATCAATATTTTCCATCATCAATAGCACTATATTGACCGAGTCAACATTATTTTTTTGGTACACTCTCAAATCTCAATAGATACAATGACCATATATACGACGGCCTTAGAAATACCTGGGTCAATTGAAGATGTCTCTGCAAATGACGATGTTAGTTACAAATTAACTGTTAGGGGTGTGTTTTTGAAAATTACGTTAACTAAAATCTATATTGATATTGCCTAAATTCTTCAATCAACAATATGTTCAAATACTGGATTTTCTTTTTTGAAACATGTCGAGCATAAATTATTAAAAAGAGAAAAAAGAAACAGAGCAGAGACGCTCTTTAATTAATTAAGGAGTCCTAGTTTAGAAAAATAGTTTGCTAAATCATGGAGTTCTAATCATGAAAGAGGATAAAAGGAGAACAGAGGAAAAAAAAAAAGAAGAAGAATAGTTGTTTAATCATGGAGTTCTTAGTCCTAATGTAGTAATACTCTTTTTTTTTCTAAGTTTAAATAGATACCCTTATGAGTGCTTCTAGTATTTATATATATATATATTTAAAATTGTTTTACTTTTTACTAATTAGCTACATAAATTAGTATGTATCACCAAAAGTGTCAAATGTTGAATTAAGGAAAGAAAAAAAATAGATGAATAATAAAAACATATTTCAAAAATATTTAGTGATTTTTTGCATATAAAAGTAGGAACGGCCAACTAGAGAAGTAGAAGAGAAAGCTCAACTGTAGCCATGAACTCAAACTTTGATTTTGTCCCTCAAATCAAGACATCAAGTGCTGGCTACAAACACCTGCCGCCGGAGCAAGATCCTTATTTGCTATATTCTGGAGGCAGCAACAACAATGGTTCGAGCGACAATGTATTTACCTTCTTTAGCATCCGTACTGGATATTGCTTCCATCATCACATTCCTGCACTTTGCGGGAGGCTCTTCATCGGATTCCAACGTGATTGGATTGCTACTGTAAATAGATGTTGCGAGCCATCGTTCTTCAATCCAATCATTGAAGAAGAAATCATCCTTCCATCTCTCACCACGCTGTCAAATATTCGTACATCGTACAATACAGATGGTTTAGCAGCCGGATACTTTTATTGTCAAGACCCACCTTTCTTCAATAGATACGGGTTTGAGGATCTTTGTGGCGGTTTATCTTTTCACAAAGTTGTGGTCTCGTCTAAACCATCCTCATCGTCCCACTCATTCGTTGTTGCTGCACTAGTTGGATGGCCACAATACATTGCAATCGCACAAGTAGTGCAGAACAATTGGATCCTAATTGATGATGAACAATACAAAGATTTGTCATTTGACAAGGACGGTTCGATCATTTGCTTGACATACAAAGGCATCGCACGTACGTTAAATTTGATGGTGCAGGTGTCACAATCGAGGAGATTGCTCCATGTTTGCCTGGTCAAGTGACCGGTGGACACAAGTACATTGTGCATGATGATCAATGTGATCTCTTCCAAATACTGAGAGAGTTCACTGTATTCAATAGGCCCGATGCCGGGGTTGACACGTATAGGGTGCAAGCTCTTAAACTCACTACCAATGTTGACAAAGAAGTGAAAGCATGGACTCCGGTTACCACATTGGAAGGTCGAGCTGTCCTTCTCGGTGCCAATGCCTTTGCGATACTGTCAGCTGAAGAGGTCTACAGTGCGATCCAACCAGACTGTATATATTTTACTGATGATTGGTGGGACGCGATGACTGGTGATGTTCAGAGGGGTCAGCGTGACCTTGTCGTGTACAATTTGCGATATGATCGCATTGATCGGATTATCTGTCCAATAGAGCATCTTTTGTCTTGTTGGCCACCACCTATTTGGTTTTATTGATTGAATTAATAGAGTTCTTTTGATCGAGTACTTATTTTCTACTACGCTGTGTGGGAATTGATAGATTTATAGAGGGGTTCCTTTTGTTTTGGTTTGCGCAAATCCTCATGTTTAATGTTGATATATTATCTTCGTTTTAAACCTGAATATCACCATCTAATATTAGGTTTGAGATCTATTTATTAAATACATAAAGCATGTCTCTTAATTTATTGGTCAGTCTTGTTAGAGATTAATGTTTCCTGATGCAATATGGTCCTGACGCATGTTTTATGAAAATGAAAGTAACTTTAATTTTTATCCCTCCATCGGATTTGGCTGAGACTTTGACAGGAGCTTCACAGTCCAAAGCCCAAAACAAAACTAGTCTATGATTCGTTTTAGCTATTTCATGGGTTCAGAATCGCGATCTGAGGAGCCTCTTTTTATAGTTTTAGGTTATTAAGTCATTTTAGCATTTTTAAGTTATTTTGGTTTTTTAGGATTTTTTCTTTTTCTATTTAGGGCAGCAAGTCGTATCCTTTGGCAGACACTTGTTTTGTTATATGTTTATTCAACAAGATGAGAATATGTGTGTCATATAAAAAAATCTCTCTTTTTCTATATTTTTTTCATTACTTTCTCTATTGAGTCGTGCATCATTTTCATTAGCATTTCTCAACCACAATTATAGAAAAGTATTATTTTTCTTCTTATGCATGTGTGGAAATAGAATATCATATTGTGAATCATAAGCTAAGTTGATATTTCTCAACTTATGATTTTTTTTAATTATCAAAGTCCGAACCAAAGGCCTCTCTGGCCATAGCACTTAATTAAGTCTGTAGTGAAATATTTATAATTGGCAATTCCAAGACTTTTGATGGACACAGGTACACAAGCAATTCACCTTTCTATATATGCCATTCGAAACATGGAAACGAGATAAATGCTACTCCAAAAATTGTGACTTTAAAAAATACCAATCCAAAATAGTATAATTCATATATTTGGAGCAAAACTACGGTGTTCTAAGTTCATGGGGGCCTCCCGTGAGCTTAACACCAAGTACATATCAAATCATATCCAAATTTTGATTTATATGGCTCAATAAGTTCTTTATATCAAAATCACGTGGCATGCAAAAAATTTCTATTTTTAAAGATTGTTAAGTATTTATTTTAGATTTTTTAAAAGTTACATATGCAACATTGATTATTTTATTAATATTGTATAGTTGCTATTAAAAAATCCGAAATAAATACTTAAAATCTTCAAAATGAAAATTTTTTGCATGGTATAAGATTTTGATATAAAGAATTCATTGAGCCATATAAATAAAAATTTGGATATTGTTTGATATGTTTTTTGTGTTAAGCTCACAGGAGGTCTTTGTGACCTTAAGAACACCGTAGTTTTACTTCATATATTTGTCACTTTTGATATATAAACAATAATTATAAAATAAAAAATACATTGGAAATATACACATACTAGCTAAAAAATGCCAAGCAAGTTGTTTATTTGTAGCATATATTATATTAATTCTTACAAATTTAGTTGTAATGACACTGTGATGAGTTTATATTGACAAATTGATTTTATTTGAAAATTTAGGTGTTATTAATAATTATTTGTACAAAAGGATCCCACACAAAGGGTGGATTTCCTTCTAGTAAAGAAAAATGATCATTCTGCAATAGTTACAACAATAAACGTCAATTCCGCATGATCTTTGATGAACCTAAAAAAGCTTGGTACGTACTTATTTCTAATTTATCATGTTTATTGGAGAAAACCGGCTACTAATTAATTAGATATATTTTGTATCGAATGAATTAAAAATAAGAATATATAAAGCACTGATAATTTTAATTACATTTCCAACATTTAATTGCATATATAATGATATCTGAGCATCTTCCAGGCTCCAAAACATTGTTCGTAAAAAAAAAAAAAAAACGAAATAAAAAATTGTTCAAGCGAGAGTTGATGAATCCCAACCGCTGATCCCAAGCTCAAGCGACGTGGCGGCATCACAAATCCAGAATTTCAGATTAAACTTCCGGAAGGCGGAAGGTTCCAAAACAAGAAGTTAGTTGCTGCATGCTCGAATCGGTTACAATCAGAGTGTTCATCCCCTGACCTACTGCATTGTGCAGTTCACAGCGTCAGCCGTTGGATCGTGTCGAGATCACCACTTACACGAATCTCGAGACAACCAACGGTTGATTCTGTGAACTGCATAATGCAGTACTGCAGGGGATATGAATTCCGGACGCACCTCGCTGATTTGATTTCGCACGAGAACAAAAAAATTGAATCCTTCTCTCCTCGCGCGCTGCTAATTTCCTTCCTTACCTTTCCTTCACTTCACTTCACTTCACCAGCTTCTGCTCTCTCTCTTTTTCCGATCGTAAGGTAAGATCCACAAAAAAGTTCCTTCCTTTCACAGCTAGTCAGAGTTGGAGCTAGCGATCGAACTGAAGAGAAGATCGAGATGGATGACGTTTCCGATCACCTGATCCTGATCACCTCCCCATGGATGGGCTCCGTCGGATTGACTCGGAGACACAGCTGGCCCGGCTCTCCTGGATTGGCCGCGGGGAGGCACCTCAAGAGCATCCTCCTCCACCTCAATTCGCCTGTGTCTTCAATCGAGAACTACTGGAGTTCGCCTAGCAGAGTGGTGAAATCTACTGCCGGCAAAGCCGTCCCTCCGATGAAGGTCGGGACTAAGGAGATTGACGCGCTAGATCAGGTGTGCTAGCATGCTTACGTAATTCCCTTTTCGTACGTACTGTGAAGTAGATTCAGGTTTGAAATTGACGAGAAAGATCCGATCTTTTGTACATCAGTATTTGTGTTGAGCCGTCTATACCAACCTGTTGTGAAAGATTCAATGGCTTAGTATCCAGTTTGCTTTTTGTATATGTCAATGGTTTATGCAAAGCATGTCACACCTTAATTAATTCTTGTCACATTCATTCAGATAATATCAGAAATTAGTCATATTGTTATTTCACTTGTTTCAATTTGTAAATCTATAGGGTTTCTAGCATTGAATCACAACTGAGCGTAGTAATAAGTATCAGGGATGTTGTAACCGAATACAAAATTTCATTCATCAGAGTTAAGAGCAATTGCAAAATTTGAAACTTTTCAATCAGGAAAGTTGCTGAAAGTGCTATAATGCAAGTTTAGAAAAGATCCAAAGCCATCTTGAATTTTTGGAAGTTCATTTCCTTAATAAGAAATCTAATTTCAATTTCAGTTTTCTCGTGGGATGGAAGAACAGCGTGGTTCCCGTTGCATCATCAAGCCTTACAAATCTGAGGTAACAGATACTATGTTTTCTGACTTATCTGGTACAAGTTTCGGCTTATTCATTCATTGAGAATTTGAGATTGAGTTTCGTCTTAACCATTCATTTACTTAGCATTTAAAGAAGCTTAAATCTGAAAGGTCCCAAATAGAATACGCCTTATTATGGATCAATGTACATTGCTAGTTTACCTCACCTTTGTCAAAAGAGGAGACCCCTAAAAAAGGAAGAAGCTGTACTGGCAAAAAGGTGCTTCTGGACATCAGAACAAGAGACTGTTATCACAAAGGTGCTTACTATATATAGTGGCCCTGATGCATTATCACACACTATTTATAATGTACAGTATTGTCTCTATATTGAAAATTTATGTCCATTGAGGGTTTACATAAGCTTAAATTCAGAAACCCGGAATTAAAATATCCATTACTATGAATCAGTGTATTAATTGCTAGTTTACTTTACTGACACTGGCCTTATCAGTTTTAGTGCCCGACCACCTGTCCATGCATATAAACCGTCTCAAATCCTAACATGTCCAACAAACTGATACAGTGAGCATCTATTGTAGGAGGAAAGGAGGGCTCAAAGATCAAAAACTTCCCAAGTTATCGCATCTGCAACCTCGCCATCGCTGAAAGAGATGGCTCCAGAAAGGGAAGATTATGTACCAGCAGCAAAGGAATTCAACTGGTCACCATCACAGGAAGAAGAAGAAGACGTATGCTATTATCACAGAGGTGCTTTATTCTTCTTCTGGCAAGAAAAGGTTGCCTATTTTTTGAAAGTATATGCCCCGAATGACTGGTTTGAGTTTCTGAGATGACACACTTTCTGATCTGAATTTTAGGACAATTTTGGTTCATAGTACGAGCAATTAGACCAAATTGGCTTGATAAAGTGAGGAATAATGAAGAACTACTAAATATTTTCTATATGCAGGTGGAAATGGCTAATTGGTACCTTAGATTCAGGGTGGTAGTGGAGAGGAAAACGTGGTTCATGCTCCAAATGTTGGGGCTGGAGGAGGCGCCAATCAGGCGCAAGGTGGTGGCGCCGACGCTGTATTATGCTATGCATGCCCCGGATCATCTAGTTTCATCAACCTTGAGGCACTCAACAACCACACCAAGTCAGTACATCGTCATAACAAATTCCTGTGCCGTGTTTGCAACTCCAAATTTAGAACTGCAGCACAACTTTCCGCCCACCAAGAGGAATATAATTAGGGAGCTGCAAAGGGGTCCAAATCTTTTTTTTTTTTTTGGGTGCTGACACGCTGCCCCCAAACTGCCCCGGAAAAAAAAAAATAAAAAGATATATTACAAAACGTTATAAATAAATTTTTGGAACAGATGGGCAGTTTACAAAACGTTCTAAATGAATTTGGACAGTTTACAAAACGTTCTAAATGAATTTTTGGAACAGATGGGCAGTTTACAAAACGTTCTAAATGAATTTGGGAACAAATGAGAAGTTTACAAAACGTTCTAAAGGACAAAAAGACTATTTACAAAACGTTGTAAACATTCTAAAATACTCTCCCTCTTTCTCTCTCTCTCCCTCCCTCTCTCCCTCTCTCCCTCTCTCTACCAGCGCATCAAGAGCTCCGGGAGCAGAGAGGGGGGAGTAACATCTTTATCTTTTTTTTTTTTTCCCCCTCATGGAAAAGCCCTTCTTTTACTTTAATCTGAACCATATAAATTTTGTCGAACATCAGAGTTAGCCTATGACTTTATATTTCCTTACATCTAAGACACTTTAACTAAACGCCTTGCTGCATCAAAACACATGAGATCCATCGTTGGAGTCTGCCCTCTTTAAAGAGTTAAAGACTGATAACAATTTCTTCAATAGTGCAATCACACATTTGTCAGCAATCCTCGACATGACTGTCACTGGGACCACCAACAGATTATATAGTAAGAGAAAAAGGATTGAATTTGAAAATTGAAGGCATCCTCAGCAATATGTAAAGTTACAGGACACATTGACATAGGACCAACTGACATTTATCCTAGCGGGATTGGCCTCAAAAAAATACTGTGCCTGTGCAGCAAATCACACAACTTCTGTGATAGTTTACCAAGTTTGATTGTTTCTTTGTTCTCTTTTGGTTTTTCTCCGAAAGTGAGATATATATGGTACAGTCGATATGATCAGATTATAAGTGCCGGAAGCAATATTAACAAATTAAAGTTGGTATTCTTTGTTAGTGATGGCTTTTATAAATCTAACAAGTCCGCAAGTGACTGTTGAAACGACTATCCAAGTTTCTGGATTATAAAATGTAAAGAAGTGGAAATGTAACAACATTGGATTAGATATTCTGTACAAAGCAAACTTACATTGGATAGTTTGTAGCAAACAGTGGTAAATGCACCTATAAATAAAACAATCAACTAGTTCAATGCAACCTTTCATACCCTTATAAATTGCTTTGTTAAACAAAACCAACTTCATTCAGCAAACAGTTGAACCTCACTCAATTACATACCCAAGTTAAAAGTATTCCATGCCAAGATTGTTAACTTAGATAAAAAAGAGAGTGGTGGATGAACACGACTTTGAGATGAGAGAAGAGATAGATTAATAAGCTTCCTTTGTATTATAAACTCTTGTATCTTTCTTACATCTCACAACAACATGATACATCTCCTTTTGTAGCCTAAAACAACAGAAAACTTTAGAAATTCGTAATTAAAAAGAGAATACAGAACAGCCCCTGTGTCAACTGACCCCTCTCCACTAAAACTTTAATAACTCTTTATAGAGAGCTCCAAACGCCTTGGAATTTCAATCATTGGAAACTATACTTAAGACCTTTAAAAACCATAGGTCATTTACAAAAGACAATAAACGTTTACCACTTCAAATGTCTTTATGAATCCGCACCAAAATACAGACTGCTGCTGGCTGCTGTTGGCTACTGTTGTACTTTAATTATTTTCCACTATAAATACATCACTTAATTTATTACACAAATTAAGTTTATTATTTCAACAAAGATGCCCTCATGACCATGGCAGATGCCTCATTTGCTCTTTTTAGTCTCACATCTAGCGGCTATGAGCGAGTTTCAAAATATAACTAAAATACCTGTGTTTAGTTGGAGTAGTCCCAATTCCAACTGTTTATTTTCAGGTTATTCTGGATCAGACATGAAAATTCTAGTGAAGCCCTCTAAGAGAGGCGCTTATGCGAGGAACTGAAATCACAAAGCTCAACAAGGAGGATCTTAGGCCGTTAAACCTGAAAGTAAATATTCAACTTTTACAATCCAGCATATGAATATATATATGATTATTGAGCTAATCATAATTTAGAAGCATTTCTGTTGTACCTTGCAAAGGTTAAAAAAAAATTTTCAAAACTTTTACACAACATAAAACATCCAGAAATCTTCTTCTTCTTTTTTTTTTTGAGATAAAGATGAGGGTAATGCCACTCAAATTTAAATGTCTATAAAAGACCTCTCATCCGGGTTTCGAACCTGCGACCTCCCACATGAAGAACGTTGCCCTTAGCCACTAGACCAACGGCTGATTCTTCAGAAATCTTCCCTTTAATTATATTCACAAAGAATGTCAACTAATACTCTTTCTATATATATATATATATATATAGGCAGGGGATAATGGGTATTTTTAAAGATATTATCTTCTGTTTCTTAGCTTATGCACGAATATTTCTTAATCTTGTTGTGTGTATGATTGCTCGTAGTATGTTTGGATGAATGTATGAGCTAGTGAGAATAGCCACTAGCTAACACCAGAGTTTAGAATAGCTGCTAAATCTGGGTTTGTTGACTTAAATGGCTACTAATTGATTTTGTAAAAAATTTACTCATCCAAACAAAAAATATCAACCAAGAATTAATAGTTGCAAACCCAAGTTGGTAATTTTCTTTTTTTTCCACCCCATCCAAACACTTTTGCAGTTCTCCTTAAATGTTGTAAGACTTGTTCTTCATTTTTTTTTTTCATCTGATAGAATATTCTTTTGATGTTTCGTAGGATTTTTAAAGATTCTTTACAGGAAATCAAACCTTCTGTTGCCTTAAGCGAATTAGGTGTCTAACTATATATGAAGAAAGGAATAAGCAGTATGGTAGCTCTAAGAAGTAAGAACTATCTTGGTTTATTTGACAAAATAAAAAGAAAACTGTTCGATTGCATCTGGTACGAAATTACATAGCAAGAGAGACTTGTGCTGAGGTGGTTCAACTCTAAGGGTCCGTTTGACAAATCAAGAAATAGCAATAGAATAGTACCATCTGATTAGTAAAAATGGATTAATGGTTGTTAGAAGAGTAAAAATAATAGTGATGTTTAGAGCTATTCGGATAGTGGAAATATTGTTTAGCAAATGACAATTGGAATAGTATTGTGATAAATATTTTTAGAGCTATTTTTAGTGCTATTCGAATAGCTATTCCGCTATTCGACCAAATAGGAGGAATAGCGGATTAGCAATTTTTTAGAGCTATTCGAATAGCTATTTTCTGTTATTGGCACATGGAATAGCTATTATTTTGCTATTCTATTCCAATTTTTGGTTGCCAAACACACCCTAAGTTAATGGTTAGATATCTTTTATTACAATTTACAAGGTACTTTTATCACATCTCGGGTATTGGTCACTCTCGGTTCAGGTTGATTCAGATTCTGATAATTGTCGGTTTAGGTCACATGATTCCGGATCACTTCGGGTTTGGGTTTTTATAGAGTAACGGGCTGTATCGGTTCGGATAATTTGTATTCAGATTCTTAATAATTGTGGGTTTTTTGGATTCGGATATTTTCGGATTCGGTCAATTACGAGTTCGGTTGATTCAGTTTTCATAAATTAACAGATCCGAGTCAGGTTCGTACATCGGGTTTATCGGGCGGACTATTTCGTTCGGGTCAACTTTTGCCACCTCTGGTCATATCACATCCTCAAAATACAAAGTATATATATATATAGTTGGGATACGGTGATATGCATAGCAAAACTACGTTTTTGCTATGCGCTTGTATCTCAACAACTGTAACTCGGATGACCGATCCAATTCGACCGGTGCATTCTACATATCGAAAACTCATCGGATACTAATTTTTACTATTTTTGGAGATTCCTATTAATTTTTAACGATTTTTGAAAAAATGACCCTGATTATGAGTTCCAAATAGATTATTTTATATATGAGGATGGGTCCAATAACCATGGACTTTGGTGACCGTGGTGACCATTTCACTATTTATATATAAATTGACAAGTCTAAACCGTTAGATGTATTCTAAATCATTTAAATAATATATACACAAAAAATGATAAAGTTTTAACATCATTTCAATATTCATCAAAAGAGGAGAAAAAATCATAAAATTTGAACCGTCGATTTTTGTTAATGCTTGATGCATATGTAAATGAAATCAAAATGATATAATTATTTGTATACACATAAAACATGATATATACAACACATTCTATCAATTAGTTTTGTCATTTAACAGTTTAAATTGTAGTTATTTCAGATTTAATTTCACTGTCACCGATCGGTCACCAAAAACATGGTTATCCGATCCCTCCTCTTTATATATATATTAATGTTAATGTTATGAATATGGGGTCAATATCTCCATATTTAAAGCATGCACATGCGCATATATAATCACTATTACAGTATTATTTGATTGGGCATTAATTATATCAAATTATTAATTATGAGCCTTACATTTCGTGTCCATGCCTACCTTATAATGTTGCTTCCTTGCAGCTTCTTTTGAAATTTTAAAAAAATAATGGGGGGACTTAATTTCATTTTCTATACTTTTCGTTCTAAAAAAATTAATTGTCACATAATTAATTAAGTTGGTTTCAACTATTAGCTCCGTATCATTTTTGGGAAAAATGCCACGATCACTACAACAAAATAGACCATTTGCAACGCCCTATTTATAACGGTTATAGTTGATAACAACTGCTAAAATGGATCTGTATTGTTGGAAGACTCAACAGCGGGTTTTTACAAACGACCATTGTAAGATGCTGTCGTCATTAATAACATGATGTGTGATATATATATATATTGTTTGATTGTCTTTTTTATGCAAGATAATATATATGCTATATATTTATGTATATTATATAACTTAAAGCTAAACATGTCTTAGAAATTGTTAGAAGGTGCTGTAATATAAATTCAAATTCGGATAGGTGCTGTAATATAAATTCAAATTCGGATATGATTTTATATGATTTTGAACTTAAGCTCACACAAGGCCTTCATGAATTTAAACTCACCGTATATTTGCTCTACTAGTAAAGAGCCCACGCCTTGCTTGGAGCTGAAATTGTTATTTCTTATAATAAATTTCTAAGATAATATGTAATGGGCCTTATATTGAGAAAATTGATATGAGCCTTAAATTTTAATGGGCTGAGATATTAACGTCAACGGGTATTAATGTAAATCAATGGTTCTGATCTATCCAAGAAAATGATCAACGGTTCAGGTTTCTTATTTGGGAAAGATAGCCCTAGCTTTCATGTCATTTTTTTCTAATATGCTTTTTATATATAGTAAGGATTTATATTATGCAAATTTAATAATAACCAATTCAATCAGGCCAAAAAAATTAATAATTAAGGTAGGGAGTTGCAACATCGTAATATATATATATATATATATCCTGGTCCTAGGTTTTGAAAGCACATCACCTGGATGGTGTAATTAACCCTTTTTTTGCTACACTCTTAAATCATATATTTCTGTCATTTTACTGATAGATATACAAATTGATATCCGATTTTGATGTTTTTGGTGTTCATCTCATCATTTGTAATCAGTGATTGTTCATAAAAGCAAAATAAAATGACCGATGTTTTGGCCATATTACTGTATGTCAATGTCAACCAGCAACACTCTTTCTGGTATATGACAATTATATCAGTACGACTTGGACAAAAATAGAAAAAGTAGGTTTTAATTAAGTAGCTAGAATATCTGTTGTACCTTTGACAGGAACATCTTGCGTCCATTGAAACATCTTGTGTCCATTGAAAAACTGTCCATACGTACATCAATCCATAGAGGTGTACAGAATGTAACAGATGCATCCCGAAATGTAACATATGGACACTATGGAGTATTTTTTCTATGGACGCTAGGTATTACTTACTCTGTATATAGAATTGAATTTTGATGTTCGAAATGAATATTGTGTCGAAGAGAATTGATTATTCCACATATTTTTGAGGCTCAGGTTTTTTAATTTCAATTCATCTACACCTCTGACATTCCATATTTAATTGTTTAGAATTTACTGCATAATAATTGAATAAAATTAAGTAATTAACCACCAGTGGTATTTCTTAATTCTTAGCAGAATAGAAACCGGAGGTAATTTAAAGTAATCAAGTATATTTTAATTTTTTCTTCTTCTCAGAATGAATTCTCACCAAATATCCACATAATTTTTAGCAGAATGTTATATTTCGAGATGTATATGTTACATTTCGGAGTATATGTATTACATTCTTTACACATTTATGGATGTATGGATGGTTTTTCAATGGACGCAAGATGTTTACATAATATATATAAGAATCACAAAATAATTAGAATTCCTGACCTGTCTTAATTTGTTCTAAAACGTGTTCTTAATTTTTTTTGAAATTGCTAGCTACCTAGCTATACCATCTCTTTTTTTTTTGAGAGAATATACCATCTCTTTCAATAAAAAGAGGCTCAAAATGCTGCCACATCTTCCATTGCCTCTTAATTATTAATGTTTGTTGTTATTCTATCACACTCAATCATTTTGAACTTTTAGTATTGGCTCAATATATATATCTCAGCGGAATACATTTGTAGTTTTGTACTAAACATTTTCTATTAATGCTATTAAAAACAAATGGTACATTTTCTAGCTGTACCATGTATGTCCATTTGATATAACAAACATTTGACATGATGATGCATGTCAAGTGATTTTACATCAAATGGTACCCAATATATATATATACATGGTATTCTTAAATGTCCCTTCACCCTCATATATATTGTTTTCATTAAACAAAACTTTGCTCTTTTTCAACGTATATATATACTTCCATACTAAGAGTGGTTTATAGCAGTAAATAGTGCTTCACACTTATAAGAAAATATTTTTGTATGATTCAATTGTGTGTACACATAAAACGTCCATAGCTCATAAAAGTACTTGCATAAATCTTGTTTATAATCAATTATTACATTGAGTACGTGACACGAAAGTAAGATCAAGAAGTCCTATGTAAAATGGTATTTTTCTAACTTTTGTTGCTGCGAGCAAAATAGAAACTTCTGTTGCTGCGAGCAAAATAGAAACTTTTGTTGCATGCTCTCTTTTCCTTCTGTTTATTCTAGTATATATCCTGAAGCAAATGTAGAAATGTTTGGATCTTGAAGCCATGAATAATAAGAAAATTGTATACAGCAATAAAAAGTAAAGGACGCAAAAGAAAATTTAATTAATCCTTACAATTTCAATTTATGTGTTATCTGTGCGTGTTTTCGTATAGCAATCAAGAAAATGCCTAATTTAAGACTTCAATACCCGAAACCTTTTCCTGATCTTCATGCAACTAGGTGAAACCTCTGCGCTTCGCGGCGGGGTAAATACTATGTTGTGATGTTAATAATTAGGTAAATATTTTTATTTGTGACTGAGTACAAAAAGACATATTTACACGTATATTTCAAACTATGGCGTTCGGAGCATGATTTTCGCAAAAAAAATTATAAGTTCGGGATTACATCTATCTCTGAACGCCGGCGTTAAGTGTGCATACTTGAACGCCAATGTTTAAAAATAGGCATATTTCCGTCATTTGTATTGGAGTAGGCATAACTATCAAATTTGTTTGTTTTTAAGGCATAGACCAAAAAAAAAAAAAAAAACATATCTGCTATGCGTAGAGAAAGAATCGGGTTTCATATCCAGTTCTTGCGTATGTGAAATTGGGTGTAAAAAAATGGGAACTTTTTTAAGATCTCAACTTTATAAATTAGATCTAACGGTTGATCACAGTGGGTATGTTTGGATGGATAAAGAATAGCAACCTTTTTGGGTTAGTAGCTATTTTATTTACTATTCTATGTTTCAAAAGAATGGGGTTAATAGGGGTTAGTAGCTATTCTACTAATCCAACAAAAAGTTGGTTTAACTATTCCTTTAAATCTTGGGTTAGTGGCTATTCTTACTAACCCATCAATTTATCCAAACACACCCAGTAGGAGTAGCAAAATCTTGTATCACAGTAGCAACAACAGCAAAAAACTTTACAAAACGTGTTTTCTAGATTTCGTTCCGCAATTTTTTCTATTCTATCTAAGTAGAAAGCCAAAAACTGTATAGATTGCATGAAGGTAAAATCCCTACAATAATAGATGAAGTTTCTTTGATACATGAGAGACACCTCTCCATTTTAAAAACAAATGGACACAACTCGAACTTCCCTGAACCGTCGGATCGCGATATCCAACAGTCCAGAAACCCAAATCAACCACATTCCACTATTCATCCCCTCTTTAAAGGGGATATATTGGACAGCTAGTTTGTCCATCGGATATAATTAAAATCTGATCATTCCGAATCTTAATACGCAGTGATCATCGGATACAAAATCGAATCAGATCGATATTGGCACAGATTATACTCCAAAAATCCAAATTGGTTCGTACAAAAGCAACATAACTTTTGTTTCGACTAAAAAACTTATAAAAGGAAAACGAGCATCATTTTTCATGTAAAAAATAATGAGAAACATGGAAATTAATGTACGTTGTTTCTAGGCAAATTCAACAGAAAGCAGTACCCGGATTTTAGAGAAAGCATGTGCAATAGAAATTGGGGCTTATATTGACCCCTAATTCTCGTTAAAAGAAATAAAAAAGGTATCATGTGCGAGCAAATAAAAAACATTTAAATTCTCTGCACATTTATACGGTCAAACCATATATGCGATGCATGTTGTATTTAAATAGAAATATAAATAATATTATGCCGACATCGCGAGATTATAAAATCTACGTATATATATATACTGCAAAAAAAAAAAAAAAAAGAGAAATTTTACAAAGAAGAATATGGATGGAATTAAGTCGATTTGAGTTAGCTTATTTGGACTCTTTTAACTTATTTTGAGTACGATTCCTGTGCAAATATTAAGCTGAAAGTCAATCAAATATTCCGGCTTAAGTCATTGACTCATTCAAAATCAATATATCCTCAATTTTTACACACCCATTTCTGAGAAAATTTCATAATACGTAGCTATATATAAAATAATTAAAATACCAGAATTCTCTTTTAGATTAATTTGAATTCAATATTTCTATAAGTACATATACTATATTATATTATGGATGGACACTTGAGGTTGAGTAATTAACATAACCAATTATATTATTTATATAGAATTACGCGAGTAAAATAAGTATATATCAATCTTGAGCTTAAGCTCACGGAGCTCTTCAATATATGAGAGCACCTTAAAAAATATATCAAATTAATTCTGGATTTCAGTTTATAGGCTTCAACATCTTATTTATATCAAAAGCTTATGATATACAAAAACTTTCCATTTTTGAAAATTTTAAGTCCTTATTTGAGTTTTTTTTACAAGTTACTATACAATATTAATAAACTAATCAATATTTTATAAATCACATTTAAGAATCTCATACCAATATTTTTAAAATTCTCAAGAAGGAAAAAAAAAGTTTGTATTCCATAGTATTTTGATATAAAGAATTGATTGATTCATATAAATTGAAACTTAGAGATGATATATATGATATATTTTTGGAGCTGCGTTAATAAAAAAGCTAATGATTTTATAATTAAAATGAAAAATAATATAGAAATCGGGCAAACTCAAGCTAGCTGCTAGCCAAGACTTTGATGATCAAGGCACCATCTCGAACTATATTAATTCAAACTAATCCTTTGTTGACAACAAATTATAGACTTTCTTTGTGTTTCCGTGTTGGTGTTTTTGGGGATTGCGAATGTATCTTTATTTACAATACGCATGACAGAGGGCCACGTGTTGCCGTGTAGGCAGAGAAGAGAGGCGACTTGACCACCTGTCAGAGGCGAAGCCAAAGGGGTTTTGGGATAAAAATATGCTGCTTTCTGAGAAGAAAAGCAGGGCCTGCTTTTCCGATCGAATAGTCAGGATCGGTTATCGCACCAATCTTAAAGTACTTCACCAACTTCAGTGTTTTTTGCACGGAGCTCAAAGTACTTCGATGTTTCTCAACTGTCGGATCGAGAAAAGCAGATGATTCCGATCCTTTTTGGGGAGCCATGGCCCCCTCTTCACTAACAATTAACAAATATATGTCATCCAATTGCCCCCTTTGATCTTCAGTCCAATCGGCCAATTGGTTTTTTAATACTTCAAAATTGTTAAAAAAGTGTGATAATATTATAGTGCATTTATCGAAAATCTAATTAATTTAACAAAATATATATTTTTATGTTATATAATTACTAGGGAATTTAAATTATGGATACAATTTAGTAAATTTCATTAAAATATTGTATTAATTTTCATTTGTAAGGCACTATCAAATATAATTACAATTGAAACCATGTATCTATTTTTTTTAATTTACTTCATCTATTTTGACCCCTACTTATATATAATTTGTCCTGGCTTCGCCACTGCCTCTTGTAAAATTTTCTTTTAATTAATTAATATATACTCTACGCATACTTTCAAACATATAATTATGTATGAAATTAAGAAATTTTGTCGCATTAATTTTAAAAGTATTTATGAAATCATGTTAATATTCTTCTTAATTATTTTCTTTACATATATATAAGTGGCCTGACTCCCCACCAACAACCACAAAAGCCACTAATATCTATATGTTGCAAGGAGAGTCCATAACATGACACATGATATCTATCTATCTATCTGCTGGTGCATCGCTGTTTGTCTCGTTTCATATATGTGTAATTGCTAACTTGCTATATATGTATATATACATGAGTACCTCGTTTGATTTGGAAGTTTATACATATTAATTCATAGTTTTGAACGGATCTACGCACATGTTAATTGCATATGTATTTGCATTTGCCAACTACCTTGACAACATCGTGCCTGCCTTATTCAAACCATAGATACGATGGATCGATCTCGGCAACCAGCTGTACATGTACGTAGTCGTACCTATATATAACAAAAGCATGCAGGCCGGAATATATAAAAAAAACATCAAGCATCCACTGAATATATACATGTCTGTAGTGTACAAATTTTGTAACAGCTATACACACCAATTTTGTAACTTATAAAGTCTTTATAGATGTGTTCATATATATATATAGAATAGACGCTTGGTATATAGCACTCCTGATATAATACATAGAACACCTCCTAATTAAATTTGTTAATTATATGGAGGAATCAATTGAGAAATGGAGAAGGGACACTTTTATATAGAGAAACATGTAAAGTCCACCCTCTATAGTATATAGGCCACCCATCCACTCCCTCTCACAATTCTGACACATGACACCACGTGCACCCATGTGCTTAGCACAGTTGCATAAATGTTTACTGGAAACCGTTATGTATCTGTTCACTGCAAAATGATATATATATATAGAGTTAGGCTGCAATAATATGCATATCACGGTTTGACCATGCTATTCGGTCCGTATCTCCGTTTTCGGTGTCCAAATAGTCGATCCGAACCGCTCAACATAATCTTTATATCAAAATATACTAGCAAACCAAATTTTATAATTTTTAAAAATTTTTTGCTATTTTTAATGATGGGGAGAAAATGACTACATCCAAGGGATCTGGTTTATACAAAATAGTGATATTGTCCCCATCATTAAAAATAGTAAAAAAATTCTAAAAATTGGTTTGCTAGTATATTTTGATATAAATATTAAGTTGAGCGGTTCGGATCGACTATTTAGACACTGAAAACGGAGATACGGACCGTATAGCACGGTCAAACCGTGATATGTATATTATTGTAGCCTAATTCATCAGAAAGATATAAATGTTCACTAAAAAATGATATTAATTGTTCATTATAAAAACGATAGACCGGTGGATAAGTGAAAATGGTGGACACTACCTATTACTATTTTATATAAGTTGTATAACAAATTAAGCAGGCCGGTAACCAGCTTAACTAATTAGTAATACGCATGTAATGTTTGCCTACTTCAAAAAGAGTAACACACGCATGTTTCCACTTTCCACTCACAAAAAAAAAATCAAATGTAGGCCGCCTTCAGTCCAAAAAAATATATATAAATGTAGTTGTCAACAGTGTGAGCTGTGATTAATTAGCATTAATACAATACAAGTATATATATATATATATATATAATTATATATGCACTCAAGGGGATCAGGCCGGTTTAATTTTCCACCCTTGACAAGTATATGGCTTCTCTTTTTCCCCCTTTCGATCTCCCCCTCCTTAATTTCTCTGTATATCATCTGTGATGATCAGGTAACACAGAATATCATCAGCACACTCTAATTTGGGGAATTTTTCTGATCTGATCAAGTGTTCAAACAATCAATGGATTTTGTGGATTGTTTGCAATCTATGGCACCATTCTTGTTGCTTGTGTTCTTGATTCTGAAAACTGTTTGTACATACTTCTGCGACAAGCGTCGGGCGCAATACTACGGACCGAACACTTACCCTATCATCGGATGTATATTCGCGTTCTACAATAACCGGCATCGCCTCTTGCATTGGTACACCGAGCTACTCGCATCGTCACCCTCTCAGACTGTTGTAATACAACGGGCAGGCGCGCGTCGTACGATTGTGACAGCTAATCCGAGCAACGTCGAGCACATAACGAAGACTAACTTCTATAACTATCCGAAGGGAAAACCGTTCACTGAGATTCTCGGCGATTTGTTGGGCACAGGGATATTTAATGTGGATGGAGGTCTGTGGCATGTGCAGAGGAAGCTCATAAGCCATGAGTTCACGGCACGTGCAATGAGGGAACTTCTCATTACAACACTGGAAAGCGAGGCTAGCGAGCGCTTGTTACCAATTCTAGAGTTGGCATCGAAGGAGTCTTTAGTTGTCGATATGCAAGAGGTGTTGAAGAGATTCACATTTGACATCACATGTAGGATTTCACTAGGCAAAGACCCGGAAAGTTTAGACCCCGAATTCCCCATTTCGAGACTTGCGAATGCATTCGATGCTGCATCGCAAATAATTGCAGCGAGGGGATCGGTGCCTGTGTCGGCGGCGTGGAAGATTAAGCGGGCATTTAACCTTGGCAAGGAGAAGCAACTCAAGGAAGAGATTAAGTTAATCCACGAGTCGGTAATGGAGATCATCCACAATCGAAAGAATGAAAAGGAAGCACTGCATAAGAAGGATTTCTTGTCAAGGTTAATTGCGAGCGGTTTCAACGACGAGGCGATACGGGATATGGTTATAAGCTTCGTAGTAGCGGCTCGGGACACGACTGCTTCAGCTCTCACTTGGTTCTTCTGGTGTATGTCTCAAAACCGAAAAGCCGAGGAAGACGTTATAAATGAGGTAACAATTAATTTATATCTAAAGAATTCCGTTGAATTAATTTTCATCGCAAGGACGACTTAACCGGTTTATGTTATATTAATCAGATCAATGCCATGTTAAAAGAAGGCAAATTTGAGATAGAGACGGCAAAGAAGATGCGGGTGGTTCACGCGGCGTTCTGTGAGACCATGCGGTTGTACCCACCGGTCTCATGGGACTCGAAACATCCGTTACACGACGATACATTGCCGGACGGAACGCGTGTCAAGCGGGGCGATAGGGTCACTTACTTCCCCTACGGCATGGGGCGAATGACGAGCATTTGGGGGGAGGATTGCTCCGAATTCAAACCGGAGAGGTGGCTACCATTAGAGGAGAATGTTAACAGCATCACCTCTAACAATGGCAATATTATATCTCCATTCAAATACCCCATATTTCAGGCAGGGCCAAGGACTTGCCTAGGCAGGGACATGGCATTCTTGCAGATGAAATTCGTGGCGTCCGCCGTGTTACCCAAGTTCGAGTTGCAACCGGTGGACGCCCGGTTGCCGGTCTTCGTCCCGCTGCTTACGGCACATATGGGCAATGGATTGAAGGTCTTAGTAAGAAAAAGAAGAAATTAATTAAGAAGAACATTTTTTTTTTTTTGAGATAAAGATGAGGGTCAAGCTACTCAAATTTAAATGTCTATAAAAATAAAAGACTCTCCATCTGGGTTTCGAACCCGCGACCTCCCATACGGAGAGCGTTGGCAGGAGAACATGTTGATTTAGTCATTTTTTTAGATAGTTAGTGGTAGGTTTTAACGATAGGGACAGGAATGGTTTTATTTGACAGACTACCTTTTCATGTCCTTCTTTATAAAAAGGCATGTTTTCAATGAAATGAAATGGAATGGAATTGATTTGAATAGAAACGTCCGGGTACTTTCATATATATATTTCCGACAGAATAAATACACCAAATTGATGATTTAATGTTTGTTTATATACGTGTTAATATTTTGGTTGTTGACTGTCGCTAATTAATCAGTACTTAATTATTGTTGTTACTTGTTAGCGTTGCATATATCAATCATGTATTAAGCATGGTCATAAAATAATGAGACCGGTGAGTCATTGCATTTGTTAGTTATTTTGGAAAGGGAACTTATATAGATACTAAAAAATGATACCAAAATTAATACCAATTGTATTCGTATTCATGTTAAATATGTCAGTATTAAAATTAATTCATTATCAACTTATTTGTATAATGTATCTCAATACACGAGTCCGGCTACGGTGCTTCCGTAAACATTTCGGACCGAAACACTTATAGTCCAAATTTAAAAATCGGTCGTTCGAAATTTTTATCCAAATAGCTCATAATAATATTGGCATAATTAACTTGTAGAATCCCAAAATTTTCCATTTTATAAAGATTTTTGATATTTTTAATGATTTTTTAAAGATTGACATACAAAATTGATTTATTTTTAATTAATTTAAGAGCCATATTTCAAAAAATCAAGTTCCTAAAATGGTAAAAATTGGCATCATCCAACTTAATTATGTCAAGATTATCATGAGCTATTTAGATCAAAATTTCGGACAACGGATTTTCAAATCCGGACCATAAGCGTTTCTTTCCGAAATGCTTACAAAAGCACCGTAGCCGGACTCCTCAATACACTTTATAAAAATAAGTTACATGGTAAAACCAATAATTTAATGCGTACATATTTAATATAAATACTAATACAGTAGGTATCATTATTATATATCTGTACCATTTTTCCATCAAAAAAAAATGCCTCATTCAGCAAATGTGCGCGCCTTTAATGTGTGGCAATTAGAATAGAATACAATTACGGTACGGTTAGCTCGTTTAATAAATCAAGAGTCAAGAAATCCTTCATTTATTTAAAATTTATTTTCAAGTCTTTTGCTTCTTTTGATTTTGGTGGAATGACATGTACAAGGCAGATGTTTTGAGTTTTGACCGAGTGATGAACTCCCTAGCTACATCACTGTTTGTATATAATATGTTGCTTTCGAACATGAGTGGACAAAACGACCACGATGCTTCCGTAATATAGAAATATATATATATATATATCTAGTCTACGTATATAATTAGTTTATCGGACGGCTTTATTTTATTTTTGAGTATAAATAAAGTTTATTGTATTTAGGAAGTTTGTTAAGGCATGAAGTGATGTCATTTTAGTATTCGAAATTGATGGAAATAATGTTAAGGCAAAAATTCTAAAATACAATAACAAAACGGAAATGAATTTTATTGGGTACCAACTACCAAGTGAAACAAAGATGTTGCTATTTATCATGTTAAAAAAAAATCTTCTTGCTCCAAATGGCATAGTAGCTCAAGTGGTAACTTACTATGATGACTTTTAAGAGGTCATGGGTTCAATCCTCTATGTGCACAAAATATCTCCTAAAAAAAAATGTGAGATGGTAGAAAATACCCACTTTATCAAAAAAAAAAAAAAAAAAAACTTCTTACTCGGTATAAGATGTTTGATTTGAGTGATATCGGTACATGTCAATTGTTTAAGTTGTATTCAAATTAAAATACATTTTCTTCGGTGTAGTCTTGTGTCATATGGGTCAATTATTGTATCAAAATATTCCTTGGAAGTTATAAATTATGATGACATACTTATTAAAAGCGTTTATTTATTGATTGCCAAAGATATGTAAATAGCTACAAAGTTAGTTGTTAGTTAATTGACGAGCACGGTAGGTATAACGATCAGAATATTGCTTATTGTGACATGTAGTTTTGTCAGGATCTCTTATTTAGGTGTGGTTTATTATATGGGCTAATTCTGCTATGGATTGGATGAAATATGAGCTGTTCATTTTTCATAATCGAATGGTCACGATATATCTTTAGATACAATTAAAGAGATATGCTAGATCATAACCGCTCGATTCAAAATGAAAGGTTGCTTTTCCATCTTTAGATACAATTAAAGAGATATGCTGGATCATAACGGCTCGATTCAAAATGAAAGGTTGCTTTTCCGATTTTAATCATGCCACGTGTAATATTTTGCAACTCGTGTTCAGTTTATCATTTGCAGTGTGCTCAGTCTGTTACCTTGCCACTAATTTTAAATTGAACGTGAACTTGGATAAGGAAAAACAAACATATTGTAGCAAGTAGCAACTAAGAAAAACAAGTGTTAGATCCAAAATCATGTGATCTTGTCTTAAAGACCGGACTTGCACAACTAATGCATGCAATGATGCAACTAGCTCCGAACCTGCATATTTTATGGTGGCATGTGTTATTCGAGTCAATACCTACACTGAATAAGCAATGTACTCTGACAAGTGGTTCCAGATATAACATGCAAGGCCTTGTAACTGAAGAAAATCGTTACACCTACCGTTCTACTAAAGAAAATCGCTATCGAACGTGATCACCAAAGCACAGTAGACAGAACAGAAGTATTAAAATCTAAAACAGAAGCAAAAGCACAAAATGCACACAAAAGTATATTATGCTCTTCTGCTGATCAAGATCATAAACTAATTCTTGATTGGCTGTCTTTCAAAATTTCAATGCAGAAGCAAATTCACAAAAAGAAAAGGCAAGATTTTTGTGCTCATCTGCAGTTCTTCTGATCAAGATCAAAAGTTAACTCTTTGCTTATCTGTCTTTCAAGAACGACCCATTAGGTAAAAGATCATCCGACAAGTTTACTCCATAATAATTGGTTCACCGTTCACAGGATAGTGGGGCTAACTACGGTTGCAATTCATGTATAAGATTATAGCATACTAATAAACAACTGATGACAACGGCATTGAATAAAAATTACAGAAAAAGGGAAGAAAAAGCTAGACAAAGTTAACACCATAACTAACCATATAAAATAGCAACAATTAACATACAGGCAGCACAGAACAAGAAGCTGCACCAAGATCCTGAGTTAATCTACTAAATAAGACAAAATAACTATAAGGTAAAACACAACCTTGGTGTATCCAGAAATAATAAATAAACAAAAATGTCAGGCCCCCAACCCAAAATTAAGCATCCTGATTTTTCAACCTTGCGATCAATTCATCCTGAAAACAACAACGCAAAGAATTAGTCTTTCCATTGTTTTGTCAAGGTAAATAATCTATTTAAGAAAACAATATGACCAAGTTTCCCTTGGCGTGTGAGGAAAAAATGTACTTTGGATACTGTTTAATCAAGGACCAAAGGCATGAATAATTTGAATGCACATAATGATAATTTGGAAGTCCTAACGGAATACTACTCCATTTTAAAGTATCAAGAACAGAGCTACATAGGAGGTATTATCCAAGACAGTTGCTATCATACTGAGTCAATATTGCTGTTCTCTTCACTCCGTTGTATGGTCCCGAAGCATCATTTAAAATTTAGCCAAAAACAAAATTTGACTTTTCTAGAAACATGTGAAGACCACACAAACATTTCATACTTCTTTTCCTGATGTGCAATAGTATTATTCTTGCCTATCTACCCAGCGCAGTTTGAAATAAGATGCTATATTGATGATAGCTAAACCCATTCGAGCACAAAAACACAATACACAACCAATTCTACCAAAAATGATAGTCCAGATCCGACTATTGTGATTCTAGACCTTTGTAAAACCGATACCAGTGATATATTAATGTCTGAGTTCAATGAGGTAATCACAAAATCATCTCCCCCCATTACAATTTTTAAAAGAACAGTATCAGTGACAACATCTGAGGTGCTCATAAATCAACTGCACAGTTTCCAAAATAACTTGCCATATTTTTGCTGGGTGTCACAAACAGTCTGCATGGGTGGTGTAATGATAAGACATACTTGACCCCTATTTTTTTTAATCATCTGTACTACACAAAACATTTCTCCTTTCTCAATACAATTTTTGATGAACTAATATTAACCATATTTTTCACAAAAATTCTTCACTGTGATATCAAATACTTCAAAAATGTTAAAGTATGGTTAGAATTGTGATATGAAAAATGTAAATTATGCCGCTCAACCACCATTCAATGATTTCCTGTCTCTGCCATTGCCCATTAATGGCCTGTTACTTTTCTACAATCATATCAACTTGGAGATTAATTTAATCAATATCAGCAATCATGATCCAGTCTCATTCTTGGCACTTGTTTAAGCCTTATCATCACTTTCCATTAAATACAAAGCAAATGGCTTTGTTAAACTGCAATCCAAGCAATGTGATTCTTGTTGGTGAGGCAACATAAAACTGCAGTTTTCGCGAAAATGAAACCAAGGCGAAGTGGCTCTGGTTGGGTTTCATTTCTAGCCTACCCAAACACGTTTGTGTAGGCTTGGTTGTTCAATTTAAAATTACAATCCGTATATCTCTAACAACTGCATCACCTATCACTTCGCCATTTAATTATAATCAGAAATTAATCTCAAAAAAGTTTTGATACCCTCGTTGTTACTCTTTTTTGTTCAGGGATTCAGGTAATGGACTTTCATTTTTGTAGTTTCAACTACTGGCTATAATTACAGTAATACTATCAGACAAAACTGAAATTTTCAAGAACCAAGAAAGTATATGCATTTTTCAGCTTTAGCCAAACGAGAAAAGAGGAACACAATCCAAATATGCAAATAAGCTAGATAAGAAGCATACTATGTGACAGTTGCAAATATAACAGTTATAGTAAAAGTAAAATGTGATACTTATAACTTGCCTTTCGACCTTTAGGAGAAAGGCCTCTCTCCTTGAGGAGGGCCCGCAATCGCTCGACTGTTAAAGATTGAAGTGTCTGCTCTGAGAATCCCGAATTTGAAGCTAGCAAAAAGAAAATGATAAAAAATAAGATAAAAAAAAATAATAATAAGTTGGGTCTTAATCTAAGAAATTAGGAGAGTAGATTTGTAATTGATAACTCTGATTGCCATGCTCTCACAATACATGACCATTCATATTTTATAACAGCAGAGATAAAAGCTGCCACACATGTTTTTACTTCACCCTTTCTTATTAGGTGTAGAAGAGAGAATATTCGTTCAAAAAATAATCAACAACTATATTACTCAGCATAATTGCATTAAAAAATGTTGATAACTTGCAACCTTAATACTTGTGCAAAATCTTTTTTGATAGAGAGAAGTAAAGAATTTACCTTGTCTAGAGGAGCTCGTACCAGTATTAAGCCTTTTTGAAGGTACTTTGCTATCCAAATACCTTGTTGGAGTCCTGATCAAATTGAAAAAAAAAAATAATGATAATAAGACTTAAAACAACTCATTTAGTGTGTGTTCCATTTATATTTACCATAATCTATAAAACCCAAAAATCAAGCCAGAAACAGAGACTTCATAAAAGAAAACTCCACTTGGTAACAATTGGTGCTTACCAGTACACATAGTTTTCAGAATGAGTATGGAGGTAATAGCATATAACCATTTGGTATACATCTCATTTCATATAGTTGAAGAACGGGGAAAGTAAAATGTACCTTTTTCCTTTAGGAGTTGGTTCTTTTTTCTGTTTGTTGAGTTGAAGAGATCTTATCAAGATGTTTGTTGCATCTGTCTTTATTACCTGTCCCTCTAGAACATGCATAACAAAAGGAGAGAACAATACAAATAACTTAGTACTTTCTTCAAGTGAACAAAAGAGAAAGGAAACTTTTACACTAAACAATCTTCCGAAAGAACTTCCTTATCTAATACAATATATTACAGGAGAATATACATCTCACATGTAAAAACCTATTGCAGAAGTGGTGCTGTCATGCAAACCACGCCTAAACAAAAATGAGTAACAGCACCCTTTCCCATAAAATAGAAGATGGTTCCCAAACATTAACTCAAAGCATTAAATTTTGAGATTTTCAGTGCTTTGATGAATCAGGGAGAATTATTGAAACTTCTAAAGTTCTAAAAACATGCAAATTAAGAAAAAATGTTGCAGACCTGGGGGAGAGGTATCACGCAGACATAAATGTGTCTTAACATCCTGCCAAAGCAAACAAAACAAAAACAAGGAAAAAGTTAATTAACAGTACCTGAGGTAAAGGTCATTGCATTTTCGAACAAGTATATAATTATAATAAACAAAGGCAGAAATAAACAGTAAACAAAGTCTGCTGCTTTCAATAAACACCTCCTCTCTTCAAGCAAACTATAACTAACTCAAGTAACATAGCAGTTTCACTTTTAATATATACATTTGATTGTCAATTCTTTTGCGATTCCTAAAGTTCTCATCAATCAAAAGCATTTTTCAGAAAAATGTAGTCATTTAACCTACAAATACCTCCAAAATTTATAAAACAACAATGAAAATGAAGTTCTAAATTATCTCTTTACATTGTATCCAGACATCCAGTTACCATCTATTAAATTTGGTAAGCAATGGAATATAACTATCTGAGTATATGTATCAAGATCCTCATCTCATGAGTATATGTAAAGGGGAGTAGTCTTGGTGAAAATTTAGGATATATTTGGGTTATAGTAGGGTCTTTGGGATCATTCTGGATGAAATTACTGTGAAAAGTTCAAGAAAATGTTGTAATAGCAAGTGCTTGGTTGATATGATGCCTCTATACCTTTTAATAATTCTTCTTATTTGTGTCTTTTAGATGATCATGCAATGAGATGATGGTCTCAAAGTAATTTCACAGTAATTTCATCCTACATAGTCTCAAAAAACCTTACTATACCCCCAAATTCCTCCTAAAATTTCACCAAAGCCACTCCCCTTTGCATCATCAGCCACCCTAATACAAACCCTAAGGTAAAGATATGCCCATAGACGACAGATGATCAGTACATAATACATATCCCGGTCTACTGACAATTTCCGAGGGTTAGAACCGCAAGAGAGAGGGAACTACCATGCTGGTATTGAGTCCGAGGGTGAAGTTGCCCCGGGAAGGGAGACCGGGGAGGAACTCGGACGCCCCGGCCATGCTGGCCACCGCGCGCCGCGTGCCGCTGGCGGGTCCGCTCGAGCTCTCGGCCACCATGCTTCGCGGCCACTGTATGGAAATGGAAGAGAAGAGTGTCGAGCACACACTCGGATACTTTGTAGGGTAATTTATCTCTCTACTGAATCTCTTCTGAAGTTCTGATTGATTGTGTTTCCCCTTTTGGTTTTGGTTTTGTGATTGATTTCTGATTTGTGCGCGGGTTTGGGTTGGGTTGAGTTTGGTTCGTGGCTTGTTTTGCTCGGACTTGAAGAGTCGGCAGGTAACCCTTGCGAGACTCAGGAGGCTGAGAGGTGGGGCCTGGCTATCAGTCACTGCAGAGATACTCTCTCTTCATGGCATGGAGAGAACAAAATAACATAAGTACATCTGAAAAGAGAATTTTCCATACTATCTTTGAATTCCTGTACATTTTCTTTTCTTTTTTTTTCTTTGAACAAAGCCCTTTGAATTCCTGTACATTTTCTTTTTTTTTTTTTTTTTTTTTTGAACAAAGCCCGTTGGCAAACTCTCCCAATTATTTCCTGCCCAGTCCCTGCTAGGACTTGATCTCAGATCTCCACGGTAGAAGCCCATATCATTACCATTAGGCCGTAGCCTCGGTGACAATTCCTGTACATTCTACATCATGGCATCATTTAGCACAAGTTATGAAGACAATTGTGTTCTAAGTTGAAATGTACGTAAGTCGCACTTGCATGGTAAGTTGCAGCATTGCCTTGCCATGGTATGAACATCGGTAAAGGACCTTGGTACCAATTGGTACAGTGAATCAAAACACATGCTCACTACCGAAATCCGCCGTGACACCTTTTCCGACGAACAAGATCGAGTCCAGAAAAACACAAGGGAACATTGATGCGGCCTATTAGTTCATCTGCTGGAAGAAAGAACATAAAATGAACTAAGCCCAAAATTTCAATCCATTCCAATCTAACTAGGCCTAGAAACTTAGTTGATTTGTTAGACCCATGAATCCAAAACCCAGTTCTGCTGAACCCAGTCTGGCCGGCCCAAATTTGAACAGCCCAGTTAACTAAGTTACTTATTTCAGGATTCGCCATATTCTCACACATTATAAGGTCAAAACCAGTCTAAAAATTTTCAAATTGTTGTCTTCTACGTGCTGAAGAGCTAATTACATAAGTAGCTTACTAGCTTTATATGTGCTTTACATCAATTTCTGTGTTATTCTATGCATATTATTAGACCAGAACAATCTAAATGATTCAAATTGTATATTCTACATATTTATGGACTTATTTAAAAAAGATAGCAATGTTAATGCCAATTAAACACAGATTAACACTATATTGCACTCAAAACATATTAAATAGGTTATTTGTGCTTTAAATCAATTTCGCCATCCAACTTCCTGCACCTTATAAGGCCAAAACCAGCATAAAATTATTCAAATTGCATCTTCCACATGCTAAAGGACTTATTTTAGTAAAATAACTTTGTTAAGACGTCAATTATGCACAATATAACACTAAAATGCATTCATAACCCATTAGGTAGCTCAATTTGTGTTTTGAATCATATTTAGCGTCCTTTTGTTACATTACAAGGTCAAAACTAGTCTAAAACGGTTCAAATTGTATCTCATACATGTTGTAAAACTTATTCAAACAAAATAATAGTGTTAAATATTTCTTCTCAATATAAATCATCCTAACAGCGGACACCAAGGGCTATTTACTATTTACAAGTAAGACATTACACACATAACAGTAAAGTGACGGTATCAGTATATCTTATCACTCCCTTGTTCGTTTGTTCATAAAAAAACAATTAAAAGTTCTTCTATCATCTATCAATTGTAAGATTGATATTGTGTTAGCCCACAGAAATCTCTCCAAAACCACCTTGTTTCGGTTTGCTTTACCTTTTTCTCGCTTTCAAAGAGTGAGTTAATTAAGGTAGCAACAAAAGATCAGTGATGGCCATTTTGGAGATTCATTGGCAGGTGATGTCAGTGATGACATTGCACTGGCAATTTGGCATCCTGTTTGATACAATGATCTTCTATTGCAAATTTGCAATTAGCATCACATGTGCCGAGTTAAGCGCATTATATGTGTACCAGAAGAGTATCCGCACGCTGCTGCGGGCAATTTTAATTTTCTTTCAAGCTAAATAGGGTGAAAGAATCGAAGAGAAGTGAAGAGAAATAATGTGTTTTTGACTTTAGCAGTCAATACTTTAAAATGTCAGTCAGACAATTCGTCACTTTGATTTTGTGCTGAGGCAGAAATGAAGAGGAATACAATATGAAATTGATGCGATGTGGGTCTTTCGTTATTTGATGGATAGAGATTAAGATGTGAGTTAGACTATAACCATTAATGGAGGGTCCAATCCTTAGCTTTTTTTTAAAGGAGTATAAATATGGGTATAACCGTATAAGAGGAGCTAGACTAATGTGAAAACACGCGTTTGCATTTCGCTCTGAAATACTAACGGTCCAAATTATACTTTGTTACGTCCGAAATTTCGATTTATGGTTTCCATTAAATTCATCATATGAAAATACTAGGGGATACAAAAATTTTCTATTTTTAGAGTTTTTTAAGTATTTGTTTTGGGTTTTTCAAAATGACTATAAAATATTAATAAAATAGTGCTTGTTTGTACATAGATTTTAAAAAATTCGAAATAAATACTTAAAAAACTCTAAAAATAGAAAATTTTTGTATCCCTTAATATTTTCATATGATAAATATAATGGGAACCATAAATCACAATTTCGGGCGTGATAAAGTATAATTTATACCGTTAGCATTTCGAAGTGAAATGCAAACGTATTCACAATAGTTATACACGTATAAGAGATTTATTTTACTTCAAAATTGCCAAATCTTTTTGACTAATTTTATTTATAATATGCACTTAATGTTCAAAAATCTTCCGAATGTTTGTACTAGCTGAAAGTACTCTAAGATGATAAGCATGATATATTTTATCGGTCAATTACTCAATTTTGATGCTCTACCAGTGAAATTACTGAAATCCTTTTTTAATTTGCTAATTACCTTTCTTGCGCCATTTTTCAAGAATGATTGACTATTTTATTTCTCTTCATGGGAGATGGATATATTGTGGTTCGAACTTAAAAGTGTAAGAAAGCGGCACTGCATCATGCAGATATGCATTTGATTTTTGGCACACAAGAAATCAAGCCAATCTAATTGTAATTACACTTGACGATTCAAAATGTAATTTTTGGATTGTCAAGTGTAATTTTTTTTTTTTATTTTCCTACCACCTCAAAAAAAAAAAAAAAAAAAAAATTACACCTGACAATCCAAAATTTTCCAAAAACAAAACTTACAAGGACTTAATTAAAAGTAGCACTATAAATAAAAACTGAGCATCCAAATAATTCACCACAGTGTTCTTAATTTCTCATCAATGAAGTGATGAAATTATAAGTAGTTTGAGACTCTGAGTATTTGACCAATTAATTATTACTTCACTTATCATCGCTCAGTCTTTTTCACTCAGTTCATGTTTATGATTTTATAGTTTTATCCCAGTTACTGCTGGTCCATAATAAGGAAAGCACCAGAGGAAGGGAGGGAGCAAGTTATCGTTCTCTTTATATAGTATGCTCCATTTGTAAGCAAACCTCACAAAGAGGCTCAATTGAGAGGTGAAACAGATACATCAACATGAACAGAGGAATGCAGGGTTTAATAGGTCCTTCCGACTACGCTCGAGAGCCTCCTCGCCACCCTTCACTAAGGATCAATGCAAAGGTACAAACTTCTCTTTAATTACATGCTTCAGCTTAACAAAATACTGTAACAGTTTTAATTTACCTCTTCTGGCAACCAACTATTGAGTTGAAATCGTGTCGACACATCGGAATGACGGTATAATTAACTAAATTTTCACCATGTTTTTTTTACTGTAGGAGCCGTTCAATGCCGAGCCAACCAGAAAGGATGTTATATCGTCATACATCACGCCGGTCGAATTCTTTTTTAAGAGGAATCATGGCCCGATTCCCTTTGTCGATGACATTGGCAGGTCAATTTTCCTACACCATGTTTAGATTTTACTTATCCTTTATGATTCAAAAATTAAAATGTGTTTATATCATTATATGTATGTTAATTGGTGTTTTTCTTTGTAATGATGGCAGTTACCGCGTCTACTTTGGCGGCCTGATAGAGAACCAAAGCCAATTTTCTTTATATGACATCAAGTAAAATATTGCTCTGATTTTGTTCTTTTCTTATTTTTTAAGTTGTCTGTTATGTCGTATGTGTTTGATTAAATGCCTCAGTAAATTCAAGTTTATTTTGTGCAATGTAGGAAGCTTCCCAAGTACAATGTGACTGCCACTTTACAGGTCAGTTCCTGTTTAGGTTTTCAATTTGCTTTGTGCAATGTATATAGGAGGCCTTAGTCAATTTGTAATTGTGTTTTGGCTAACTAGGAGAGGAACTTTTGTTCTGTATGGTATTTGTAGCATACCGAAATTTTAATGCATTTGTTGGGAACAAACTAATTAGTGTGCAGGGAATAGAAGAACGGCGATGAGTAACAAAAGGGAAGTTCGAGGAGTTGGCTGGGACGTCGCCGCTCTCAGCAATGGTTTTATTTTGTTTTATCAAGTTTTATTTGCTTAAGGTTCATTAGCAGCCTAGCAGGCACTACATATGGTCAAATTAGTACAAGAATATCATTTGGGTACCAGAAAGTGGTACAAACTGGAAATTACAATTGGGTGCCACCGTTGACAGTACCCAAATGCTAACTTAATTTCCAGTTCAATCTTGTTAGAACATGTTGTTTTGGCTTTGTGTAATAAAACAATTAATGGCATAACATTTTAAATTAGATAGTTGTAAATTAAATATACTCCTTTTGTGAAACTAACAGCAACATGGGGAGGCGCAAAGCTGTGTGATGTGCTTAAGCTTGTAGGAATAGAGTATAACACACAGATAACACCTTCAGGCGGCAAACATGTAGAATTCATCAGCATCGACCAATGCAAGGTGAGCTAAAACCTTGTTTTGTCTTTCTGAAATCCAGCGAGTCATCTTTCTCATTTCTAAATATGTAATTTTCAGGAAGAAAATGGTGGCCCCTACAAGGCATCGATCCCTTTGCACCAAGCAACAAATCCAGTGGCAGATGTGTTACTTGCATATGAAATGAACGGGGAGGTAATATACAATCTTTGATAAAGTAATTTTAAGAAAATGCAAAGAAAAAATAAACTGAATTTAGTTTGCTGCATTTTAATGTCTGATTATCTTCATGAGAAGGTACTAAATCGAGACCACGGGTATCCTTTACGTGTGATCGTTCCTGGTGTTATTGGTGCGCGTTCAGTTAAATGGTTGGATCAGATAAACATCATTCAAGAGCAATGTCAGGTTTGTGCAACTAACAATACTTCGATAGCAATAGATACTTACTCATGTTAAATGTGGTGATAATAGTCTTTCACGGATATTTCTGATATATTACAGGGATTCTTTATGGCAAAAGATTACAAAATGTTTCCTCCAACAGTAGATTGGGATAATATTGTATGGTCTACTCGGAAGCCACAAATGGATTTTCCTGTTCAGGTACTAATTTCTTATAAAAATATCATACTAATTAAGAATTTAAATCAGTGTGTGTTTGTTAAAATATATGCTGATCTTTTTGAATGTTTGCCCGTAGTGTGCTATTTGTTCTTTAGAAGACAACAACTTTGTTAAGCCGGGGCAGGTCAGAAAAAATTTTCTCTGATCAATGTACACCTTTCTGTTCTTCATTTTATTCAAACAAAAATTTTAGAAAATCTTATAAAAAAAAATATTTTGTCAGGTAACGATAGCTGGTTATGCTTTGTCTGGAGGGGGGTGAGGAATAGAGAGGGTCGATATATCGGTTGATGGTGGCAAGACATGGATAGAAGCTTCAAAATATCAGAAGGATGATGCTGAATATATACCTGATGATATTGGCAGCGATAAATGGGCATGGGTCCTTTTTAAAGCAGTGGTCAACATATACGAGGACACGGAGATAGTTGCGAAAGCGGTACCTAAGATTTTTTCTTTTTTTTTTTTAAACAAAGAGCAAAGTGCAAATAGGTAAACTGATCATAGTGAATTGGTACTGGTAAAATAACCCTCTATGGAAATAAGTTAAATGATAAAACAAAACAGGTTGAAAATTAATTTAAATTCTAATGAAAAAAATTTAAAAGTTGAGCATTTTAGCAGCTGCTTGACAGTTTATGCACACGTCTATGAAATCTACTTGTACGCCTTCAAATTTCTTACTGTTAACTTATTTTCTAGGTGGATACAAGCGCCAATGTCCAACCGGAACACGTTGAGACCATTTGGAATCTTAGAGGCATTCTTAACACATCCTGGCACCGCATCCGGCTCAAGGTTGCCCCGTTGATTTCTCACATTTGAATGTACGATTAGGAACCCTTTATCGGTTGTTGTCATAGACGAGCAGTAGTAATTCTGCAGTGATAGAAGAGATTGTATTCCATATGACCTTGTTGCTTCTTTTGTTAATAAAAGCTCTTCTTTCATCGTTAATCATGAACATTTCAGCATTTTCTTTGTTTCCAATCTTTTCATCCTGTATTTGTTTCTGATCACTCTGACAACGCGCAGATAGATAACAAAGCATAGTTCGGGTTCTGATCCTGTTCTTAATTTCTTATCCATTGGATCATACTATTTGTTCTATTAATTTCTGATTAATACGCAAACCTGGTGGAAGATCATCTTGCTCAGCTACAATACAACACTTTAATTAGAAATCAAATGTTAAAGCAACAGATTAAAAAAAAAAAAAAAAAGCAATTCCTAATAACCAAAATTGTATCACAATTCACAAGCGCATTGCTCCCCTATTTGTGCCTGTTGAACTGCGCATTGGAGACAAGAACAATCATTTGATCTCTTACAAAGTTGCACAGGTGAATGAACTTATTTCTTTGGTTATACATTTTTTGGTCTTTTCTTAGTTTATACATCCTTGAAATAGGAGTTTACTTTGTGTTTTATTTATTCATAAAAAGGAACTTTATGTCTCACTCTCAGGCCTCAGAGTCTCAGCCTAAACGTTTTAAAAACACCATCATTCCTTTGGATAGTTTTGGACTCAATCAAGTGTGTAGAACAGAAAAGGGGCTTATGGGTCATGGCCATGGGCTTGAGGATCTAATTTCTAGAATCAGTAGATCGCTGTTGGGTTTGATTTATGATCCAAACGACAGCCCGGCCCGGCCCAGCCCATATTGTTTTAGAAAAGGCTGGGCCCGAATTCGCTGATGCACTCAGTAAGTTTTTGCTTTTTAGATGATCATTGATGGGTTGCATTCAATAGTTTATTCGTACTAGAAGCGTACCCGCATGCTGTTGCGGGCAACTTTAATTTCATTAAAGCTAAATGGGGTGAAAGAATCGAAGATAAGAGATGAGTCAGTGATTTGAGCGGAGTGAAAAGGTCAGTAAAACACTTCACCACTTTGGTTTGTGCTGAGGCATAAATGGAGAGGAGTATAATAAGAAATAGATGTGATCTCATCATTTGATTATTGGATGGACGGTAATTAAAGTACAAACAAGACTATGACCATAATGGAGAGTCATGTCCTTACACTCTTTTTAAAGGAGTATAGATATATATATATATATATATATATAAAGTGACAGTCAGACTGACATTTTCTAATTGATAATGCAACTTTTTTTTTTTTTTTTTGCTTAGATGAGTATAAATCAACTAACTATGTTCAAAAGAAACTTTTATGCGAGTTCAGAACAAAAGCAAAGAGATTATAATTAAGCCTTTTCAAACAAAAGCAAATCTCTTTGCTTTTGCTATGAATTCATTTACAAATGCAAACAATAATTTCTCTAACAAAAATTATAAGCCTGTTCGTCCGTGTAAATTTCACACAGAAATATATGACTATAATTTCCGTTTTAAGTTCTTACTTTTTTTAAAAAAATTTTTGATACAGCTAAGGCGAGCGCCTTTACCAAAAAGGCTGGAACCAAATTGATTCTCATGGTGGTTTAACCAAACGTCCAACCATGATAAAATAAAAAAAAAACAAAACAAAAAAAATACTGATGAAATTAATTAGTTAAAATAATATTCGATTTAGGTGGTATTAGGCTCAGCAGCCTGGCTGACACAAAACATATCCAATAAAGAAAAGTTTTATTTATTTTTTTTGTACCTAGAACGATATACTAATTAATACTGGCAAAACACTGAAATAGTAAAAAAAAAATGTGGGGGTAAAGATTAAAAAATTATTCTCCTGGTTAATAAATTAAAATCTTGTAGACATTTAAATTTGAGTGGCTTGACTCTAATCTTTATCTCAAAAAAAAAATCTTATAGAATTATTATTTTATCAGTTTTGCAACATAAATCTTTTCAGAAAGGGAAATAATATAGTGGCATTATGCTAGCCCAGCAGCAGCCAGAATACTATTTCCAATGAGAAGCAAATTCCAAATTCCTAATTACCCAATTCAACACTGGCTGTACTCATTTGTAATTTTCTGATTATGGAAACCAACCGAGTAAATTCTGCAATATACCAATCAGGGAAATAATGTTTAGCAAGGAGGTTTATCATATACATTTAAAATTTTGGACGAGACTAACAGTACCCCAAACTAAATCCCCACAAAAATCCTCCAAACTAACCTTCCGTTTTTGGCTAAAAGACGCGTCGGACAGTTTCCGAAAATGGAAAAACGCGTAAACTTCAGTCCGCTTGCGCTCCAACTTGCGCGCCCACTTGAGCGCCACACGTCACGCACGCTAAAAGCCCAAGAGAGCACAGCCCACCTGCGCGCCAAACGGTGTTTATATTTTAAATGTGTTTATCCAATTACAAATGTGTTTATTTAGATTTTAAATGTGTTTATCCAGTTATAAAAGGTGTTTATTTAGATTTAAAATGTGTTTATCTAGTTATAACAGCTGTTTATTTAGATTTTAAATGTGTTTATCCAGTTATAAAAGGTGTTTATATAGAGATTAAAGGTGTTTATCCAGTTATAAAAGGTGTTTATCCAGTTATAAAATGTGTTTATCCAGTTATAAAAGGTGTTTATACTGACATTAAAGGTGTTTATTTAGATTTTAAATGTGTTTATCCAATTACAAAAGTGCTTAGGTTTCGTACAAAATATTAGTATTTATATTGCTTACTAAAGTGTTTAGGTTTCCTACAAAAGTATTTAGATAAGAATAATAAGTGTCGCTGGATAAGATATTCGCAGAGACGAAACAGATCTTCAAAGAGAACATATCGTCGGTTAGACAAAACATATCACCGGAAGACAGCGATTCTCGGAGAGGAGCGGGGAAGGGGGGAGTGGAGGATGTGACGGAGAGGTGGAGAATTTGAGGTGACGAGGGAGACAAGACATATCGTTGGAGAGATCGCCGACTCAAGTGCGCAGAGCCAGCGGAGAGGGAACTTTGAGGAGAAAGTCGAGATGCACTCAGAGATCGCCGGAGGCGAGAAAGACATCACAATAGCCGGAGGTGACGAAGGGACTGCTCGGAGGTGAGGGAGGGACCGTGATCGCCGGAGGAATTGCGATTTCCGGAGGAGATGAAGGGGTTGCGATCGCCGGAGGCGAGGAAGGGATCGCCGAGATGAGAGAGAGAGATCCTGATTATGGAGAAAGAGAAAATAAAAGAGGAGTAAAATGAGGAAAGTGAGAGACAGAAAGAAAGACGATTCAATAATTGGAATTGTTTGAAACAAGTTAGGAGGCCGGAGAATTTTTTTGGGAATTGAACGTCCGGGAGTGATACTTTTTCTCTAAAATTTTGAACTGTATATTTTCAACAAAGAAACTTTTTTTTAATCTGTCCAAAACTCCAGATTTTAGAACATAGAACAACAATTTGTCAGCTTTAAATTTTATTTTGTATTTCTGGGCGCTTTTCTTATGAGCCTTTATTTTCTGTTTTATGATTAAAATTCTTGTACTCATCTCTTGAAAGTAATAAAAGATTTGCTGGTGAGATAATTAATTTGCTTAATGCATGCTAATTAACTTATAAGACAGCTTTCTACTAAGTTTATTTAGAATTAACAATTTAATAAAAATAAAAACTTGATAACCAAGTACAGTCGTTCTATTAATTAAATTAAGATACCAATCAGATTCTTATAATACAGGGGGAGCACGAAAAAGGAAGATATGCAGATACAAAAAAAAAAAAAAAAAAAGTTATATAAACAGAAGACTTGGTAAAAATTGATATATTTAACATTTTGTTTGATATTTTAATTTTAATAATATTACATTGCCGTCCTCTGTCGAGACAATAATCTAAAAGCTGTTTTCATGCTGTAACAGTTATTATATGCTATAATATTTTATATGTACAATGTTTCAAGTTGCAAATCTTTAGTGTCCCTTGAATTTTATTTCTACCAGCTCTATATATTTTATGAGTACGTTGCGTGTATTTATTTTATTTTAGGCGGCTTGAGTATCAGCCTTCGTTTATTTTTGAAAGCTGGCTAGTATATATGCCTATGGGCTTTTATCCAAAAAAAAAAAGAAAAAAAGGAAGCTGGCTAGTACACAAGCACAAAAGTCTCATGCCATGTGTCAATTAAAAACTAAACTAAAAACATTAAAAAATATGGACGTTGAAACATATAATAACATTGTACTTCGATTGAATTTTTTAACATGAAAGTTCTATCTTCCCCAAAAAATAAATCTTAGCCGTTGATTGTTTACTTATATTGATCACTACCGTTGACGTACTTTACCGTCTCAACCCATTAAACTTAAGACCCATATCAATTTTCTCAATTTAAGACCTATTACATATTATTTTAAAAATTTATTATAAGAATAAAAACAATTCCAACCTAGTTTTAGGCGTGGGCTCTTTACTAGTAATAATAATAATAGTAATAATAATAATGTAAAACACTAAAATTAACATGACACCCTAGCAGAATTGCTAATTAATAGGACAGTGCTGCTTGAATTAAGAAAATTCCCACTTTTGACACAAACCTACCAAGAAAATCAAATTAAGATTTAAATTCAAATTTTGGGTGTCCAATAAATTAGAATACAAATTTGTGGTATTTGATGGTGGCACAAAAGCATTTGACATTGGAACCCTTTATCTTATGAGGAGGGATCAAATAACCATATTTTTTTATGACTGATCAGTGACCGTAAAATTAAATCTTAAATAACTACATTTTAAATTTTTATATAACAAAACTAAATTGATATAATATGTTGTATATATCATATTTATGCGTATACAAAAAATTGTATCATTTTGATTTTATTTACATGTGCATCAAGCATTAACAAAAATTAACGGTTCAAGTTTTATGATTTTTTTCTCTTTTCTTGTTGACTATTGAAACAATGTTAAAAATTTACAATTTTTTATGTATATGTTATTAAGATAATATAGAATACATCTAACAGTTTAGAATTTTCAAATTAAGCATAAATAAAAAAAAAGTCACCATAAACATTGGTACCCATGGTTATTGGATCCCTCCTCTATAAACAATAGCACCGCTTGAAAGTCAGTGTTATTCTCTTTCCCCCCGTTTGGTAACTGATGTAAAAGTGATTTAACCCTTTAAATCAATTTTAAGTCACCAAATGTAAGTGATTTAAGGTGTAGTAAGTTAACACAGCTATATAGGTGTAGTAAACTAAATCACCAACATTTCACATCTTTTACACATAACATCAACTTTACTTCATCTATTCACTTCACTACCACCAAACACCACTAATTTAAGGTGATTTAACATTTTACTCCGTTTTAACTTACTACACTTACCAAACGGGGGGTTTACATTCAAATGTTTGTTTCGAATATATGGCGCACCAATGTTAATGTGGCATGTGCAGATATGCAGGGGGTCACCAGAGAGTACCCCAAACGCTACAGAATGGAGATAACCCACCACAATTCCAGACAAATGATAACATATGATGAAAAATTAAAACTCTGCTACGGACCCCAAAAAAAAAAAAAGAAGTTATTATAGATTAATGTCCTTTTCAGTTGTTAGAAAAACAAAAGCCTCAAATTCAATTGAGTCAAAATGAGTACCGTATTGTATAAATGGCTTTATTGGCTTAACAAGAATTATCTTATCCGTCCATCAGTTCCGTTTGTACTTGTGTTTAGGCCAACACCCAAGGACAACAGATAAAACAAAACAACACGAGGATGACCCACTGACCCACATACTTCCTACACCGTAATTTTATAAAGCGCCGCGTTTCTTTCTTTCTTTCTAAAATAACATTGTTGAGATCTAATCGTCAACATATATAATGCGAGATTAGAGCCAATAACTATAATCCAAATTTTCTGAGTGGTTGATCTGGATTATATAAATTTATTAGCCTCTAGTTTAATTGATTGATCTGGATTAATTGGCACAGTAATAATATAATTAAACAAATAGTAGATGTCGAGTACGTACGTTACCATTCAGGCTAATGCCTGTGGAATATATACAACAAAGAAAATATATGACTTGAGGGACCCCAAGATTAAAAAGATTGAAATCTAGTCAAGATCGATCATGTAAAGACAAGAAAGAAAATACAAGAATTTTCTTATAAATTTAGTAAATCGTCTTATTTGAATAAAAATAAATAAATGTTACCTAATACTAGGACTCTTGTACAAACTTCCCTTCAAATAAAACAACAACAATAATGAATGTGCATGTCAATGGTAATTTTTTGTTTTTCATCATAAGGAAAGCGGTCCCTCCTCCATCCAGGCATCCAGCACTTCCACTAAATCCGTAATTGCAGTCAAAGGTGAAGAAGACCCGAATTTTTTTAAAAATCGAAAATGGAAAGTTTATTTTTCGGAAAAGAGTAAGATGATCCCATTTTTTACACGAATAGATAGGACCGAAGGGATCCTTCGGTCCGTTTCCTAAGGGACCGAAGGAACCCTTCGGTAGGCTTTTTTTTTTTTTTTTTTTCTTTTATCACCCGTGCCATCTAATTTGGCCACAAAAAATCCCTACCGAAGGGATGCTTCGGTCCCTTTGGAAGGGACCGAATGGTCCCTTCGGTAGGGAATTTTTTTTTTTTTTGGCCGGCCCCCTCTCTTCTTCTCCTCTCTTCTTTCCCCTCTCTTCTTCTCTTCTTCTCCTCCCCCCACCCGCGCCTCTTCTCTCTTCTCTTCTCCCTTCCTCCATTGTTGGAACACCATGTTTTAATTTTTTTCTCCCTCAGACTTGTTCATTTGTTAGATCCGATTGCACCAAGCTCCGTATTTTGAAGAGTAGAATCCGAAACACCCCCCGATCTTATATTTTGACGAACATTTGAAGGTATAATTTTTTTGACCTATTTAATCCGAAATTTAATTTACTTTGTTTGTTGATATGGTAATCGTAAAGAAATTTAGAGGATATTCGTTGTTAGTGTTGTAGAGTTGTAATGTACCTTTTTTTTTAATAAATTTTGAGTATATTTGTATGTTATTGTATGGGTTGTTGGTTGATTGGTAATAGTAAAACCGAAAAAAAAGGTCTTGTAGTATAAATAACCGAAATTTTGATTCGGTACCGGATTTGTCGTATTGTCCAAAAAAAAAAAAAAACCGAAACCCAAAAAAAAAAAAAATGAAACCAAAATTAAAAAAAAAAAAACCGAATCCCAAATAAAAAAAACCGAAACCAAAATTGAAAAAATAAAAACAAAACCAAAATTGAAAAAATAAAAACGAAACCAAAATTAAAAAAAAAAACCGAAATCAGAATTTAAAAAAAAAAAACCGAAACCAAAATTCAAAAAACAAAAACGAAACCAAATTAAAAAAAAAAAACAAAACCAAAATTTAAAAAAAAATCGAAATCAGAATTTAAAAAAAAAAACCGAAACCAGAATTTAAAAAAAAACCGAAACCAGAATTTAAAAAAAAAAAAAACCGAAATTTACGAAAAAAATAAAATAATTTAGCTTAATTTATAGATATTATGGTCGTAGTTTGAATCAAAATTTGAAAATCCGAAATAAGAACCGAAATAGAGTGTAGCAAAATGTGAGCTGTGATTTTAACATCTTTTTAAAAATTGCATTTATTGTAAATTAACATGATATTTTGTACCATGCAGATGGACGAATTTCCGCAGTTTCCGCCACTATTGTTTGAGCGTTACCACCGATCGTCGATTGCCCATACCGAGGTAATTTTCTCTATGCATGCATTTAAGAAATTAATCTCTGCCCACAGTATGTTTTTTTTTTTAACTGTTTATTTGTACTAATAACTTTTGTTTGGTTTTTTCGCAGCCTCCCACTGTGCTGCAACGCCTCTCCTTTGAACGAACCACTCAACACATTTAAAAAATGTCTTCTCTACTACAGCACATATGGGGAGTTGTCTAGCAAGCCTGAATACATTGTTCAGTGATTCTGAGCCATTTGTTGTCATGATCCCCCATCTGTTCAGACCACCGTCAAGATAGCCCGCCCACCTCTCTTTATGTAACTCCTCTTCTGGAATGTCTTCTTCCGGTTGGGCTGGTTGGGGTCGGGGTTCCTCAACGGTTCCGGATGCGGACACGAACACAGTGCGCCTGGAACGATTTCGGTTCCCCCGGTTCCTGGTTTCAGTGGGGGCTGTACCAATCTGATCTCGGCGGTATCGTCTGGTACCAGTCATGTTGCCCTGGAGTATCCCCGCCTTCATTATGTAGTCGTATGCCTCCTGTTTCTGGTTTTTAATCTTCTCCAGCAGCTCCAAGCATCTCCATGGTTTTTTGTGCTTGGCAGCCACTCTAAATAGAGATTTAATTCTCTTGTTGAAGCACGTTTTGTACACATTTGACACAATGTACTGGGTACAGAAGCGGTGGACGGCTTCTCCAGCTGCTTCACACCACCCAAGGTGTGGCTGCTCAAAGACATTTCTGATAGCACCGTGCTGGTCGGAAATTACTGTGATCTTTCCAGGACCAACAACCTCTAGACGCAACCAATTCATGAACCATCCCCAATCGTTCGCGGTCTCCTCCTCAGCTACTCCAAATGCAAGTGGTACCAGCCGTTGTTCTGCATCATATGCACAGGCCATGAACAACTTACCCTTGTACCTTCCGGACAGAAACCCGGCATCGACAGTGATGACAGGTCGTAGGTACGGCCAAGCTTGAATACACGGACCAAATGCCCATGCAACCCTTGTGAAAATGTGAACGCCAAACCTATCGGATGGCACATGCTCCAACCTGAATTTGGTACCCAGTGTGGTTCCTTGTATGGCATTCAACAACGATGAGAGCATCTCGTATGACTTCTCCCAGCTACCAAAAAGATCGGCAATTGCTAACTCTCGACCTCTCCATATCTTGTTGTATGATGGATGGACAGTGGGAAACCTTAGTTTTACTAGGCCCCTGGCTTCAGTCACTGACATCTCCATGTTAGCCCTCAACTGATCCCTGATTGTGTCAGCAACCAGTCTGGCAGTCATTTGCTCGTGATCTAATCTGGTGGCACTTCCGTAACATACATGCTCTTCCCCCAGTGTTCCAATTTGCCATGTACCGGTATCATTTACCCTTGCATACAACCTCCATCGACAATTTTCATCCTTACACTTAACAACGTACATGACTTTGTTGCTATTTACGGTCTCAAGTGTAATGTTTTTCTCTAAGTGAAACTCAGCAAGTTTTTCCTTGAGTTGCTTTTTGGAGGCAAATTGCTGGCCAGGACTAAATTCGCCATCAATTCTTGGGGGTTTGCGGTGGAATGGCTCGTCGGCAATTGGCATGGGCTCAGTATCTCTAAACTGACGGCAGGGATGTTGCAACCCCCGGTTTATGAAGGGGATAGATGATTGCCACTCCTTTACTATATTCTGGATGTCTATCTCATCCTCGATATCCTCCATGGTCAAATCCTCCCCATCATCAGAATTCACATCGGTATCTTCCTCATCCAAGTGCCAGTTCTCAACATCCCCCTCATTGGTATCGGCCGGTATTGAGTCTTCTCGGGCTGAGGTGTGCGTTGTTTCCTCGGTCGGAGCTCGATTGCTACTGCCGGGAATACTATTTGGACATGGGTCATAACCACCATGGGGGTTGGGGTTTAGTTCAGATTCAACAACTAATTCCATAGCTCTAAAACCAACAATTGGACATGCGGCCGACTTAATCATCTCCCAAGTCTGCTCGCAGTCAACCCAAAAAAGAGTGAAAAAGTAGTTACCAGAGCCTGGTTGTGCAGTGTTGATCCGTGCTCTGATTTTCAGGTGGAAATGGCTAGGGAGCAAGTTCAGAGCGGTATGGATTTGCCTCCGCACCTCCTCCAGGGTTACCCAATCATTGACAGGGATAGTACACGCAGGGGAAATGTCGTAATTAACTCCAGTAGGTGTATTGAGGATCTGACCTCCGTGGAATACATTAATGAGTATCATACTCATTTTTCCTACGAGAAGTACATGAACAACCTAGTAAAAAATATAATCTAATTTTATACAGAAAAAAAAAACAGATCGGAAAAAAAAAAGGTACCAGCGAGATGAGAAGAACACGACGAACGCAAATATGACGTTGATCTGTTAAAATGACAACTTCGACGTGCCGACCTTCAAAACCCTAACTGTGGCGGCTGCAATGGGGAAAAGAAAGAGCAAGAAGAGAGGAAGAACGGGAGAGAGGAAGAAGAGAGGAAGAAAAGGGAGAGGAGGAAGAAGGGCCGGCTATTTAAAAAATTTAAATAGCTCATACCGAATGGTTAATTCGGTCCCTTCTAAAGGGACCGAATTAACCATTCGGTGGAAGGAAAAAATTTTTTTTTTAAAAAAAAAACGGGATCAGAATGTGGCGGAGAAAAAAAAAAAAAAAGCCTACCGAAGGGTTCCTTCGGTCCCTTAGGAAACGGACCGAAGGATCCCTTCGGTCCTATCTATTCGTGTAAAAAATGGGATCATCTTACTCTTTTCCGAAAAATAAACTTTCCATTTTCGATTTTTAAAAAAATTTGAAGAAGACCACACACCACCAAAAGGTGCACAAGATGATTCAAAGAAAATACTCCCAGTTTTCTACCATTATATTCCAATTTTTAAATTTTAAATCAAACTAGAAAAAGGGTCTTGCTTTGCTTCGGCAGTTAAAATTGAGCAATATTATTTATTTTTTTCTAAGCAATTTGAATTTCTAGTAAAATTCAAAAGAACAACTTGTGTTTCCATTAAAGACTATCAAATTTCAATGGAATTTGAAATATAATTAATGTATAAAAAAATGTTTGTAAGTTTGTTAAAATAAAAGTTCTCAAGAAAACTCACTCTTTGTAATGCCTAATAAAATAATATTTATATAATTTAGTTTAGTGTGATGTGTTAAAATAAAATTAAATAGTCAAATTTCAGGGAAATTCAAACTGACTCGAATCCTATCCGACCCGTGTATCAGGGAAAGTCAGACTGACCCGAACCCAAATGACCCGAAACCCGAGATGACTCGGGAATAAAGATGCAAAATTTGACCTGACCCGAAAAACCAGCCCGACTCGAAAAAGTACCGGTAGACGTCAACCCAATACTCAACCCAACCTGAACTCGACCGACCCAAAAAAATGTCGGCAGCCATTAACCCGATACCCAACCCAACTCGAATCCGAATCCGCCCCGACATTTCAATTCGGTCAAAGGCTCGGTTAAATTGATCCGATCCGACAATATGCCACCACTGTCTCCATACTTTTACCCATTGTGCACCAATCTTTAAAAAAAAAAAAAAAATTACTGTAGAACGTACTGTTCATTATGCTGTACGAACTCATCCTAAATAATAATAATACTATAAAAAGGATGAGCACATGCATAATTCCTTTTCTTTTTTTTCTTTTTTGTTTTTTTTTGACATCATTGGATGCCATCAGAAGCCATCTGATTCAGTGTTCCAATATTCCATGAACACCACAGAATTTGATACACAAAAAATAGAGTGCACGCGAGACCAAAGAGTCAAAGACAGATGAAGACGTGCCATCCACATACACCTATCACAAATTTCCTATATCAATGTCTGAGTTTTTATATATTACATATGATGATATGAATGAATGCACACGAAATCCTTTTCTAGAGATTGTATATCTCACTAATTTTTTTTTTATATCAAAATCTCTCTAATGCAAGAATTTATAACTACGAGATTTTTTAAACTGTTTTTTTTTTTCAGATTTTTCAAAAAATGACCTTTTTACATCTATTGTTTTATTTTTTTTATTTTTGGTTAATTTTTTGGAAAATCAGAAAAAATAATTAAAATAAAAAATAAAAATTTTTGTATTGTAGAACATTTTGATGGAGAGAATCTGCTAAGATGCTTTCATTTTTGTATTGTAGAACAATTTGTATTTTGGTTGCTATACAAACTAAATGTACATTGGCCTACCTCCCTTTTCTAATTTCATAATTGCATATTATTTGCATATATACATCATCATTTACTATTATACATTGTTAATTAACACACACTATATTTGTACTCACAATTTTCAGCTAGGATAAATTGAACAATCTGATTTTTCCAAGAAGAATAATACATGCAAAAAATTTTATCTATCAATTTTCCCTACACAATTTTTTTTTTGAAAGGTTGACAGCTGCTGTCAACTTTTCCCTACACAATTTTGAGGAACAAAGCTCATAAGCATTGATAATTCATAATTGCTTTTCCAGCTTCATATAGAAAGCAAGGGCCAAATTGACAAAGAGAAACATCTTGGATTCTTGCGTCCATTGAGAAGCCGTCCATACGTCTATAGACATATAAAGTATGTAACAAACACACCATATAATGTAACCGGTACATTCCAAAATGTAACCTATAGACACTATAGACAATTTTTCTATAGATAGTAGGTATTACTCATTGACAAATCAAAAGCCAAACACAAGAGAGATAATGAATGAATGACAAAAACAACATTGTTCACTCTACAATGGAGTCAATGCAAAGATAAAAAGGAAAACATCTTGCGTCCATACATGGACTGTCTATAGAGTCACACATGTGATACAAGTTATTATATTGGGGGTCCACATGAATCCCATTTGTCATACAACTTTATGTCTTTTATGGATTTTTCATGTACAAACGGTGGGTATGACTCAAGATAAAAATACATTGCACTTGAACATCAAACAAGTTTCAGCAAGTCCATGCCAATATGCCATGCCCCTTCTCTCTCTCTCTCTCTCTCAATCTCCGAATAACATCTCTGCGCCAAAGCAGAAAGAAAGGCGCCAACTACACGACGAACTAGCAATACAACAACAACACAACACAACACAACACTGCTTCCTCATTGTTTCATTTTTTCAGCAGCAGCCTCAGTATTCCTTTTTCCCTCTGACACCCCTCTTTCACTTCGACTATTCCTTCCCTTTTCCTACCCTTTTCACCCAACCCAGAACCATTTACATTTACATTTACATTTACCATCCTTCTCTCTTCCTTCTTCACCAGCCACAGCTTAGAGTAATTAATGGGAGCTGAGGAGAGGCAGAGTGCCCAGGGAGGAGGATGCATTGCCATCCGCTCCTTCCCACCTCCCTCCATCTCCCGCTGTACCACTGGCACTGGCAGCTCCTCTACTACCACCGGTACATCTTTTTTCTTTTTCTTTTTTTTTTTCCGTAGCATAAGCCAAATACCAAATAGCCCAAATCCACCATTTTTGCCCATTTTTTGCATTCCATTTCAAGTGCATTGTTTTGTCAATATATTTTTTTTTTATTTTTGCAGTTTTTGCAGTTTTTGCATTTTTGCATTTTTCTTTTCTGGGTTCAAATTAGCTGTTACATTTTTGTTTTTATTGTATGGTATTGTTCAAACTTCAAATTAGCTAAAAAGTCTAAATTGTGTGCCTAATTTCTTCTTTCTGCAACCCCAATTCGGTTCGATCATGAATTCATGATTGATTATAGATTGAATTAAGGATAAAGACTGCACCTTTTTGTAAGTTCGACACGTAATTATTCCTCTCTTTTTCAGAAAAAGACAACATATCTATTTAATTATTTATTTAAGTAGTTTTTACGGGACAGTATTAAAGAAGTTAATTAATTGGCTGTAGGGTCGATGTCCCACCTAATCTGGTATATTTGGTGGTACTAGCTAGATCTTAACCTGTCAATTTTTTTTTTTTAATTTTAAAAAAATGTGTCAGGGGCTTTTCAAAGATCTGTTGAACCTATTATTGTGATAGTTTGGTGAGAATGTAATGCCAATAATTATTAGGGATATAACTTTTTGTTGGCAATCTTTCATTATATATATTTTTTTCTTCCAAATTTTTGTGGGTTTATGAAAAGAGATTCTGTTATGCAGAATTCTCAAGTTGTGCATAATTTTTTCTTAGGCCAAAGCAGAAGAATGTTGTTGGGTAAGACTAAGAGGAAACAGTGTTGGAAAACAAAAACAGTACTATGGAATTAGGCAAATTATTTTGGCAATTTCCTAAACTCATGATCATTTTCTTTTTTAACTCAAATTTATGATATTTTTCATATTTGTATTCTGTTCTGAACTGTTTGATTTTTGTATTGCTAGATGATGCTACATGTGGGTCACCGAGATGGATCGGAAAGAGTTTATCTTGTGTTTGTATTAAGAGAAAGGGAAATTATGAGCGCATATGCTTGACTCTCACACCACTACAGGTAACATGTCTCTCTTTTGTTGTGTTCTAAGTAAAAAAAAAAAAAAAAATTGTAAGATGGCAGGTTTCATCTTCTGCTTGTGTTTTCTGCTTTGTAAAATATAGGAGGAAAGGTTACAAAGGCTGAAGCACCGGATGAAGGTGTACTTCGATCCCTTAAGGCGGGATCACCAGGTAATCCCTTATTGTTTTCGCCTCGGATCATTGTTATTCCTTGTTAGTGTGATTGTGATTGCAAAAGACTACCTCTAATATCAGCAAGTTTCACAGTTATCCTTGAAATAAACTTATTTTTCTTGCAGCAATTCATTCTCAAATTTTCAAACTTAAGATCCATTCAAATTATGCAATGTATATTGCTTTTCCAATAGTTCCAATAGGGCTTGCAAATCAATCACAATTCACAAATGATGAAATGTCAATTAAAGCCAGATTGCTAAATGAGCAATTGTTTTTGTCTTGATTGCACATGTTCTTAATTAACTTGTTGAATAATATTGTAATTATGTAATACATATATGATATGCCTGCAACTCTGTAAGTACTATAAGCCCATGATTTCTGATGGAATAATATCGTGATAGGAAGCATTAAAGGCTCTTTGGCATGCTACTTACCCAGATCAAGAACTTGAAGGTCTAATTTCTGACCAATGGAAAGAGATGGGCTGGCAGGGGCGGGATCCATCTACTGATTTCAGGTACCCAAGTATAAATGAATAAATAAATAGTATATTTGTTACTTCAAATATAGCTGTATAACGTTGTAATATACATTTATACATAATTAGGGGTGCTGGTTTCATTTCATTGGAGAACCTACTCTTCTTTGCTAAGACATTTCCTGTAAGACTTGTTCTCTTCACAAAATAGTCCTTTGACCTTAATATATTTCTAATTTATTCTCCATGAAGTTTATTTTGTTTAATAATAATTATTTGTTTCTTAAGACATCATTTCAAAGGCTGTTGAACAAACAAGGAGGGAAAAGAGCTACATGGGAATATCCATTTGCCGTGGCTGGGGTTAATATAACTTTTATGATCATGCAAATGCTCGACCTTCAGTCTAGTATGTAGTTTGAACCAGTCTACTCATCTATTTCTTTTTCTATCATGCAACAAAACTGGACACTTCTCACGGAATGTATAGTAGCCCGGTAGAACACATGATGGCTTCCCTGAGGTCCTGGTTTAAGTCTTAATGGCAATAAATATCATCTGTGGATGTCTGACCTTCGGTTTAGGCTTTGGATTATTTTTTTCTTACAATGGAAGTGAATTACTGATACTCCCTCTTGGACCCAGTGAATAATTAACTGTTTCTGGGATCATACTGGCCATGTACTGTACTGGTTTTTCACTGGTATTGTTAGGGTTTTGCATTTTGGTAGTCAATACAATGGTACCTGATGTACAGAACTGATGAGAACTGTCAATGGTGAAACTTTAAAACCCAATCGGTGCTGGTATTATGTATAGCTGAGTAAATTTTACTAATTTCTACTTGTTAAAATTAATCTTTTTTTTTGTTATTTCTTTACTCCATGTTCTCTCATATCTTAAAAACTCAAGAACCCTAATTGGGTTCCATGGAAGAAGAATGTTGTTTACTATCATCTGCATAATGTATTAGTGAAAACTTGCCCAAATTGACCAATTTATCATAAAATAATTTCTATTGGATTATTCTTCCTACATTGGTCAGTTACATAAATACATTATGTCGTGCATAGAGATGTTATATTTTGCACAAAAATCTAAAAATATTTTTTCAATAGAAAGCACTTATTTTGTTTCTATGTAAATTGCAGCTAAGCCAAGAACCTTTGTAAGAGCTGTTTTTGTTCAAATGCTCTCAGGTAAATCAATGGTACCAAAATATTTTGTCAATTATAAGGATGTTTATCAAATATTGCATCATTTATGAATGTGTATCATCTCTTTTTTTTTTCAGAGGATGAGTGGGCATTTGATTTACTTTATTGTGTTGCGTTTGTGGTAATGGACAAACAATGGCTTGAAAAGAATGCCTCCTACATGGATTTTAATGTACTGTTCTCCCTTGTTCTATCTATTAATTATATTTACTGTACATCTGTACCAGCTGGTTCTTCCCATTACCGCAACTGACTGGTATGGTGGTACTGTTCAACTGTTAGATATCAAAATTATCTACTTTGTGACAATGCATGCCATATCCTAACAACACCTTGGTTTGAAAAACAAATTAACATGTTAACTTCAAAATTGTTTGGAGGCAGAAAAATTCATACGATATGACATACATGTCTGCACAAGTATTAATAATTCAAGCATACTAACTAATTTACTAATTCTTTTGTTGGATATGTTTTTAGGAGGTCCTGAGATCAACGCGATTGCAACTAGAAAGAGAGCTTCTATTAGATGATGTAATGCGGATTGAAGATATGCCCTCTTATAGTCTCCTCTCTTAGACTCATTCTTTTTCTTACCTCCATCTGAATTGCTTTCAAATTGTACAGCATTCACGGTCTTTTATTTAATTACTTTAACCCCTTTGCTTTGAGAAACGTTTGGTAGTGAATTGGGGCACTTAGTCTAATCCTGCTTGTAACATCTAACCAGTGCTTTATTCATAAACTAATTTTTCAACTTACTTATTTGGTACATAATATAAGAATGATTTGGTTAGGATTCTCTTGGAAGTTCTTGATATTCAAATTTGGCAAAGAAACTATTCAATTAGTGTATAACATGGTCGACTTAGTAGCATCTCAGAATTTTTAGTTATATATATTAAGAAGTTTCAATTGTTTGCCTGACAATACATATACGAAATAGGTACTATCATTTGTTCGAGTAATAATTCACGAAAATTGCTGTTAATGATATACATTCATTTTAAACACAATAACAAGTTTAACTGAAATATCAAAAACAAAAAAATGGGTCTGTTCTAAAATTTTGAAAGGCATTCTTTCTCCATACTAGTTACAGAAAATGGCGAGTAAGATGGGTGCACTGAAAGAAGTGACGACATGCTGAAGTTATTTTCTTCTGTAGTATAATAAAATCACATTTGACCGGTCTCTAGGCTGAGAATAATGTTTTGGTCACTGTTTTAGCAGTATTCAATCCTATAAACTCCATTATCATTCTTGTATGGTTTGCTCAACTTGTATATTTAGTTGATCCAAGTTCATTCAGCTCTTTACAAGAGCTTGAATCTTCAGTCTCGACAAGTATAACTAACATGCATCTTTATCAATTTTTATTTTGTTTAGTCATCCTCCCATATCTTATAACAAACTGATATTAGTTTAACAACTGGAAACTATTACCAATGCTTTCCATATCGGTCTCTTCAAAACTAATCTTACTCCAATAAATCCCCTTTTATAACCAATTATCTGTTAGTTCAAATCTGATACATCATTAGATTTGCATGAGCATGAACAATTTGACACCGCAATATTTGTGCATCGATCGTTTAATTGCATGAACTTAGCAATTCATGCATTGAGTGATGCCCAACAACTGTGGGTTCAACTATGTTCTCTAATATATGCATTATCACAAATCAAATAATTACCAATAAAAATAAAGTTCAATTAGCGTGCTCATGGGCTAAATAATTATAATTACAAGAAAAAAAGCCTAGTTCCTGAGGATATGGAGTCAACTGGATATAAAGCCCACTTTCCACTACCTTTTAAGCTGCAATTTATTTCATTGAAAGCAAATGTAGTTGTAAGAGGCATATATTTTCCTTTAATTTAAGCTTTGTATTAGGCCTTTTCAATTACCATGCCAAACCATCTGGAAGAATATAACAGTCATATTACTATTTGACAATATAAACATTTTTCCTATTGGTTATATGTAATTACGGGCTGTTTTTGAGTAGGATGTCTGTTCAAAACAGTTGTGGGCTGTGTTTCTGTAAGACTATTAATTTAAGATTCTGTAATGGAATTGGTAGGGCATTGAACCTACTCTTCTCAAAAAAGAAAAAAAAATTGTAATTACAAATGCCGAAATAGTGAAGATGATTATATTTATTTGCGCCTTTTGGTTTATTTGTTTTCTGCTGACCTTACATTAAAGATTAAGTACGATTAGAATAATTTCGTAGCCTGAGTGCTTGGTAAACCATAGTTTAGCAAGAAGTGTTAGTAACTTAATGTTCAAAGTTGTAGCTATACAAGTTCTGTAAAATCTTCTACAAGAATATAATTTTCACGGGAGAAAACGAACAAGAACATATAGGGTCATTTTTGTTCCCAACAGGACAATAGAACTTTGAAGCAGTGTGCGTAATAAATTTAATGCGTATATAACGAGTAAATCAGTTCCAATTTTATGCGCGAGAATAAAAGCAATGAAATAAAATTTACTGTTCGAGCATATTTTATCTAATTATAATAGAGCTACAAGCCTAAAACCAAGTTTAATCCAGATTTAGAAAAAAAAAAAAAAAAGGTTCTCTCTAGGAAGACATTTCCGAATAGGTGCAAGGTAATCATACTATTGTTTTTGTGTTATGTAAGACTAATCTAAAGTTTACAAGAAAAAGGTAGGATGAGTATTTAGTGCTATTCAATCTTATTGACCCCATTTTCATGCCTACACATGCTGCTCCAGTGATGATGTACAACTTGCATATTAAGTTGATTCAAGTTGGTCCTTTATTTGTTGGAATATGGCATTTCAATTCAGACATTGATCACTTATATTATGTGGTTTGATCAGTATTTATTTGTTTAGTCATCCTCCAATAGCTTATGGGCAACCTGATATTTTAGCAATTGGAAAAACTAGGACCAATACTTTTCCATTTTAGTCTCAGAAAATTTATAGTATATTTGTTGGTTCAACTTTGATACATCATTAGATTTACATGAGTGTATAGATTGGACAGCTTAACACCACAATATTTGTGCGTTGATCGTTTAACTGCATGAACTTGGGATTCATGCATTGAATGATGTCCAACAACTGTGGGTTTACTATGTTCTCTTTCATATGAACTATCATGTGCAAATAATTACTGATAAAAGTAAAGCTTAATTAGCTGGTTCATGGACTTTATTTTCTTAAATAAACGGTAACTCAATCCTACGGTAGCTTTTCGTGAGAGGCTGAGACAAGTTGGAGCCAGCGGTATTTAGCCGACTATTAGGTCTTCTTGAGCTGCAATTCGTGCTTACTACCTACCTGGGCCGACATTTATTTCCTCCTTCAAAAATATAGTTGTAATTTGTAAGAGCATTTTTGGTAGTCACATATCCTATAGAAAATTTTTTTCTATAATAACACAATTCCAAGTTGCATTTGGTAAAAAACAACGAAGAGCCCATCATTGGTAGGAAAAGAATAATCTAATCTATCTTAATTAATATTTTTCTATAAAACTAAGTGTTTTAGAGGAATAAATTCCTATCAACAAGAAGTTAATAACTTAAATGTTAAAAGGGACACTTTATGAATATAAATATCATCTGATATACTAACATAACCTGCAAAAGAATATGGACCAATGAATTATTCAAACTGAGTGCACCGTAGCACATGCGATCTCATCGTTCTTCATGTTAGATAATTAACCTATAGTGTTGCATTTGAAGTATTACAACATAACTATCACTTGGTTGGCAGAAACCGGATCAGCCGGTTGTGTAGACGAGGTTGTCATTGCAATTTACATCAGTCAAATTATACAGTTCCAATCCATGTCGACTAAGCACAAAGTGATATCAACATCCAAGCTTCTTTCCATTCCTTCTATCCTGATGAAACTAGGAAAAGACCAAGGGAGATGGTTCAGTGATGTCAACTTCTTCCACATATCTCCGAGGTTAGGGGAATGGATGATGTGTAGTAAAACACATACAATCAAAATGAGCATATCTAACCAGGAAACTTGCTACAGTTCCAAAAATACGAAAAAGACTAACTGATGGATGGCATTTGAGATCACTGGATTCACTATCAACAATATTGTTGTCAATTTTCTTTTCTTTATTCCCTTTAGTTCTGATTCAGGATGCTGGCCATCGTTTATAGACTGTCAACATTCTTCTGGTTTCTTGCAAGCCAACCCCTTCACAGCATGCCTGCTCTGAAACCTAAAAACCAATAGAACTTGAGAAACTTTCTTTTTTCAGAACAAACAAATAAAGGACCAAGGCTAACAAAATTCCACTTGTTATTTGCCAGACAATTACGATGGCAATTGCAGATAATTTTTTAACTGACTTGTCATATTATGTGGAAATATACACACAGTGGAAAATGCCCCTCAGAAAGCATGGAGAAAAAAAGTAAGCAAAAATAAAATAAAATTAAAAATAAAAATAAAAAAGAATGAAAATGCAAAGACCATGTAAACAGTGTTGCTTACGATAACAAGCAAGCAGAAAATACATACCAGATAACATCATTAGTATCAGGAAAATTATGGCTACTGTCATTATCATCCTTCTGTGAAGCTGCAAATCTACACTTTACGTGCAGGCCGAATTGTGTAGCCTGATTTAATAGAATCATGTTACAAAGACTAATATATAAATAGTCATTCAACTGTACCAGATTTACCATGCTCAACCAATTTAACATGAATAAAAGGAGAGATAACAATACCTTTTTGCTGTACCGAAAATCACGCTTTGGTAGGAAGTGAAGAGGCATGTTGAAATCGGAAGGGCACTTCATTAAGAGAAATAGTTTTGAAGGTCCTTTGAGTAAGAATATGGAGTTGATAAGATTAAGAGTTAGCATGAAATAGGAGAGAAACAAGGTAATATCATAAACATAAAAGATTTTCTAGCACAGAATGTTACCTTTTTAAATATTTAATGGAATTTGTTTTCATTTTGTAATTGCACACAGTGGTATGGTATGGTTTTTGACAGACTTAGGGTTATAATTTGGCTAACAGTTATAAATTAGCCAGTAGACAATGAGGCTCGATAGCGAATGAATGGAATACACCAGTACTAACCTTAAGAACTAGTAAATGAAGGGTTGTTGTATATTGGCTTTCATACAAATAATATTCAGTTCAAATTTGATATGATGACATTTTACTTTTATCTACAAGCATGCTAATGCATTGGATAGATGGAAAATCAGACCAATTGGTAATACATGTGGTCTACATATCTAATCTTTTTAGTTGAAATGCACATTCCTATCAATTGTAAAAATGCTAATCCTGCTAACATATGAGGTAATAAGAACCAACAAATAATAATATTTAGCCATGTTCTTGGAATCTCTCAGTTTCCTCATAATTTTGCAATTGCAAGGAATAGAAAGACTATTTTCACATCGAAATATGCTAATAAATAATGATCACAAGTTCACAGCACTAACCTGTATGTGTAGAGCTTCCAGCACCATTGGATACTAAAGCACGTATAGCCTGCCATATTGAAGAAAACATGTTTTAGAACGAGTCAGATGTAAGCAAATACGACAGGAACAAGGACTTTTATGATTTTCCTAGTCAACACTAACATTCAAAAGTCCTAATCAGGAGGTAGCCTTACAACTACACATATAAAGTTTTTAGTTCACCCTTCTCTAGGTTTTAGAGTTCTTAAACCATTTGGGTATAACATCTATCTAGTATTGGTACAACAATTGTGAATTCAGAACCCTTATTAGCCAAACAAAACCTCATTTCTGATCAATTTAAACAGCCTTCGTTTTGTTCCAATGCCGTTTAGTTTGTTTTTGTCAGTCTATTGCAGTATGCTTAAATGAACTAAAAAATGAACAGTGATGCATAATAAATTTCCCACTACATGAAGGAAGCCCACCTTTTTAGAAAGGGTTTGAGCAGCCTTACTAACAGCTCCCTCTTTTAGAAAATTGAATGCTATACACGTACAGTGGCCGCACAAGGCTGCCTCCAATCACCAATCTAACCTCTTCAACGACAGAGATACTATCAAGAGCATCTTGCAAAGCAGAGAGCTGATTTGAGATACCCTTCATCAATTTCTCATGTTTCTTTATCACATTCTTCACCTCCTTTTTCCTCATGTTGTGCTTCCGTATCTCAGATGGCTTTGATTCTGCTGGTGTTGGACCTGATTCTACCTGCAATTTTAATTTGCCTCTGATGTTAAAATTGCCAGCTGCTATTTCTGGTATATTACAGTTCTGCACAGTAACCTCCTTTTGATCTTTTAAGTAGTTCCAACAAAATGTAATTAGAAATTAACGCTTATAATTATGGGTTCTACAATTTCACAAGTAAGCCTCAACTTAACAGAAGCTGTACAACAATCCACTAAGTAAGCCAAGTTAACAAAAAATAAAAACAAAACAAAGGTACTCTTTTCGGAGTTAAACAAGCTTCATATGGCACACGGGTTATTTTAAAATTGTATAACAACTTCGTTTCTGGTAACAGGTCAAGGGCCTCATAAATCAGACTTCAAATATACAGCTGCATACCAAACTTTCGAGCTCTTTTTGATGATAAGCAAACCCATTCTCCAAGTCTTGCAAAATCCTGATACAAAAGAAAGCTACCATGTGAATTTGGATAAAAAGAAGTCATCTTAAAAGACAGAATGGGCATCCCTTCTCTTTCATCCTAAAATCTGGATATTTGAACAGATTTAAGGACCTTTTTAACCAAAAAATCAATGGTTTGGTATCACTATGCCACAATCTAAGTCAAGGTGTATAAGTAGACAATGGAGTCAAATGAGGATCAAATAGTCTAAATGGAGACATGCAGAACAATTGATTAGAGTGAACTGGAGGGGAGGGAGAACAGAAGCTGAGAAGCATACATACACGGGGATCTGGTTGTGCATGAAGAGAACGAACCCGATGACCTCCTTGACAATGTGGAACACCTCGGCTCTGGCGAGCGCCTCCGACTTCGTCTCGATCGCCGTGCGCGCGAACCCTAGGTCGACTTGGCTGCCGCCGCATTCGCCGGCTTCTCCGCTCGATTCCATCCCTTTATTACTGACGAGTGACGAGATTTGAATTCTCTCGGCGGAGGGAAGAAGTCGAGAAGAGGAGCGATTTTGAGACGTCTCAAGATTTCTCAAGATTTTATTTATTCGGATATGATTTGCGTTATCGAAGCCGAGACCCGAGACCCGATCCAGATTAACCTCTGCTCCGATAAAGTTTGGTGGTGAATTGGGGGCACTTGGATGGATTCATCTGACGTCTATAGATGTACAAACGGAAACCTCAAACCTCCACATGATATATCCTTACTATATATAGAGTTTGACTATTATACTACTGTTAGCATTTCGGACCGAAATGCTAACGACTCAAAATTGTTGTTATCGTGTTCGGAATCACGATTTATGGTGCTCAATAAATTCTTTATATGGAAATATCGGAGAATACAAAAAAATTTTATTTTTGGAGTTTTCTAAGTATTTGTTTTAAATTTTAGAAAATAGCTCATAAATATTAATAAAATATTGATGTTTGTACAAGCTATTTTCAAAAATGCAAAACAAATACTTAGAAAACTTTAAAAATGGAAAATTTTTGTATTCCCCAATATTTTTATATAAAGAATTTATTGAGCACCATAAGTCATGATTTTGGACACGATAACAACAATTTTGAGGTGTTAGCATTTCAGTTTAAAATGCTAACATTAGTATAATAGTCTAGCTCCTATATATAAAAGCATATTGGAAAAAATGATACGAAAGGGCTATCTTCCCCAAATAAGAAACCTGAGCCGTTGATTGTTTACTTAGATTGATCACCACCGTTGACGTACTTTAATGCCCGTTGACGTTCTCAGCCCATTAAAATTAAAGGCCCACATAAATTATCTTAATTTAAGGCCTATTACATATTATCTTAAAAGTTTATTATATGAAATAATAATTTCAGTTTAAAGCAAGGCTTTTTACTGGTGTCGATATAACATGGACATACATACTTATAACAATTATATGGATTTTATAATTTTTCCTTTATATTTATAACTTATGAATATACATTTTACTGTATAGCACTCGTGCACAAATCTTATAATAAATACATCACATCTTAAATTTATAACACAACGAACATAGTGTCCAACTGTCCATACACTCAAGTGACCACATATTACTCTAGCACTGCCTAGCGTTCATATAATAAACGTCTGTAAGTGTAACAAATAGGCTGATAAATGAGACCCAATAGATCCCATTTGTAATCACTATACTCATAAAAAATAACTTGTGAACGTCTATTATGTGGACACTTACTGCTTCCCATAAACATATATCCTAATTTAAGTTAGGTATCATTGATTCTCTGCTTGTCATAACTAGTCCATGGACTAATTTTGGATTTGCTTAATTTTTATTCTCTTGATACATATGCATTACGAGGAAATTTTTTCCTACCCCACTTTAATCCTCCAATCCTGTAATCCAAAATATTTCCAAAATTCCTTTCCTAAAATAACTGCTCGTGGGGTCACCTTCATTTAGTTTAATATTTCTTTTATATTTCGTAATGCTCGTTATTTCTTCATGTCCATTATATCCGATTGAAGCTTCCTTGTTTCAGCCGTGACCTGAGCGATTTTGAGGCGATCTCCGCGATCTCCGCGATTTGAGGCGATCTCCTCCGGGGATCTTAGTAGAGGCAATATGGATGAGTTGAGGCGTAGATCCTGATGTTCTCTGACGATTGTGAGACGAGCTCCGGCAAATTAATGCAATAATTAATTTATGTTTCTTGGTGAGCTTCTATATATGTTTAATTAATGATGTATGCTTTGTGTAATGCTTGGAATCTCTAATTCAAATATGCAATGACCAATAATGTGTATACTTAATTTTTGATATATGTGCGAGTGAAATTATCTGTTAATGTAATATGTGAGTCACAAGTTAGTATAGTAAGTCTTGAGAATTTTCTCGTTACGAGTGCCTATATACTAGTAAAATTTCAATTCTTTTCTTAGTATCTTCAATCTTGATGTGTACTCTCAACGAAGAAGAGAAGAGGAATGCCTAAACAGGTGGTGACCGCCGGCCGGATGTCAAGTTCCACTCTTTGCTCACCGCCAGTTTCTTCGTATGAACAATATTTTTAACTAGGATAAATTATATAGAACAATCTCTTAATTTTCTATATAAAAGTAGTTCTCAAATAAATTTTAAGAAAAATAAATTTAAAATATTTTCAATATATATTTTATATGTTAATAGAAAATAAAGCACGAATAACATGTTAGATTCTATTTATTTGAGAAAAATATGTATACTAATTGTTAGTGTTTATGTACTCGAACGTGTAACGAGTGATGGCAATAAGTCAAATCAGGCGCGACCTGACTTGAGCTTGATTGGGCATCATGATAACCTGAATATCATCATGGCTATGATGTTTTGATGTTATGTCTCGAACATATGAGAGAATACTTGTCATTTGGTTCTGTCAGGTGTTGCGTTATAACGCAATATTGGGTGCGTTATAACGCAACCTGACAGAAAGGCAGATTAGGGTATGTGATTAGGGTTTCCTTAATCACTCTTGACAAGTAAGTTTTTCCAGCCACCTTTCTTCCTCTCTCTCTCTCATGTGTTGAGAAATCTCCTCTATCAAACCTAGGGTTTAGGGTTGAGATTCGTGCGAGGAAAAGATCGAAGGACCCGCCGGCAACGTCTTCTCGCCTAGACGGACGGTGGTGGCCGACCCTTTGGTGGACAAGGGTGACGCGCGCGACGGGACAGCCGAGAGCAACCAATCACGCGTCAAAGGTATAATAACTACTGCCTCTCTATGCATGTTATTGTGTAGATCAGCGATAAGTCGTTCGTTTGGCAAGATCTGATTGAACTGCACATGCTTTGGTTAGAAAAATTTTAATTTCCGCATCTCTAGCCATCGTGCTATTTCTTTCAGTGGTATCAGAGCCAAGGTTGGCCAAACTTGAACTGATTTGTTGCTTTGAGGCGATATTATGCCTTGTAATTGAGATTAATCGATTTGATAAACACGTGAATAATTGTTAGAGTAGATAATTGATTGAATTGTGCCCTTAAGGCCTTAGATTAATTTTTTAATAAATTTGAGGATGTCACAATACTTGATTGACATGTTTTGTGACGTGTTTGGATCGTACAAAGTGACGGTTTTGATCGCGGATCGAAACGGTAAGGGGCAGGGTCTGAAAACAGAGAGGTTCCGTTATAACGCAACTCTCTGTTGCGTTATAACGCAACTGTCGGTTTTGCAGACTGATCCGGCGAGATCCGTTATAACACAACATATGTTGCGTTATAACGCAACCTGTGACAGAGGCTGAATTTAATTAGTTATTGCTTAATGATTATTACTTGTTTATAAACTGATTAGATCTGATTACTCTACTTGCAAAATGTCTTGTATGTGTGTATGAGAATGTTTGCAGGTGCGGGATATATGGCCAAAGATCAATGCCTTGTGTGATGTATTGATTGTTTGTGAATGTTTGTAATGCGGCCTCGGTGCCCCGTGGTATATTAATGTGTTAATTAATTAATTTGAGGCCTGCGTGCCCCAAGGGTTAATTGGGTAGCATTAATATATGTTTTCATTTCATATCGCTTTAAGGAATAGTTTTTTATTTCTAGTTAGGATATGGGAATGGAAAAACAGGTACCAAGCTTAGAACTCAAGCGATCTCGGCCGATGGAGCTTGGAGCGGGGCCATATATCTCGCTGGGCTTGTATGCCCTAAATGCTTGTCAGTTGTTTGAGATTGTTGTGAATTTATTGCTATGGTTGAGTCGTAGAATAAATAAGTATGGTATTCGGTTTTATCATGCCCCACCAACTCGCAATTTGACCTGCATTAGTCCAACCAACCCAAGTGCAATTTCCCGTTGCCTTCCTTATCCACCTCCCTAAACGAGCTCTTGGAGACTTGACCGAATTAAGTAGGAAGTCGAATTGAGGGAGTGACGGGTCGTGGGGTACGCCGTGCGTGCCGAACCAAATAAGGAGAGGTTACGACTTGGCAAAGGCCATGTCGACGCTGGCTTTGGGGATAGCGTCGAGGTCGCGGACCTTGATGCGCCAAGAGTCGTGCGCGGCACGATTGACCCGGTGTGGTCTACCTAAAATAGGTTAAATTGTAATACCTAGCCGCCGCTGGACAACTTAACTGAAAATATGGATCTTGGACCTACTATGGTAATTGGACGAACTTTACAAACTATAGTGGAAGTTGTTTTCTTAAAAACAAAATGAATTTCATGAACTTAACTGCGATTTTCTCTTGTGGTAATTTTTGTAGACATGGCTAACACAAACTCCCTGCGTCCAGTCTTGGACCGCAATCCTCTCCGTTCCGACGGTGCCAACTACTCTGATTGGCTCCGGAACCTCAGGAATGTTCTGAAGAGAGAGAGGAAGGAGTACGTCTTGACTACTCCCCTACCGGAGGGCGAGGAAATGCCTCCGGAGTTCATAGTGGAGAAGGCGGCCACGGATACTAACCCGGCCGTCATGGCTAAGAATCCGGCTTACGTCTTGGTGCAGACGCACCTGGCAGACGAGTTGGACGTTGGGACTCTCTTGATCGCGATCATGGATCCTGAGCTGCAAAGGCGGTTCGAGGACATGCCTACGCACAAGATTATGCAACAGCTCGCGGACTTGTTCGCTGAGCAGTTGCGAGTCGAGCGTTACAACGTGTTGACTTCTTTTGTCAACTGCCGAATGTCTGTGGGGAGTTCTGTATCGGCTCACATGCTTAAGATGATGAGCTACGCTGAGCAGCTGGAAAGGCTCGGCGCGCCTCTCCCTAGGGATCACACCGTGAATATCGTGCTCAATTCTCTCCCACACACCTTCAGCAGCTTTGTGACTCACTATCACATGAGTGGGATGGAGAAGACGTTGTGCGAACTCCATGGTCTCCTCAGATCGGCGGAGGTGGACTTCAAGAAGGCTGGGCCTTCCAATGTCCTCACCGTGTCTGAGCAGGGGAAGAAAGTTAAGAAGGACAAGGGCCAGCGCAGGCCAAGGCCCAAGAAGAGCAACAAGGGCAAGGGCGTGGTCGTGGACCAGCCTAAGGCCGCAAAGGTAATCCCAGCTGACGCCGAGTGCTATGAGTGTCATGGCAAGGGTCATTGGAGGAGGGACTGCCCCCAGCTCAAGACTAAGAACCCGATCCAAGGACCAGGTATCTATGTCTTTGAGACACATCTCGCTACTATTTCCAAGAACTGGATTTTGGATTCAGGTTCGGGTGCTCATATTATTGGTAATGTGCAGGCACTAAGAAATAGAAGACGGTTGAGCAAAGGGGACATACAGCTACGTTCGGCAATGGTGCGATTATATCGGCGACCGATGTTGGCGACGTAGATTTATCTTTGCCTACGGGCCTTATCTTACATTTGTCAGATGTTTATTTTTGCCCTTGTATCACTAAGAACATAATCTCTGTATCGCGTATGGATTCAGATATATTTAAGTTTACTATTATGAATGGTCTTATGGATTTTTCATTGAATGGTTTACATTATGGTTCTGGTGTTAAAACAGATGGTCTGTATTTGCTCGACTTGGATACGCCTATTCTTAGTATACAAACCAAGAGACCAAGGATCTCAAATGAAAGCGAGGCTTTCATGTGGCATTGCCGCCTAGGTCATATAAATGAGAGTCGCATTAAAAGGTTGAAAGAAGCGGGGCTTCTTGGCCAGTTTGAGATGGACTCACTGGACACCTGCGACTCTTGCTTGCTTGGCAAGATGACTAAGGCGCCTTTCAAGAAGAAAGGTGAAAGAACAAATGACTTGTTGGGACTAGTGCACAGCGATGTGTGTGGGCCCTTAAGCATTAATGCCCGAGGTAGATACTCGTACTTTGTCACGTTCACTGATGATTTCAGTCGATACGGTTATGTCTTCTTGATGAGACATAAGTCTGAAACCTTTGACAAGTTCAAAGAGTTTAAGAACAGAGTAGAGAATCAACTCAACAAGAAGATCAAGGTCTTGCGATCGGATCGCGGTGGTGAGTATCTAAGTCTTGAGTTCACCTCTTACCTGAGAGATTGTGGGATTGTCTCACAATTGACCCCGCCGGGGACTCCTCAATGGAATGGTGTTTCCGAGAGGAGGAACAGGACATTGATGGACATGGTCCGATCAATGATGAGTGCTGCAACTCTCCCAGCGTCGTTCTGGGGATATGCGCTGGAGACAGCCGCGTTCATGCTAAACCGTGTTCCGTCTAAGTCTGTGGAGAAGACACCATACGAGTTATGGTTTGGGAGAGTGCCTCCCTTGTCTTTCCTTAAGATCTGGGGATGCGAGGCATTCGTGAGGAAGGATAAAACCTCAGGAAAGCTCGATCCTAGATCGGACAAGTATTTCTTTGTAGGATACCCTAAAGAAACTATGGGCTACTACTTCTTCCACCAAGGTGAGAACAAGGTGATTGTTGCTCGACATGGTGTGTTCTTGGAGAAAGAATTTCTCGCAAGAAAGAGTAGTGGGAGCAGCGTCCAACTTGAAGAAATTCAAGTGGAGTTGCAAAATGGAAACTCGAGTTTCCCACCCAGGGTTGCAGGGGTTAGTGGGAGCTTCTTAAGCCCTGATCCATCGCGGATGGAAGAGGCCGAAGACATTCCTGCCGAGACTCAAGTGAACACACCCTCGACTCCGGTTGAGGAAGTGCAAGCTCGAGTAGATGAGGAAGTGCCTTTGCAGGATGTGCCTGAGTCACAACCTGAAGAAGCATCACAACCGCCTTCGGGGGTTATTCCTAGAAGGTCACAACGTGTGGTTCGTCAACCTGAAAGATGGTTGGGTCTGCATGAGATCACCAGTTTGGATACTGATGATCCTGTGAGCTTCGATGATGCGATGAGCAGACCAGATTCCGACTCGTGGCTGGAAGCCATGAAAGCCGAAATTCAGTCTATGTACGACAATCAGGTTTGGGACCTGGTTGACCTTCCTCCAGGCTTTAGGCCAATTGAGAACAAATGGGTTTTCAAGAGGAAGAGTGACAAAGACGGAAATTTGACTACGTACAAGGCCAGATTAGTGGCGAAGGGATATCGACAGATCCAAGGGATCGATTTCGATGAGACCTTCTCACCTGTCGCCATGTTCAAGTCAATTCGGATCCTTTTAGCCATTGCCGCATTTTATGACTATGAAATATGGCAGATGGATGTCAAAACTGCTTTTCTAAACGGCGATTTAGAAGAAGAGTTGTACATGGTGCAACCGTCGGGTTTTGAGGATTCATCAAATGCTAAGAAGGTGTGCAAGCTTAAGAGATCTATTTATGGACTTAAGCAAGCATCTCGGAGTTGGAACTTACGATTCGATCGTGAAATCAAGAAATTTGATTTCAAGAAATGCGAAGAGGAACCTTGTGTATACAAGAAGGTTAGTGGGAGCTCGGTCGTATTCCTAGTCCTATATGTTGATGACATATTGCTCATAGGCAATGATGTGCCAATGTTGAACGGGGTCAAGTCTTCATTGATGAAGATTTTCTCGATGAAGGACTTGGGTGAGGCAGTCTATGTGTTGGGAATCAGAATCTATAGGAATAGATCTGAGCGACTTATCGGATTAAGTCAAAGTACCTACATAGACAAAGTCTTGAAGAGATTCGGCATGGAAGATTCCAAGAAGGGATTTCTGCCTATGTCTCATGGCATTAAATTAAGCAAGAGTCAATGTCCTTCAGGGACTGATGAGCTTGAGAGGATGAGTCGGATTCCGTACGCGTCAGCGATCGGATCGATCATGTATGCCATGACTTGTACTCGCCCTGATGTTGCATGTGCTTTGAGCATGACATGCAGATATCAGTCGAACCCCGGTTTCAAGCATTGGACAGCTGTCAAAAACATACTGAAGTATTTGAGGAATACTTCGGAGATGCTCCTAATCTATGGTGGTCAAACTGAGCTAGTAGCCAGGGGCTACACGGATGCTAGTTTCCAGACCGACCAAGATGATTTGCGATCGCAATCAGGATACGTGTACACGTTGAACGGTGGCGCTGTGAGCTGGAGGAGCTCAAAGCAAGAGTGCGTGACAGACTCTACCACCGAATCCGAGTACGTAGCCGCAGCCGAAGCCGCCAAGGAAGGGGTTTGGTTGCGCAAGTTCTTGCAAGAACTTGAGGTTGTTCCGAGTTCACTTGAGGCGATTGAGCTCTATTGTGACAACAACGGAGCTATCGCTCAAGCCAAGGAGCCGAGATCGCACCAGAAAAGCAAGCATGTCGACCGCAAGTATCACCTGATTCGCGACTTTGTGAATCGAGGTGATGTGAGAATTAGCAGGGTGGATACGGACAGCAACACAGCTGACCCGCTAACAAAGCCACTGTCTTTGGATAAGACGAATCTTCATAGATCGGCCATGGGCATTCGACGCCGCGTAGGCTGGGTCTGATGATGTAGTGGTTGTACTTTACTTTTGTTTTAGGGTACACTTCACTGGACGTAGAGGATATGATGTCTCTAGTCCAAGTGGGAGATTGTTAGTGTTTATGTACTAGAGAAACATACATATTTATATTTATATGTATATATGGTATTCGCTTGTTCATGGTTATTCTTATTTGGATGTTTTATTCATTAGTTTCCTTGAATTGATGTTACGTTATGGCTTGTGTCGTTTACGACAAGAGCAAGTGATATGCCATGATGGGTATGACGTCAATTCTAAAACTGCCCTGATCTATGATAACTAGCATGGTACTCTAGTTGGTCGGATAGGATCAGCATATGAGTCTAGCAGATGGGTTTGTATCACGTCCCATTGATAGCGCGGCTATCAACTAGATCATATGGATGCATGTGCACATTCTCTGTGACATGGCATTGGACTGACCGCGACAAGAATATGACAAAAGGAATGTGTTATGTCATTCATATTCTTGTCAGTGTTGGATTCACGGTTGAGGTTGTCATGATCAAATATCATGACTGCACACTGTGACTAGTTTCCTATCCCAACCGTAACAGGTGGCATAAGGGATTCCAGTTCGGTGTGTAGAATTGGTAGCTTGGATCATGGATGATCAAGATACTGGAATGTCTCTCATCATAGATGAGTTATGATATCCACTGGGCCCCTTGACATTATGGATTACACACGCGCGCAATGATTAATCTTAGTCATGTGTTTAATCTATATGGACGTCAAGTAAATGATATATATTTGTGGGGATGACACAATCCTGCCTCAGACTTTATCTTGGATATTCATATGACATAGAATCAACACAAGTAAGGTACTCTTACTCAGGATCAAGATACTACGTGGACGTGCGTACTGTCTGTATCATTTGGGGATCGTCACGTGGATGGCTTGACACTGATGATGATCAACATTGAACAGGTAGATGAGAATCACTGTTAATGCAACCCAACATGATCCAGATCCCTATAAGGTCACACCTACAAAGGCTCTCAACCATTAGTCCTGTTCAGGTTCGTGTCACGTCGGCGAACGTGTAACGAGTGATGGCAATAAGTCAAATCAGGCGCGGCCTGACTTGAGCTTGATTGGGCATCATGATAACCTGAATATCATCATGGCTATGATGTTTTGATCTTATGTCTCGAACATATGAGAGAATACTTGTCATTTGGTTCTGTCAGCAATCTGTGACAGAAATCTGGTTCTGTCAGGTGTTGCGTTATAACGCAATATTGGGTGCGTTATAACGCAACCTGACAGAAAGGCAGATTAGGGTATGTGATTAGGGTTTCCTTAATCACTCTTGACAAGTATAAAAGGGAAGGTTTCATGCACGAAAATGTAAGTTTTTCCAGCCACCTTTCTTCCTCTCTCTCTCTCATGTGTTGAGAAATCTCCTCTATCAAACCTAGGGTTTAGGGTTGAGATTCGTGCGAGGAAAAGATCGAAGGACCCGCCGGCAACGTCTTCTCGCCTAGACGGACGGTGGTGGCCGACCCTTTGGTGGACAAGGGTGACGCGCGCGACGGGACAGCCGAGAGCAACCAATCACGCGTCAAAGGTATAATAACTACTGCCTCTCTATGCATGTTATTGTGTAGATCAGCGATAAGTCGTTCGTTTGGCAAGATCTGATTGAACTGCACATGCTTTGGTTAGAAAAATTTTAATTTCCGCATCTCTAGCCATCGTGCTATTTCTTTCACTAATAACAAATAATATAAATTAAAGACATGACAATTTACAAATATAATATCAAAATTGGATTGTTATAAGATTTAAATCTTGCATTGGATAATTAATAATCATCTATTTAAATGAGGAGAGAGAAAATTATGCATAAGTCATGATATCAAAAGTATAGAACATTGATGATGTGAAATATTTTTTTAATACGCTCTGTTAGTTTAATAGTGATTTAAGTAGATATTTAATTTAATAATTTATGTCTTTTGAAGTACATCAACTTAAATTAATAGTTGATGTACTTCAAAAAAACATCAGCTATTAAATTGAACTTAATATTAAGTTGATGATATTCAACTTAATATTAAGTTGATGTTTCATATTAATTTGTTCTCATTCCAACTTATATAATATGTTAGTACTTATTCTAAAAAACACTTAACTTGTTAATATATTAATTTATATATATTTTACTTTATCTAATTTGGTATCTATATTGTATCATTATATTTTACTTTATATATTAATTCATAATAGGCTCATGAATGATGAAATCCATGATGTCATTAGCAACTAGCATGCCAATGCATTCACCTTGCAAAAGGATCAACCAACAGTCGCATACTTGCATCTATCATTATTACTAATCCCATTTTGATATTCCAACATTTATGAAACACTTGTCAGTCATTAAGTTTGGTTGTATAAATGATACTAAGCACCAGTTGCGGCTCAATAACAAGAATGCAGTAATATAAATGTACAAGGGTCGAGAATTGTAAGAACTCTTGGTTTAGAACTTTTTATAAAACAAACCAAACAATATACTCTCCATAAAACTCCACATACTTAAAACGGTAATGCATATTAATAGAAGTGTATCAAGTACAGTTCTAAATTAGAACAAAGGCCTCAATCTAGTATGTGTAGTGTACAAATGATCAGAATTCAGCCCCAATTCTTGGAATCTAGGCTATTCATAGGTCTATCCTTAATTCCTTATTGCTCAATAATGTGATCTTCTGTGGCTATTTATAGATCTTCTGTGGCTGCCTTTAATGTGATCTAACGTGCAGTAACCCAGTAATACATGTAATACATGCTTATCAGCCCAATCCCAAGCTTTATTTTGGGCCCAAGTATATTGGTCCGTATCGCATATCATGTCATGCACGAGATGCATGGAATTGGATATTGATATATATATATACACAGAGGAGGGATCCATTAACATTACTTATAATGGCAATCTTGACAACAGAGGAGGGATCCATTGACAATACTTATAATGACAATCTTGACAATGGATATTTTGAAAAATTTATAATAATTCATAAAAAATCTTAAAAATGATAAAACTTTTATGGATGCATTCTTTAACTTATAGATTAATAGTGTTTTAAATTTCAATCAATTTGAACATCGTTTGATGGTTTATCAAAATTTTATACATTTTTAACGGTTGAAATTTAACGAGCTTTAAAGAGCTAGCAAACGTCACTTAAATTGAATATAATTTGAAACATAATCAATCTATAAGTTAAATAATATCTTTATAAACTTTTTTCTATTTTTTAGAATTTTTAACTATTTTTACAAATATTTCAAAATCTCTATTGTCAAGATTGTTATTATAAGCATTGTCAATAGATCCCTCCTGTTTTAGCATTGTTCACACAGTTTTTACCCCAAAATGACTCACAGCAAGTACAATCGTTAGATTGCGCACTTTTTGCAATCCGATACATATGTTGTGTTATCACCGGAGTGATAATGAATTTCAAACAGATTAGTTATCTCATTTTATTTTTATTTGTTTTTCTTCTATTATCATATAAATTGAAGGGGCTAAGTTTTTTCTAATATATCATTTATATGTAGGAAGACGTGTCCAAGAACAGAGCTGTACTAGCTTTAAAGTTGTTGACTAGTGATGATAAATACCTACATGATTGACTTTTAATAATTCGACTAGCTCAATGAGAATTACTAGTTTAATTTGCTTCCTCTCTTCATTCTTGTTATATATCTTATATTGTATACATCATCTGGAAACAATTATGTACAAACACTATATATGAATAAATTTATTCTGAATACTCCATATAATATATTTTACTTTGTATACAATAAGAAATATAAACACCAAACTTAACCCGCATAAATCATCATTTAAAAATAAAACATAATCATCTATTGACCGATCAAATCGAGCTCTTCAAATATTGGCGCTTGCTCAATTAATATGCTTAAATTGATTTGGCGTCCATCCAATTTATTTCTGGAACGAGCAAATAATAGGGAAGCAAATAAAGTAACCAAGTAAATACAACCTCTGTCCATGAATAAATGAATTTTTAGGAAAAGTCAAAGGAATTAGTAGAAAAGTGAAATTACTTTTATGCTTTCAATTTATAATCATTACATAATAAATATTCTAATTAAATAATATAGATAAAAATGTAATCATAATATTGGAGAAAGAAGAGACGAATAGAAAAATAATATCGAATCGGTAAAGTTCATTTAATTACAGACAAGTTATAAAGGATATAAATTCATTTAACCGCGGACAGATGCTTTACCATGTAATATTGTTGCCGCCTATATAAACCACATATCACCGTAACTCTTTTTCTGAAGAGTCACATATCACCATAATTCTCCCTGATCCTCTCAAATCTCAATCCACTCCTTTTTAGCCGACTCGATCCTCTCAAGTCCCAACTCTCACCTATTATTTTTCTCTTCTTTCTTTTTCCCAATAATACCGATTTCTTTTTTTTCCGCCGCCGTAACCATGGGACGAAAGGACGACGGGAAACCCTCGTCCAAGGGCGGCGCCGCGGGGGCGGCGAAACCCGCGAAGCTCACCGTCTCCGCTATGCTCGCCTCCATGGACAACCCGACCAAATCCAAGCCCAAGGGCGCCGCCGCTGCGTCTTCCTCGTCAAAGCCCAAACCTAAAGCCAAGGCCGCCGCCGCCTCTTCCTACCTGGACGATCTCGATTTGCCCCCCTCCGATGAGGAGGAGGAAGTTCCGATCGAACTGGATGATTCCGATGTGAAAGCCCTGGTCGGATCTAAGAAGGAGAGAGCGGTCTTGACTGAGCACGTTCCCACGGGGAAGGACGCGAAGAAGAAGGAGAGGAAGGAGGAGATGAAGGCCGCGGCCGCTGAGGCGGCCAGGCAGGAGGCGCTGAAGGACGACCGGGATGCTTTCTCGGTCGTTGTCGGCGGGTCCAGGGTGAACACGGCCGACGACGACGCGGCGGGGAACAATTCGACTATGGATAATGTGAGGGATATAGTGGTGGAGAATTTCTCGGTCTCGGCCAGAGGGAAGGAGCTGTTCAAGAATGCGTCGGTGAGGATTTCGCATGGGAAGAGGTACGGGTTGGTGGGACCCAATGGTAAAGGGAAGTCGACGCTGCTCAAGCTTCTTGCCTGGCGCAAGGTATTGTTTTCCAACTTAGTTATGATTTGATCCAATTTCTGTTGGTTTATAGCTGTTAGAAGTTCCGTCGTGATTAGGGTTTATAGCGATCAAAGTGAATTGTGAAAGTAGCTGTGAAAGTGTTATTTTAGCATTATCATATAGTAGTAGTATTGTAACCAACTTTGGTTATAAGTTATATCCCTCATGTTAGATTGGTAGCAGATATCCCTTTCGGATTGAAATTGAATGACATGCATGGTGTGTTTGTTTCTCAATTGCTTTATGAGCTAGAGCTCCTTGGTCTCTTGGGTAGCAGAAAAAATCTGGAATTTCTGTGGGGGTTAAGCAATTTTGGCAACTTAACATGTGCAGCTGATTTGTAAATGTTGATGGAAGTAGACCGCTACTTAAAATCTGACTCATTTTAGATAAATTAAGATTGCTCGTTATTGGAGCAGAAGTAGTATGCTATTCCGGTAGCTGTAAACCCCGATTTGCGAATGGAAGCCATGCTTATATGTGAGGCAGTTACATGATTATTGGCGATACTCCCATCTGACAGCCTAAATTATTATTTTCTATCTCCTCATTTGTGGATATGTTTAAATTACAGGTCCCAGTCCCTCGCAACATAGATGTCCTATTGGTCGAACAAGAAATAGTTGGCGATGATCGATCAGCCTTGCAAGCCGTTGTATCTGCTGATGAAGAGCTCATGAAACTTAGAGCTGAGGCACAAGCTCTCTCTGAGGCTGATGATAAAGATGCTGCTGATGCAGATGGTGATCGTTTGGCTGAGATATACGAGAATCTCCAGCTCAAAGGATCAGATGCGGCTGAGGCCACGGCCTCCAAAATCCTTGCAGGTCTCGGGTTTACGAAAGAGATGCAAGCCCGGCCCACGAAATCTTTCAGTGGTGGATGGAGGATGCGTATTTCCCTCGCCCGTGCCCTTTTTATGCAACCAACTTTACTGTTGTTGGATGAGCCCACCAATCACCTTGATCTCCGTGCAGTGCTCTGGCTTGAGGAATACCTCTGCCAGTGGAAGAAAACACTAATTGTGGTGTCCCACGACCGTGACTTCTTGAACACTGTATGCAATGAGATTATCCACCTCCATGATCTCAAACTGCATGTCTATCGAGGTAACTTTGATGATTTTGAGTCTGGCTATGAGCAGAAGAGAAGAGAGATGAATAAAAAATATGAAACTTATGAAAAGCAAATGAAGGCCGCAAGGAAGAGCGGAAGCAAGGCCCAGCAAGACAAGGTTAAAGGCCAAGCCCTGTCGAAAGCTGCCAGGGAGGCTGCCAAAAGCAAAGGTAAAGGGAAGGCTTCACAGGATGATGATGACCAGGCACCACCTGAAGTGCCTAAAAAATGGAGAGATTATAGTGTGGAGTTTCACTTCCCAGAGCCAACTGAGTTGACCCCACCTCTTCTTCAGTTAATTGAAGTCGGCTTTAGCTATCCTAACCGCCCTGATTTCAAGTTGCAGAATGTTGATGTGGGCATTGATATGGGCACTCGTGTTGCCATTGTTGGACCAAATGGAGCTGGTAAATCAACCTTGCTTAATTTACTTGCCGGTGATTTGCAACCTACTGAAGGAGAGATGAGACGGAGCCAGAAGTTGCGGATTGGGCGGTATTCTCAACATTTTGTGGATCTCTTGATAATGGAGGAGAACCCAGTTCAGTATCTACTAAGGTTGCACCCAGATCAAGAAGGAAGTAGTAAAGCAGAGACTGTACGTGCAAAATTGGGCAAGTTTGGTTTGGCAAGCCACAACCATTTAACCCCAATTGCGAAATTGTCAGGAGGCCAGAAGTCACGAGTCGTGTTCACCTCTATATCTATGTCCAAACCGCACATCTTGCTCTTGGATGAGCCAACCAATCACCTTGATATGCAGAGTATCGATGCACTCGCCGAGGCTCTAGAGGAGTTCACTGGTGGCGTTGTACTGGTGAGTCATGACTCTAGGTTGATTTCTAGGGTTTGCGAGGATGAAGAGAAGAGCGAGATATGGGTGGTTGAAGATGGTACTGTAAGGAGATATCCAGGTAGCTTCCAAGAATACAAGGATGAGCTAATGAAGGAAATTAAGGCAGAGGTAGAGGAATGATGAGACTAGGTTGTTATATGTATTTTTGTACCAATAAGTTTTTTGGGTCTGGATATTAAATTATTTATTTTTATTTGAGGCTTTTTTGCATGTACGATGAATTTTGTTAGAACTATAATTTGAAGAGACTATGTGGTGTGCTCTATTTGTTATACTGTACAATAGATGCGTTCGTGTTTATTGTTTGTTTGTGTTGGATACAAAAGGATAATCATAATTATTGCTTCCTGTTTCCTTCATGTGTAACACACTAATATTGCAATGTCTGTATTTACCTATTTTCTCTTCTGTAAGTTATATTCTCAAAAAATATAAAATGTTCTGTAATTCGGATTCGGAGTTCTTAATCGGTAAGCTTATAGTGATAGTAAATGCAAGAAATTCTTTCGAGTAAATCACATGCTTCACGAATAATTTCAGATTACTAATAAAACGAACAAAGTTAGCAATTACTAAAAACATATGAATTATGTTTTTTAGAAGATTGATATATCAGAACATCTAATGGAGTTAACACAAAATTCGTGAAAGAAAAAACCAATACAAGTTTTGTATGATTTAGACCAAAGTTTGATGGAAGTTTTTAATGTTTAGGAATATTATAATTTTATCATTTGAACATTGTTGTTTACATTTAAATTTACAACTATTTATCTTGACAAATACGACGTCAACTTTCAAATAAATCCATAGAAAATCTTTTACAGACATATTTACACACTCATAGATTGATTGTTTCTTTAAATTTTATTTAATTTGAGTATCATTTGATACTTCGTCAATAAACTTCAAAATTATATGATAATCTAAATTTAATTCTTGACGAAGTATCAAACGATACTTCAAATAGAATTCTGCAAAATAACACATACATACTGTAAACAGGCTTGTACATGACCCACATTTAGCAGAAAAACAGAATATATGTTATGCAGAGCATCGGTTGTGACTTGTGAGACATTTTCCCAATCAAGAATACTTCTACAAAATAGCATAAAAGAATATTTCAAACGCCTCTGTCTAAACATGCACAAAGTAATCATACTTCCCAGTTAATACAACATAAACCAAATACTTAACCAACAAGAAAAAAAAAATAAATAAATAAAGCCTCCCCATCTCTAAACCCATAAATAATCCAATATTCTATGAAGCAGAAGCACCCTCCTTAATTCACATCTCTTCTGTTACTTCCTTTGGCTACACATCACGCTCTCTTCCTCCTCCGACTCCTCGAAAATCTGAGCGAGGCAAGCGTAGGCCATGCATAACATGTCGTGCAGAGGCCGGCTGCTGTGCTCCACTTGAGGCCATCAGTGTCAACACCTCATTGATGGCTTCCACGTACATAGTCTGAGTTAATTACCAGCATCAGATTGATCAGTGCCCGGCAATGAACCAACTAATAAGGGCTCCTCTCTAACCATCTCATCCTCCTCCTCCTCCTCCTCAGGAATAGGAGGAAGGCAGGGCTTACGCACAGATCTCGGTTAATTCGAAAGGATTACCGAAGGCACCGCTGTCGTCATCGGGAAGACAGCATTACTTGTTTCGCACTGACACATGCATCTTCGACCATGGAATTGAGAATCTGTTTAGTTGCTAGATGAATTTTGATCATCAGGACTGCGTATATGCAGTTCTTATGTTTGTCAGAATATATATCAGCTGATATATATTAGTGAAGTTTATTTATATTTGACAGGGACAACAGATATATATGTATTTTGGGTTCATGCATGATTAATCTATTAACTAGCTAGCATTATCAATTACATACTCAATGAAGAAATTGTGTTTATAAGTATTAAGATAAAGAAAATGTTCTTCTTATGGATTTCAGGACGATTGCGTATTGTGATCACTACTAGAATAAAATACATGTGTATTTCAGAGAAATTCACGTCCCATGTCAGGATTTCACTGCTGGACTAGAATTTTGTCCAAAGCTATCTGGACGGTCCCATCGCTTTGGATGACTGAACCCTCAATTTTTTTAAATAAGTCTCGAAAAACATAAAATCATGAGTTTTGACTTCATTACACACAATTTTAATATTTAGGACGGATGCTGGAGTACAACAATGTCCTCTAACATCACTAAGACGCTGCTGAATCGAAGCGTCCTTTGCCACGTCCCTCCCAAACCCATTTAGGAGGGACGCTAAGGTTGCCAGCGTCCTCTATAGGAGGGACGCTGAGGTACTCCAGCGTTCTCTCCAGGAGGGACGCCAAAGAAAGAAAAGGAACAAAAGAAAGGAAGTATGTTGCTTTTCTGATTGAAAGATGACATTCGGGTTCTTTGAAGGAAGAGAGATTCCTTACATTATAAGCTAAATGTACTGTAGCCTGTGGGTGGTACTTTTGTACTGTGGGCCCCACCGTGGGATTTCTGATCAAATAAAAAAAAATTGATCGATCTTGTCATGCCGCTTCGGTCCATCATAGCCTACTCTAGAATACTAGTGTACTTACCTCGATGTCAGCCATTGAATTGTCTCGATATTCCTGCCAGCTTGGATCTCGACACGATCCAAGTGCTTGCATTGTGAACTGTACAAGACAAGAGAGCGTCTGTCAGCGGTCAGAAAAAAGCAACCGACTTAGCTTTTTTTCTTTTGTTCCTTTTCTTTCTTTTGGTGTGTAGGAGGTCAAATCAGCTTACGGAGGATGTGGACAGGAACGCTGGGTACAGCAGCGTCCCAGTTGTGTTGGGAGACGCTGCGTAGCGTTTCTGTTGGACGCCAGCGTCTGTCTTAAAATTCAAAATTACATATAACGGAGCTGAATTTTGTGATTTTATATTTTTCAGAATTTATTTAAAAAAATTGAGATTAACTAAACCGTTCGATTCAATTTATATGTTTACGAAGGACCATAGCATATAACGTACCCATCGTTCTAAATATAATCAGCGTCCATACTATTTTTAGCCCATACAGTTACGACAATCAATCACTTCCCCATTTTCCCAGTTGAGAAATCCCGTCTTCCCGGCTGCAGTCTGCACTTAATTCCTTCTCGCAAACCCTACAGCCGTCGGTGCTCCCTTCTTCTCCTCACAATCACATGGCGGATTCCTTTAACATGATAGCAGCAACGGGATCCTACCAGTTCAGGATCAACCACTCCGCAACCAAAGACACGGCCGTCGGTAAGTCGATCACCTCTCCCAATTTCCGAGTCGGCGAGCATGACTGGGCCATCCTGTACTTCCCGCGCGGCAACAAGAAGGAGAACTGCGGCAAGTTCATGTCTGTCTTTCTCGAGCTGCGGCGAGAAGCCGCCGCAGATGTCCGCGCGGACGTAGAGTTCTCTTTGCTAGGTAAGGACGGCAACGTTGCGTCAACCACTCGGTGTACGTCTTCGCACACATTCACGTCTGATGAATCTGACTGGGGCTTCTCTTCTTTTCTTCAAAGAGAAAATCTGGAGGAGACATTCATCGAAGAAGGTCATTTTGTGCTCAGAGTTTCAGTTACTTTGAAAGAGAGATTTTGTACAGGTGCACCTGCACATCGTCGCCCTAGCGGCATTCCGTGCAGGATCATCCAGAAGTTCCGCGAGGAGAGTGCTTGTACCGATGTCACTTTCAATGTCAACGGCAACCGTTTCGTTGCGCACAGATTGATCCTGGCGGCTCACTCGCCGGTCTTCAGAGCGGAACTTTTTGGACCGATGGCAGAGTCTAATCTGGATGAAATAACGGTAAATGAAATGACGCCTTCCGCGTTCAAGGCGATGCTTGATTTCATGTACGACGGGTCATTAACGGTCGACAAGGAACTCGCCGACGGCGAAGAGGTGATGATGTTCTTGCAAAATCTGTTGGTGACGGCGGACCGGTATGCGGTCGAGGAACTCAAGTCCTTGTGTGTAAACAAGCTGGTTGATAGCATATCTTTAAACAATGTTCTTGCTTTGCTTGAATTGGCTGAGAAGCACAGCTGTGGTTACCTCAAGACAAAGTGCCTTAAGTTTGTTGTTGAAAAGGACAATCCGGTTTCACTAATGGTTCGGGAAGAGTACGTTAAGCTGGTGCAAAGGTATCCCAATCTGTTGGTTGAGCTCAAGGAGATGGCAACAAGCAAATAAGATTTAGTTGAGATTGGGGCAGGGCAAATCAATAGATGTGTTCAGTTAGTATGGTCTTAGTTTTCTTTTGTTGATGGAGCATGATCTTTCTGGTGATTTTCTTTGATACTAATCCATGGAGACTTCCGGGGAATGTTTATATTTTGGTTTGGGGGTAAAGGACAAAAAAAAAAATTAAGAGTTTCTAGTTTATGCCATGCTAAAATATAGCTAGATGTTGTATTAGGTTGTTTCTACTTGGCTGCCTCGCACTCATTAGTCAAATCAACAACTACTAACACAATCTACACATAATACCCCAAAAAAAAAAAGTTTATGCTCAACAAAATTAGGAAAATGCTTAGTGAAGCCTCTTGTTTTCCATTTATTACACATCCTTATCCTGTCCTAATCCTTTCCATTCCCAGGTTCTAAAAAGGATATGTGAACTTCAGTTTTATTCTTTGATTCTCCCAATTCTATATATCGAACAATAAAAGGTCCTACAACATCCAACACAGTCCTGGTTGGTAGATACTTCTTCCGGTAGCATAGGCTGCATTGCATTCAAGAATGCACTAAAGAGACTGCACAGTGCTGCTGCAGTTGTCGTCTAACTCTCTCTACCAGTAAAATGCATGACAGTTACATATTATTATATTTCCAAAGACTTGTCAAGACATAAATAACACAATCATATCTCAGCAAATGATGTGATTGTCTTAAATCCATGGTCAGGAGGGAGAGGCATGTTGCCAGGACGAATCGAGATCAAAACTTCATATCCTGAAAAAAAATAGAGAAAGCAACAATTATATTGCCAGGAACATCAAAGGCTATGATGTAGTAAAATGAAGCAATACAAATTTTCAGTATTTTTTAAGTTCTGAAATGTAAAATATTTAGATGCTATCAATATAAGGGTTTCTTTCGACTCCGATACTCAAATCCAACATGATGATCATGAATCTTTAACCGCAATGAACATCTAAACCTCGTAGGATCAAGTTCATTGTTTTATTTTATGACATAAAATAGAAGTGGATAAAAATAAAATTAAAAAACTCCGTCTTCGGTTATTACATTTTATTCTGATCCTGACAATCAGATTTAGTTTCACCCAAAGGCCCTTGGTGCTCTGCGGAGCATACTAATACTCGCATTGTTACATATATTATCTATTTTTCAAGCAAAAGTACTCACACTTTGTTATTCAATATCCATATCATTCTCATCTGCACAATGTTGGGACAATAAACTTGTTCTACATTAATGAATAATTAGAAACTTACTTACCAGCTGCCTTCGCAGCCACCGCTTCTTGATAAACATCAGTAACAAACAAAATCTGAGACTCATTATCCACTCCAAGTGATTGTGCTATCTCCAAATAACTATGAGTCTCTTTTTTGTTGCTGCATATATTAGAACACGAGTAATTATACATACTACAAGTCTAGTATTAGTACCATAAGCATCATGTTTTCTTTTTTGCACACATGTATAGAATTAAGGAAAACCGCCCAATACCACATAAAAAAGAAAAAAAAGTTAAATTAAAAATTTGAGAGATTTTGAAAATCTGTATCAAAGACTTCAGGTTGCAATATTTAATTTACAAAGTATCAAAGGCTTACCCAACTGTTGTATCGAAAAAACCACAAAGATATCTCCTCAGGTCGCCATATGAAGTGTTTCCAAATAAAAGCCTCTGTGCTTCTCTACTTCCACTTGAGTATATGTAAACCTAAAACCAACAAATATCACAATTTCTATAAGAAAAAGGAAATTGTTGGAAACAGAGACTTCATACTCACCAAATGTATACGACGTTGATTATATTTTCTCACACTTGTACTACATCAATTTCACATAGAAGATTAGAAGCAAAATCCTTAGATCAGATAACTTCTTGGCCCAAATAGTAATCTCAGACCATTAACAAAATAGCTAGAGAAAGCAGAAGCAGCAACACAAAGCCTTTAGCCCCATAGTCCCAAACAAGCACAAGAACCAGGGTAAATAGCCAGAAAAGGCAATATACTTTTTTGCCCTCAGAATGCCATTTCTGTAGTGCACCAGGAACATCCTCAAAGATAATACCTAGCAGCTCCTTGGTCTCAAAGCCAGTTCTCCATATATGACCCTGAATATAAAAGTTAAAAAGATTAGTTTATTTTTAAAAACACCGATTTGAATGAAATTCTAAATTGATTAAACTTTGAAAACATTCTAAGGTTGGGTAAGGTACGAATTCATATTTCACCAATGTCTGCAACTTGAGACTGAGATTTTACTACCAAGCTGGCATCAGTGGCATCAGCTCCTACATGAAACAAAATTCTCCCCAAGAAACAAATAACTAACCCAACTGGTGCTTCTGACATGACGATATCTGTATGCTATCAGATTTTACCAAGCAGAAAATACAAAACACCCAATTGTTACATCGCCAAAAACCAAACTGTTGGCTTAGTATTTTAAACTTCTCCTGATGAGAGATAGTGAGCAAGTACCTGTAACTGCTTAAGAGATGTAATCTTTCGATCAGCTTTTATCATTCCTTCTACATTGGTTACAATAGCATTAATCACAGAATCCTTCCCACTATTCTCAGCTGGAATTGGCACTGCTCCAGAAACTCCATTCTTACAATCCTCTTCGACCTTCAAATTTAATGATTTAGTACTTTTCAGGTACAAATTATATAAAATGTCCTTAAAAATCTAAAACAAGTCAAATTAAACGCCTTAAAGTTTCCTCTTTCCATCGTACTGAAAGACCAACATCCCCACTCAAAACAGAAACAATATCACAACAGTCCCTCAATACCATCAAAGAATAAGGATCCGGAATTCAGTTTTGCCAAAAATTAAGTTCAATGATACTCTTTAAAACCTAAAATGTAACTGCAGTAGTGTTTCTTTCTATATTTTCATTTCTTCTTTAATAATGACAAAGAAAAACTTACCTGAGCTCGTAATAACTCAATGTCCTCTTTGGTTTCCTTGGTGTCAAAAGTAGAGACGAGGTGCTTCCGCACATTATCACGTGCATAAGGGAACAATATGTCGGTCACAAAAGATATTGGAGTTGTTGTTCCTTCTATATCTAACACAACGCATTTCTGCATAAAGAGCATCTTTTAGAGGGTAAATTAAATTACTGAAAGAGAGCAAGTAGAGAAGCGCAGATCACGATGGAGCAGAAACCAGAAAAAATATGTCAATGTGAAAATCAATGTAAATATCTTGATTTTCGGTCTTGCCGGAGCAAAAACAGTCTATATCAAATTTAAGCTACTCCACTAAAAAATTTAACAGTATATAATAAGCAAACTTCGATTTTGCTAGACAAGGGGAAAAAAAAACTAACTCTTGATGTTTCGCTGGTACAATTGTCATTTTGTAAAGTACCCATTGCAGGTTGCGGAAGTGCTCTTGAAATGCTTAAAGGACCATGGTCCGGGGTAGTCCAATCAATGCCCAGCTGGTACAGTCTTATGGCTGCATCAAAGAGATAGTGATAACACTCTGCCTGACAAGGACGAATAAATTATCATTAGTTTCAATTTTATGACATGTTATTATATTAAGACTTGCAAGAGAAGAGAAGATACTTGTGTTTTGGCACTAATCCATGTGTCACCCCACACAAATATTCCATGATTTCTGACAAGAACCGCTGTGGCTTTGGGATATGCTTCTATCTGTTCAAAGGATTGCAAGCTCATATAAGAAAGATCCAACATACAATAAACTTGAGATTTGCGAAATTATTCATAATAGTGGGCATATGCTATCATGAATGAATCACATCGCATATCCACATTTGAATTTCAATAGTTTTATTCATAATTTAACTTTCTTATTTGAACCAGCTCGATACCAAGTCAACTTAAATTTATTTAGTGTTTATTGCAGCAAGGCTCATCTCCCATTGAAGCTTTTCCAATATAATACTTTATTTTAACACAAACACGGATCTGTAGATTAAAAATCCGAGTCTGATTTTGATCTGAATGGCTGGAGGGAACAAATGTACCACCACCAACGGAATTATTTACAATAGTGGGCACAATAAAACTTCACATAAACAACTGATGATAATGTTATACTAGCACACAAGAGATACATCCAGCTTATCCTCCAAAGAATGACAGGAAATGCAAGCACACAAGAAGATATATAGTTTGTCTTTAGAATTGTCTTAAGGATAATATCACAACAAATAATGCAAAGAAACCACACATATGCATTCAGAATGAAAAATTAAATCGATATAGATTCAAAGACATACTGCTTCAGCAAAAGAATCAGTGAGCTCCGACTCCTGCAGTTGATTCTCAATGATAGGAATTACCAGTTCATCATGGTAGCCATGCCCCTTAATCCCTTTAATCATCTCCATGTGCGTCATCTAAGAAGCCGATAATAAACAATAATAAAGCAAAGGAAATTTCAGAATGGAGGTAAAAATATGTACAAGTACAATATGGAATGACATTTAGCAAACAAAAAAAAAATATAAAGTTATGAGAAACAGAACAAGCATAAATAAGCACAAGAAAAAAAAGAGACTTTATGGAATGGTCAATTAATAAATTAACCTTGAATTCCTTTGCAGAGGGATTCATCATGGTGACGATACACGATTCCATTCCATGGCTGTGTATGACTGCTCCAGCACCACGCATCTTGTAAGCCTGCATAAGTAAAATATATTAAACATACAAAATATCAACATATATTTAACTGAAAAGATAGTTGAATTAAGTATAAATCTACTCCAATATTTAGTGATTTTATGAAGCGTGTAAAATAGCACAATTATATTATACACTGATAACCTTTCACAGGGATATAAATAAGAACAGTAGATGTGAATAAATCTAACCCTGAAATTTGACATCAGTAACAAAAGAACCGAAGAAGATCGATCAATTACCTTCAAGAAAAGGGGGCCGCAGTCCGTGCACTTGGGGGCTTTATACGGGAAGGGCTTAGGGGTGGGTTGAACCAGCACGGAACCATCCGCCGAGAGCAGGTACATGTCGTCGGGCTCCATGCGCTCCTTCTGGACGCCCGAGGGCGACATGACGATCAGCTGATCGGATTTCGGAATAGCATCGTCGTGGACCTTGACGGTGATGCTGCCGCCCGTGCCCGTGACCCAGCCCTGCGGGTAGAAGAGGCGGCACAGCTCCGAGACCAGCGCGCAGGCCTCCTTCACCCGCGGGCTCTCGAGGTATGCCTGTGTGGAGAGAATCGGGTCCGCCATCGGTTCTGAGAAGGGCTGCTGCTGTGAACTGTGAAGGAGTTCAGTGATGAAGAATTCAGTGTGGGAAGTAAGCAACTGAGGAAAGGGAAAAGGCCTTGCGGACTCTCGCTTTTGAGAGGTATTTTATTGGAGTATCATTTGGGAACTGGTGCTAGGAGATGTTGATGAATAAATGAAATGCTTTTTAATATGACTGTATGAGGATACTGTGATTCTGTGATTATTATTATTTGAGAATGTTTTGTCCATTTGCTTGTCTGTGGTGTTACTGGTGTATGTGGAGATTCCGTGATTATCAGCCCCTTTCAGGGCTCTTGAGCAAGTTAGGGCACTTTTGGATGTTAAGAGCAAGATACGTGTCTAATTGTTAATTAAGCTAAGGCACAATACAATATGATATTTACTTAATATCTTTAATAGATATCTCGTGGAAGTATACTATACATGCTATAACTTCAAAAAATCAAGCCCCCAGGCACTTAATGGGCTTGCCTATACACAAATCTGTCCCTGGCCCCTTTATGGTTTCCTCAGATAATTTAAGCTAGGGGTGTAAACGGTCCGAGCTAGTTTGAACTGGGCTAAGCTTAAGCTTGACTCGTTAACTTAACGAGCGAGCCGGCTCATTAAGTATTATGGTTTCAAACCAAAAGGTACTAGTTCAAACTTGGCTCGTTTAATCAATGAGCCAATCGAGCTGGCTCATTAAGCTCATTTAATTACTAATAATATTCTATACACTTTTTTATATCAAAATTTACATAAAAATCAACAAAATTACTAATAACTATGAAATTATATATATTTTTTATATGAAAATTTGATATGTATCTATTGTAACTTATGTAATATACTAAAAATCTAGAATATAATATATAAATAACATGTATCGATAATTTGACGAGCCAAATGAGGTTATTGAGCCAAGAGAGGCTAAGTTCAAACTCGCTCAATAAACATTGCGAGCTTAACGAGTCACTCGTTAATAGCTCGGTTCACTATCGAGCGAGCTCATAGCGAGTCGATCCCGAGTGATTCACGAGCGAGCTGTGAGCTACGAGTTTTATTGCCAACCCTTTCAGCAGAGTGTCGACTATAATTTAGATTTTAGATGACTCTCCCATATTCTTTTTAGTGTTTTTGGTTTTGCTACGGCCTACGGGTATTCAGATTGGAAAACTGCCTAGTTTATTAAATCATAAAGGTATTACACTATCTTAAACCATTTTTAAATGCATTTAACATAAGTGTCTTACCACTCTAATTTATTAGCTTATAAAAATACTCAAATATGCAGCGGATGGTATTCAAACTATTTTGGTAAAGTCTTAACAATATTTTATATAAAACGAAAACAAAATTAAAGAAAAAAGAAAAGAAAATGAACTTAAATTATTGTTTGTAAATTGCAACAGATTCCCTGAAACTTGGATGCTCACAGAGTCACAGTTCTACAAGTCCGCCACTTCAACTTGCTCTCGAGGAAGATGCAACTGGGCCATGGACATTCCACAAAGCCCGTCTGTCCTCTCAAAGATACAATCGGGCCGTGAGGACATTTGGGCCTCCGAGCCCATACCGACCTAGGGTTTTCCAGCATTTCCGTCACGTGCAACGCAACGCACTCTCAGAGGGTTCTGGCGCGAAAATTTCCCGCGAATTCTACCCCGGTCCCCTCCAGTGCGTTGCATTAGAGTAAGACTAATGCGATCCAACAGACGCATCGGCATAGCATAGTACACTTGCTACAGCACTAACACAGGATAACGAGAAAGAGTGAAAGAAGAAGAGAAAGAGAAGCAGCAAAGAGCGAACCTCCGATTCGTTCGTCGCCATGGTAACACCTCTCTCGCTCTCTTTCTCCCTCTATCCCTTCCACTAAGAAGTTAGTAAGATACTAAAATTTTGCCCTTGGAGTTGATTTCCGAGATCTCTCTCCTTTGATCTCCTTTTGTCTGCTATTTTATCCCTTCTGAATTCGAAAAGTAGGAATCGGTTGTGATACCAGTTCTGTATTCCCAAATCAATGGAAGTAAGTTTCAGATCTAAGAGGAGATGGTGTTATTCACACTTTACTGTCTCTATTTTCTGATTCAACTTTCTTTTTCTTCTTTTATAGGATGATTCGGACAACAATCCGTCAACTCCAATCTCCCCGGCCTCGGCTGGATTCAGCACGGACCGGCTGCCTCCCACCCGCAACACGGAGTCCTACTCGGACGAGGAGGCCGCGGAAGATCCGCATATTGTTGATGATGTCGTCGATGATCTTGCCGCTGGCACTCCGGCTGATGGAGAGGATGAAGAAGGGGAAGATCTCTACAATGATAACTACCTCGAGTGAGTTATTCATATGTTCTGATCATTTTCAGTTTTTTTAATCATTGTGGAAGGTATAAATGTCAGGTCAGCCTTTAATTTTGATAATTTTCTATGACCACCAAGTTCAACTGTTGAGTGCTGATTTCACCTATTTTTGCTGCATCTTGGAAATAACATCAATTCAATCAAAAAGTTGAATAACATGTAATGTTAGTAACACAAGACAAGCATATTGATAAGTCAAACCAATGAATTGCTTCTGAACTTTTCTCTGCATGGTTGATGAAGGGATTACCGGCGATTGGATGAACAAGATCAGTATGAATCAATGGGTTTAGATGACTCACTAGAAGATGAGAGAGACTTGGATCAAATTATGGCTGACAGACGTGCAGCTGAGGTCGAGCTTGCTGCCAGAGATATCCGTACTGGTTTCACAGGCGGTGCCAGAAAGCTTCCCCAAATGCTCGACCAGGGTAACTGTTTTTTTTTTTTTTTTTCTTTCTTTTTTTCAAGTTTAAACCTGAATTCCAGGAATATATGCTCGCCATAGCAACATCCTGATGCTTCTTTTAGTTAGAACTTAGAAGTTTAGAATTACTGTTGTTCTGATATTTCATCTTTGTACTTGATCAAACAAAAGCTTGTGCAAGGAATGACTAACATTATTTTTTATAACATTGAAAGTCCATCTCATCATTTCCTTTATATTTATATGTTATTATTGCCTTTGTGTAATTTGACTTGTTTATGTAGACACTGATGATGAATCAAGCTTCAGGCGGCCTAAGCGACACCGGGCTCACTTCCGACCACCAACAGGTGGCCCCAGGAGTGATGATGATGGAGAAGCTGGTACACCAAGCTCACCAGGGCGGTCCCAGCGTGGCTACCCAAGAGAGGATATACCAATGACTGATCCGACTGATGATGATCCCTATGATGTAATAATACTATCCTTCCCAGAACAATAAAACACCCTTCTAAATGTACTGCAATGCTGGTTTGTTTCGTTTAGCAGCTGGAATTTTCTTAACGTTTTGGTGCCTCCTTCCTCATCTGATCCTGTCTTTTCTCATAATCTGGTATCTTGTGTACATAGGACGAATCAGAAGATGTGGATGAGATGAGCATGTATCGTGTACAAGGTTCACTGAGGGAATGGGTCACAAGAGATGAAGTGCGCCGTTTTATTGGAAAGAAATTTAAGGAGTTTCTTTTGACCTATGTCAACCCCAAGAATGAGCAAGGAGAGTTTGAGTATGTCCGCCTCATCAATGAGATGGTTCTAGGTAAGGATTATGCTAACTCTATTGAATTATGATTACCTACTTAATAACCACCCTTGGATAATTTACTTGACTAATTTATACATATAAGTTAACTACATAATGAACAAGCTGACAAATTTAAACAAGGCACTTCACTGAGATTGCTTGGTGCATACATGATATTCATTCTGTTGCCTGTTGGCAATAGGTATAGTATTAATGTGTTTTCTTTTAATTTTTAAGGGAATGTCGTAAAGTATTGTTTTTATGATGACAAGGGAAAATCGTGGCAAAAATATTTCAAAGTTTGTAGCTGTTAATTGGCTATTCTCTTTTCATTTGCAGCTAACAAATGTAGCCTAGAGATAGACTACAAGCAGTTCATATATGTCCATCCAAACATTGCCATATGGCTGGCTGATGCACCACAATCTGTGTTGGAGGTGATGGAGGAGGTTGCACGAAATGTCGTTTTTAACCTGCATCCAAACTATAGCAAAATACACCAGAAGATCTATGTGCGGATCACTAATCTACCTGTCTACGACCAGATTCGCAATATCAGGTGAAAAGATTGATAACCTAGAAAATTATTTTGCCATGTCTTTTCCCGCCATCAATTTTCGCTACAAACTGTTATGTTAATGAGCATAGCTGGTGCCGATTGTAGAATCTGCTGTTTGCTAGCACTCTTTTCTTATATAATGCTCAACTTGTTAAATACTTGTTCAAATGTAAACATCATGCATCTTTCTGCGAAAACCTCATTGTCTTTAATACCCTAAAAAGGCGAATGTAATCTTATGTGCTTATTAAGTTTAAAGATATCGATATCATATATACGTCCTTTTTTTTATTTCTCTCTCAAAGGTTAGGGTAAAACAATGTAGTCTCTGTTAAAAAAGAGTAGAGCCATGCAAGATACATATACCAACACCTAAGATGTGCATTTCTCAATTTGCAGTGACATTTTCTTTAGCTTCTGCCAGTAGCTTCTAGTCTCAAGTAATTTTTTTTTTAATAAACAGGCAAATACACTTGAATACCATGATAAGGATAGGAGGTGTAGTTACACGTAGGTCAGGAGTATACCCACAACTGCAACAAGTGAAGTATGACTGCAGCAAATGCGGGACTGTGCTAGGTCCTTTCTTCCAAAATTCCTATTCTGAGGTCAAGGTTGGCTCCTGCCCTGAGTGCCAATCAAAGGGCCCTTTCACTATCAATGTTGAACAGGTGCAATTCTTTTAAAAAATTTCCATGCTTCATGTATCTGATTTTATGGGTTTTATTGTGGCTAAAACAAAATGAAATCTTTGTGTAAGTTAATCAGAAATACGTTCTTAAGGATCATTGACGCTCCATCACCTTTCCTTAATAGAACTAGCAATATCAATCTAACAATTCTTTTTCTTGAGAGGTGCACTACAGTAAAATTATTTAGAAACAAAGAGCACGCCTATTATATAACTAAAATTTTCTACATTTTGTAAATGTATTACTGGTGTGTCATGTGTTGAGTGATTTTTTTATTTTATGCAGACTGTATATAGAAACTATCAGAAATTGTCACTTCAAGAGAGCCCCGGTACAGTGCCAGCTGGAAGGTTGCCCAGATACAAAGAAGTGATTCTTCTAAATGACCTCATAGATTGTGCCCGGCCTGGCGAGGAGATTGTAAGACAATATTGCATATTTTTCCCCTGAAAAGTTAGGTTCATGCATTCTCATTTACCTTGGTGTGCCCTTATTTTCTTTTTTCCAGGAGGTGACTGGGATATATACAAACAATTTTGACCTTTCCCTAAATACAAAAAATGGGTTTCCTGTATTTGCAACTGTGGTTGAGGCAAACTATGTGGCCAAAAAACAGGACCTCTTCTCAGCTTATAGACTCACAGATGAGGACAAGGCTGAGATAGAGAAGCTGGCCAAGGATCCAAGAATCGGCGAAAGGGTTGGTTTCTTAAGCTTTTATAGTTTGCCATTTGACTCCAAACAAATAAATTTTGTTCAAGGATATTATTGTTATGTACTAACAAACAAATTTTGTTGCTTAACAGATTGTCAAGTCAATAGCACCATCCATATATGGCCATGAAGACATAAAAACAGCAATTGCACTGGCTATGTTTGGTGGTCAAGAGAAATTCTCAACTGGCAATCATAGGCTAAGAGGAGATATAAATGTCCTCCTGTTGGGTGATCCCGGCACGGCTAAATCCCAGTTTCTCAAGTAAGACTTCTAATTGTGAAGTGTTTTTCTCTGTGGGATCTCTGTAGTTAAATTTTTTGCATAAATTATTTTGCAAGCAAAAGATTCATGGTAAGCAAAAGTTACATGTTTTAATAGTATGTTGCAAAGACCTGTGCTCCCTTGCATCTTTTAATGTATGAGGTATTCAGTACACCCTGCAAAATGAGACTTCATGTCCTTTATATATTGGTAGAGATCTGCCTTTACCTTCTGCCCCTTTAATCATATGAAAGACATTTTGGTAAGTGCTTAATTTGAGTAACTTACTGACAGGTATGTAGAAAAGACCGGACACAGAGCTGTTTACACAACAGGCAAAGGTGCCTCAGCTGTTGGTCTGACAGCAGCAGTTCACAAAGATCCTGTGACACGTGAGTGGACCCTAGAAGGTGGTGCCCTTGTATTAGCTGACCGTGGCATATGCCTTATTGATGAGTTTGACAAGATGAATGATCAAGACAGGTTAGCAGAATAGTTGAACCATTGTATAAAATGGATATATGTACCGCATTTAATGAATCAGGCTGCTAATTGCTGCTTATTTTTTCAAAAAAAAATGGTTAGCAGAATAGTGTTGTATTATTGTTATTCATCGCAACAGATAAACACACTCTTCTTTGATTATAACTGTTTGTGGCATATGCATAATATCTGTATAGTGTCAATTGTGTATAGCAGGTAGCTTTTTCTGACACTAACACCGCATTATTATTCTTAATTAAAAAATTGCAGAGTGAGTATTCATGAAGCAATGGAGCAGCAAAGCATAAGCATATCAAAGGCTGGGATAGTTACATCTCTGCAAGCTCGGTGCAGTGTCATTGCTGCTGCTAATCCAATTGGGGGAAGGTACTTTTTTAGTTATCACCAATATGGATATTTTATTACTTCCATGAGTAGATATATGCTTCAGTGGTCTATTCTTGTATTAACACTTTCATTCATAAATAGGTACGACTCATCAAAGGCATTCACTGAGAATGTTGAACTAACTGATCCAATCATCTCTCGGTTTGATATCCTGTGTGTTGTCAAGGTGAGACTCAACTTAATTCCTTAACCATTGAGAAAAAAGAAAAACAATAATAATTTACAAATAAAAATTCTTCTTTTACTGGTAAAGTTATTGCATTACAAACTGCCATGTTGACTGTTGAGGCAGACATGAGCATATCTGGAAAAAAGGTCCTTTTGTATTCTAATTTCTAGAACTGCGATATTAATATTTGTTTTTCAATAACAGGATATAGTTGATCCAGTGACGGATGAGATGCTTGCTCGATTTGTAGTGGACAGTCATGCTAGGTCGATTCCCAAGGGTTCCAATCTGGAAGAAAGGGCCCAAAGTGGCAATGATGGGGCAGGACCAACTGATCCAGATGTAATAGTCCATAAATATTCCCGTCATTTGTTTTTATCTTTTCGTTATATTATTTTTACTAATTAAGCATTTTTTGAATCAGATATTGTCACAAGATATGCTGAGGAAGTATATAACATATGCTAAGCTAAACATATTTCCTAGACTCCATGACGCTGACACAAACAAACTGCAATACGTCTATGCGGAGCTGCGTAGCAAGTCCTCGGTAAGTGATGCCTACATTTTATTTTTGGAATATGTTGTATTCTTGGTGTACACATTATTCAGGCTAATTTTTCTTAGAGATTTAATATTCTTTCAAACTTCATTTTTGATAAATTTCTTTTTACTTTAATGATGAGTTCTTTTTCTTTTTTCTTTTGATTCGATTAATGATGAGTTTTTTCTTGTTAATAATATATTTTTTACTAATCATTTATTTTTTTGATGATTAGTATGGACAAGGTGTGCCAATAGCAGTTAGGCATTTGGAATCAATGATTCGAATGGCAGAGGCACATGCTCGGATGCATCTCCGGAGATATGTATCACAAGAGGATGTTGACATGGCGATTCGTGTGCTTCTTGACTCCTTCATCTCCACCCAGAAATTTGGTGTACAAAAAGCTCTTCAGAAGGTGCAAACATACAACTTTTTGATCCTGTCTTTTTGTATTATGGTGATCATGTGAGTTGGACTTACTGAGATGTTCAACTTGTTGAATTTGTACAGAGTTTTAGAAAGTACATGACCTTCAAAAAGGATTACAATGAGCTGCTCTTGCACCTTCTGCGTACACTTGTCAAGGAGATGTTGCATTTCCATGGGACTCTCTCTCGGTCACGTAATCAACACCTGACAACTATTGAGATTAAGGTGGCTGACCTACAACACAAGGTAAGAGAGTTTTGCCCAGTCTCCTAATTTTTGATAATAATAAAATAGAAGAACCTTCAAAATCAGCTTTTATGTAATTTGATCCTGCCACTTAAATTTATTTAATAAGACCTGGTGAGGGAAAAATGGTATATGAAGGCTCAGTTGAAATTATCAAACTTGTAATGTGTGATTGTGTGATTGTGTGAACAGTAATCTGTCCTGCTTACTATAAGCAAGCCTAATAACAGTTTCTATAAATAGAAATTTGCAGTAATTAGTTTGCATGCTTGTATCATCCCCATATGAAAGTAAAAGGGTCGATCATCTCTAAAAATAAAATAATCCAAGGCATCTTTTCTAAAAAAGTTAAATAAGAATGTAGGACATTTTGTCAGTGAAAAGAGGTATTGTAATAAGACCAAGGACCAGCTTAGCTTCTGCTGGTTTACTTTAGGAGCCAAATTTGCCTACAGATTATTATTTTTTTAAAATATGTAACAGTTGCCATTTTACTTGATTCAGGCTCAAGAGTATGAAATATTCGACTTGAACCCATTTTTTTCAAGTGCACACTTCAAGGATAACAACTTCATCCTAGATGACGTTCGTGGTGTTATCACCCATCCAGTTGCGACCGATGATTTTTGAACTGAAATTAAGGGTTAGAGAATTTAGAGAGCTAATAGCTCTGCTCTGTAAGATATATCCAAGTAGTCTCTTTGCTAGGAGCATTTGTTTGTCAATTGTGTGATATATTACTTGCGTTAACATGTGAGATTTTTGTCTGGCGATTCTTAATTATCTGATAATGTAACACCGTACTAATCTTCTGTGATTCCCTGATGTAGCAATTAACTTTGGTTTTAAAAATTAGAACCATCATGTGTCCGAATTTGTATGAATCTGTGAATCATGAATGTTAGGGGGTTCCAAATATTAAGTAACAAGAAATTAGCAACCTTTCAATTCCAAACCTGCCAAATTTTGGACAAGTTTTGTATTTTTTGTGACGGTATATATGACGCATATGAGTAAATCACAGATGCCGTTTGTGGGACATATTAAAAGGAGCTTATTACTTACGAGATATAATACTAGCATGACATTTTTTTTTTTTGGGAAAGAAAGTGGTTATTACCATCTTCATTGGAAACAAATTGAGATATTTAGTACCACACCCTGGGACCAATGGGTTTTGAGGCCTAAGATATTAAAACTAATAATACATATATCTAATAATTAACCACAAATCAGTAAGTCAGGGGATGAGCACTCATGACCTGCCATCTAAAATCATATAAACCGAGTTTTTTAATATCACTTCCATTTGGCTCTGAACTGCTATTTTATCAACCAACATACAACGCTTTATCATAAACTCATCGCACTGTGTCAGCATTTGGCGAATAATTGCTCTAACAAACTCTTCTCCTTCTTGACAACATCTTGAGACGATGCTTCCGCAAAAGCAATAACCATTAGCCGATGATCATATGCCACCCGGTCCTCAATTATACTCTACACCGCAAATCGAACACTTATGAATCTTGTTTGCCTTGGTGGCAGCTACACCACTGCTCCTAGCGGTACTCATGGCACTTAGAGCTTCTTTGGGCTTCTTTTCATCATGCGTTGGCGACAGTTTTGGTTTCCTGTGACTTTTGTGGTACCCGCCGAGAGCTTGAAAGAATCAAATAGTCTTGTTGCACACCTTGCACTCGTATCTGGGACAATGATGACCATATTGGAGTTGGATCGGTCAGGTTACCGGTCCATAGTTACCTTGAGAATAAAATCAGATAATTCGTGATTGCCTTATCGTCTTCAATGATGCTTCCCGCCAAATGACATACGCATATATCTTTAATTGTGGCAAGTGTTGTAAAATGCGGTTTTGAATATGCATATGGAGAAGTAGTATATACAACATATGCAGAATTTGATGTTGTAATCCTCTTATGGTTTATTTATCAAATTTTGAACAAATTTATATATTACGTCTTATACATAATTAATTAGAGGAGGATCAAATAATCATGTTTTTGGTGACCGATCGGTGACCGTGAAATTAAATCTGAAATAACTACAATTTAAACTGTTAAATGACAAAACTAATTGATAAAATGTGTTATATATATCATGTTTTATGTGTATACAAAAAATTATGTCATATTGATTTTATTTACATATGCATCGAGCATTAACAAAAATCGACGGTTCAAATTTTATGATTTTTTTCTCCTCTCTTGATGACTATTGAAACGATGTTAAAGCTTTATCATTTTTTGTGTATATATTATTTAGATGATTTAGAATACATCTAACGGTTTAGATTTATCAATTTATATATAAATAGTAAAATGGTCACCGCGGTTACCAAAATGCATGATCATTGGATCCCTCCTCAATTAATAAATGTCTATTTTGTATACGACTCGCCAGAGTTCGAACCTACTTCCACTTCTTTAATTTTCCGAGTTTTATCCGAGATGCCGGGCATAACATTATTGGGACACTAAATATTTACCTTCCCAAATGCTATCATTATGACACATTCATGTTTAAACTATTATTCGTTGAGAAAGTAGAACTACACATGACATGCCAGGCATGTTTTGGTACACACTTGCTTCCACCCTCTATATATATGTGGGATCACTTTGTTTCTCCATTTTTAGTGGTAGGAGCAAGGTGGGACGAGCGAACGAGCATTTACTAGTTACTATGCAACATCATGCCACCCAGTACTTACACTCTGGATCGATATAACTAAGACCTTCCTGGCATGTGCAAAACCAGCCAACTATTTAATTTCCCCTTCAACAAACTCAAGTAACAAGCGGAATTTCAAACACTAAAATTAGATATTCTTCGTCTATCAGTACCCTTTGCGTTCACTTGTTTTTTGCAGAACTCAGGCCTCTCGTTCATTTTTGACTCGCGCTTTCTTGTTATAAATAATGTTATGATTCCTTATCCAACAATAGGTATACGTACTTCAGCACTACTTGTAATTATTCTATCTCGATCACCTCTTTTCTTAGATTTTTCATGTACTGAGAAACGTCGATTGTAGTGAAAATGGAACAAGAATTAGAACAAGGGAAAGAAGAAGAGTGCGGAACAAGACTAATTCCGAAAGGGCGACGCACAAAGCGCTTTCGATCCCCATTTTGCACTACTCTCCAAGCAGATGGATCTTGTGAGCAAGATGATTGCCTCCCGCCACCTATTATCAGCTCCTTGTCTCCAAACGGTAACTCACACTCAGCGCCATCATCTCCATGGTCGCAAGAATCATTATGCGAACACACCGAGGAGGAGCAGGCGGTTGCATCTTACTTATTACTACTTTCCAATAGTCAAGAGTCTCCCGTTCATATAACGCCGATTAGTGATGCCCTACCAATTCAATTTGCCGAGGCCAAATCCAAAAACATTACGAGCAAATGGATCGGTTCGGACGGTAAAGCTTATTATCGATGTTTCACCTGTGGAAGGGACTTCCTTAGCTTTCAAGCACTCGGTGGACACCGTGCGAGCCACAAGAAACCGAAGTTAGCTCAACCAAAAAATGATCACTTCAGCAAGACTACCGTGCACGAGATTAAAGAAGTTGCCGAGGAGAAAGAAGATATGTTGAAGTTGAGCATGAATTCCTTCGCTACGGCTATCGCCAAGACAAGAATCCATCAGTGCACCATATGTGGCTCCAAGTTTGTCTCCGGACAAGCACTCGGTGGCCACATGAGGCGACACCGGAACCCGGCTTTGGCATCTGACGCAACCTCATCGGACGAGGTTGCACCATTTCCCGATATCAAAGACGTCGATATCGAGATACTAGAGGAAAACCACAGTACTAGTCCAATATTAGCTCTTGATCTCAACCTCCCGGCACCGTTGGATGAAAAACGGGCAATTGCTTTGTCACTCTCACCAAAGGTGGCTTTCGATTTTTGATGGCAGTAGAAGTATTGTTGCTAGTTGTAAATACACACGTGTAGACATTTTCGATCTACACATTCATTTTCACACTAGTTAATTAAACTGGGATCGGGATCACCTGCTTTTCTTGATCTGACGGTTAAGAAATACCGAAAAACTTTAGGGCCTGCTTTTCTTGATCCGACGGTTAAGAAATACCGAAATACTTTGAGATCGGTGCAACAAATACCGAACTACTTTGAAATCGGTGCGGAAACCGATTCCGACCGTCCGATCGGAAAAGCAGCAGATTTTTATCCGTTAAACTGTATAAACCGGGGTCTACAAAATTTTGAGAACCCCATGAGTATATATACATATTATTTATTTATCGGTGTAAATCGAAATTAAATAAGATTCATATACATTTTTTTTTTCATATACATTCATATAAATTTTGAGAACCCCATGAGCTTTGCCGCGCCTCGCACCATATGTCCATCCAAATCGCAGATCTGAACTCAGTGCTGGGTTGAGCACCTCTTCTGTTCTGTCTTCTTCATTTTTTTCTTTTTTTTTTTGTGCGTGTAAATATTCTTTTTGGTTATTATTATTTTTTATTTCTTATTTTTTTTGCAGCTGTACTCTTTTATTTGATTTTAATGAAAATTTGAGTAGGTATTTTACCTACTCCTTCAAAAAAAAAAAGAGCTTGGCACCATTAATTAATCAGTTGGGTATCACAAGCTCATATGCATCTCTATATTGTATTTTATCTATTGTTACATAAAACGAATGAAATGTATGGATACTATGTAATTGAAATGTTATAACTTCTTTTTTCTTAAAATACCTACAAAATCATATAACTGATTAGCTGATTGAGCTTAGAGAGTTCTTTTGAGATGAATTTTGAGTTAGAGACTCAAAACATAATTTATACCATCTCATTTCTCTTTTCAATTTTTGTAGTATTAGTGCTTTTGGCCTCTAATAATGAATAACAATAATGCTATTAAGGATTAATTCTGCAATGAAATCGGTAGGAATGAGCCTACTTTTGATTAAAAAAAAAATGAATAACAATAATGCAATTCAAATAGATAAGGTCAATTTAATTTGTTTTTAATTAGAAATAACAACACAAGGACAATAAAGATAATATATATTATGTATAGGTTTTTAATACAATTAGGAAACAACATTTTTTTTTTTAAAAAAAGTTTCTAATTTTATAAAAGAGGATAATTGTTCTTTTTCGTTTCCTTTGTGGAGGAAGGGGGATATATTTAATTATCCATAATTTATGAAAATTAAAGATATATATCGATCATATCAATTGTTTCTGAAGCATATACTGCAGTACTGCATACTAGATACCACAAATTGCACACTCTTATTTTCTTCTTCTGTGATGTAATTTTTTTTTTTTTTTTTTTGATAAAAGTAGACTCTAAGTCTACCGTTTCCATTTCAGAAACCTTAAATAATGTTCACAACAGCAACTTCAAGAAAATAAAACCATAAGCAGAGGTAAACATCCCCCCTCTGCACACTACATACTGGCATACTGGTTAACACAATACCAGTATCCAAACACCCTAAAAAGAAAAGACAACATTAACCAGATGTTGGAGGTACACTCTACTACTTCCAACTCTGGACACAAAATACCAGTACAAAAAAATGTATCACATCACAGAGCAAGCATTCTAAAAAAACAAAAAAAATGCATAAACTGTAAATGCTGCTCCTGTCTCCTTTCTGTGATGTAATTAATTACCTCATAATGAAATTTGTCGGTGATCGATGTTTTTTTTTTAAAAAAGAAAGTCTTCTATTTCATTCCTTATTATTTTCGATCCAGTAAAAATTGATTTCAAAGCCATCCAATCCAATCCAATAAAAACCCAAAAAAAAAAAGAAAAGAAAAAAAAAAAAACAAGGCATCATCACATCTAGAGGTGGCAAAACCCGACCCGATCCGACCCAAAACCCAACCCGACCCGACCCACATTTTTTAGAAAATCAAACTGACCCGACTTGATCTGAACCCAACCCGACCTGAAATCAAACATTATGCTATCACACTGAAATTAATATACGATAAAAAAAATCGATATCAAAATTGATCCGACCCGAACCAAGATCTTTTAAGAGGTCAAATTGATCCGACTCGCCTGACCCGAACCTGAACCTGACCCGCCCACCTGATTTGCCACCTCTAAATTCACATCAGCAATTCAGCATCACTCAAATTTTCTGTTTTCTTTTCTCGTCAGTCGCCTCGCCACGCCACGCCATCTGACATTCTGACTGATCAACTTGCTAGCTGTGCCATCTCCTTTCGCTTCGAGGTTATCCTCTCTCTCTCACTGACCTCAATATATCACATCTTCTTATGATATTTACCATATCGGATCATCTAATAATGGAGTCAATTTTGAGCAGATAGCAAGCATAATACTGATGCTGCTGTTCAGAAGATGGAAGAGCTTAACATAGCAGGATCGGATTTCTTTGTTTATCTTACTTGCTGATTTGTCTTGTTACGACTGGAGCTGCTAAGAAAACAAAAAAAAAAAGAAGAAATTAAAACCGATCAAAGTGAGCAAACCGTCTTTACATCTCGTTTGTTCTCTTGTTGATCAGTGACTGGTATTGTTCTATTTGCCATGTTTAAAAGGATTGTAAATGTCATGTAGAAAAAAGAAGGATTGTTCTATTGTTCCAGATAGCAGTGGCGCCATTTAGCAAAATAGTTGTGATTTCAGGAAACTTAACAAAATGATTTCATGAATGTGTTGAACGCTTTCGTTTTTCCCTTACGGTAAAATAAGCAGTTGTCCGTAATATTTTTTTTTCTTCTGTTTTTATGTGGATTGGTATGTAGTAACTTGTGGAGAGTAACATCAGAAGAAAAGAGGGAATTAGAGCGCCTTCAGAAACCCATTTGCAATTCTGTTCGCCGGGCAGCTGAAGTCCATAGATAGGTCTTCAGCCTTACACAATCTGATCTCTTCCTTTTGAATCCCCCTTAACAAACTAAATTTGCAAAAGTATCTTGTGCAACAGTGGTGATAAAACTGTAGTTGTATATTATTTCTGGTCTACCTCAACACAGGCAAAGGATTTGTAAGGGAGGATCTGGAGTGTAGCCATTACATGCACGAAGAACTTTGATGCTGGGCACATACCGCCTCGTTTGCCAAGAGCGAAGCAACAACTCCTTACAACTATAAACAAAAACTTCTCTACTTTGGCCTTTTTGACGACAGTATTTGGATCATATTGGTGAAACTAAGTACCTCATGGCTCTCAAAAATCTCTGTGATGCTGACATTGTCCAGGTATGACCGGGTTGTTTCTTTTGAAATATATATATCACCATCCATTTGATATGACCTGTACTCATCAACTTCAGTCAAGTATCATTTGGTGCTTCTCCCAAATAAACGTTTTTGTGCATAAACAGAAAAATTGTAGGTATTCGAGTTATTTTTTATGATTTTATGAAGCATTGACCATGAATTCCTTATATGTATTACATTTATTTTGTGGCGGCCGTATCCTCCTCTTTGTGATGCGAAAGGAAGCTATGTGTCACAGTTTGAGCACGCCAATCTGCTCCAGCCTACTTGCAAAGAAGTCATTTCTCGGGGCAGGGACTATCGAGTCTTCTGAATCTTCACGAAGTTTTGCATGTTTACATGTTTTTCAAGCTTACGTATTTCATATTTGTCAATTGTCAAACTTCTGATATACTTGTGCTAGTCATTCATATTTGTGGTGATTGTCAAAGATTGACAATTGCTTTGGAAGCGGATTGTGGAGGCTCAAATCCTGGTTTTGCTCGGCGAAACTAGTTTGTTTAAAAAATAAAATCATCGGTGTTACTTGGTTATAGGCTGGTATTAGTACAATTATGAAAGTTACTCTGTCTTCCTGTTTCATCATAAACCTGCGCAAAAGCTGAATGTGATGTGAAGCATCCTATTTAAGATCAAATATGCTTGGTGACATAACTGGTTAATTAACGTGTCCTTATTACAAAAGAACGTTTATAACAACCATGAAGAATAAAATATTAAGAAGAAAAATATATATGAATGCAATGCATATTCTCTGGCTAGTTGACTCAAAAATATCTTAGGACTCGTATGAAATACCAAAATCTTCTTTTCATATACATGTAATCATGTCTACATTATTCTCAACTAGGTACACAAGAAGCTCCAAACCTAGCAACATCAGCAAAGATTTACACCTTCAGTTGTTATTTTATTTTATTTTTTGAGATAAAAGATGGGGTCAAGTCTTTAACAACCACAAAATAGTCCCCCAATTAGATTTCGAAACCGCAACCTTTCAGACAGGCTCTAAGCAAAGAGCCCATTAGACCAAAGATTGGCTCTTAGCAAAGAGCATCTGCCTCACATTCCTTGAGGCGCTTGAGCAAGGCTCGAGCCGCAAGCTTTTTAGATGTCTTCTTGTTTGGGCCTCTCCCCTTTTCACTGTATGTGACCTCGCCAGCTTGCACCTTGACGACAACATATGACACATCATTCTGCATAATAGCATCATAATGGTAGGAATACCTTTTACGGTCACACAATTCCCTCAGCTCTCTTATCGGATTGTATTCCATTGTTTCAGGACTGACAATGGGCTCTAGCATGGGTCGGATGCATCTCCATACAATGTCCTTGTCGCACCCACAATCCAGGTAGATGGCACCTGCTAATGACTCAATCACATCCCCTAAAACCTGCATAATCAGGTTTTTTCAGAATTCAATTAATTTATAACATGTCATCTTATAAAATTAATTTTACTTCATTGTATTAAACAAACAAACACATAATAAAATTGGTGCATACCTTGGGGAGAGCAATACCGGCATCCCAGCCATAGGAAGACCCTGAGAAAACATTGCCAAATCTATTAAGGTAGGTGGTGATTTGACGGTGCAGCTCCAATGAGGCATGGAGGATGTGCTTGTTTAACCCTGCTTTCACAGCTGCATGAGCATAGCAGTCATTGTTGGTTGATGCAGACCTCAGGTCTGTTAGCAACCCAGGTGTCACTGCTGGATAGTACTTGTCATAGAGGTAAATTGTTACACAGTGGTCCAGCACAGCATCCCCCAGAAACTCTAACCTCTATCAAAACAAATAAAATAGCATTTGGATGGATATAAGAAAAAAAAATTGCTAAGAGAAGTAGGCATAATCAAACTGTTTCAGTAATGAATGTCGTGACAACTATATATCCTACCTTTTGTTAAGCAATATAACTCAAAGTTGTTTATGTCCCAAACTCTTACCCATTTTAGTATATTTTTTAACTTGATACAGCTACTGTTAATGATGGGAAAATAATAAAATCATCTAATCTAAGAAAAAAAAGTACCTGATAGGATCTAGGCACCTCAGGTATCTGGTATGATCCATGTGTCAGAGCTTCAACCAACACTGATGGATCATTGAATTTGTAGTCAAGAAGTTTCTCCAGCTCATTGATGTTCACAAACATCTCAGGTCTAGCTAGAATCGGCCTCTCGGCAGCGATTCTTTCCCGGAACCTGATGCCAGTACCCAACTTCTCCAGAAAGATAAAGGTTGCAGCTTCACCAGATGTACTGAGACATGCACCAATCAAAGCCTCCATAAGATCGGCTATCACCTTGCTTTTAATTGGCCTTGTTCCCCTTGTGTACACCTCATTTGTTGACGTGGGGGTATATGTGTCAATGCTCAAACCTGGGATAGCCCATTGCTTTGGATCAAATACCTCTGTGCGAGCATATCCCTGCCATAACAAAAGAGAATGAAAAAGGAAATGTGGTGGTATTGAACATAAATCAAGAAAATACAGAAATACAATTGATAATAACTTTGTTTCAACACTAAACAAATAAAAATTGTTACAACCAAGAACATATGAAAATTTTAAAAAGGATGGTGAAAGTCCCAGATCAAGATTGTTTTAGAAGTTCAAAACATAAGACTTTGGTTCAAAGGTCTCTTTTTGAGTATTTTTCACAGGTCTTTTAAATGCTCAAGTTACAAACTACAAGCACCAAATATCCGAGTGACTTTTACTATTAGCAGATGGCAGATGGTGGATGTTCAATAATGATAATTAAGGGTTGTCCTTTACCATGCAATTTGCCAAATATTTAACAATTTGGCCAGAACTTACCACTATACTGTCTCTCTTTCTCTATTTATAAAATTAAAAGGTGATGAGTCTTAATTGCACTCTATTTTATATCGGGATTTATCTCTTAAACTATACATTTTCATTTAGTTTTGAGTTAATTTAGTTTAGTTTTTGTGTCAAGTTCGAGATACTGCCGCATTCTTGATTTTGATTGCAGATATGAAAATTGGAAGAGATTTGGACACGAAACAAGAAGACCGAAGGAAGACAGACGAGACTCGAACTTATTGAAGAAAACTGCAGCAAATTCGGACCGAAACAATTCAATTCGGACCGAATTTATGTCGAGACAGAGAAGAAATTCGGACCGAATTTATTCCTGCCATAATGACCATGCTGTATTAATTCGCCATTTCAAGTGATATGCCTTCCGAATATGAGAAAACCCAAAACATAAAAGTTGTAGCTCTTTTCGCTGTCTTTCTACCGAATTTTGAATCACCTCATTTGGACCTGTATTGAGGAAGTTATGGTCAAAATACCACAACATATCAATCTGACCAGTTCGGGGGCGGACCGCCGGGCGGTTCTGCATCATTTATTGATATATTTAGGCAACCTTTGGTCTGTTTTTGGTCGGTTTTTATATATATAGACTCCCCTTCTCTTCTATAGGGCCTGGTTAGCATCTTGGAGAACTGAATTAAGAATCAAGACTAGGGTTAGGGAGGAACTTGGAGAGAAACTCGAAGATCGGAATCTGGAGTTCTCGCGATATCTCAGTGTTTGATTTCTTCTCCCCTTTTTCTCTCTTTTCTTTATCTCTTGCTTAAACATGGAACTTGATTTATTTCTTGTAGCCATGAAAGGCTAATCCCCTCTCTAGGGATGTAAGTTTTAGTTGAACTTGTAGCTGTTAATTTTACTCGGATAATGTTTTTAATTGCTATGTTGTGATTTTATTTCTTTGTTTAATTTCTCATGTGTTGCTTAATCGTTGTGCATGAAATCTTAGAAACTAGGGTTAGGATTGAACAAATTGAACTTTAGTTTTGGAATTGAAAAAATAAAATTAAGTTAGGCGAGATACTTAACCGTGAAGCATTAACTTAAGAGATCTCGGTAATTGACCATTAATTGTGCGAGGTACTTAATCGTGAAGTATGATTTAGGGATTTTACCAATTTGTATCATGAACTTAATGAACCATAAACTTGTAGGTGAGGAACTTAATCGTGAAACCCGAGAGTTTAGGTACGGTATTAAGCCAAGAAATTGTAGTTTAGTACCAATATTTATTGATACCCTCTCACAACAATTCAATTAAAAGTGTTAGTCGAGTAAATTACATCTACAGGGGATACGAAACCGAAGTCTCTAGATCATGTTTTATCGAGTCCTACCAATTGTCGCTAGTGTTTATTTAATTAGGATTTATTTTCTTTTGCAAAACCGGAAAATTGATTAGTCTAGATCGGTAGTTTAGGTTAGAAATCAGTGTATTACGTGTTGTCCCTGTGGATTCGACACCTGAGTACTACATCGGTAGGTTTATGCGCTTGTGAACTGAACCAATTTAGTATTAGAGATTATTAGCAGATATTTCACATCAAAAAGATTGATTTCTACAACCATATCTAACTGGGACACTAGCATTCAATGAGATAGTAAACTGTTAAATGGCAGCACATGTTGGGTCCTACAAAACCACGGGCATCATGGTCCTTGAGAAATACATGCTTATGGGCCATATTGAGCCCAAAACCCTGAATTTTGTGAACTAACCTCTTGGCTAAGGACTCATCACAACTAAGGCCTTCCATCTCATTATCGTTTTAACTCTTTTTCTTCTATTCAGAGAGAACATCATTTATATGCTTTGCCCATAGATTAATAACAGAGCTTGGATTTTACTCGAGTTCAATGTGCATTCCTAGTATGTCAGATAAGAACCTCTGCAAAAGAAATGATGAAAACAGATCTCACTATACACACATGCTCACAAACAAAAAGAGAATAACTGCTACCTATGTTTTCAGAAATAAAAGAGAGGGAAGAAGAGCTACCGCGAGGTTATGGAAGCAAGCGATGCAGCAAAGACGAGTATTAGAGACCAAAATATCCTTCTTGTTACTTAGGATGCCTTCATGATGGTGCTCATATTTCGCAAAAAGATGCTGGCTGGCAGCATATTTGAGAAAGGAATCTCCAAGTGTTTCGAGAGATTCATAAGAAAACTCCTCTTGGCATTTCTTACCAGTAACTGCTTCCATTATCTGTTTTACCAAGTTTTTAATAAATTATTTAATCCTCAGATTACAACTAGAAGAAATTTACAAGATTACCTTAATTGACGGAATGTTCACATTATGTGTGAAGCAAAACCTGTCCTTCAATGCAGAGGCAAGAGCCATGCACTGGAATCTGTGCATTATCGTTGGCATTAACATAAAAGAGTCTAATGTATGAACTTGTAGCGGGTGCAGTATGACACTGCATATTTCTGGCGGTAACTCATCAAATCCATTGCTTTCTCCTGCTAACAGAAAAGATAGATGTTTAACATCTGAAATGCAACAGAGTTTATGCATGCATATAAATATTACCTTTTTCCTTTTTAGAAGTACGTTGACACAGATTATTGGGTCTGCCAATATGTCGACCAGATAGCAAGGGTGTGCTCTCACAAGTCAAATCAATACCATGCCTATATTGACAATAAATACAATCAAATTCTGCATTACAACTCAAGCATTGTGAAACATCAAATATCAATAATAGTGAAGTTTCAATAATTACTTATTTTTGTAGTAGCTCTTGTAGGTTACACTCTCGCCTTTTCTCAAATCAAAGTAAGAATTGGCATTGATGGACTCAAGAATTCCATCAACAAAATAGAAATGACCAGTGTGGGCAGTATACACTATCGAATTTTTTAACATGCAGGTGAAGAATGTGCCATCTTTTGTTTGCACTAAGCCGCACATTAAATTGCAGGAACTCAAGTGATGCATCTTCATGGTTCTATCCAACATCTTATTGAAAATGAGGGTTGGCGAACTGATGCCTTCCCAGTCGATTCTGCCATCTTTGCATGGTAAAAGCAGATAACAAACTTCTTTTGAAGAAGAAGAACAAGAGGAAGAAGAAGCAGGAGCAAGTTGTTTTTCAAAGGAAACTAGCTGGCCCACCACTTCTTCAAGCTTAACAAAATCATGGTCCATAAGCAGGCTAAGAAGACTCGTTTGAAATCTTCTGGCCATTGTAACCTGTCATCACATATAACAAGTTGAAATAGCCATTCGTATCATTACATATGCAATATGACCTTATACTTTACCAAATAGTATGGTGCATATTACCTTATGAAGCAAATCTAATATAAATTGAGGAAGCACTTAAGAGAGCCACATACCATATAACTTATGAAGCATTGATATAAAAATTTGTTTTGTACATGACAATAACAATCCTATAACCTCCTGCAAAATACAATAAAAACCATATGCCCTATTGCACAATAATGCAACTGCAAAGTTAATGATTATAGTTTAGCCTAATTATTATTTGTTAGTATTCATAGTGAACTATAAAGAACTATTCGGCTCACTGTTTAGTGTTACATAATATTAAATACACAGCCTAACTGTTATGTGAATAGCTATTTTGTTCATGATTAGAAAAACCTGCGTCATTTATAAACAAAAATCATACTAAGCTATATGCAAATGATCAAATCTAGGTTTATATGATTTCCATGATTTAAAGTTTTGAACTAATTTATGTAATCACAAATTGAGCTTTTTGTAATGTATCAATGTGACTAAAATATCTGAAATTTAATATATTAAATTTCTCCAAAGTTTTCAACACTCCAAATTGCGTAGATACTGATATTCTTGCTAGTTTGCATGTATATTAATTAGGAAATGGTTATAAATCAATCAAAAAGATGACGTCAAAGGTTGAGCAAAAAAAAAAAAAAAAGATGAAATTACCTGGTATGCACTTAAAGTGGTGTTGTATATACGTTGCACAGTAACTGTCAAAGACCCCAGCCCAACCAGATTGAACGAGTAGGGAGATAGATCAGATCCTACATCAGACCTCAAAGCTAAGATCACACTTCCCACAGGACCATGTCTGCCGAAACCTTGTTGATCGAAGGAAATTAAGTAGCAACAGTAAATTCCCCTAAATGTGAAGGTGCTCCAGGAGTCCAACAGTACCCCAGGGAAATATTCAGGATGCTCCTCTTCACACAGTTCCATAGCTACAAAAAACAAAAAGCACCAAGAAGTCCATACGTTAACCCTTCAATTGTGGGTGTGCTTGGGAAAATGACTTGATAGCCCCGAATAACTTTAGAACACACAAGAAAAGTTCTCTTTAAATTTATTGTCCAAATAAATTAGGAATAAAGAGATTAAATCAGTATGACATAGTTGTCAAATTAGGACAGTCAATGGAAGTCATTGGGTTACAAGCAAAAATAGTTAATGCTTTGTGAATATGCATTTCCGATGAAATATTTAGGTTTATTACAAGCAAATATAGGAAAATTATCTGAACAGAATCTATCCAGCACAGGTAAGATAACATAATACATAAAGGATACCATTTTTTAGGCTGAAGGCATCATCGTCATCAATTGAAGAGTCAGAATGAGGTAACAAATAGTCATTCAATGCGCCAACTTGATGCAACTTCTTGCAGGCCTCAAGACAAACAATTCGCTTCAAGGACAAGTTATCTCTACCGCTAGCAGTAACCACTTGTAACGCACTGTTCTTTGGGAGGTGCAAGGTTGCAAAATTAGCTTCCTTATCTATTACAAATCTGGGGCAAGATTTGAAGTACCTATGTCATAAAACAAAAGGATCATGATTTATTGACCTTAATTTCTCTCAACTCAATAGCAAGATCTTTCATTTTAGTTAAGTGATGAGAAGTCATATTAAGTACCAATAACTTGTCTTCATAATTAATCAGATACCTTCTAAGCCCAATAGAAGAAACAACCAAACCAAGAGAATTTCACATTCATTTCAAGTTTATTTGGGAATAAGTGATAATAAATAGCTTTTGCATGCTACACTATTGAGTCATTTTTTGCTGAACAGAACTGATGCTCAATAATGGTTTTACCTTTAGTTGCAGTACAGAAGAATGCTGGTACAATTAAAGGCTATAGAAAGAAAGGAAAAAAGAATATACCTATCAGAAGGGAGCTTGGAGCAGTATTTATAAATTAAAGAGACACAAGAACTCGAGGTAACAATCGCCCCAGTTTTTTCAACATGGTAGAAACATTCTTCCAAAAGTTCACTGTCCAGGGGTTCACAAGGTTTGTATGCCAAGTTAAGAGATTCCTGTCTCATCTTTTCTCCAACTTTTAGAAATTCCCGCACCTTGTTTTGCATCAAAATGTCATCCCTGAAGAATTCTTGTCAATAAACTAGAATTGGCCCAACATACAATGAAATGAAATTCTGACACTTTCAGTAGTTTTAATGCATTCCTACCAGTATTTTTATGATATAAACTGAAAAAAAAAAAAAAAGACAATAGGTAAATTTTTTTTTTATGAAACTTAGGATAAACCAATGGCGTCAAAAGGCAAGAGCCACAATTAAAGTGCAATGGACTGAACTACCTGAAGGGGGAGGCACACAAATATGCACACACTCGAGTAACAAGGGGCATAACATTTTGATGCCTTTTGGGATAATAATCTGGTTAGTTGTATGATTCATATCAGATGCCATACATTATGTGCACTTATATGATACATATTAATTGCAATTCAGATACATTTGTATGATATAACCTACAAAAACTTTTTTTTTTTATCGAATTGTACATTTGTTACTCTGTATCATATAACTTTCTTTTTTTTTCTTTTTTTTTTTTTACCTTTAGCATATAAATTTATTGCAATTCTTATATCATTTCTTCAATCAAATTCTTTTATCACAATTCTTATTCTTATACCTTTAGCATATAAGAACGGCCAGCCAGCATGAATGTATGATCGTAATTTGTGATATCTCATCTAGGAATTAGAATTACCACAATAGAAGAAAAAGCATACTTTCTAACAAGCAACAGATAGTCAGAATCAGGACAACGGGCTCGGCCCCTTGATTGTATGAAGCTGCAAGCATTCTCAGCTGGATCAAACCGCACAACCAAGTTACAACTTGGCACATCCAACCCTTCCTCTAAAATTTGTGTAGCAATAATAATATTCACCTATATGTTAATAAAGATAACAAAATCAACCATCAGAGAACCAAGTTCTATCTCAAAACAATCATGAGAAAAATTGTCTCCATCGGCAACTATCATAGGTATATTTGCAAAATAGCCAAAATTTATACAGCATTGTACACAGAAGAAAAGGTTATTAACCTTTCCTCTTCTAAAGGCATCCACAATTTTGTTCTTTTCGTTGATGCTCCGACTTTGCATAATATTAGAATTGCTTCCGACCAAAAATTCGATTTCCCATCCCGACATTTGGTGGAGAGTACTTAAGAAAGATTTCAACACAGCAGCTGTAACAATTCTTTCTACAAAGACAATACATCTCAAGTCCTTGACCTCTCTGAAAAAAAAATATATAATTACTGGTAACTCCAGTAGTTAACAGACCAAATGTCCAGATCAAATCCTTAAAGGCAAAAAAAAAAAAGAACCTGTAGTCTGTAAGGCATTGCACAAGGCACTGCACTTTAGCAGGGATCAACCCTGATTGTACGCATGTTTTCATATCAGCACTCAAGTGCACATCTGAACAGATATAGTTAAATAAAGTAAGCAATAGGGTAAGATACAGAGACACTAGCTGCAAATATGAAATTATCTGAGATGAAGTTATTTCAGTATACCTCTTGTAATGCACTCAGAGAATGTTTCGTACACCAATTCACTAAACTTTCTCACAGAATTCTCACCACATTGTTTCATATTACCCCAAAAGAACGAGCATATTTCAGTACTTGGTGTTGATAGTAATTTGGCTGCCTGTTCAATGCAAAATGTTACATTTCTTATATGGAAGAATATAAGATACACAATGTGTGATTGGTACCATAGCTGCCAGCCAAGCTCCAAGATCTTCAAGGCAATACACAAATGTCTCATGCAACTTTGAAATTTTCCTCTTTACACTTTCTAAAGATGGTGAATCCGTCATTTCTTTCTCCAGATTAGAGACATACTACAAAAAGAATGAAGGGGCAAGCCATTACATGTATATACATGAAAACAAATAGGAAAAATCTAAAAAGAAAAAAAAAAAAAAAAAAAAAGCACAAAGGGCAGTCACCTGAAGTTTAAGGCCCCTCAACTTTTCTTCAAGGCAATTGTAAAGATGACATGGTCGCACAAAATCTTCATATAAAACTGTCTTTGTCTTGGAAAAGGGAATATACTGGGAAAGCACTGATTCACTATCCACAGTGTACACCTTCAAATCACAAAAACAGTGATGTTTTTTATGTGATAAGAACAGGAGAAAGGGAGAGAGAGAGAGAGGGTGTGTTTACCTTTGAATTCATCATAGTCTCAAGTCTTATAATTTCTTTGTTGTAATTGGAACCTGTAAATAAAATGAAAGAAGACAGGAATTTTAATATATGCAAACCAAATTAACATTTTCATAAAGAGAGAACAAATTTGCAACTTTACTGCTTGAGTTGATGGGAGAGGCTGTCATTCCAAATATTCTTGGAAGGGCTGTGGATGGGCTTGATTCCATCTTCCGGTGGTAGAACTCCTACAAAGAAAATGTTAGTCTGCAAGCAGATGCTATGATGATAACACAACAATTAACTCCAATTTTTACTGGAGAAAACAAGCTGATAGCCTAAGATTTATCATCCATTGCAGATTAAATTAGAAACTTTTATTGAGTTGGAATGGTTCAACATACAGTCATTATGCATGCATAAGGGCTTCTTCCTTTTGCATGATGGCATTCATCAAAAATTAGCAACTTGATGTCATCCAGCTGGAGATAAGTTTTTCTTAAACAATCAAGCAGAATCTGAGGAGTCATTACAAACACCTGCTTATTTAGAACAAAATGTCAGCATCAGTCAGAGAGATAAATTTGAGTTAGTAAATTGAGAAAGAGAGAAGCTACTTAAGCAAACATGACACAGACCTCATATTGATCCACATGGGATTGCCAGGTGGCAGCATCCCAATCATCAACACCCATCTCACCCCAAAATTTGGCAACTCTTAGGTCAGTGTGCATCTCGACAACCTCTGCTTGCTGAGACACCAGAACAACAGTAGGAACCAGAAACACACCAACGAAACGAGACGGCTTCCGGAGGAGGTGTGCGTACGACTTTAGCAGCATCACTGCTATCAGAGTTTTGCCCGACCCCGTTTCCAGGTAGACAATCGTGTTTTCCCTTTTGGCTTTCTCCAATGCCTCTAGCTGATAGCTGGCATTCAGAGGTTCATTTTTCAGTGTCAGACATTTTAATTTCTCAATTGGGGATCTCGGGCCCCAGCTTGAGGGTCGCCTCTAAAATGAATAGTGCCTTAGCAATAGTGATTTCTAAATACACAGGGTCGTTCGATGCTCATCTGATGGCTGGATATAATTTTGGTGACATCATGTGCCGATGCAAGAATAATAAAAAATAGCATTGTATGATATAACCTAGTGAATTCATAAAGAAGGATAGCACATAAATCTAGCCAGGTCTGTACTATGAATACCTTCTCAAGTACATCTCATCATCTGGTAGAATATCTTCTTCACTGTTGACACCTCTGACCTCCACCATGTTGTCTAAATTCTATGCGTGTAACCTGCTGAGATGAATGAGATAAGGGGCGTTATTATGGCTCAAGAGCAAGCAAGCACAAGTCATAGAACAAAGCCCGCTCTCATTTTCATACATGTATTGGAAATTACATTACACTAGTTGTGTGCCTCGCGTTGCTTCAGCGGTAGAATAATATTTCTTAGAAAAAAAAACGAACTGAAATGTAATCTTAAATCTTAAAGAAGGGATAAAAACTAAAAAAAGCTGAACTATGAATAAATTTTCATATTATATAAGTTACTATTTTCAGAGCTTATACTATATTTCTTATTGCGTACTTCGCTTATATATCTTAGAATTGAAAGGAAACTGAAGTCATACACATCTCTCTACTAAAAAGAATACAAATAATAAAAAGGTGGAGGAGATCATAATAAACATAATTTCTTAAAGTTTTTTCATACAATTATATTGTTTTTTCTGAAAGGTGAGTACTTTAAAGACAGTTGGTTTGTTATAGATTTTTGTGATTTGTTAATTTAATACTTTATATTTTTTTCAACTTTCTTTTTTCTATTGAATTTATAATTTTAATAAAAATCTCATTAGATATAAAATTTTTACCATTTAAAATTTTTTAAGTATTTTTTTCAATCTTCTAAAATGACTGCAAATAACAATTTTAGAAAACATATATGGTTCAAAACCCATTAAATTTTCATAGTATATACTTGTATCTTAAATTTTTTAGTTACATTTGTAATTTTTCTTGTCCAAAATGTTGAATTTTTTAGTTATTTTTCTAAAACGTAAAAATATTGCTTCTTTAGACATTTCTACTTCAGCAAATATTGTTGTGTAAGGATAAAAGTTGTTTACAACACATTTAATATTTTTTAAAACAATTATTGAAGCATAAAAAGGAAGTTTAAAGCAATAGTTGTAGAGAAGATCAGTTGATAATGGTTACCTTGACAAATTTGATGATGGAGCTTGGAAAAAGTTTTAAATTACTATTTAAAATTCTTAAAAATAAAAAAAATTATATTTAACCTTGTAGATTGGCTTTATTTTTAATTATATTTAATGTGAGTTTTATTATAAACTATTGATAATTCATTAATTTGCAACAATTTATAAGTATACAAAATTTTGATAAGCTATCAAAGAGTAATTTATTGAAATTTGAGATACTATCAATTGTCAACTAATCTCTTCTCATATTTTAAAGCTTCTAGTTGATATTGTACTTACATTTTGGGAGATCACTTGAAGATCAATTGATTATAAAAAGGAAATGAAGAGAACCGTCCGATTATTAAGAGTAAGGTCCTACTCTTAACTCATAAGAGCAGCCGATCTCATTCCTATATTTTGTATATTCTTTATTTACATTTTCAATATCAACAATAATACTTTCTAGATTACTCTCTTATACAACTCAATAGTAAGATACCATTGAAAGATCTTTAAAACAATAATAATAATACTGTTCATCGCACTGTAGCGATCTGTCCAAAATTAGATATACTATAGAGAGATTAGGTAGCTCAAAATTATAATAGTGATCAAATGATAAACGCAACTATATCATCCTGGCTAACAGCATAAGATCAGATAAGTAAACTAAAAATGTGAGCAAAACAAAACAACCTTGTCGGAAGAAATCAGGATCATCCGCAGTAAAACTAAAAATCATATGCAAGTTTCAGAGATAACCTGTTGTGAGGCGGAGCGAGCTTCTTCGGAGACGTACTCTGAAGGCGAGACTAGATGGTCGGATTTGGAGGCAGTGAGAAGGAGTCAAGCCCAATCCTCTGGTGCCGGAGCTCCGGAGAACTGGGAGTAAAGTAAGTAAATAAATGAATAAAGGCGCTGGCACAGCACGGATAGCGAGGAAGGATGATGGAACTGAGCACTGATGACTTGAGTGAGTACTGACTGGGGTTTGGAGGATGAAGTTTGGGAAGAGGAAAGGAAACGGAACTGCGCGGGAAAAGAGAGAGAGATGGGATTGTCTATTTGTCTTGCAAGGTCTTGACTCTTGAGTCAAGCGAAGTCAAGTCGTCGTGTCTTCGCGACGAAGGAAGGAAGATATCAAAGAAGGATATGGACTGGTACTGGTAGGGTCGCACTCGCACGTGCCATTCCATTATTTAAAGAGGAGAACATGAATATTATCTTTCGGTTTTGGACGGTCGCTACCCAGTACAAGGAAAGGAAGGGCCCGTTCTCAGTAGTCACCAGTCGGTATCGTGACTCATGTAATGGGAATAGATTATGGGATGAACTATTGAACTGTTCACACCCCATTACGCATGCATCGTCTTAATATATTTCCCTTATCTGAGTAATAACATTTTTATGGCCAGCTGTAAGTAAAGAGATATTGGAATTTGGTTTTCTATGTTACCAACTGCTGTTTTGCTTGGTTTTTTATTTGTAATTAGTTAATCTATTTGTATATTATCAAGATAATTAGTAATCTGAATCACCTGTAATTAGAAAATATCTCCCTCTAAAGAGGGGGAGAAATGAAGTCCATGGTTGATTTGGGATCCTGGATCGTTGAATATCGCGATCCGACGGTCCAAACAACTTTCAGACATTTCCATTTTTGTTTCAAATAGAGATATCGTTGAGCATACTTTATAAAAAAATTTCATAAATAGCCTCACTAATAAATTATTTATCTTAATGGTTGAACAATTGACTTTTTTTTACAAATGACCTTGACTATGAAATAACAATTTATCTGGAGTCCTAGACCGCATGACCCAAGACTTATTTAACAATCTATACTCATGATTAAAATTTTAGGATTTATATATGTAAGTGACTTATTTATAAATGGGTTAAAAAATTTTAATCAACTCTTACATTGTTTCGGCGCCAATCACTTATCATGATGTTTTTCTTAAAATCAGTTAGATATCATGTTCTCAACACATTTTCATTAGTTTGGTGAAATTTATGACTCAATTATAGCATTTTTCTTAATTTAAATTAATTAGAAAAAGTAAAATATTAAATTATTGATGTATCCTACATTCAAAATTTGTAAAAAGTAAAAAATATATTTATTTTTTGCTTGGCCTATATATTTTATCTTTTTTCTCCATTAATCTGGTTTGCCTTGCACGGTTAGTTTGTTTAGTAATATGTTGTCCAATCTAAATAAAATTTTACAGCGGATACAAAGTATATATTATCCTGCCACGAAGCGCGGGGGCTTGCCCTAGTGGACGTAATAGTTCAAGTAAATCTTCAACAGTCAAGCCTTAGCCTTCTTTTAAGCTTTCTTGGCACATTTTAAGGAGTCTTGAGCCTACTTAATCTTTGGTGTGACTCAAAAAACTTTTAGTTGCTCGGCAATGAGAGATTGAGCTTCTTTAACGTGGATTGTGCCTATTTAGTATTTTTTAATTGAGGAGGGATCCAATAACCATGAACTTTGGTGACTATTTCACTATTTATATATAAATTGACAAATCTAAACCATTAGATGTATTCTAAATCATCTAAATAATATATACACAAAAAATAATAAAGTTTTAACATCGTTTCGATAGTCATCAAGAGAGAAGAAAAAATCATAAAATTTGAACCGTCGATTTTTGTTATTGCTTGATGCATATGTAAATAAAATCAAAATGATATAATTTTTTGTATAACATAAAACATGATATATATAACACATTCTGTCAATTAGTTTTGTCATTTAACAGTTTAAATTGTAGTTATTTCAGATTCAATTTCACGGTCACCGATCGGTCACAAAAAATATGGTTATTTGATCCCTCCTCCTTTTAATTATTCTGAACATATGCCCCTTGCTACGGATTAAGAAATCGTCTTTTAAGTCTCTTCAATTGTTTGGCTTAAGTCGACATCTTTGAAAGAAAGAACTATTGGATCAAGTCTTTTTAGTTCTTTAGTACTTCCTCCGACCACAATTAAATGAATTTATACCCTTTACAACTTGTCCACAATTAAATGAATTTATACCCTTTGTTTGAATCCACTTTCTTCCTCAAAAAAAATATATATATATTACGAAATTCTCAAAATGCCCCTCGTCTCCTTCCAAGAATGTTCACTTTTCTACTAATTGAGGGCATAAAAGTAATTTCACTCTTCCACTATTTCCTTTGACTTTTGCTACAAATTCGTTCTTTTGTGGACAGAGGAAGTACATATTAAGATATTAGATATCTGAACATGAGTAACTTAGTACGTATCAAATTGTAATCTTTGTTGGGTTGAATATCTTGACAAATGACAATCTTAACGATGAAGTTTTTAAAAGTTTTGAAAAAATATTTAAAAATAGAAAAAAAGGGATTCATATCAAATGTCTTTCGGCATTGGATGTTGCTTAGAGAGAAAGAGATACATAGATGCTCTTTTGGGGCCACCCAGGTACAATGATCGTACCGAAGCAAGCTTTTCAATTAGGTACCATCTATGCTACCCGGATACGCCTCGGACACATCGCACCGCGTGTCGGATACGTATCCGATACGGATTCGCATGCGATACGTGTGCGATTCGCACCCGATACTCCAGCTGGCGTATCGACGAACTTGGACACCTTTGACTGCCAGATACGGTCAAGGATTCGCGCAGACACTTACCGATACGGCCGAATCTCCCACCCGACACGCTCCGGATACATCCTATGTTGGTAGCTACACGCGCTGCCACACTTAGTACGCCACACGAAATCCCTATAAGAAACTGAAAAATTGTTGAAAATCCGCGTGGGGGGTGAATCGATCCGTGGTTGGAGATATACAAACCAACAGCCTTAACCACTACACCAGTCATTGCTTGGTGTCAATTTATATTGTTTCTTAATATATTATAAACCGAACAAACCTTTCTTCCCAAATTTGTTTATTATATTTTTATTAATTTTTATATAAATAATTACTATAAATTTATTAATATAACTACTCCCGTATCCTAAGTTTTTAAGAATTGCCGTATCGCCGCACCCGCACCGTATCGGATACGATACCCGCACCCTCACCCGTGCTACAGAGGGTACCATACTTGTCATATGGCAAAGGATTTTAGTTCGTAAAAGAGTATGGATGTATTATTTGACTTATAGATTACCAACATTTCCAATTTTAACTAATTTTGATATCATTCATATAGCTACAATAATTTTGTATTTTTTTAGTGTATATCTATTAATGAACCTTTGATGAACTATTAATTAACACTTTTTAATGTATCAAATCAATCTATAAGGTTTACAACACATATATAAACTTCTATCTTTTTAATATTTTGAAAGACCTTTTTACAAACTTATTAAAAACTTATTGTTGAAGAGTGAAGACAAAACATTGCCAACCGGTCCCTCCTCAATTTTAAATCGGTAATAGTCGAATTAGTTATTTTAAATAAGTTACTATGCGAATTAGTTAAGCTAAATATTAGTAGATTTTGCAAATGGTCTAGTAGCTCAAGTGGTAGCTAATTAGGATGACTTCTAAGAAGTCATGAGTTCAATCCTTCATGGACACAAATATCTCCTAAAAATAAATGGGAGATGGTGGAAAATATTCACTTAAAATCTAAAAAAAATATTAGTAGATTTTATGTACTTGAATTATATGTTATGTCCAAGCAGCTAAGTTTCCGTGTTAAGCTTAGGGGTGTAAACGGGTCGGGTTGGTCGGGTTTCACATAGATTGACAATTCAAATTATTATAGTCAGGTTGTACAAATTTCAATTCATAATTGACCGACAAATAATAAAAACCGTTCAATTTAGATTTCAACTTTGGCGGTCGAGTTCCGCGAGTTTCGCGGATTTCAATTTAAGATATTAATTATAAAAAAATATAAGAGAAACTAAGTTATGATGAAAAAAATACAAAAAAAAAAATCAAAATAGACTAATTAAAAGTAAATTAAAATAGGTTTCAACAAAAATTTAATTATAATAAAACATCATTACATTTCTATAAAGATTTTGTGATTTTATCTAGAATAATATAAATTATTTTAAAAATTTTAAACAAATTGCTCGGGTCGGGTTTTACCCAATATATTTTACAAAATCCGTAACCAAACTTTAATCATCGGGTTGCTCAAAATTCAATCCATACCTAACCAACTATAATCAAAATCTGTAATTTTTCGGGTCGGGTCGGTCGGGTTATGCAGCTTGAACGGATTGGAGTTACACCCCAAGTTAAGTTAAATATTAATTTCACGTTACTGAGTTGAAAATACTTGAAATACAATATTCGAGGGTAGCCCGTTTATTCGGAACATGGGCTGTGCTTTGGGCCTAAACGAACGAGACGTGAACAATATCGGAACTAATTTTCCTCAATGTTCGTATAATTAACGGCCCAGATCCATCTATCTGTAAATTTAGTTGTATATAAATAAATCTGGTACGTTTATTAAAATCGGTGTAGAAAATTCTGGTACGTTTGGTCGGAAAAAAAAAAAAAAGTCGGCATAGAAAATTCCGATACCTTACCATTTTGCTAGACTTGTTCTCCAACTTGCACCTTTTCGGAAAAGAGAGAAGAAGATTAAGGCGAAATTTACGGTGGGGGAGAGACTACACCGTCTCTTTCCCCGCCGCCCCTTTTTTGTTTGTTCGCAGTGATAGTTTTCGGTTTTATTGTTTCGTCTGTTTGTTCGTCATTTTATTGTTTTGTCTGTTTGTTCGTCATTTTATTGTTCTTGTTCCAAATAAGAGACTTTCGTCTTTCTTCATTTGAGATTTTCTGTCATTGCTACAAGAAACTTGAGATGACATATTTGTTTCGACTTCAACAAATATATGAAGTGTTAGAGATTGGAGTCTTATGGAGCACTTAACAAGTTTCTGATCCATATTGTACCAAAGACGATAATGTCCATCAAGCCGATAATTTGGAAAAAGGATGTTATGCTTTTCAGATTTGTCTCTTGTATTGGAGATAAAATCAATTAGATTATTAAACTAGATTGGTTTGGTGATAGATTCATTTACTTTTGTGTTATTAGTTTTGGATTAAAAAATTTTCTGTTATTCCTATGGATGTAATGATCTCTTTTGAATGAAATTTGTTATCCACGGGCCTTTGATGTTCAAAAAAAGAAAATTCCGATGACGCCAAGCAAGTAGCAAAACGTGCGGCGGGTCAAGTAAAAACGTTCCAACAACCCGCTTCATGATTAAACAGAGAATCTGGACCCGGACGTCTGCGCAGCCCAGGCGAACCGTCCGATCGTAAGACGCGACACCTCGACCCGCATCGGACCGTCCGTGTCCCTCATCCATCACCACCCGTTCCTTCTCTCTCCCGTCTTCTCCGTCGCTCTTTCGTTCCCCTCCTCTCACTCACCTTCCCCTCCCCTCTCCACAGCCGTCCGATCCGATCCGATCCGGTCCATCTCACTCCCCCGCTCCACTCCCAGCATGAGCAGCAGTGCGCTGGAGAGGGTGGTGGAGGCGGTGCGGGTGCTTAACCACGACACGCTCTCCTGCAACCGGGTCGCCGCCAACCAGTGGCTCGTGCAGTTCCAGCACTCCCCCGCCGCATGGGAGGTCGCCACCTCCCTCCTCGCCGCTTCCTCCCTCCCCCTGCCTCCCGATTACAACCTCGAGGCCCACTTCTTCGCTGCTCAGATCCTCCGTCGCAAGGTTTTTCTTTTTTACTCGATTCTGTTTCAACCTCAACTAGAATTCAGTTTGATCTCTCTTGACTGATTCTCTGCTTTCTTTACTGTGTAGATCAAAAGTGAGGGATGTTATCTGAATCCCGGAGTCAAAACCGACTTGCTCAACGCTCTTCTCTTGGCAACTCAGAGATTCAGCCTCGGACCGTCTCAGGTGAGGTGCTCCTCTCCTCTTCATACATCATCCACTCAACAATTGTCAACAATCAGTAGGATATGACTTTAAATTTACCATTCATAGTTATTGACCCAAATATGCCTGGCATTGTCGGCACTGATGATAAGGATGGAGGATCAAAAGACAACCATTGAACAACTGTTTAGCAGCCTCGAGAAGTTACAGGCTCAAGACAATGGTTATATTGCAGTTTTAGAGCTGCTCACTGTCTTGCCGGAAGAGGTAACTGAGGATTTGGGTGGAGGGTCTGGTGCCGACTCCCAATCCCGGAGCTTCTTCAAGCGAGAGGTTGGTTAGTTTTCTATGTAGAATTGAGATAATAACATGAACCATAGTAATTTTTTTTCTTAAAAGGTTGTAGTTATCTTAATGTAGCTTCTTTCATATACGCCAAGTGTTTTGGAGTTTTTAATTGGGCAATCTGAGAGGAGGATGGATGATGGCCTTTCGTTTAATGAGAGAAACCGGAAGATTGTGAGATGCTTGTTGAGTTGGGTATGTGCGCCCTTTTCTTTTTGATCTCTTTTTTATACTACTATTTCATCTCTTTAGCTTTCTAGTACTAAAATTATGTAATTGCAGGTTCGGGCAGAGTGCTTTTTTGAGATACAGCCCGCATCCTTGGCTCAACACCCCCTTCTGAATTTTGTATTTAACTCTTTACAGGTAACAAATTGAGTTTCATATTCTTCTTTCTATCATTGTAGTTAAATTATGACAATTCTGTGCTAATGTGAAATTGTTTTTCATGTGATGAAGCTTTCACACTCCTTTGACGTGGCAATAGAGGTCATGACCGAGCTTATCAGCCGGTATGAGGTAAATAAAAAGTATCATTTCCCATATGAATGTCGCAAGACCAATCTGCATTGAACTGATCGATATGCTTGTACTTTGAATAGGTGTTACCAGAGATATTTCTGTGTAGAGTTCAATACATCAAAGAATCTCTGCTGCGTCCCGCTTTGATTAGCAGAAATGAGAAAATAATAATTGGCATCGCTTCATTACTGTCTGAAATTGGTCAGGCTGTAAGTTTTTCTAATTGTCTGAAGTATAACTTCTTTCTTCTTATTTTTTAGTTTATTTTCTTGATGATAGTTCTTTTTTCTTCATTATCCTGGAAGATAGGCCCCTTCATTGGTTGCACAAGGAAGCAATGAAGCACTTCTACTTGTTGATGCACTTTTGAGGTTCTGATTAAGTCTCTGTTCTTGGAAGTAATTTAGGCCTGACTATTGCATAATATAACTGGATTGAAATTTTTGAACTTGATAGCTGTATTGCTTTTCCAAGTGAAGATTGTGAGATAGCAGATTCAACTTTGCCATTTTGGTATCATCACTATACTCTTGCAAATTTTTTTTTTTAGACTAAGTGATTTTATTATCACCGCCTTCCTTTCTTTGGAAAGCAAAAGTTAATACATCAAGTTCTTCTATGAGTTGATACTACTCATTATATCAAAATTTCCATCTAAAAGTACTAGATCATGCCTAGGTTACCAAGTCCATTGATAAGAGCGAAATGTCTATGAATATTCATGACCTAACAGATAAATTAAATCAAAAACCCAAAACGTTATATTCCTGGATCCAAGTTTAGATCATGTATTCTTCATCTTCAAAATCTGATACTATAATTAAATCTTGATATATTGTGTCCTCAATGTCCAACCTAGATCCTGTCCAATAGTATCATAATCCTCAAAGATGAGATAATATTTTCTGAAATTATAATTAACATTGTCCTGGAAAAGTACTTTATTACGTTCAAGCCAGATTTGCCAAATCACACCTGCAAAAAATGTTTGACAATATAATTTATTATTTTTCTCCAGAGTATTTATATTGTACCATAAATTTTTAAGAGAGGTCAAATTCAGTTGAATTCTTTTTAAATTATTCCTATTAAAACAAGACTGAAATTTGAATATATTATTACAAAACAAGAAAAAATGGTCAACTGTTTCAACACATCGTGTTAACAAAATGGACAAGGTACTTAAATTTATATACCTCTATTCCATAGATTTAATGAATAGATCGAATATTACTTATTGTAGATTAATATTAGTTTGTCTTCCTTTTTTCTTATGCAGGTGTAGTTTAGCACATTATATTTTAGGAATGGAAATTGAAAATGGCAAAAGAACGGTGACTTTTGAAGTATTTTATCCTGTATTTGCTGCCTTGTTAGATGCCCTTCTATTGCGGATCCAGGTTTGAATTTACGTTTAGTGAATATTTAAGTAATAATTGGTATTTTGGATCTTCTTTTTAAATGAAAACTTGATTTGAAGGTTGATGTCAGTGAGGATGAGAGACTTTACATACCGGATGGTCTAATCTACTTCAGGCAGAATCTTGAAGAGCTCTTGGTTGATATATGTCAGCTTCTGGGAGCCATATCTTTTGTAACTAAGGTTTAATTTGTGTTTATGGCATTTTTCACATTGTGCTAGGTTATGTTCATGGTCTTAATCTTTATTCTGATGTTTATATTAATATAGCTTATGTCCGGTGGCTGGGTTTCGTCAACTCAATCAATCCCATGGAAAGAGGTTGAAGCTCGAATGTTTGTGCTATATATGGTGAGCACTTTGCTGTTTTGAGATTTAAAATATAAACCATATATATCATATCTATTATATGAAATGTTTTTCTGTACTTACCTCAGGTCGCCGAGCCAGTTGTACAAGCAGGACAACCATTTGATGTCTTGGCTATTATGAATTTGGTTACTGTCCTATCCAACACAAAACCTGATGAGCTTAATGGTCTTTTAGCCTTGGTAATAACAATATTTTTGTAATATCATTTAAGGGGGTAAAAGATGTTATTGTTATGTTATGCATATTTGATAATTTGTTGTGGTTTCTGACAATAAGGTTTATAAAACGGTTGGAGAAGTGTTGAGCTCTTATTCCAAGTGGTTTCTATCCAACACTGGCCCCAACTTGAGGCAATTACTGTAAGAATCTCTTCATACCTGTTTCTAGAAAGCATCTTTCTCTTCCTATTGGGTTCTTCCTACAAAGTTGATTGCTGGAGGGTGTGGTCTTACACCTGTATAGTGTGTTTTGTGCATCAGGGATGGGTCAAGTCATATGTTCAAAGGCATGCACATCAGCATTGCGTAAATTTTGTGAGGAGGCATCTTCGGTTATTCATGAGCCCCAAAATCTTGAAATACTTTTCTGGATAATTGAGGTAAAATTGTGGTGTCTTATGTTTTTTGTTTGGCTTCTTTGTTTATGTCACTAATGGGGTATACAATATAGGATCTGGAGAGGAAAAATATGGCAATTGAAGAAGAAGAAGAGGTAGTAGGTGCAATTACTCTTGCTCTAGGTTGCATCCCTAACAAGGACCTTAAGAGAACTTCTCTTGCAAGATTGACCTCTTCTAGCTATGCATCGATTCAAAAACTTGTATGTGAAGTTGTGAACACTTGTCCTGATAGTGCACAGTTTTTCATTCAACCAGCAATTCCGATTGTTTACATCTCAAATTTACCTTGCAGATAGATGCAGATAAAGACCAATCTTTGAGTCAAGACCCTGCTGCCCATACAGATGCCCTCAATCTTGCAGTTAGAGGTCTTTCAAGGTTTATTTTGTTTGTACTCTATAAAATGAATGATGTTGTTTTGAGTAGACTTGCCATGTAGGAGGTTCTCAGTAGCTTTCTACCATTCAGCATCTTTGTGTAATGTGGATGCTGAAGCAAGATCCTGCCTTTATTTGATTAGGACTTCTTTATTACTTATTTGATTTTCATTCTTTTTGTCTGAATGATTTAATTGTATGGACTGTATGCTAAAGTATTCACACATGAACATTAGATCAAACTTGGTGTTAATTTTTTATAAAATTTTATTTAGTGTTAGGGCCCCCAAGAAGTAATAGAATGATTTTATTAAATAAGCAGAAAAAAGGGGAAAGGCACAATGTTTCTCTAATTATTTGCTTTCTAGGCTTGGAGCATTATTTGGACATCTGACAAACCCCACATTACAAGAAGTTGAGTCTGAAGATGATACAGTTGGAACACTTGTTGGTATTCTGTGGCTACTCCTAGAGAAACTTTTTGCCACATCTCATATGGAGAACTCTAGTTTATCTGCAGCCGCATGCCGATCGCTTTCTCTTGCTATTCACACCTCAGGTAACCCTAATACCAAACGAGCTTCTGTATTTGTAGAGGAGGGATCACTTGACAATGTTTATTTTGACAATCTTGACAATGGGACTTCTGAAAAAATTAAAAAAAAAAATTTTAAAGTTCTTAAAAATATTATAAAGTTTATCGATGTATTTCTTAATTAATACATTGATAGCGTTTCAAATTTCAATCAATTTGAATAGCACTTGATTGCCCATAAAAGTTTTATATACTTTGCAATGGCTGTAATTTAACAAGCCTTTAATGATCTATCAAGCTTCACTTAAATTGAATTTAGTTGGAAACACAAACATTTTATTGGTTAAACAATACATCCATAGACTGTAAACTTTTTTCCATTTTTAAGAATTTTTAAAGATTCTATGAATTTATTGAAAGCCCTGCTGTCAAGATAAGCATTGTCAATTGATCCCTTCCCGATCTATATGCTGTCATGTTTAACATTTGAAATTATTTATGTAGCGCGGCACTTTCTGGCATTCCTGCCTCAGATTCTGGACAGTTTAACCAGCAACTTCCTCAAGTACCAAAACCATGACTGTTATTTGCGAACAGGCAAGTTTTTTCCTTCTAAAACTGAATTGAGACCATTTACCATCTACTACAGGTTATTTTTTAATTAAGGAAATAATTTATACATTTTAAAAAAAAATTAAAAGTGGAAATATTATAAAAAAAATTTTAAGTTGCGAAAAGCCGGATTTCGAAGATGCAGTTGGTAAATAACCGTCCGGCATCTATTCTTTCTTTCATTTTTTTTTCAAATATCATACATAAGTTGTGCCTTTTTAAATGGTCGTATCTATTGAGTTATTAACTTTCCTCGTCCCTCATCCTTAGCCCCAAAAGAGAAAAAGAAAGAAAACGAAAAAGGATGTTCCTTCAGAAAGACTAGGGCCTTTTTGTATGATGAAATTGACTGTGCATTTCTTATTCAAGTTCTTGATTACAATATTCTTAGATGTGTTTCAGTTGCTGTTGCAATCAAGGAGTTTGGTCATATTGAAGAGTACAGCTCACTTTGCTTGAGTGCTTTTGAAAGGTTTAATTCTTCGGCCTCGATATCTTCTCTCACCTCTTCCTACATTTGTGATCAGGAACCTGATCTAATTGAAGCGTATACTGGCTTCACTTCTACCTTTATTACGTGCTGCCGCAAGGTATGTGCTGTCAACAAAAGTGATAGATACATAACAATATGAAGGCAGCCTCCTTTGGAACTGCTTATACATACACTTATGGTCCTTGTCCTCATTAATTTGATCATTATAGATACATGTAATGGAATAAAAGTCACAAGGATTTTAAGAGCAGGTTAGAGAGAAGATATTTCCTTTAACACAGTTAGAGTCTTGTGTAGTCCAGGAGATTTGTGCAATGATTATCATTGTGGAATCATAAACATCTTTTCTCCTTTGTTTTTCAGGAAGTAATTGCTGCATCAGGTCAGCTCCTGGAGTTTTCGTTCCATAAGGCAGCAATTAGTTGTACAGCAATGCATACCGGAGCTGCACTTGCAGCCATGTCTTACATGTCCTGTCAGTTCTCTATTTGCCCCCCAACCCTCTATCTCAAATAAAAAAAAAATTAATAGCTCGTTCATGTACTTTAACTTACTCTCAGTTATACTCTGTTTATGCAGGTTTACTTGATGTGGGGCTCAACTGCATGTTAGAGAGTGAAGCAAGTGGAACTGGTCCGGGGTCATTAAGTGGGGTAGTCATCAATCTTCTCTCTCGCTGTGGTGAAGGCTTAATTTCCAATCTATTATATGCTCTTCTAGGTGTTTCAGCTATGCCCAGGGTAAATCCTATAGCACCGACCCCTACTCCTATCCCCCTTATTCCCCCAAACTAACTTGAATTTTGAAAGTTGCATGCCAATTTGAGTTGGGCACTATGGCGCTGAACTGATTTGTTGATTTCTCTGACCACGGAGATAAATAAGGTTTTTATTTGTGGTTGCAGGTGCATAAATCGGCAACCATTTTGCAACAGCTGGCGACGCTCTGCAGCATCTGTGAAAGGACTTCATGGAGGCCTCTGCTTTCTTGGGCTTGTCTTTCTCTCTGGCTTCAGTCCTCGGTAATATTTCGTTTGCAGTTCTTGTGTAACTTTGTTTCACCTTTTCTGGGAGTTACGCTTAATCAATTTACCTCTCAGGTGCAAGCGCTCCCACCAGAATATCTAAAGCCGGGAGAAGCAGAAGCACTTGTACCTTTGTGGCTTAATGCACTTGAAAATGCAGCCTTAGATTTTCTGAAGACCGCATCAACAGCTGGGGATAACTATGTGCATATGAGAGGGAAAGGTGGAAGAACTCTTAAACGAATTATCAGAGACTTTGCTGAATCCCATCGACATACCCCTGCCACCAATCTCAATCCATTTTAGCAACTGTTGCTGAAATTTGTAAAATAGCCTTAGCCGATTCAGGTTCTGTAACTGCATTTTTGGATGGTTCGACCTGATGTTCTTGAGTTATGGAACATCAATTTTTGTTGTACTCCCTCGAATAGGTAGACTATGTTGTAATGCGGATGATTCTATGATAAGTGTATAGTTGATCATTGTACTAGTCAATAGACTCCTATTCGAGTCTTAGTCTTAATAGATTTTTCTAGTTGCAATTATTGACTTTGAAGTTAGGACTTAATGAGAATCAAGTGTTAAAATAAACGTCACCCATTGAAATATTACATGCTTAAATTCATTAGCAACGGAGCCCCATCATAATTATATAATTTTATTATAAGTCATAAAATAATTATATTAACAGAAATCATAATAACAAAATAACAACAACAACAACAACAACAATCAAGTAATATTAACCATAATTTTCTTTTTTTTTTTTTTTTTTTTTTGGCAAACATAATATAATCAAGTAATCTTCCGATAATTTTCTTATAAAGGCAAATAAAATATGCAAATATTATTACCAAAATAAGGGAAAAATAAAGACAAATATTATATTTTGTATCACGAGGTGGCATCCCCAAAAATCCAAAATAAAGGCAAATAAAGGCAGGTGGGTTTTTGGTGAAGTAAGAAGGAAGAAACGGATAAACCTCTCCCATTCCATCCCAAACCCTTATCTCGAATCAAACCCTCAACCCAACCAACCACCATGGGCATGGACGGGGGGGCGCGGCAGCAGACCATGGTCCTGGCCCCGGCGGGTTCGGCGCCGGCGCACCACGCCTCCAACCCCATTGAGCAGATAACGGACCGTATCCGCGGCGTCGAGGCTGGCTTCCGCTCCTGGCTCGCCAAGCAACCCCTCGCCATCGAGGCGACTATTGCCACCGCCACTGGCGCCATCCAGGGCGCCGCTATTGGCGGCCTCATGGGCACCCTGACTCCGCCCGACGCCATCCCTCAGCCTCCCCCTCAGGCCGCCGCGGGGCTCAATCCCCAGACCATGGCCACTCTGAAACAGGCGCAGGTTGTAGATACCCTTGCTTTGTTTCTCTTTTAATTGGAATTGCTGTTTAATTATTGATAGAACTGTTAATCTGTTACTGCTACAAAGCAACTTATTATGCAAATTTGAGTATTTTACAGTAAAAGAGTCAGGATTTAGGGCGTGTTCGATATGGTGGTTTAATCATAGCAAGCCACAGCTTCAGTTTTTGAAAGCTCTATGCTGTTCGGTGCCCAATTGAAAGCCTTGGCTTTGTACCATATGAGCACGGTTTACCGAGAAAATTGTATATAAAAAGAAGCTCAAAGCCAGGTTTTAGAAAAATTAAGTCCAACTTCAGGTTTCCGTGGATTGCTGCGTTCATAGCTCAGCATGCCGTGGCTTTAATTTTATCGAAACCACAAAAAGTTATGATAACAAACAGGCCCTTATGTTGCATCTTGAATTAAGGGTATGGTTGGAGGTGACTTGTTTATTTGTGGGGACTAGATATTTTGTTATGATTCTTGATGTGTTGTGCTGATCTTATATCTGCAAAAAGTTCTTATATAGAAGATTATTGAAATCTGAGAAATGTTGATGTTCTTTAGTACTATGGTTAGAATTAGATTATCTGCAGATAAGAAAAGGTTGAATCATTTCTGGCGAGTTTTTCCAAGAAAGCTTACAATTTCGTAACGAATGTCTAAATCTTGTTTTTTGCTTCATGTGAAAAAGGCCTTTGCTGGAGGGCCACTGGTGCAAGCCCGTAACTTTGCAGTAATGACTGGGGTAAATGCAGGGATCTCCTGTGTCATGAAAAGGATAAGAGGAGTTGAGGATGTACAGACCAGGTAGTCGTTCTTTTTTATTGAACTTTAGTTTTTCAAATTATGTGAAAAATCATATACTATTCTCAATGTTTGGGGAATGCACCCATTTAGGGGAGTGACATTTTCTATCTTGTTTCATTTACTATACTAGTATGTACTGTTTCCGGATGATATATGGTGGAATTTGCAACAAGCCCTCATTGTTTTATATCATCAGCAACCACTTGATGATATAGTGTAACATGGACCAGTTGCAATAATACTTGAGTTGGGCAAATATGAAACTATACTGCACTTGAATTTTATAGTTTCAACCAATTTTAAGTAACCCTTGTATATGAGTCTTGAACCCACACTTAAGTTTTTTGTATCAATAATCCTTCAACTAGGTGCAAAAGGTTTCATGTGGCTCAAGTCTTTTTATAATCTTGTTACTGAGGTAATACATAACAAGTACTTTGACAAAAAAAAAGAGATGGTACAGTGACAATGCAAATTTCTACTTGGCAGTATGGTTGCTGCCTTTGGCTCAGGTGCATTATTTTCGTTGGTGAGTGGGATGGGCACTCCAAATCCTGCCGTCAATGCTGTTACTACTGGTATATGCTTCTCCCTTTTCCAGGGTGGTATCTTCATGGTATGTTTTTTGTATCTCTGACTTCTTTATGCTTTTTGTATCTTTGCTCATATCATCATGTATTGTTTTCATTGAAAAATTGTAGGTGGGACAGAAATTCTCTCAGCCGCAAACTGAGGATATGTACTACTCGCGTGCTAGAAGCATGCTTCTGAATCTGGGGCTCCAAAAGTACGAAAAGAATTTCAAGAAAGGGCTTCTGACTGATGCTACATTGCCCCTTCTCAGTGACAGGTCTGGATCTTACCCCCCCAGTCCACACAAACACAAAAAAGAAAGAGAAGATACACACAACAAGCACAGTTCAGCTAATTTATCCAAATCTGCGTGAGCCTGTCTCTACAGTATTCTAGCTGGTGCTCTCTTTAATTCTGGAATTGTTGGCCCAAGTAGGCCTAGAATAAGTAGGCCTAGAATAAGCAGGCCTACCAATGCCATTATAATAAAAAGACTTCAATGATATCAGATTATTTGGGTAATGAAGGGCATAATAAATAGTTTGGATTAAATATGTATGTCATACCAATTTTTGTGGACCAGAAAGAGTATGATGGTTAGCAGGGACAGAAAAAAAGAGTTCATGAAAATTGGTCCTATCCTGGAAATATTTTACAAAAATATGCTTCCAAAATTTACAAAAACATACCTAAATTCTTAAGTAATTACAAAACTGTTTTGTCAAAACAATTTTACCTCCCCTGCTTCCAAATCTGGCTCTACCCCTGTGGGTCAGATAATTTACTCTTTTAATAAGCAATTTTTTTTTTATTTTAAACAGTGCAATATGATGTTAGCATTTTCATAATTCTCCTTATTTTATTTTTTTATATTGTTTAAAATTTTACTGCAGTGCTCTTAGAGACGTGAACATCCCTCCTGGTCCAAGACTTCTTATTCTTGATCACATCCAGAGGTTTGATTTTTTTTTTTTTTTTTTTTTGTGTAAATTCAACTTGATATGATGACACGTCCAAACAAGTTTCTAACAAGTGGAGGACAAATGTAACCAAGCATTATCCTGTCCCATACAAATTATATGAATCATCAAATTATTCGTAATCACCATCATTACGATCATGATCATCATTGCAATCATCATTATCTACACTAGTATTTTCACTATCGGAATGCTATTATTTTCAAAATTATCTTTTTGGCCACCGCCATTAGCATTGGGTCTTACTTGGTTTCATTTCTAGTCTACCCCAACTTGTTTGGGACTAAAGGCTTGGTTGTTGTTGTTGTTGTTATCAAATTATTGTACTGTTCTATATTAGTTTTCTTCACTCCTTTAGGCGCCGTTCGATGTATGCTGTATGGGTTGTTCCTGTGGTAAGTTATGTTTATGAGGTATAACAGTAACTAAATCACGTGGATATTGACTCTGCCAAACATGGCCTTGTTGTTGGTTTTTGATGTATGGCCCTTTATTGAACATTGGCTTTCTTGTTTTTATCTGTTATAATTACTGTAATGTTGTTTGCAGGGATCCTGAGTTCTCCAAGGATCAGCGATATTGAAAGGCTCTCTCTATCAGCTAGAAGCTAAATCAGGTTTTGTTAGAATTTTCAGCATATGGTGTTTAGGGATGCATAATTTTTTATTGGTATTTGTATGGCTATGTTATAAACATAGTTTTATGTTTTTGTTTAATCATGCGGCTTTTAAATCATAATTCTGCACCAGTTGTATGAAATTATGGAACCCCAGTGCGATAAAGAAATCATGGGTTGGCCCCCTCAATGGGGTCAATATTACTCTGCAGCTTTGCTTGTCAGTTCTATCAAAATTAAGCATGTTTAAATCCTTTTGCGGCCCTTTACCTGTGTTGGTTTGATGCTTTGTCAGTTCTATCAAAATAAGGTTGGGTATGTATGATTAAGGTGCATTTGGGGGAGGAGCTTACATAACTTAATAGATGTAAGGGTAAACCGATATCTTCATTATATTATTTGTGATGTTGGATTTTCAGAATGTCCCATCTGTGGTGATCTTGTTTGAAATATTGTACTAGAAGGTAAGCTTTTGATTACATGGGTCCAAAACTACAAGAGGATGGTATAATAGAGTACCGCCATTACTATTGGAGGTGAAGATTAAACAATGATAAGGATAACTTGGATGATGTATAACATAAGGCAAAAGCATATGAAGATCTAGCGTAAGAGATGCTTGTTAGTTTTTCCTTGTTTCTGGTGTGGGGGGGGATGCAAACCTGTAAGAAACTGACTATAAAGATATCATCACACCTGGTCTCCAGTTAGGTCATGACAACATTTCATAAACAAATATATACTTGATAATCAATCTATGAAATCATCCCTAACATTCCTTGTCAATTTTCACCATCTTAAATGCACACTTGCTTATTGTGATGTTGTAGATAGGTAGGTATACATGATCGTTGTAGATTCAGTTCATGACAGAATTATTGACAGTTTTCATCCATAATCGTTAGGAAAATATCCTGTCCTATATATATATGCAGAAAGTTCTTATAAGTTATAGTTATTAGATCGAAAAATAAAATCTGTACATTCTTAATATATATTTACAAAGAATAAAATGATGTATTATCAGAAAACTGTGAGGATTTTCCATTATTAGGAAGAAAAAGCATGGACCATGTAGCAAACCCAGTCAATGAGACAGAAGTCACAGAACTGAGGATTATGAAGTACTGTTCGGCTCTTTAGTGAAAATTTTCATTTTAATTAACGTGTACCTAATTAATCCGACGAGGAAAAAGTACATTTAATTTGCTTTTTAACAAGGTGGCGGCAACCAAAGAACAAGAAAACGAGCACAAAAGAAACATAAAAATTAAAAAGAAACTTATCCAAGAACACTACATGACTTGAGCAAGCCATTTGCATATCTGCATCCCTAAAATATATATATATAACTAGTTTGTGGCATGCACCAACAGAAAAATCTAATTTTCTCCTAACTTGTTTGTGGCATTACTTACATTCTGAGTGCCAGTAGTTGCATCAGATTGTATGGTGCTTTCGGCTTCATTTGAGATTAGGCTTGAACCTGTGCAGTTTGTATGTGCGCCACATCCTGATAATGTGATGCTGACCGGTGGGCCATCATACACCTTGCTAAATTGTAGTACGTCAAAAATTACTTTAATTTTTTTTTGAGGTATGCTAACTGTCACTCAAGAAAAATCTCCCTTAAATGTCCCCCGTCAGTACACCATCTTATACATAAAGTATTAACACTCTAATGTAATAGATATCCGACAATACATTGTATGAACACTCAAGTTAGGACAGACGGTCATTCACCAGAACGTGGAATCTTTGACCTGTCCTAACAGAATCATAATTAGAACGTGGAATCTTGGACGGTTCATGCGGAATCTTCGATGCATAGGTATGAACACTAAGTATGTCGACTATGAACACCTTATAGTGGGAGGTATGAACACCCCAAAAAATAGGCATGAACACCAGATTTCCACAGACAGTTATTTACCGATTACACTATCATACAACAAATTTGACTATTAAGTGGTGGGACCCGACTTTTAGAGTCAAAATAAGTGTGTAGTTAGTGAGAATCTGAATCTTAAATTAGAATCTTGGTAGAATCTTGATGAGGGACAAATAAGGGGGACAAAAGAAAGGGACAAGAAGATATTCTCTTTTTTTATTATGTGCTATTTTTTTTTTTTTTTTTTTTTTTTTGTGAATGATGTGCTAGTTGTCGATTTCACTCCGTACAGAATATGGTTCCGAAAGGGTCAGCTGCTTTGTTTTTATTAGCATCTAGAAAATGGATCCCAGCGTAATCATATATTCATATGGTATGAAAAATATGCATTAACATTACCATTCATAAAATTTTCCAAAATAATCCTATTTTATTTATTTTTATTTATTATTATTTCTTTTTGCATCCCATGAGATATTGATTCATGTATATTAAAATTTGAGAATTGAGAATGATTTGATATGTTTTTGAGTTAACCTGACAGAAAATCTCTGTGAATTTAAAACTCACTATATATTTACTTATTATATTTTTACATTTTTTTTTTGAGATAAAGATAAGAGTCAAGCTACTAAAAAAATTTTAATATTTATAAAAGACCTCCCATCCAGATTTCGAACCCATGACCTCCTACACAGAGAGCGTTGCCCTTAGCCACTAGACCAAATACTAGTTCTTATATTTTTACATTTTAAAGAAAAATCCCAATTACTATCTTATAAAAATTGAAATATTTAAAATCAACAATTAAATCAATTGGCATTGATGTAAGTGGAGAACTATTGGACTCATGTTCCTTTTTTTTTTTTTGGGGTTGATAACATCATAATGTTATTAAATCACAAGACAAAGACTTTACGTGAAAAAAGTAATTGAACCTTTGTCAATCCGGGAGATGATTTATATTCATTTTTCCGCGTTCAAATGAATTAATGCTTTCATTTTGATAGATGAGATAGCGAGATGACAACTCCTAGTTTTAATTAGCCAAGCTTAAAATTGTATATATGGACCTGTATATCGTACTACAACACACATGGGATATTAATTATGGGTACTTAATTAGGGAATAATTCTACTTAAATGATGACAATAACATAAAGGGGGTAATAATTTTGATGCTAATTTAAAAATGCACGAGCCGCAAAATCATGGTATTATTCTGCTAATTATTTTCTGAAGAACCAAATCAGAACTTGTCGATCGTCTTGTATATATTTGTGTCCAAAGTGCGCTGATACGGACTGCACATAGCATGCATGCATGCATATGTATGACCCCATTTTATTTCACTTTTACTGGCTCTTTTTGTTTAGTAATTTATTTAGTCGCATTCAATCCTACAAAGTATGAAAAGTAAAAATAATCTCTGTTTGACGAGTAAAGTTAAAACGGAGTAAAACGTAGAATTACTTTATAAAGCAACAGCATTTGATATAGTGAAATAAATAGATGAAATAAAATGAATTGAATATGCTAAAAAATGTAAAATGTTAGTGATTCAGTTTAAAAAAAAATTATAATTTATTATACTTTAAATCACGTTCTTTTGATGACTTAAAACGTCTTAAACATCTCTACACATATATGTTTTAATTTACTGCACCACCAAACGAGGGGAATGTATCTATCAGAGTATCACCGACTCGCCACACAGTACATATACATATACTTTGCGTTTGGCAAGTGTAGTAAGAGTGTAGTAGTGGTGTAGTAAGTGATTTAAGGCGCTTTAAGTCACCAAACAGAAGTGATTTAAGGTGTAGTAAGTTAACGCATCTATATATATAGGTGCTTTAAACTAAATCACCAACATTTCACATCGTTTGCACATTCTATATATCTATTTTACTACATCTATTTAATTACTTCACTACCAGCAAACGCCACTGCACTAAAGTGATTTATTTAGTATTTTACTCCGCCTTAACTTACTCCATTTACCAAACGGAGAGTATAATGTGTTCAAATATACGAAGATAGTCTGATATACGGAACAAAATACAAATTGAGAAATTGGGAATTCACTTGAGATGTGGTTCGGTTTGGTTGTGAGTGACCTGAATCCTGACTCTCGCTGAGGACTGAGAGGTGCAGCGCGCCAACCGCACCAATCTGTATTATGATAATATCGGAACCTCATCCTCTGTAGCGCTGCCTGCATTGTGTAGCACAGGATGTGAACCGTTAGATCATCTCGAGATTCGAGCCAGCAGAGATCACGAGATGATCTAAAGGTTCACATTTCGCACTACACAATGCAGCGCTACAGAGGATATGAAATCGATAATATCTATCTATCTATCTATCTATCTATCTATCTATCTATCTTCCAACTTATTATTGTACATTATCTGTCTCCATGAAATTAGCTGTCCCGTTTCATAATTGACCTGATCCAATATATACATATAGGTTTAGCTTATTATTAGCTAGCTAGCTAGCTGTCTCTTTGGAGACTTGGTACAAAAACTCATCACAAACATTTATGTCCATTTTGCCCACTTAATTAAGTTGTTAACTGTGGAAAGGGAGAGCTAGAGAGAGAGGTTATTTATTTGTTTAGCTATTAATAATTGGTTATGTATATTATGGCTTATGAAACGGTTTAGTTAATTTGTCTTTATTAATTATAATTATAATTATGATCTGGTTATGAGATTTTCTGAGAACAATGTTAACAAGTCCATATACAACATATATAATGTAAAACTGACGTTACAAATATATAAATTTAGTTACTAAGAGAAGAGTAGTTGCAACTTAATAGTCTTGTTAAATTAGAAAATTGTTTAAAAGTGCAATTCAGCTTGTGATTTTCCAATATTAGGATGTAAATATCAAAATTGCAAAAAGTTAATAAACACTGCAAAAGTTAATAAACACTACTAAAATTGGAATCAATGTCGAAACATAGAAGATACTGATCATTTATTTTGAAATTATTATGTTGTATACTTGTACGTTCCAAAATTAAAAACTTCTTTCAATTTAAATAAATATGAATATAATCTGAAAATTTTGAATTAAAAACATTTGTTTCTCTTATAAGATAGAATGCATCAAGAGCAGTTTCATATGAAAGAAGACATGATGAACTCGAAATAGTAAAGACCATTCAATTAGGAGAGATAATTTTCTAGATTAAATATGTGATCGATAGTAGCTACACCACCAAAAAAAAAAAAACAAAAACAAAAATCGGAGTTCATTTGTGATATAGTAATATTTGGATGAAAAAAATGCGATGATAAATGAGCGATGCTGTGGTAATTTTAAGTGCGGGACTGATATATAATGTTGTAGATTGAAATCTCAAAAATGAGGTCTAAACAACTAGGTTGCTCACCACAATATATATATATATTAAAATATTAGATAATATTAAATTTTGTTTTATTTTATTTTGAAAGAACACTCCATTTGAGTTGAAAATAATATATTATTTTATTATGATACAGAGTGGTATTTTAAATACCCAAAGTGAGAAAATTTAATGTTGGCCTACAGATATTGATCGACATGTATAAAGTCTATAGACAAATTAATCACTACTACTATACTGTAAGAAAAAGTAATATTGAAACGAATACATTTTACGCTATATATAAAAACAAACAAAACACCCAATTATAAGACATTGCTAAATTTAAATTATTCAAATTTAAGTACCATCCGATTGGAAATTAAAATAAAAACTCTCATGTTGACAAGTGACAACAGAAGTAATCTATCAAAGATTTTTATATATATTCTTAATTAGGACAACTTTCCGCCAAATTTAGCACATAAAAGACCCATAATCATACAACTATCCTCTATATATATTCCCCCAACATAAGAATTTATTTGTTTTACGACAAATACATGACAAGTGGTCCATGTGGGTGCCATATACAAAATTAATTGGTCCCACATAATAATAATCAACAATAAATAAATCAATAATTAATACTACCATCATCGAAAAGACTCAAAAGGTATGGAGGAAGCATCTAATGATCTAACCAACAAAAGCTCCACATGGTGTACATGTCGCAATGCAATGCATTATACATTACATCCTCAATGCATGTAAACTCAATTCAAACACACAAGAGTAAAACTACGGTTTTGTTGTTAAACTCACAAAGACATTAACTGAGCTTAATCTAAATACTAATTTGTATACCAAAAGATTTTGATATTAAAATTTATTGAGCCATATAAATCAAATTTTAAACATGATTTGAGATGTTTTTGAGGTTAAACTCAGAAAATATCTATGTGAACTTAAAAACACTTAGTTTTACTCAACAAACATTAACAAGTTAATTGAGTTAAATAAAGCGTGAAGGAGGGTCAGTATCTGCTGCCGTAATTGTGATGGCAGCATCCTACCATAGTTAATCTGGACGGTTGAGATCTTTGAATAATAGAGTATTTTTTGTGGATCCCATCTGTCATTGTAACTATGTAGCATGCTGCCATCAAAATTATTATGGCAGCGGATCGATAAAAAATCCGCGTGAGGGATGCCAGTATTGCACTCAAGAACACACGTGCCACCGCCACATACATACGTATTTGCAGATAAATCCGAGACTGAAAACGGACGCAAACCAAAAGCCACACCACCATTAATTTGTTTATAATTAGACAAGATATATATATAGCTAGCCATAGGCGCCATAAGTCCATAACCTCACCTTGCATTTGCTAACTCTTATCTCTCTGCCTGCCTCCCCTTCCTTTCTGTGGCACTCTGGCTGTTCTATTTTTATCCCCCCCACAAGATAAGAATTACAACAAGCCATAAAAAAAAAAAAAAAAAAAAACAGCAGATAAAAAAAGTGGCTTGAGAGGTACATAATTCACTTAATATACAAAGCGACGCTTCTTTGTTAATATAGCTTCTTCATTTATACATCTTTTTCCCTTTTCGTCTTCCTCGGCTGCCCGACGGACGACGTCTGCCTCTGCCAATTGTGAGACATATATATAGCTAGCAATTCTGGTTGATTGGAGGTGCAGGGAATATGGGGGAATACAAACCGATCATAAATGCCGAGCCGGCGGACATCGAATCCGGAGCCGTTGCGAAACTTGATGAGTCCAAGAAGGGCGCAAAGGCTGCGCCGCCTCAGCAGCGCCTTGTCTCGCTTGATGTTTTTCGCGGCATCACCGTCGCGGTACATTCTTGTATATGTTTCTTTCGTTATGCTTGTCTCTTATGTCTCCATTTTATCATTTCCCTGATTTAATTAGTTCTTTCAATTTGTTTTAATTAATCGGTTTATGATTTGCAAATGCCCCTTAATTTTGAGCTTTAATTTTCCGTTTTTTTTTTTAAAGTTTTGGATTTAATTATGAATTATGAATTATGATTAGTTAGTTAGGTAGAACATTAGCTTCCAAGTAACCATTCATCCATCTCTCTCTTTCCTTTCTTCTTTAATCCAATGTGCAATGCATGAACTATATATATATAGCACATAACATTTCCAAGCATTATATATATATATGGGTTAAATTTTATCCTTTATTTAACAAAAATGAAAGGTCTAAATATATATAATAGAGTTATTTTTCTTGAGGCAAAAGATGATATTTCTCAGCTCATGATGCATAAGTAACGATCCGATTCTATGCCGCAAAATTGTTTGCAAGAACATGTTTGATATTTTTGGAATTATGCTACCAGAAAGGTGATGTAGACATTTAATTTGTAATTAATACAATAAAAACATCTTTCCTCTAGCTGTATTATATATATATAAAAGTAACATATATAGTGGGTTCATAATCACCAATCCAAAGATATAACCAGAGGTACAGTTTGATCAATAAATCACCCCCAAATTGTCGGTTTAAAAAAATTTACCAATGGAATGCAAAGGAAAGGTGGTGTACTAGATTGGGAAAAAGTTACATGTTATGATATAATATATATATATATATATAATGTAAAAAGAAGAAGCATGCATTATCAGCAGTTCTTAATTCATCAGACAAATTCTACGGTTGAAAGCACTCGCCTCCCTGTCCCATATCGTTCAATATGCATGGTAGCTAGATTGAGATTCCATACTATAAAGGTTCAGATCAGGTCTAGCTAACTAGCTTGAGTGAGTCCCCCTTTTACTTTACTTTATATCAAGATTATTTAGTCAATTAATTAATTCATCAAAGTGGACCCTCCAACTTACCATGAATTATATATTCATATTTTGCATGGAATGGAATGGACTTAAAAAAGACAGATGTCTGAAATCAGGAATAAAAAAAATACATATATAGTTATTTACTGGTAATCAATTTCTGAGCCTAGCTACTTTTCTGTGTAAACATAAAAAAGCAATGATCAGCCAAAATAATCATATAAAATCCTGGCATATATATATGTGGTCTGTGGCTAATCAATCATAAACAGCTAACAAGTAATTAAGCTAACAAGTGCATATATAGTTGCATGGGTCCACCTGTTTAGGAAATGGTTAGACGGTACCAATCCAACACAAATTAATGGATTAATACCATCCTTACCAGTACCACACCGACCGTCTCTCAATTCTGAAACTCTGTGGCATGATCCATCTGTATACATTGTATGAATATATCATGTTCTGTGGTTTAGGTTCCTTTATCAACAAAGCTTATCAATTTATCAAGATGTGATGTGTCTCATTAATTGATACTCTTAAATGTCTAATGTTTGTATCTTACCAAGAAATTCTAGATATTAGATGCATGATATTTTTGAGGAATTTGGTTGTATATATTCTATTATTCTTGAGAATTTTAATTTGTGGAAGGCACCTCCTTCCTTCCTCCAACAAAGGATGATGCTGCGTTTTATCTACACCACGTGTCTAACGGTTATTGCATGTGCAACAAAACGTGAGGCATCCAAATTTTTGTTGAGGTCCCAATCTCTAGTATAATAGAACATTACCATGATTGGTAATAATTAATGTGGTATATTATATATCCTCTTTTAATATAATGTTTTTTTTTTTAATTTAATTTTAATAATAATAGAATATCTTTGTCTGACAACAGAGGTGAACTTAAATCATTAGGTGGTTGAAAAGTTAGTTGACCTTACTTGCACCATTTATATTGTCAATTAGTGTCAACGTGCAGGCATTCCTTCAATTTAATTTTTGTACGAGTTTTGTTGAAATTGGAAAAGTGGTTCATCCATTCAAATGTTGCTCCCACTCAACTCAATCTGTTCCCCCATATTTCACAGTGAAGTGGTTGCGTCGAAGCAATATTCTTTTTCCCCATTTTGCGTGCAATTCTTAAGAAATTGGGCAATTCATATTTCATACAATATCTGCCTCCTAAATTCCTAATTGGGTTAACCTCTGACTTACACGACACCAGTATCTCAAGCTTAGATCACTATTTATTCCTAAAATATTTGAACTACAAAAGATAATATAATGACATCGAATATATATCTTTGATTTTTTTTTTTTTTATGTCCGCTCATTACATATTTTAGTAGAAGAAATGAGGTTTGTTTGATCTTTAATTTTCAGATTAGATTTTTGTTAGAAACAATCTAATTAATTAAGGAGTCAACGGAGTCAAGTAAATTGGGAATCACCTTTTCTTTTCAGGAAGTGAGAATAGAATAAAGTAATCATTTTCGAAAAAAAAAACGAATAGAACAAATTAACTGTTGCTAAAGTAGGCGTGATACATGCAATCCCAATTAAGTCAATTTCCACGCCATGTCGTCATCTTTTTCTTTTCTTTTCTTTTTTTGTTTGTTTGTTTTTGTTTGTTTTGTTTTTTTTGGTTTCAGTTTCACCCTGTTCTTAGTTTTTTTTTTTTTTTTTTTCATCGGAGAGAAAAGGGGAAAAACAGAAATGAACATGCAAGTCAATTGCAATTTATATTCCTCTTAACAGAGCGTTGATAAGATAACTTTAAGTTTTACCATGAATGAAGAAGTGACAGAAAAAGTTCCCGGTACAATTAGATTGTTTTTGTGCATAAAATCTGAGATGAACAATACTTGGAAATTTATATTCTTTTACTAACAAATAAATGCTAATAGTGAACACAAGTAATCCCTTATTTTAAAGTGCTCTGCTTTAATCACATTTCTGTTTAATTTTAGCCATTCTATCCTCATCTTCCTCCTTTTAAAAAATGACTTGCAATTGCTACAGCTTATGATACTTGTCGACGATGCCGGCGGATTTATTCCTGCAATCAATCACTCCCCTTGGAACGGCGTGAACTTAGCCGACTTCGTCATGCCTTTCTTCCTTTTCATTGTTGGGGTGGCCTTAGCTCTGGCATATAAGGTACTCAGTTCATTCCATATGTTGTTCTTTTTTTCTAATATAGAAGAGATTCTAATTCTACTGAATGAGCTGAAGATATTTGCCTCAAAGCTAACAATCATTTGTGAATGTTTTTCAGAGAGTACCGGACAAGTGCGACGCAAGTAAGAAGGCTGTACTTCGGGCACTGAAATTGTTTGCTTTAGGTCTATTTCTTCAAGGTATATATGTTATTTCAAAGTAGAAATGAACTACAATTTAAGAGGAAGTAGTAGTATTATATCCCTCGCAACGATCAACTCTTTAATATAAACTTTTACTTTTCTGTGTTTCAGGAGGTTATTTCCATGGTGTACGCAGCCTTAATTTTGGAGTGGACCTCGGCACACTCCGTGTCATGGGTGTTTTGCAGGTGTGACCTCAGTTTGTGATCATCGTTTCCATTTAGCTCGTGATCGAATATACGTGTCCATTTTAATTACTTTTTGAATGTTCATACACAATTTCTTGAAACAGAGGATCGCGATTGCTTATATACTGGTAGCTATTTGTGAAATCTGGCTCAGGAATGATGACAATGGTCCTAAAGTCGATTCCGGAGCTGGTTTGTTAAAAAAGTACCATTACCAATTGTAAGAGAAACAAAACTTCCTGCTGTACCATTTTTTCTTAATTTCTATCTTTTTTTGGTGAATTCTGATCATTGGTTCTTCATATTTGTAAAAAATTTCAGGTTGGTTGGCTTTATCCTTACAACTATTTACACAGTGTTGTTGTATTGCACTCATGTATCTAATTGGGTGTATGCTATACAGGATGGAGCATCTGACCCTCAGTACTTCTTAGTATGTGTACCAGTAGACAGTAGTTAATTATTTATATGAAATTCAAACATTAATCAATCATCTTCAATTTTCTTTGATTGAGCTAATTACAAATATAATCTTTGTTATTTTCCTACTACAGGTGAAATGTGGGGTTAGGGGTAACACAGAACCGGGATGCAACGCTGTTGCCATGATCGACCGCAAAATCCTAGGGCTACAACATCTATACAGGAAGCCTGTTTATATGCGAACGGAGGTTTGTCAATTTTCTTTAGTTAATAAATAATTGTACTATCATTTCATCTAAAGATTCTTGCTTTGATTAGGAGTATTTACATACATCATAATAAAATCAAATCATTCTCCATTGTTTCTAGCAATGCAGCACAAAATCACCGCGAAATGGGCCCCTTCCGGTAGATGCTCCATCATGGTGTCAAGCACCTTTTGATCCTGAGGGATTGCTAAGGTACAAAGAATTATTCCTAGCTATTACATGAATGATTCATAATTAATCAATCAGTGTTATAAATAATTATCATTACTTACTAATGCTTTCATTTATCTTTTACAGTTCTGTGATGGCTATAGTTACCTGTCTGATTGGGCTTCAATTTGGGCATGTGATTGTTTTCTTCAAGGTACCTTAATTTCTCAAGCAGCACACAAAAAAATTTACATAATCTCTGAATTTCAGTACAAGCTTAGCACATACTAATTGTTGGATTTATGCAGGATCATAGGAGTAGAATCAAGCTATGGTTGATTCCCTCCTGCTGCCTTCTAGCTTTAGCATTCTGTCTCGATTTCTTCGGTATGAAATTGATTACACATTAGATTCCCCTTAATTGTGGATATATATAGTCAATAACTCAATATGTACATTTTCAGTAATCGGTCACTTTTATACCGTATTCATAACAAATATATATCTTTTAATTAAACAGGGATACAAATGAATAAGCCGTTGTACACGTTAAGCTACACTGGTGTGACTGCTGGTGCGGCTGGGATCCTTTTTGCTGGCATTTATGTGCTGGTACGAAACTACAAATTAATTACTATTCCACATAATTTAGTCTCTTGAAAAGGGGAAAAAGAGAAAGTTCCGAATTTCTTGTAGCATCTTGTTATACTGAGATTTGATTGCATTTACATTTTCTTTTGTTTTGTAGGTTGATGTGTATGGGTTAAGAAAACCAACAGCAGCATTTGAGTGGCTGGGCAAGCATGCATTGATGATTTACATTCTCATCGGATGCAATATATTGCCTATTCTCATCCAGGGTATTTACTGGAGAAAACCCCAAAATAACCTGGTAAGTCAATTTGGATTCTGAACTGTTATTCTGTGTTAATACTTACTTTAATAAGTTATTATGTTACTAAAATTATGTCCCCATTTTGCAGTTGAAACTGATTGGAATATAGCTGACTGACAGTTAAACTTGGATTATAGCAAATTAGTGACAGAGATAGTCATAGATTAAGAATTTTATAGGCATGCATACAGCGCTATTTTCTCCTGTAAAGATGGTTTTTATACATTCCATCTCATTTTATTTTCATAGTATACAATGATTATTTAGGGGATAGCGCTGTTCTGTATATACAGAGAGAAACATCATTTTTTTTTTTTGTTTAAGATTTCAGTGATAGTTTGATAGAGGATAATAGATACAACTTTTAAAAAGACATCTTATTATTCCTTTTAAAAAGACATCAACATAATATTGGAATAATAAGAAAGAAAACCTCTGTTAGAAATTATAAAACAATAAGCAACAAATTAATGATACCCTCATATTATTTCAAGAAAAAAAAAAAAGCCCAATGTAGTGATCTTAAGTTTTTGGGATGTTGGGCCATATATATACTGCTGGAAAAAAAAACAGCAAAACAGCCTTTCTTATTTTTTTTCTTTCTTTTAAAAAGTTGTTGGTCTAAATTTGAGGCAAAAGGGATTAAATCAACTGTTGAGGCATTTCATTTCATTATTTATTCCTAGATTTTACCGTGTTAAAGTGTCATGTTCGTATATATAGTTGACCATGAACGAGTTTGAATTAATGACATAAAAAATAATATTACAACTAGTTATAATTTGAGTGCTACTAATCATTTGGAGTTACCAGGTCAACTTTAATTACTGTCAATGTTTTATATATATAATTTTATTGGTTTTCTGGCTTACAATTCTTTTGTAAGGAAAAGAGTATCTGAATTATCCGATCGACCCCGGGAATTAAGTCCAAATTAAACATCACAGCGATAATGACACGAAAAGAAAATCAATTGTAGCAGATTTTTATTCATTCTTTACACATGTAAAAACCCTCCAAAACAATAAAAATAAACGAACAGATAAACAATCCATAGATGCAGTAAAAATCAAACCTCTGTCACAGATTTAAAATGAAGTACAAATAAGCAAGAAGAACAAACAAATCTGTGCAGTCATGGCCAACAGTATACACATATCATCAGTGTGGCGATGGAGCCGCTGGAGGAGGCAGAGGTGGCGGAGGTGAGTTATTCTCGTAATATGGAAGAACGGTATAAACAGTTTGCATGATGGTCATGACGAGCAGGAAGATCGCAGCGGCGAGGGACAGAAAGGCCCAGGGGCTTCTGAAATAGGTGTGCAGCAGGTTGGCCCGCCACATGTTCCACGGCTTCTGGCAGTAGACATTAACCATCCGCTGCACCTTGTCAAGGTTGCTGTCGGGCTCCAACACGACATCCTTCGCCAGGGTGTTGAATAACTTCGCCACTGCTTTGTCGCTCCCCACCGCATTCTGAATTATTCCTACATATACATTTCAACAATTATGGAAGAAATTTCGATTAGTAATTTATTAGTTCATAATTAATTTCCGTTTAATTGTGCACAATTATAGCAAGTTAAAATCATACCTTTAGAGGTGAGTAGACTGACATCTTTTGCAGAATCAATGATGTTGTCCATGAAAAAGACGTACGATGTGACCTCATTTCCGGCGCCGACATGAAGGCGCTCGAAGGCCATGAGATTGAGAAACACAAACTCAGTGGCATCATCGACGACTATCACCGGGAGCCTGAGCTCGCCACGCTTGAAGTGGATGTCATGCAGGCTGGTGGACCGGCTCTGCGTGAAACGGATTCCGGCTTCGTACAACTCCATGGCTGAACGGATTATCTCGCTCGAGCTTGCCTCGGGCTTGTAGTGGGCCAGGTGGGGCCGTGGGCCTTGGAGAAGGCTCTTTCGGTATAGGTCGAGCGGGTGTAGGCTCAGGCCCATCCCGATGGGTCGGGCCCCAGGAGCAAGGAACTTCAAGACCAGCCTGTTGATGTGTTCATCAGTCTGCATAGTGAATTTTTTACAACCTTTTGAGATGTTACTTAAAGATGTCAAGAATTGAAGAAATTTCAAAGATCGGGTCTAAGGACAGCAGCCATATTACTTAGGACAGCAAAATCTTTGAATTATATGGAAGAAAATCTGACAAAATCATATTATAAATAGAAAAATTTTGCTGAATCATATGGAAGAAAATGACAATATATATGCCTTGTAATATAAGAGTACCTTCTTGGACACTCCGGCGGTGGCGATAAGTCTCTCGAGAACAAGCAAAGGCAGCTGGTTTTCTAACATGAGCATATCCCTCTTGATGTACGGCACATAGTACAGCATCCCGTGCGCACTAAATATTGGGTCGTTGGGCGCGTAGTCGTCATCCAAGATCCTATATCCGGGGGCTTCATACTGGAAGGTGGTGTTGGTCGATTTACACATGACCTCGAGCATGAAGCATCCGTCGATTATCATCAGCTGCACAAACCCGTCTATGTCCTTGACCCACCGTTCATCCAGACTCTCGTACGAGTCCTGCAACTGCATCACGACCTCCTCGATTGCAGCTACGAAGCTTTCTAGAGGCTTCTTTGAACGCTTGAGGAAGTGAAGCAAGGACCTTAATAAATTAAGTACATACATATATGATCAGTCGATACTCGACGGCAATATGGCATTAATCGCTATCATGTCTTGTAATTAGTCATCATATTATGAGCTATAACTACAATTATTGTCATGAACATCATAAGAATAAATACAAATTAATTAGTGCCTGCGTTTATGTTCCTCAGTCGGCATTAGTTGGGGCTCGCTGTAGTGGAAGGGGCCGAAGGACACCACTTGAGGCTTGTAAGCTTTATTGTGCAGGTCCTTGATGCACGCCGGTACACGGTATATGGAGCGCTTCCTCCATCCCTCGAGCTCAGCCGCGGGGCTTACGTTATCGAGACTGTTTCTGACCTCCCTGACCCAACTCTTCTCTCTTGACAAAGTAGACATACTTAGAAATTAATGAATGATCAGGCTAGCAAGCTAGAAATTAATATGGCTAATTATATTATGTACATGTGCTTATATATATGTGCACATACATATATAGAAAGGCGCATAAAATAAAGATGTGGCTAGGTATCATAACAAAGGTATCAAAGCTTGCTTCTGGTCTCTGAAAATGCACACATGGCTTTACAACTCACTATAGATAAGTTAATTGGAAAGGGGCCCGCTTTAAGAAAAAGGAAAGTGAGATAGGAAGTAATCTGCATGCAATGCAAGTATATGCAACTGTACTGTACCTGTCAATATATTATACTCGGAAGAATAGATTGCAAGTTTGGGAAGGCATTGATCTGCAGCTTTCTTTTCTTGCCAAATGGGAAAGGGTTATGAGTTTATACCAAAGTGGCAAAGTTCGTCAAATCTGGAAATATTTAACTAGCTAAAGATCGTAATGCCTGAATATTATATATATATCATTGCTCTAGTAGTTGATTCTTTATTTTTATTTATTTTTTATTTTATTTATTTGCAATTGGTTAATTCTTTTCTTCTTCTTCTTGTGGAAATTGTTACAACTAATGTTATAATTTTTTGTATAAAATCTCTATATTGGTCAGGTTGCAAGTGATTATTAGTATGAATGACGCCATTGTGCGCTTTATTCAGTATGAGCTAGTCCACATTGACAAAGTAAATAAGAGACTAATTGGGCCATAACTGCGTAAGTATCTTTTTTCTAATTTTCAATAAGAGCCCCGAATTATAATAATCCAGCTATAAGAAACTATTTTGGGCCCAATCGCTCATTGTGTGCCGATGATTGAAAATAAATGATATATGATACTTTTATTTCTTTGTTTTTCTTCGGCTTATAAATTATCAAATATTTCCTCAATTTTTTCTTTTTACTTTTCTGATGCACCAATTGATTCCTGTTGGCTGCTGAGGTGCTTTCTTTATCTCATTGTAACACATTTCTATAGAATTGTTTCCTTTTTGTTGCCATGCATCCATATCGCGCAAGGTAAAGAAAAAAGAAATTTGAAGTTGAGTAGGTTACCATGTATAAATAGTAAATTCTGCTATGATATTTTTTATCATTCGATTAGCATTAAGATTCGTGTATGGATCGATCAAGTCGTTGGATAAGAAAAAAGAGGGAAAAATGAGGTACGAATCTTAATGCCAATCAAACAATTTAGAATATCGTAACATAATTTGTCATTATATACACCTAGCCTAAAATCTTTGAAGTTTATATTAGGCATAATAAATGAAGAGAATAAAAACTTCTCTCAGCTCAAATTAACCAACTCTTAAAATAGCACCAGCCGATAAAGTAGCTAGATAATTGTTAACTAAATAAATAATCGTTAATTACTAGCTATTATTTAACAACATAAAACTCTGCTCCTTGATACCCAAACAGTAATTTCATCTTCTCTCATACATCAAATGGCACCCAGAAAATTTATCAGAATCAACGGAACGGTGAAGGTTATCGAGAATGCTGCCGAGAACGAAAAGGCACAGAGCAATTCCAAGACAAACCATAATAATAAGAACAAGGAGTGTGAAGATTGTACAGGTTTTACCGAGGCTGCGGTTTTGTTCTTGGCGAGCACAATCTTCATTTTCAGTGTTTCCACTTTGCTGAAATGATCTTCCTCCAATATGTATGTGTCTCTTGTTCAGCTGCTTCAGCATCAAAGATGTTGTACTGGTACACAATCCGTTCGGAATCTTGTCAGTGCCATACTTTAAATTTTTTATTTTAGTTTTATACGAGTGTTTTTATTAGTATCAAAATTCAAACATGTTTATGTATCATTTCATTTTTTTTTTTTTTTTTGTCAACAGCTTCACAATATTTCAATGATATGTTTTGAGGCCGCAACAGAATTCACATTTGGTGATGCTACTCAATTTTTTACCTTTTCTTTCTGTTAAACAAAGCATGCACTTCCATATTATGTCCCATTTTCTATGAAGTGCTGGTACAGGTTCCATATTACAAACTGGTACACAACAATCTCAAATTAAAGTACCATCCCTGCTGCGAAGAACGGGGTACATCCTTGTTGATAACAATAGAGAAGAGTATTAAGAGCAAGTGGACACTTCTCCCTTACAAAAACTAATTCAATATATATTTGAACAATTTTCACAGGGTTGAACTTGAAAAGGGGAATAAGCAAAAAAGATGATGACTTAGGTACCAAAAATCTTGTATGATCGAGCAATTAAACACTCTCTCCATTTCTCCAGGAACGGTGATAGTCATCATAGCGTAAAGGCAAAATCCTGAAAATGCAACAAGAACAACCACATCAGAATTATAAACAACACAATTTATATTTTCCCCCCTAACAAAGAATATTTTCCTTGAGTGATCAAAGCCTCAAAGTTCGTATGAGATGCTCCCTGCTACGGTGATTTGACCGTCTGCTATGAACTTGGCTAGCTGCTTCCGCTAATTTCAAACTGCAGAATACAGTCAAAACGGATTCTTGGACGCTCTAAGCATTAAGATATATTACAGCTGTTAGTGCTTCCAAACACAAGTTATATCGAAAGAAAAGAAATCTAAGAAAAAAAAATCTTAAATATATAGAGAATGAAAAGATCCCTCAGAAAGCCTAGTTTCCGCATGTGTGGTCATCTTAGTTCCTCAACCTCAAAATTGTACTATGTGAGGGAGCACCAAAAATGTTAAGATTACTAAATCATTCATCATGGGGATCCATTTAACAAATGTGACAAAAAGATTTGCACAGGCAAAACATACACTAAACCGATATCAAAATCCCCTTTAAAATTAGATATGTACCACAAAAGTGAGTTGAAGAGAAATCCTACAATTCTAACCCTCCGAAACTTGATGAACATTTTTTTTTTCTTTTTACAAAGGCACCATGGCATTCCAAAATTGTATCTCACTAATAAAATTGAATAAGAATGAAAGTGAAATTGTTTCTCACTAACAACAGGAAAGCTCAATTAACATACCTAACAACAAATCACCGAAACTGATTAAACTGACCATATCTGCTATCGCCGCCGCCACGATAGCTACTAGGACCCCTACTATATCCTCCACCATGATCAAATCCACCACCACCATCAAATTAAGCTGCCCCTGCTGCCTCCAACAGTGCCAGCAGCCTCTTCTCACTCACTTATCAGTTCAGCTCTTTCCTCCATCCTCTAAAACCCCCAGTCACAGGTTACAAAACCCTAACAGCACCTTAAAATTGTCCAAAATTGAAAATTGGGACATTACCAAATCACACTCCATGACCATTCAAATTGTTCAAAGTTTATACATTTTTCAACAAAACAAATAAAACAGGATCAATCATCTTAATTAGGAGCTGATAACATATTATCTACATTTTAATTAGAAGAGAATAACAAAATGAAGGACACTTTAACCAGGGATCAAATCGTTACTCCTCGCTTAAACGACCTCTCTCTCTCGGTTTGGCGTCGGCCGCACGAATATTGACAAAGGGATACTGGGCCTGATATGGTCACAGTTATACAGGCCCAATTTACAGTCTCTGTTTGGGCCGAGATATCTATTTTGGGCCGAGACTTTTGGAAGGCGTAGTGTGTTTTCTGTGAACTGAGTTTATACGGCCCAATAAAGTGCTGTCATGACATCTGCATAATAGGCCCAGTGCTCTTGAAATAAATCAGTAATAAAAATCTATTTTTTATATATAAATTATAAACTTCATTATTTTTCAATATTCTGAATGAAGACAGGTTTGTGCCTAATTTATGAAGAAAAATACAAACATGAATTTCAGTAACATACGAGTCTTTTTTTATTTATAACTATAAACTTGACACATGGGTCCTTTTTTTATCTTGTATGATCTAAATCATGTATATGTATTGTTTCCCTTTGTTTAATGCTCTCAACAAGAAACTTGATGGTACTAGGATTACACAACTTTTATTTCCTCTACATAGAATTGAATGGCAATAACTGATAGTCACGGGTGGGGACATTGTTTGTCCATTGATAAATTTGCCACTGCTACCTTTGTTAGCTAGCATACATTAACCCACATATATACAGAGAGGAGGTAATATGAATAAATAAGTAGACAGTACTGCTCACTGCTGGCCTGCTCTGGCTTACAATTTATGATCCCATTCGGCCCCACCTCACCTCACCTCCTCACGGCCGGCCCATATATTATTCTGATTTCTGATCACCAATCATCCCTCTGTGACAACAGCCAGCAGCCCATTTATTCACTCTCCTACCCATATTCATATTCATATTCATGTTCATGTCCATACAAGGCAACACAGGCTGACACTGTACTGACACGCACAGCAGCACAGGCCAACCCTTATTGCACAACTACTACTATATATATATATTGATTGATTTCTCTTTTATTTACCAGGATATTAATTGCCCTATATCGTCAGTTGTTAAATTATTTTGGTATCTATATATTGTCATGAGATGTGAATTTGGAAGTTATGTATGTATTGATCTGGTTTGGACTTTGGATTGGTTGTGAAATCTGCTGGTACCAGAAAAACAATATTTTTTTTGTATCCAACTTGTTAATTATCTGATAGTGCAAAAAGGTGTGCCAGACCAGAAACGGCACAGTTAACTTTAGACCTATATATATGGTGCGTCAGATGGGGATTCCTCTTCTTATACTGTGTGCCTTGCCAGTAACATATATAATGCGTCTGCAGCAGTCAACTAGCTAGAATTATTTATGATTTTCTACATATTACAGACCATTGAAGAATGATTTGAATCTATATATTCTTATGCAATTAATGTAATGTTAGCAAATTAAGTATTTCGGTCCCTGCCTATAGGCTATAGATATATATATGCATACTTTGTTATATTAGTTAAATGTCTATTTCGAGTTGACATATATATACATGGTGAAATACTGAGATATCAGCAAAATAAACTGATGTTTCTGTGAATCTAATTAAATAGGCATCATATTATCCATACCGTATAAAATCTGTATGTACTCTGTAATGGTTTGAACATTTTGAGTGCATGACACCATCACCAATTAATTATGTGTAGCATCTGCTTGCCTGACCAGCATAACCAGAAAAAAAGAGTGTCATTTATGATTCTATAAATTGGCTTGCCTAATTAATTAATATGCTTCTTTCTTTCTTTTCTACCTTATTGTGATTTCGGTCCCCTCTTTGATATTTTTTCCTGCTTAATTAGCTCCTATAATATAGCTTATCGCTATACATATGATTTCTTGTCGGTCCTTTAATTATGGATATCAGACTGTCTTGAATTTACATTTTTGTAAAAAAAGAAAAATATCAATGAATGGAAAACAAAACATGGGCAATTAAAGTAAATTACACAATTTCATTCATGTATATATATAGTACGCCCAACTTTGATTAGGTATTGTTAGTGTATTACTATTTACGAGTGGTATTATTAAAGGGCCCACGTTCATGCAACAAACAAAGTCGTCAGTCAGGAGGCCCAACAAGGCATGGGCTCAAAATTGAATTCCATTGTAAATCTAAAATCTAAAATCTTGCTTTGTCCTTTGTACCATTTATCTGCAAAATCTCATTACTGCTCGGGGTCGCTGTATGATACTGCAGATGGAGATGGACAGGCACATATAAAAGAAAAAAAAATGGCAAGAGAAAAGGTATTGTTTGGAATAGTGAATGCCAAAAAAGTGTGTTAAAATGGAATTATCATTCAGGAATAGTGAAAATATTGTTTCACCGAATATTTGATGGGTAGTGTAGTGTCATTTAGGTGTTATATATTCTAATTTTTATTTTCTTTCTTGCATGTTTAGAGCTCCCATTAAAATCCTGAAATAGAGCAATTCCTTAATTTCGTTTTCCTTTTGGTATTTGGCATTGATAAATATCCAGATTCCAGACTCATCAAGTTAAGAAAAAACTAACATGAAAAAAGAAGAAATTAGATTAATAATACTAGAGCAGATTCATAAATATAATCGGAAACATAATCAATCTATAAGTTAAATAATACTTCCGTAGGCTTTTTTCTATTTTTAAGATTTTTTATGAATTTTTATAAAATTTTAAAAGATATGATTGTCAATATTGTCAAAAAACACATTGTCAATAGATCCCTCCTCTTACTTAAATGGGATAGCAACGGCCACTATCTGGGATTTATACGCTATAGCTAGGAATTGACCAATGTAGGTATTCTGTGTTCACTTGTGATATCTTTTTCTGATGGGGGTGGCAGTACCTACATGAGAAAACAATAAAAAAATTAAAAGAGTTGGATGTATTCTCTACTTGCACCACCTAATTGGCCAACTTTTGCATCTTTTGGGACACAAAAAGGTGACATGTGATGAGTCCTAGGGAGTCCCATTTTATAGCATTTATATACATTTATACTTGCTTTTTTTTTTTTTTTTGAGGAAACATTTATACTTGCTTGCTTGCTGTTGCATGCACTAAAGTTGGGATTCAGTCTAGTCCCACTCCCACAAACATAGAAAGCAAGAAAAGGTTGCATTGCCATCTGCCAATAGATAAGATAATAGTAATAATGTTAAAAACTGTGTACATGTTGAAAGCGCCTTGAAGATGAATGCATGAAAGAGGGAAGGAAAAAACAGATGCACTCAAAAGTAGCCGTTGGGTGTGGAGACGCATCTATTGTGTGGGGGCATATATGATATATATCTCTCCTTGAAAGTTGAAATTATATATATGAGACCTCACCTCCTCACCTCACCTTCTCTGTTCTTTTCTTTCCCTCAGATGAGATGAGATTTGGTGGGTTCGGCTCCTCACCAATTTCTTACAGAAAAATTATTAAATTATGCAACAAAAAATATGCTAGCTTCCGACACATGATCAAACAAATTCATTGTATGTAAAGCTTTCTTACATCAAATAACAATGGCATAACATAAAATTAATGTTGTCATTATTATTCACATCTAGTGAAAGGGAGGGATCACTTGACATGAGACTTTTAATAAAAAATTTTTAAATGTCTAAGAAATCTTAAAAATAGCAAATAATTATAGATGTATTCACTAACATACGGATCATTCAATTTAATATCATTTGATATATAGCTCATTGAAATTTTTTCATTTTGTGACGGTTGTAATATACAAAACATCAACTATATTGAATGTAATTTATGATATAATCAACCTATAAGTTTGACGAATTATCTAGAATCTTTTTCCATTTTTTAAAATTTAAGTATATATATATATTTCAGAATTTTAAAAACTTAATTGTTAAGATAAGCATAATCAAATTGATCCCATCCCTTTGTTGAATATATGTTTCTTACTATTATTATTATTTTCATAAAAATGGTGGGTGTTCATGCATCTAGCAAATAATTGCTCTAGATGTTTACACCTCCCTCCCTCTAATGTGCTGTACATAATTTATTTGAAGAGATTGAAGAGAGATTTGGTGGGTCGATCGATTCCATTCCATCAACCACAATTCCATTTCCACATTTTGTGCCTCTGAATATGCCAAGCCATGTGAACACACAGACACATGCAGCATCTCTCTGTTTCTTTCCTTTCTTTCCTTTCTTTCCTTTATTTTTTTTGTTCTGATGATGATATATTGATAAGTGTGGATGCTTAGTATGTAGTTAGTACCAGTACAGTAGTGTGTGTCAAGTGTCAAAGCAAGACAAATGGAACCCAACCGTAGATCACGTTAGGCAGGCATGACTCTTTAAAGAAATTTTGAATGGCAGTACGCCACCACCACGATTACCTCAAAGCTGAAAGCGTTGCAACCTCGTTAATTTAATTCTTCCTTTATATTTCTTTTTTTCTTTCCTTGATAGATGGATGAATGGATGGATAGATAGGTCCATATTGATATGTATTGTACAGTTTGTTTGTCTGTGACGAATTTTCTGTTTGTGAAAGGAATTAATTAATTACAAGAGCAGTAAACTGGCAATTACGACGTTCTAAGTAGTCTTTGTTTGAATATAAACAAACTAGCTAGTTGATTAGTTCACTTAGTTGATTGCTACTTTTTTTTTTTTTTTTCCTTTTTCTCTGAACTGCGTAATGGAAACGCATTTCCCTTTTGATTTTGGGACGGAAGAGAGTTTGGAATTTGGAACTAACAGAAGATTTTGGCATGAAGCTAAGGATCCATAAAGCTATATATATCTATATGAAAATTAAAAATATATATATACCATATATGCACCTAATTGTTGGGCATGAAGTAATGGACTAACATAGTATGAAGTATATATGATTTCCATCTCAATGATTTCGATTATATACCTCAAAAAAATGATTTCGATTGTATGATTCAACACTTATATTTATTATTAAAATTTAGTCATACAGATGCTAAGTGGTATGCACAATTGTAAACACAAGAAAAAAAAATTAATAATAATAAATACAATATACGCTAAAACCCGTTAATATTTGTTAAGAGATTGAACAACTTTCTAAGTTGGCAATTATGCATAATTGATAATTAAACAACTGCATTTAATTATGGGAGGAGTTGATAATGAGGTGGAAATTACAAACAACTTGTATATATATATATATTTAATTACACAAGGATATATAAACAACTTTCTCATTTAGTTTCAGAAATTGAAAATTGCTTAATATTCTCCTCTGTCCTAAATGCATAGATCGACGATAGAATCAAATAAATAAAAATTGAACGTACGTTGTACTTGTTATTTTGTAGAAATGTACGACAATACTTGACAACTTTTGTGCAAACCTTCTTCAGAGGTAAGCATGCCCCAAAAAAATAAGTTGCTCTCTGAAAAGAACATGCACTAAGGACTTTATTTGTCTTTTAAAACAAGATAAGTTCTCTAGCTGTATACTTTTGAAGATATTGGAGTTCCAATGGACATAATTAGTTAGAATCATTTGTGCTAAAATAAGAGGCAAATCTGATAAAGCAAATTAAAGTGCCTAGGAATATAACTAGTCGCCTAAAAGCAAGTTTGGAATTTTATTTATTCCTAGATTAGCAATCCATAGAATATATTCAGTCCTGATTGTATAAACACATACCAAACACACCCATCATAAAGTTATTGTTTCTTTCTTATTGTTTAAAAATGGAGGAGATATTGACAACCAATATCTTCATAGACTTCTAAATTATAAATATATACTGAAATAAAATTCTGATACATTTTACATGTCATTATTAGCCTTCGTGAAGCGTGGATAATTGGATATGCACTCATACACGCACCAAAAAAATAAATTAATTGTCAAAGACAAAGTTGTGATCAATGCTGGAGGTGGAGCCGTGGAGGGGAGGGGACCGATCAACATATTGCATATAATTTGGAGCCGACGAAATAGTGTAACATTGTTTTTAATTGAAGAAATGGCATTGAATGAATGGGATGGAGGGATGCAGTGGAAACGCAACTGCCCACTAAAACGCCTAGAGCATTTAATTACTGCCAAAATTAAATTAACAATAGTAACGGGATTAAATTAATACATAAAAAAAAAAAGAATGCAGCTTTTCATTAAACAGTGGCAAGGGAACATCCGAACATGTTAACAGTTAACTGATCATATGTCACATATATTCAACTGTTCATCTCCTTACAAACCATGTCATACTGTCATATATATTTTTTTAATTATATTATTCATTTATTCATAATTAGTTGGCCAGACAAATTTAGTGAACATGGTGTGACCTCGTGAGGTGAGGCAAAGATGAAAGATTCCAAACAGGAAAAACAAGAAAATAAGGGCTGTTCGGACTTAGCAGGATTTCTACTATTTGTGTAGGAAAAAATAAATTTATTCTCACAGAATTTATTTATTACCATACGAACAGTAGAAATCCCAATGAGTCTGAACAGGGCCTAAATGGGAAAAGAATATCACAATTTCAAGCTGTTATAGTGTTATTCGAGTAAAACTATGGTGCTCTTAATTTATATAGCTCAATAAATTATTTATATCAAAATCATGTGTCATGAAAAAAATTTCCATTTTTAAAGATTTTTAAAAATTACATATGAAACATTGATTATTTTATTAATATTGTATAGTTGCTATTAAAAAAACTGAAATAAATACTTAATCTCAAAAAATGAAAATTTTTTGCATGCTATAAGATTTTGATATAACGAATTTATTGAGCCATATAAATCAAAATTTTGATATGATTTGATATATTTTTAGTGTTAAACTCACGGAGGCCTTCCGTGAGCTTAAGAATACGGTAGTTTTACTCCTGTTATTCACTTAAAAAAATAATAGATGCAATTATGCATTGATTAAAATATGAGAAAACAGTCCAACGAGAGTTCAATTTTTTTAATTTTTTAGCCAAATTATAGCATAATATAATTTTATATTATAAGGCAACGTTGCTGGCATGGCAAAAGTAAATATTACCATTGAAAAAATGGTTAGGTTAGCCACTTAGGCACTTAATAGCCTTTATACAAGCTAGGAATTTTAAATTTATATTCTTCTGGTAAGAGAGCTAGTTACCATGGTACATAATCACAAATCATAGCGCCCTATATTTATTCCCTTGCCTTCCCTGTGTTACCATTTATAGCTCAGTTAAACAAATCAACTAGCCTGGTAGTGGTACTGGTAGCAGCCCATGGATGGGGTAAGGATAATTAATGGAGATTACGTATTATACTGTCGTCATTCCAAGTTAGTTACATTTACATACTGATGATAGTCTGATACAGAGGCATATATCATCTATCTTTGTACCAGTACCAGTAGCCTGTGTAGGGTAGTGTAGTGTAGTGCACTAGTGTGTACCGCTTTTTTATCTGATTTGGTGGTCCCAAATTACCAGCAGCACGACTACCAATTGTCACGCAAACGATGAAAATCACAATTAAAGTTGATGGCCTAGTACTAGTGTACATATGCGTCGAGCTTTCTTTCCTAGTGTTAGTGTTAGTGTTCGAGTTAGATAGAAGACCATTCATTGGAAAAGCTTAGAGTATTATTAAAAAAAAAAATAAATAAATAAAAGCTTAGAGTAATACCTCGTGTCCATACAATATTTGTTTATAGTGTCCATAGGTTACAGGATTAGATAAATCTGTTACAAAGTCAAATGTATTTGTTATGTTCGAAATGTGTCTATAAATATATGAACACATTTTCGATGGACGCAGGATGTTTCTCAAAAGCTTATTATTTGGTGCAATTCTTGGCTCAAGCATTTGATAGGATGCACCTGTTTTTTCATGCACAGTATATAGCTTGTCTCCATTCCATTCCCAAATTATGTTTTTAATTTATCATTAGTTTTCTCAATGAACTTATTTTTTATTTCAATAATTACATAATATTGTAATGATAATGCAATAAATATACAGAGTGAGGCTATTGCGCTTTGCAAAGCGCGGTGGCTAGTGCGCATCGGCTTCATATCTCCTCAACTGTAACTCAAATGATCAATCCAAGTTGCTCACATAATCTTGATATTGAAACCTAGTTGCATACCAAAATTTTCTATTTTTAGAGTTTTTTAACTATTTTTTTGGATTTTTGAAAAATGGCCCATTTTATATACAAAATTTTGTGCATTTTCTATACCATTTTAAAATATCCAAAAAAATAGTTAGAAAACTCTAAAAATGGAAAAATTCAGTAATCTACAAGATTTCAATATGTAGATTGTGTTGGGAAACTTGGATTGCCCATTCGAACTACGGTTTTGAAATAAAAGGCCGAAGCGCATTATCTCACTGCGCTTTGCAAAGTGCAATAGCTAAATGTTAGAACATTTTGAGTACTGTAGAGTTATGTTTTATACCTATCACATTCATCTTTTAATGAGAAGAAAAAACGTAAGTTATCAGACAAAGTAGACGAAGAGTTTGAAACAAAATCAATGGTAAATATTATTGATGATACGGCATAATAGAGGTTGTTAGAAACCTACGACTCTTTAGGGAGCATAGATTATTTTTTTTTTTTTTTGGTAATTACTCATGAATGTCATCTTAAACACTAAAAAGTACGTGTACTAGTGCATATGTTATGTCTTAACTAACATGATATGTTTTGGAGTTTCCATGACACAAAAGATGAACATGAAATTTATATTTACACAATGCAAAATGTATGCTTAAACAGTCAAGGCCCACATCAAGTTGCTTTGGAGAAATAATACCAAAAACATCCAAAACACCAAGCTGTCACCTTGCAATTCAGGTTCCTTATTAGGATGATGAAGTAGGACATCAACAGTATTAATTTCAATTTAATTTACTAAAATTACGTATCAATAATTTAAATTTAAGCAATCATGCACCTACGAATTCAGCATGGGAACCCACCACCAAGGCAAGGACTGAAGAAGAATCCAATACTTTCTTTAATAATAACAATAACAATAACAATAAAAACAATAATAATAATAATAATAATAATAACAATAATAATAACAACAACAACAATAACAATAATAATAGTGATAGTGATAAATCTTTTGGTTACCTTATGCAAATATATATGGTAATTTTCTTAGTGTACAAAGACACAAATTGAGATTACAACTTATGAATCATTAAACAAAGAAAATAAAATATATCCAAAAATGCTTCCAATTCCAGAAATTATCGAACCTTTTTTTTTTTCCGTAAAAATAAAACACAGAAAACATTAATATACAATTAATTTGGAGATATCATTGGGTTCATGAATGCTAGTGCCTAGTGAAAAAAAAAATAAAAAAAAAATTCCCTTGGTGCATGGTTGGTCAAATGTTGATAATTTGGGAGCACCTAGGATGCACTAAACAGAGATATATTGGTTGTCAAGTAATCGTGATCCCTTTCTATTAGTGGTCAATATGGAAAAAAGCAAACACAAAACAAAATGCAAAGGAGTAATGGACTAATGTGACGTCCATAAACCCAGTAATTAGTGATTCAGTTCCAATATAATTATCGTCTCGGTCATCATGAAGTAGCAATAATCTTATAAAAAAAATAAAATGTTATCTTGAAAAGTAATTATGCCATATTTTTTTCTGATAATAACAAAATATTTATTTAATGATAATTAATTATCATGACGTAATAAGAAGATATATGGCATTCTTTATTGATAAATCAATTACAAAAATATTGGTATTAATTATCTTGTAATTCATTTATCTTTAATATTATTGTTGTAAAATTATGATTACAGTAAAAGAAAGGTAGATGGGAAAAATAATCAAAACATATTGTTTGTATTTTCTAGTAAACTTTTTAATTAATTAGTAAACATTACCAAGTCGACTATGAACTTCTGGGTCTAAAGAGTTCAATTAACTTTTAGACAAATGAAACATTATAGGACAGAGAATTTAACAAAATCGACATGCTCTGAGAACCATTGTTAAATTAAGTTATTTTTTTTTAGCTTGCAAGAAATAAAATTTTATAACAGAATACTGAACAATCTTTGAAAAATGAAAATTGAATTATTTTGATGGCAAAAGTAAACTGACTACAGGAAGAAATTGTCACATTTTCAATAGTGGAGGGCAAATCTTTCAAAAAAAAAACACACATATATTATATCTTAATTAAGACTTTTTTTTGGACTGATTTTTTTCTCTCACAAAAGATAAGGGGCCCCGTTGATTTTAATTAGCTCTGTTCATGGTGGAGTAAGTTAGTGCTGGCATGGCATGGCATAGCTAGGTCATCATTAGTAGTTCCATCCAACAAGCACCCTCTTCTCTTTGTCACAAAAAATAATGAGTTATGGGTCTGACAGGATCTCCAACCCAACCAAAAAAGCCATAAATAAAAATCTGCAAAAGGGCCCCAAAAGAAAGAAAAGAAAAAAAAGAAAGTGGGTCAGGTCAGATTGGGACTGAGACTGAGAAATCAGACTCAGACGGTGTAAATAGCGTGTGTGTGACCTGACCTGTGCTGCCTGTACTCTTGACCTGATTTGTACGGTCCTTATAATAATAATATTTAGTTCTTCTGTACCCCACAACCCCCACTTCCTCTCTCTCTTTCTTTCTTTCCTCAAAACAAACTCTTGTTGCAACAGCAGCACAGCAGCAACTGTAGCACTGCCCTGCTCTGTCTGTCATAGGCTAACATGTGAGTGTGAGTGAGGTGCCAACCCCAACTCCTTAATTTGTTGTCTTCAGCCATCATGACAATTCACAGACTTGTTTGTTACAACCTCTGTCCATTAAACGAATTTTTAGAAAAAGTCAAATAAATTAGTGAAAAAATAAAATTATTTTTATACCCTCAATTTGTAATCATTACATAATAAATGTTCTAATTAAATAATATAGATAAAAGGATAATCATAACATTGGAGAACTAAGAGACAAATAGAAAAATAATATTGAATTGGTAAAGTTTATTTAATTAAGAACAAGTTGTAAATGGTATAAATTTATTTAATTGTGGACAGAGGTTGTACTTTATTTTGATTTGATGCGGCCTTTATTTTGGCTATGTGGGTGTTTATTACTTGTTTAGGAATTCTACGTTTTGCATAATGTTTATTACTTTATTTTGGTTTTTCATAGCGTTTAATACGGTTGCTTTAATGCAGACCTTCGTTTCTTAACTACACACACTTGCACACTTCTTCGTAATGTGCACGACACATGATGCTGATATATATATATATGGATTATATGCTATTTATCATGACATGTTACTTACTTGCCCTCTCTCTGACTGAGCACACTTGCCTGAGGGATCAGTTCACCTACAACTAATTAATATATATATATATTTATAGCATCAATGCATTGCATGATCATCATCATCATCCCTTTTATAATATTTCCTTTTTTATAAAGAAAAATTCTAAGATGCAAGTTGAGCAAGAAAATTATTAAATAAAATTTTGAGAATCGACAGCACCACTCCGCTTACATTTTCTTATTTATATATATACAATATAATAAAAGTATATATATGGACACATAGTCATGCCAAGTTGTACATAAAAATGACAGGATAATTTATAACTGTACATAAAATAAAACATGATTAATTAGACACCAAAACCAGCTCACAGTAATTAATATATATGCCAGGGAAGGAACACATTGATGTGCAGCCAAACAACTCTTATGCTATCAATTAATTTAACATATTAAATCTGATCTCAACATCTGACCATATATTACGTCTTATTCTTCAAGATGCAACAAAGTTAAAATGAAACCGCAACTGTCGATATACATCCATCGATATATAAGAGTTGCAATATTGTAATTTGATGCGTTTGGATGAACGTACTCAAAAGTCCCAAACGGCTCCTCTTCTCTTGCTTGTCTGCATTGCAAAGAAGATTAGGAGAGGGGACAGAATGCACAGAAGGGCTGAAAAAAATTGCAAGATAAGTATCGAACTTTATTAATATGCGAGCTATTATGATAACTATATGTAGTTTTGTCGTTTGTACATCAGCCAATTTAATTTAATTTAAACGTCTGATGATGAATTAATTATTGTATTCTTGTATGAGTCTCTTATCAAGGAGCTTTACAAATTACAATTTGGCTTTTCCTTTTTATGATCTTTTTGTTTATATCTCCGAGAATATTATTGCCGAGTTAATTACAAAGTTATGTTGTTAATTTTGAAATATTAAAATTAACTATAAATGTTAAGAATAAAATCTGCTAATTAAAGTGAACAACACTTTGAACAATTTCAAATATAAAACAAGTGAACGCAAATAAACTACTCAATTCTTATGAAAATAATTTTTATAATTAGGACACAACACTGGATGAAAAAAATTAATATTTTCTGTTAGAACTTAAAAAGCTATTATTTTAACAATCAGATATAGATTTCTTAGGCAAATTATAGTTGGAGCCTTAAATTTGTCCATACACGGTGTTAGGAGAACAAATAAAAAAAACATGAGCATTTAACTAATTTCCTCTATAAAGGTTCCCCACAAACAAACAAACATAAATAAATAAATAAATACGCCAAGCAATTAAACAAAGAAATCTTCTTAATTTTGTCGATAACAAATTAAATTAACAACTAACAAAACTTCACAAATTGACAGCACAGACAAATGCAACAGGAGAACCAAGAACACTATTACCGGCAGAAGAGCAGACAAAAGTGGAACACCCCATTAATACTTCCTCTTCCTCAAAACCAAAAAACAAAATAAAGGCCGCATTAAACGCTACGAAAAACGTACGTACCAGCCACGCTAATTCTAATTGGCAGTTTACTAAAAGCGCAGAATTCCAAAGCAATGCAACTCCCCTCCATCATCAAATCAAGATTTAAGTAAGTTGCTAATTCATTCATTAGTTAATTGATTAAAAATAGAAAGCCAAGAAAAGAATCCACCTTTACTTGTCATGACAGGGTTAATTATAGAATTGAATCGGAATTGATGAGATTTAAGTATCGGTTTAAACTATGCAATGGATCTGTAAGTTGAACAGGTCAAAGATCGAAGACTTGAAATAGACAATATATATAAGCAAACAGAGATGCGCTATAATTGCTGTACTGGTACACTGATACAGTGGTACTGGTACATCACACGTACCAGTACTCTTCAAGTAAACTTCTGTAATTTTGGTTTAAGTAAAAATTATATCACAATTTCTATGTACTAATTGAGTCACAAAACATGATCATATCCTTGTTATCAGATGAATTAGGTAATAAAATTTGTCATCTGTACACCATTCCATCTCCTAAACTATATATGAAATATTTTCTCAATGCCTCAGACAAACTACTACCGGTACCGGTACCATAGAAGAAAGTAAGTAAAACCATATGGAAAATATGAAAAAAAAAAAAAACAAAACTAAACATTTTTTCCCTATATCACAAAAGAAATCAGGGAAATCAATGAAAAAATATCAGAAGAGTTAGCTGAACAAGATCACATCCAACAAAAACCATCAAGCTATGTTCTCATGCATTCAGGAGAAAAGCACCGGAATCGACGAGAGTTTCGGCTCGCTACACACTGGACATGCTGAAACCACGGCGTCACATCCATCGCATATGCAGAGATGCCTACAGGGAAAAATCAGCCTCTCCGCATCCTTCTTCCGGCACACCCGGCACGAGAAATGACTCTCTGGTACATTGTCCCGGCACGCGGACTGAACTTCATCGGTATCACCCATACCCTCCTCCAACACATTCTTGTCGAACCCATTTTTGAGAGATTGTTCCATTTTCGAGCGCAGCTTCATTACAACTGACTCGTTGTTTCTGGCAATGTTCATCCAGGTCTGGTTCTCGGCACTCAGTTGATTGAGTCGCTGTTCCAGTTCCGCATTTCGCCTTGTCGAAGCCTCGAGTTCGGCCTCCTTTTGAGCCAGCCACTGCATTGCCGGACTCTTCGCAACCTCCGACGTGATGGCCCGGTAAAAGGCCTTCCTTTCTTCATCAATTGCCATGCGTATTTTCTGAACCTGTTATTCAACACATCAGAAAGATTTATCAGAAACTCACCATATAACAAAGAATACACATTATAAAAAAGAAAAGAAAAGTACTAGTATGAATTAAGATAAATTTGTAACCAGAAAACAAAGGCTTATTATGAACATACCTCGAGATCGAATATGTTGTCAGTATCAGCCGCCAGTTGCTGAAAGATCGCCACAAGTTCGTTGTCCAAACCAGTCGATTTGAAACCCGACAAGGCTGCCCTTCCACTGGTAGAAGGCGAACCAGACCCCACCAATCGAGCTTGGTTCGCGTTTACCGTTCCAGTAACCACACCGCGCAACGTAGAAAATCCGGCATTCACCGTCGGAACAGGAGCCCCAACACCGGCATTTCCACAAACAGGCAGGGGGCGCAAGAAGTTCGAACCACTTGGCACAGGATGAAACCCCGAATCCATCAATCGGGCCTGTTTAACAGGCCTCTGAGCAGAACCCATGACCGGGACAGTGCCAATCGGCGGTCGTTGGGTTGTGGGTACTTCCATGGAGAAGGGAGGATACGGAAAGGTGGCCATGAATTGGTTCTCCCGGGCTCGTTTCTTTGCCAGAGAGGCGGACGCGTTGTATGTAAGTTCGCTCCTCTGCGGCGTCTCTTCGCTGGAGATCTTCTTCATGATGTTCATGGTGCCGTTGCCGTTGCAATTGTTGTTGTTGTTGTTGGTAATGGTGTTATGATAATAGTTGCCTGAAATCAAACAAGTAGACAGTCTATCTTGTTAATTAAAAATGAAAGCCCCAGATAGATGGATATATATACACTTGAAAGAAGGGAAATGAGAAAGAAATAGAAAGGGGAGGGGGAGAGGCGGACCGGGAAGAGCGGTGCACGCGGGAAGGCGCTGATCAGTAGTAGTGGTTCGATGGTGGTTTGTTGGCGCAGCATTAGCAACAGCTACAGCAAAGCCTCTGCTTTTATTTTGGGACACAAAAATTATAGCAAAACAGAGTTAACACACATAATTCTGATTTTGCTAAATTAGAAAGAATTAAGGGTTTCAAGAAACAGTTCGGCTAATTTAATTTATTCATTTTCTGTTTCTGTTTCTGGTCTGATTGATCGATCATCTTTTGCTATTTTAACTTTGGCTAACCTGGTACAGAATTCACTGCCCGTTTTCGCATGCTCGGTCTGCACCGCCATTGCAATTTCCCTTTTGAGCCCCTTTGCCCTCCGAGTATGCCGTTTGCTTGATTTATCCAATGCAGTTTGTGGGTATTTGACTGTATGTATGGTGCCAATTGGTGTGTGTGGGTATTTACAAGAGAGAGAGAGTCTTAAAAAGGAGCACGGATTGAACGAAATGGCGTGATTTGTGCAGGATGCAGTGTATATATAAGGCAAAGAGAAATGAGAATAGAGAGAGAGGGAGTAGAAGACACGTCTGGCAATGTGCGCGCAAGGGAAACAAAAGTGACAAAAAAAGAATAGGAGGATAATGCCACATTATGCGCCATCATGATAATTGATTATTGTTATTGTTTAAGTAAAATCTTATTAGAGTTAATTATTAAATTAGTAGATGTATACCTGGTTAGTATTTTAATTAGTAGCTGCTGATAGCCGTCCATCATGTGTGTACCCATCACAAATTGCCAAACACAGCCAGAATAAATTCGGTAAACGGTAAGTATATATCATCCCTCTATTTTCTTCTCTTTTTTTCTTTTTCACCACACAATTTTTTACTTAAAAAATATTTTTCTTAAGTTGAATTGTATAAATATTGACTATCAAGTTCTTAATATTTGGTAAAACTATCGTATATAGGTATTTAACTTTTATTAATTATTGGCTATGTATTTTGAGTTAACAAGTAGATAATCTAAATAATAGATACAATAATAGACATCGGATGGATAAAAGTTGGATTGACTTACGGCTACTATAATAAATTCGTCGCGTTTCGCACATATTGTAATTTTCTAATAAAAAGGTATTCCAAAATACATATCAATTTTCTATATATTTTTAATTGAATTTTTCGTATGTTGTTGCTAAGGACTTACGGAGATCTTTTATAAACATATTGCTAAGGACTTTAAAAATATATATATATATATTATAATGTATTAAGTTTGAAACCTGAACGGAGATCTTTTATAAACACTTAAGTTTGAATTACTTCACCCTCTAATTTATCTAAAAAAAAATGGTCTATTCTTTTCCATTAATTTAATTTTATGTTCTATTTATCATTTTTATCTCCGAGAAAAAAAAAATCTCAACTGCGCACTATGGTTTGAGGGTGTACAATCTAGGAGCTCCATAACAATTTCAACCTAAAAGAGTTATATAAAGGAGCAACGGACAGTCAAACCGTATTAATGGCATGTTAGCCTCTTTCTTTAGCACTTCCAAGTTCCAACTTATCACAATTTTTAATTAATTCTTTTGGGTCAGTGGCTAACTGGCCAAATCTAATTTACAAGCATATTTAATTATTTATTAAAAAATTCTGGGTCAGCTAAAAAGGCAAGATTGGGAGCGTATCATTGAAATTACTTATTATAATTAATTAAATTAATATATTCATTTTTTTTTCTTAGCATGGTCCCGGTATAATGGTATTGCTTTGAAACATGGGTAGAGAATAGTAAGATAAGAGATACTTGAAATGTTGTGCATAAATTTAGGTGCAATGCTCTCGCCTTTATAAAAGCAAAGAAATTAAAATTTTAAAATTTTAAATATCATTGAATTGTATCACCTACAAAGCTACAAGCCTACAGCACAGTTGGATTATTATTTATTAACAAGTTATGTATAGGCTTTGAGAATTTCAACTTGTTCGTCTTCTTTTTTTACTTGATCATGTCTACTCGTACTGTTGGCTCCTCGGAAAATCCGGCACGGCACATATAGTGGCACAGTGCATTAGTGCTGCTCGAATAATTGCCTTTTGTAATGATGACAAGTTCGCAATTATAGACTCACTTGAGATGGCATAACGATAATGCATCGGAGGATACATACGTGTATAGTTGTACCATAGAATTTTGTCATCTAATTGTAACGCACCAATAATTTTTTCTCAAAAAAATAAAAAGATGACGGTTCAAATTTTAAATATTTATGTTTGAAAATGAGAGCTGTACATCTCAGAATTATTTCAGTTGCCCACTTTTTTTTTTTAATTTTTTTGGCCAAATTTAATATTTCAATTTCAATATATAGATGGACTCGTTTAATATTCGGCCAGCCAATATACCTTGTTCGATTCTCTGAGAGATTTTGTGTTATTTGTTTATTATCTCATGCAAATAATTATTTTTTTGCCCCGGTGTGTAGTTTTTAATTTGTGATAATTAAGCGCTTCCGATATCATAAGCAAACACTCTTGATACAAATTTTGTAGATTCCAAATAATAGTCTGTCAAAAAAATATTATTATAATTAAAATTGGAAAATCGTGGTCCTTAAATTATGTCAATAAAACATGAACATTTAAATTACATAATTTTGTTACAAATATGCAGCTCTATTGGCAGGATCTGAATGATATATATTTCAGTTATGATTTATGAAGCACAATTTAATATTTTTGAGCATAAATAACAATTTATAAACAATCAATAGAACAGACCAATGAAAAATAACCCAAAAAAACGTTGGCACTTTTATTTATATATATCTCTTTCATTCTATTTTTCGCATTAATACGATGATAAAATCGGAGAAAAAGAGAGGGAAAATTAACCCCCCCCCCCCCCCCCCCCCCCCCACCCCCCCCAAAAAAAAAAAAATAGCACAATGATGTGATTGAAAGGAAACCGATGAGATGTGGCACGAGTGGCAAACACCTATCTAATCTAATCTAATCTTTTTTTTTTTTTTGAGTATAATCTAATCTTTTTCCATCTTGCATTCTTATCTCGACTACAACTGTGAACTGTTGCCAGTTTCAACATTCAAGAAAATGGTACCGACGTCAAATTGTCAATCAACCCATCAAAGTGCTGCTGCTATCAGTACCAGTACCAGCAACAGCAATCTCCTCTTCTCTTCTCATGACCTAAACCAAAGTCTTGAGCCTACAAACAAAGAAAACCAAAGTAGACCAGGCCAGTACATATATAGCTTTCTCTTTCTCTTTCGGCCTAATTTTATTTTCCTCTGCTAATTGGGCATATATGTGTATGATGTGAAAATGAAATGTGACGCGTTGAGATTCCTTTCCTTTCCTTGCCCGGATTTGGACATGATATACAATCAGCTGTCAATGTCAGCTCTGCTAGACTGCTACTGCTCTTTTGTTGTACCCTGCCTGCCTGATTCTGACCGCTGACCGCACAATCTTCATTTCATATCATATCATATCATGTCATTCTTTTTTCTTTTTTTTTTCTTCTGTTTGTCCTTTTTTTTATTTGTGCAATGGAGATTTGATTGCACGTTTGACTGGTATTCATGTCTTATCCGAAAGTAATTTCCAGAAGTAAATATGATTTGGATCAGTTCATCTGTTTGACTGTTTCCAAACGTGTTAACGGTAACCACAAAGATAAATAATAATTTAATTAATATAGAGGTAATTTGTTAACAACAGGAAGCTCACGTTACCCTCGTTTGATAATGGGTGAGAATCTGCTGCCATGGCTGTGATGGCACAACGTGTCATACTTTTAATCTCGACGGCTGAGATTTTATAGATTGTAGGGGTTGTTTTTTGTGGGTCCCACTGTCATAGACACTATAGCATGTGGTGCCATCAAAACTATGGCAGCGGATAAAAATCCGTTTGATAATAATCTTCAGAAAGAAATTGAAGTGGAAAAATACAGTAAATATATCAAGTAGCTAATAATGATTTTTTTTTATTTCTAAATATTAGAACTGATAAATAATATCCATCCTCAATTCCTCATATTTGAATATCGAATAGAGTAGAGGGATTTTGGGAAATATATATATTTAAGAAAGAAATTTTACCTCAGAAATAGCTGTTAAATTAACTTTAAAAATTTTACCTCAGAAAGTTAATTTACTCATTAATTTTTTTTAAAAAAAAGGTGCCCATTTGAATCAGATTGCCGGACATTCTTGCCTCAACGTCTCTCATGCAACATGTACTTTAAAAATCTTTAATGGAAGTGTTCTCATTCATTAACCTTGCTAGTTGTGGTTTACTTTATGAAATTTGTTACAATAGTTATTGTCATTGAAGTTTCATAATTTTCAACATGCTTATCAAATTTATTATAATTAATACTTTTTAAAATTAATATCTAGCTAAATAATTATTACAATTTTTCCATAAAATTTTTTTGTACGCTTTTGTTCTTGTAAATTCATTGGCGGATTGTTTTTATCGAGTGCTTATCCTCTGCATTAAGGCAATATGCAATGAAACATGTGGACCCTTGGATTATCTCAAAATTTGTGTAGGCTCAGATCTCAAGGTGATCCAACGGTCCACGTGCTTGGTTGCACATTGCATTACTGTAGAGGATCTGAATTGGTTTTTGACACACAAGCATACGATCTCGTGCAGTACAGTCGGGGTTGAATCCTCAGGGACATAAATCAAATCTAAACAAGACCCTAAATTCAATTCTAAATCCTAAAAGAGTGTATTTTTGGTGTTTTGGTATGGGGGGGGGGGGGGGGGGGGTTGTCAAAGATTGGTATCCTAAGCAATTAAAGACACTAATTAAGTAAATAATAGTAGGTAGAAATCTAAAATAGATGATAAGAAGGCGTTCCCGGGCTTTCGGAATCAATTTGCTGCCTGGATTGAATGCTTGCGTCCTGCAAGATGTCTCTTGTTGGGTCGCAGGGGGTACTGGTTAGGGGTTCCACCACTGGTTGCTGGGCCGCAGGATGTCTCACTACGTAGCAATCAGCGCTGGCACCTCTGTTTTGCAACTGCCTGCTGGTGCTTGCGGGGTCCGCAAGGTAATGACAGACAATAGCGTCTGTTCTGGTTTCCGGTGTTTTAACTTGAGTTATCAATTTCTATTTAAACCAGAAATGTTGCAAGGCCCTCAATTGTCATGTTTTAGTACTTTTAACACTTTTAGTTCAATAGAAATTCATAGGAATATCTTTAAACCTAAATTCAATTCACTTTTGTTCTAGGATTCGATTCAACTTTCATCAAACCGCAATTTCCCCTTTCGGATACTCTTGGACAACAGATTATCAACCTAATTAGTACAGATATCAAGTCTTGGTCAGATGATATACTTAACCACACCGGATTTGACCTAATCCGCGGGTTACCATACAAGCACAATTTCATGAAAAAGCAAAGTAAATTGAAAACAACTCAAGTTAAGCAAGTATTCAATCAATCCATACAAGCAAAGTTCATCCTAAACCCTAAGAACTAAATGACTACTCAGCCATGAGTAGAGAAAACGAAGAAAAAGAGTAAAAGAGAGAGTTCATCAAAGAATCACTGTTTTTGCACTCGGTCTCTCCTTTGGAGGAAGATTTCTCTCGAATTTCCTTCAAAGATGGTGAAACAAGCAAGCAAAACTGTCCTCTGGTCCAGGGAGGTGAAGAGAGAGAGCTGGCAAACCCTAAAAAGACCTCCTTAAATAGGTGAATGCGCCAAATAATAGACAGCCCTGCGATCTAACCGTTTTGCGGAGCCGCAAGGTGCTTGATCCAAGTGGTTACTACCCAGCAAGCGGTTGCCAGCGCCAGCAAGAGGTAGAAATTGCAGTGTCACCAGTGCTTGCGGGTCCGCAAGTGAGGGTTGCGGCCCGCAAGGAATGAACTCCAGCGCCCGAATGCTACTCCGTGCTCCAAGTCCCGTCCAAATAGCTCCAAAAGCTCTATTTTTCTGAAAATTGGATCAAAGCAAAGCAGTAACCGGAATCTAGACATTTTGCTACCTAAATGCACATGAATTTAGAAATTTTAGGTCAAAATAAAGGTGCAAGTCTGGTAAAAATGCAAATATAAATGCGATGCATCCGTTTTTACCATGGTATATTTTGAATAATTCTCTAGCAACTATACACCATAAAATAATTACCATCATATACTTACGAATAATCAATTTTGATCCTCTTTCATCACCACATTAAAAATGAGCCTATTTATAAAAGATTACTGACCTAAATTCATTTTCATCCTTTTGTCGCGGTCATAAAACGATGGCTCCACAAAATGTGTAAATGCTCGTCTTTGTCTACAAGTTCCATTTTCAACAGCAACTGATAAGAGAAAAAACAAAAGAAGAATCCTTGTGTGGGAATATTAATCCATCAATCTTATTCATAGCTTGGATAAAAATCATAAAAGGCTTGCGGCAAAAGAAAGCTAAAAACAAGTCGCACAAATTGACAAATTAAAAACAGGGACATGATGAAATTCGAAAAAAGAAATATATATAGTTGCTTTTTTTTTTGTTTAGGTAATCGTGATAAAAAATGATAATTAAGAACCCTAGTTAATTACATGAACAAAAAGAGGCATAGTATAAATACAAATTCTTATGATTTTTTTTTTGTTGGATAAATCACACCGCTTAGTTTCATTTTGGCCTCAATTTCACACAAAATTCCGAATCATTGGAGAATCCTTTTTTAAAAATATATAAATCCAGATTGTTTAAAAATAAACAAAACCAACTTTTCAGTTTGATAGAATGAAGTACATACTAAAAAAATTGTGATTATCTATCGTCAAAATTCAAAAACAATAACCTTGTTGCTTTCCGGGCCATATGATGGATGGGCCGTAGGATGCGCCTACTTAACCGAGAATTTTTCAATATTTTGAATTGCCAATATATACACACAAGCATCTGACCAATAATCTATTTTCCACCTAATTTTTCTCCTATCTAATTTTCCACCTAATTCAAAATCAGACTCAACACAAGTTGTTCCTTGTCACAACTCACAACACTGCCTTCATTATTTTCCTAACACCCTTTCTTTCTTTCTTTCTTTCTTTTCTATTGTAAGGTAGGAGATCAGATCCCCTTTTCTTGCATTAGGTTATCTTCATTCTTAACTTAACTCCCCAAGAAAAAAAAAAAAAAAAAGTCCAACTAATTCCGGGATAGGATTCCTTCACAGATTTGCCTAAATTTGTAGTTGGAAATGGTCATGCAACACAACTAATTAATCCAATCAATTAAGCCCCACTTAATTAAAAATAAATTAACCCCAAAGAAAAACAAGGTAACTAGCTAATGGGTTGCATATGCACTTGTCAGCAATAATAACTATAATTATTTTGAATGAGATTTTTGATCTGATCTAGATGCACCTGCAAGCAATATAATCCAGCCTACCAGTCCAGTCATTAATTGGAGGTTGAATATTTATAATTAAACAGGGTGTTAATTAAGTTGAAATGTACTTGTATATATATTAAGTTATTATTAACCATTCACTTTTTTCTATTTGCACGAGCAACATTTCTTCTTTTTTTTTAATGTGCATGTTGGTTTTCATTGACTAAGATTATGTTAATGTGCAATAATGTACCCATACGGCAATTCAATGCCCCTCTAGGAAGAAAAATATACCCACTTCAAAGTTCAAACTCTTTAATATATTGAAAGCCATATGCAACTCATCCTGTGTCCCAAATTTCAAATGATAGAGGCATGAGGGCATTATATATATATGAGTTGATGCAATATCATTCATTGCATTATTTTTTTTAATTTTGCATAGTATGATGAGAGTTGATGCTTATGAACGAAGGATACAATTTTAGCCTGTGAAGCCTTCAATTTAAAGTACGTATAATATTGCCATACAAAAAGATCATGACGTATCCTCCTAGCTCGTTGTATTGATTTTTATTTATTTTTGTTAAAAAGATGAGGATCTGGCACTCTAATTTAATCGTTGTATACTTGTATTCGTGTTTAATTAATTAGTATAAGTGTATAAGTAACACTTAATTATATAGATTTTACAACTGACATGAATATATTTTACAAAATAATTTTATTTTCTGGGTGCATATTGGAATCGCATAGTATCCACGCAACTATAATTTTAAAATTATAATATAGCAAAAAAAGTACTATCAGATTAAAATTAAGTGTAGACATTAGAAATAAATAAAATCAAAAACATGCAAGCAGCGAGACAGAGAAGTGTTTTTTTTTTTTTTGGAATAAAAAATCCCAAAAGATTTGCAAGCTCGTTTGAAGAATGATGACTACCCTATTTATGTTTTTCTTTTTCTTTTTTGTAAAAATATAGAAATTGACATTATTTAGATGTTGCACGGATTATTGAACTTTGTTTCTTAATTTTTTGAAATATTAATCCATTCTGTCAGTCATGATCTACGTCAATTACTTGACATTAAAATAAAATTGATAAAAAAAATATTTATCTCTTGAGTTGTTCAGTTTAAAATAAATGGATTAATTATTTTTTTTGTTATGACTTTGTATCTATGAAAATTGACATTTTTAATATAATAAATTAACATGCATCATATATTGCTCAAGTCCACAATATCTTTCACAATTAACGCAACAATGCATAATCGAAACGCGTACAATATTATAAAAAGATTGACATATAAAAAAAATTCAATAACCATTTTAATAATATAATCTGATACACGGAGACATAGGAAAAAGTCTACTATATATTTCAACTTTTATATTCTTCTCCGTACATGAAACAAACAGCCATTAATCCCGTGAAAGCCCACAAACTTGACTGGGTGCAATTTTTCATAATAATTCCATTATCCAATAATGTCAAAGTAGGTATTATGAAAGCGGTATGCAAGTAATGATGCACACGTTTAATTTTTTTTTTTTTTTTTTTTTTTTAGAGGAGAAGCATCAAGGAATCCACCTCTCCACCTTTTCTTTTTCCCAAAGCTGCCAGATAATTTCTTCATTTGAAAGTTTGGTCTCTCCCTTTCCTGATTCATACTAGACAAATCATTAATGGTAACATGATTAGTTCAAATCACTTATTAGTTTATTTTGTTTAAAGATTAAGGATGGGATGATGCACCCTACGTTTGACTATTTTGCCCTTGTAGCCTTTTCTGTTTTATTTTCTATTGATAGAAAAGGAAAGCCCAATTGACGGAGGACATGTTCTAATCCATATAATTATGCTTTTTTCTATGAATAAATATATATAGTTTGACTTATGAAGAAATAAAAACAAATAATGGAACCAATATGCTCCTTCAGAAAACAGAATGGACACGATACAAAGACATCCCCAATATTCCGAAATGCCCCTATCAGATTTTATTGGAGAGGGCACCAAATTTTAATTCGACGATATGCAGACTGATGCAAGCATACACGCAAAGCAAAAGCAAAAAGTAAATAAATTGAGGAATTATGCAAGGAATACAAATAAAAGAAAAGAAATAATAGAAACTAAAGCATGGAGGAAAGATCGAAAAAAAAAAAAGGAGAAAAAGTTGTATGCCATATGTTTGGCTGATTATTCTTAAATCTAAGTAAATACATATATATATTATTATTATATTATAAAAATGAAAATTTTCATATATCTTAATTGTTTTATAGATTAGTTTTCCAGAAGATATAAAGGAAAAGAGCTTTAGCACACAGTGACTTCATAATTAATTAATCTCCTTGAAAAAATGAAAAACAATTCCACATAAAAATAAATAAAAAAAAAAAAGATATCGTTGGTGGAAGAGTTGGGAAACATGATTTCTTGAAAAGCTAAAAAGAATATCGTGACAAACAATTTCAATAATATGAATTAATCCGTAAGAAGAAAAGCTGCCCAGTTTGGACGTCGTCGTCAACCTAATAATATTAATATAATTAATTTATCTTTCCTAGTAGTGGAGTGGGGCCAGCATTGCAAAGGGAAGGTCGCAGGAGCAGAGTCTGCAGAGGAGAGATGATATAAAGAGAGGAGAGGAGAACATTAAAAAGGGTACAGAAAGTGAAAGATGCCTTGCCCAGTTGCCCTTGCCCATCGGTTCTTGCTTTCCACACGTACCAACAACAAGCAGCTGAAAACGAAAGAAAGCCTCATAGCCTCATAGTCAGTCATAGCCTCTCTCTCTCTCTCTCATACGAATCAATGAATGAATGAATGAATGATCGGATCGCCTCGCCTCGCCTCGCCTGGCTGCACTAAGCTATTATAATAGAGGAGGGATTCATTGACAATAGATAACTTAACAATCTTGACAATCTCACTTTTTAAAAATTTATAAAAAATCATAGAAAATCTTAAAAATAGAAAAAAGTTCACGGAAGTATTGCTTAACTTATAGATTGATTATGTATCCGATTATATTCAATTTAAATAACGTTTGATAGCTCTTTAAAGATCCGTTAAATTATAACCGTTGAAAAGTGCACAAAATTTTGATAAGCCATTAAATGATGTTCAAATTGATTGAAATTTGAAACACTGTCAATCTATAAGTCAAGTAATACATTTATAAATCATTTTTCATTTTTATGATTTTTTATGATTTTTTATAAATTTTTTAAAAGATGCATTGTCAAGATTGTCAAGTTATCCATTGTCAATGGATCCCTCCTCATTATAATAATACTCTTTTCGTACATTGTCAATGCAGATCTTCTGCTGCCTGTCTCTATTGCATTTTCAGTATGTAAACTTTTGTATTATGAGGAGGGATCCATGACAATCCTTAACTTGACAATCTTGACAATTTGACATTTTAAAAATTTGTAAAAAATTATATAAATTCTCAAAAATAAAAAAAAGTTCACAGAATTATTTCTTGACTTATAGATTGATTATCTTTCCAATTATATTCAATTTAAGTTATATTTGATAGCTCTTCAAAGATCCGTTAAATTACAACTGTTAAAAAATACACAAAATTTTGATAAGCTATCAAACGATGTTCAAATTGATTGAAATTTGGAATACTATCTGATAGGAGTCAACTCACTGGCCCGGCCCAATAAAGCCCAAAGAACTATCTGTACCTATATTGGGCTGGACCAAGCATAGATTGCACCCGCTAATACACGACATAAGACACAGAAGATCCTCCGACCAATCTCAATACTTCGGTATACTTCGGTCGGGGAACAGCAAAAGGACAAACGACCTGGTCGGAATTTCCGCCTATATAAGGAACCCTAGACCTCAAGGCTAAGGGGGGACAGAAATGAATAGGATAGCCATTTGCTTTAAGCTTAGATCTTTGTATTAGGCTTTGAGCTCTTTATATTTGTACCTTGGTGCGGTTCGGTATCGGACCACCACTATCGATCTACAAGTTAACTAATACATTCATAAGTCTTTTTTCAATTTTAAGATTGTTTATGAATTTTTATAACTTTTTAAAATATTTCATTGTTAAGATTGTCAAAATTAGCATTGTCAAGGATCCATCCTCTTGTATAATACATATACATGCTGATTAATTTACTCTGATTTGCAATTGATTAATTTATACTTTTATAATTTGAGAATAATGAGTTAATATTTTATTTTGTTATTTCCATAAACATATTACAAATTTACAATCTAGCACGTAAAAGTTTTACACAGCGAAATTTTACGGTATGCACATTAAATTTACTTTTATTGGTAATGAATTATTGTACTTGTGTTATAAAATAACTACAATTTTATAAATTCTATAGAAACTTCAATCTGAAGGCTTTTACCTTCATCTTTATGCCAAAAAAAAAAGTTAAAAAATTACAAATACACCAATATGTAATCATATCAGATATGGCACGCAGAATTAATGAATATAGTTGTGAGTTGGAGAGGGTCACATGAGATCAGAGAGAAGACATAATTGGATTAAACAACAATAGTGGGTCTGAAACGAAAGGGGGGGGACCAAGGAGAAAAAGAAATAGTGTGGTACAGTGGGACAGTGGGACTGTGGGAGGAGGGAACAAACCTCCAAAGGTACCGCCATCTTTACGGATCTCCTCTCCTGATGCACTGGGCTCCCCTCCCTCCTTCCCTCCCTCCCACAACACAATACAATACAATACAATACAATACAATAGCCTCTTTCTTTTCTTTTATTGGTCCAGGTTTTAGCTGGGCAGACCCCACTCCCTCCCTCCTGTAGTCCTCCTGTTCTCTTCTCTTCTCTTCTCCTCCCTCAAATCTGATAGCAACGTGTGGGGTTGGGTTGGGCCCTTCTTTGATTTGTATTAGATTAGTTGATTGCATTGCGTTGCATTTCCATTTGCATTTGCATTGCTCCTTAAAATTAATTTAATTTATTGGTCCTGCAGCTGCTCCGGCATCTTCTTTGTTTGTTTGTTTGCTCTGATGATGATGAAAAAGTTTGGTTTGGAGAAATTAGAAATTAGGAACAACTGTATTGTAATATTGTGTGAGTGGATATTTGGTGGAGGGTTTAATTTGATTGATCATGAGTTACATTACAAATTTACAATTGTCAAGTATTGCATTAATTGATTGATTGTGGGTTCTTTTTTATTTTGCCGGTGTGATTTAAATTGGAGTTGTTTGTTTGTGTTTGATCGGTACATATGTACAACTTTGTGTTTATTTTTTTGTGAAATTATATGAAATTTAATGAAGAAATGTAAAAGTGGAATTGATCAGGAAATTAATTTTAGATAATAATTGAAGTCTGAGATATGTATATATATTTTTCTTTAATTACAGAAAGCCAAGAATGATTTGGATAATAAAAAAAATTAACTGGAAACATAGTTTAAATGAAGTGGACTAATATTAACAAGGGTAATTAAATCCAGTGAACCTGAGAAAAAATAATAAAACAAAAAAAATAAATATTTATATATATGATTAAGTACAGATCCAATTTAGCTAGCGACGCATTGAATTATGGCAGAAAATTGGGTAAATGGGACAACAAGTCACTGTCTCTCAAGTAGGGCTGACAATACAATACATACAAGAGATGATATGGCAAATTTGGAGATGCTTTTGTGGATACGGCAATGATATTTGTGTTAGAAAGAAGTTGGGACTTTTATAAAAGGAGTGGAATGAATAATTATAGTTCTAAGCACATGCCTAGAGACAAACAAACGAACCCCCCCTTTGCCTTTGCCTTTGCATTTGCACTTGCATTGGGGCTTTCCTTGAAAGCAATAAATAATCGATGGTTGCGTTTCCCTTTAATTGGTACAGAAATTAAAATGTGAGCATCACACCACCACACCACAACTCCCCCCTTTGGAAAAGAAAAGCATCTTTCTTTCTTTGCCATCTTCCCTAATCTAATCTAATACCAACTTTGTTTTAATTGTGACAAGTATACAAATTACATATATACTGCACCTCACCACTCACCACTGCTTCCATTATTGTTTCCCCAATACAAATATACAATGAGATGAGTAAATTATACATGTATCAACCTTTGATTTGTCCACTTCCGTTAATCAGTCTATGTTGCCCCTTGCATTGCATATATATACAATACTTTCAATTATTTTCTATTTTTTAATTTTTGTAAGAAGATTTTTTTATTTTTTTTATATCTATTTAAGTTAAGAACACAATTTTAATATAGTGTGATGATGCATGTGGGAGGTACTTTTTTCAACATTAATTTGAAGATTATATAAATTACGAGCTTATTTAACAATTTAAAGTAAAATTATCATTTCTTAAGTTCTTAATATAAATTAAAAAATAAGCATCCGAGTGAATGTGCTCTTAAATAATAAGGATACTATTAATTTCCTTATTCTTTTTAACTATTAATAAACAGAAAAATATGATAGCAGATCGCTTAAGTTTATGTACATGAACTTTTGATAAATTAATCTATCAAATAATTTATTTTTATCATTTTATGAATAATATCTTTTTTACTTCAGCAAATTAGAGAATAAACACATATACATGTATATATATTTCCCATGCATTGTTATTGTGCATTATTGTACATGCATTTGTACTTGTGTGACAGGCCCAACAGAAGAACTGAATAATTAATTGTACAGATGCATGTGAAGCAATTAATTAACACTTAACAGAGGTGGTTGTAGGGGACTGAGCTACAGCCTCATTTATACTTGTACAAAAGAAGAGAGATTCTCCAATATCCATGGCAACATCAACATGGGCATAGATGCTGCAGATGCAGATGCAACTATTTACGCAGGATGTGGTGCTGGTGCTGGTGGCAGGATGTCGTTACTATTCTCCCTTGATGGCCATGACATGAAATGAAATCGACTCGTACCAAACTTCACATTATGCTGTCCTTCTCCTTCCTATTATAATATAATTGCCCCCTTTGCCTTTGCCTTTTCACAACTCCATCTTTTATTTCCTTTCCTTATCTCAAGTAAAGTGTGAGGCCAATTAATTGTTGCTTGCCAGTTTTTTTTTTTCTTTTCGCCTGGTAATTAATGTGATCCATTGGCCGTTTCAATCTATCTTCCCTTGTACAAATTAATAAAGCGATTAGATCTGGTAATGACTGATCTGTCCACTTTCACAAAGCAATTAATTGTGCACCACTTTATATCTTGTATATAATAATTCTATCCTAGCTAGAGTGTGTTACATAAGCCAACTATTACACTACTTGTTCATGATTCATGAGTAGATGCAACACTTTTTTTTTTTTAATTATCCTTGTTGGCGAAGTGGGACAAGCTTGGTCAGAGTTCCTTAACAATAAAAATTTTTAAGTTCTTTTTTTATGGTAATTTTGTTATTAAACATCTTAATGCTGTAAAATTGATGTTGCAAATAATCAATATATAAGAAATTTGTCAAAGTGGCATAAAAATTAAAACGATGAAAACATCTAGTTCCCGTAGAAATGACCGCTTAATATTCAGCAGAAATTTGATTTATTTTTACCAAGTACACAAATAAAGATTTATATTAAAAATAAAATAAAAAGAAAGATATGTTCTCATAGATTTGTATAGATCACAGATGTGTGAACTTCAATAATAAATCGATCAATAATTGTCGGCAAATAGCTTTAGATCGAATAATTCGTATATTATGATGACACGACATGCGATGTGTTGTTTAAACTAAATGTTAGTCGACGTTATTATTACAACTCCAATAGTTCAATATCTGTACATGTATGGTTGCTAATTATATAAAGCACCCAACTTAAAATGATCATTTGTAATTAAGTCATAACTCATAACCATTGAATATTTAAAAAGAATGCTGCTACCATCCACGCCTAATTTCTTCTTCTAATTAAGAATGGTAGCCAATGTCAATCATAAATGATAAGTGGGCGGTCAGAATCAAGCGTTTTAATTTGAATTCAATAACAACACATGACATGATCAGCTAGCTCATGGGTTTCTTTTCTTTTTTATATATTCTCCATCCTTTTTAATTTTTTTTTTTTTTTTTTGCCTATGGAAGTGGTACACTATAGAATACAGGAGATGCACGGCAAGGCTGGTTGGCACAAATGTGACTGTCACGTTGAAAAGAGAATCTGACATTACATTGCATGTTGCTTCGTTAATTGCTCCTTGTATTCTTTGCACTAAAGTCTAAAGAGATATATATCTCTATAGAGATTTCATTTCAGCCATCAGCTTTTGTTTGGTACTCAGTCGTGGGGTGTGATGTTATTATGATATGTTATGTTAGTCCCTTTGATTGTGTATTTGTTTGGTTCGTGTCCCTTATTTTAAAATTTCTCTAGCTCTGGTTTCTTCCAAGCAAGAGAAAGCTTAACAAACCCCAAACCTTTCGTTTTAGGCATGGTTGTTTAATCAGGATGATATATAATAAAATACGCAATATGGTGACAAGGATTTGCGATCCAATATATGGGTTTGTTTGTTTGTTTGTTTATTCTGATAAATACAAAGCTTTCTTTTACTTCTTCCACAAATATTTTTATTTTTTTAAAATTATTTGTTGGTATGGTCGTGCCAAGACTGTTAATATCTAGGCAGAAGAATCAAAGCCAGATATTATATTGGAAAATGTACAGGTACCATTTTTCAAACCAGAATATATCATTCCCAACGTATAAATTTTCAAATAAATAAAAAAATGACAAAAAAAAAAAAAATCAAAACGCATGTGATATTTAATTGTTTTAGCGCGATGCATCTTACCCCATATTTTATGAAAGGAACAAAAAAAAAAAAAATCACCAATCAACATTGGCCAGCTAAACAAGGTGCACGTAATATTATGCAGCTATCATCCATATGAAATATTTTTTCTAGAAAAAAAAATCAGTAATTTATATCGACCATTTGATTAAAAAAAAAAATGGATGAGAAAATTGTGCTCTTAATTATAAAAACACTCATCTATACACTTATAGTAAATTAATCATTTTTCTTTTCATTTCATTGAATTAGAAAATTTTAAAATTTTGGGTGTTTGAAACAATATTTACAAAATTATTTCACGTTGTTTAAAAAGTGTTACGACTTTTAGGTAGTAGCAGACTATAGCAGTAGAGCGAGAGAAAATAATTTCTAGGTATATAATATCGGAATTCAACCGATAATGTAATTAGAGTGGTAGGTCCCAAGTTTGCCATTATAGTATTAAACATTAAACAACGCTCACTAATTAGTCTAATACAGGTGGATTACAGAGCATATTTAATTCATGCTAGAACTTAAGAATCTATTAATCCAACAATTGTCAAAAATTACTTATCTTTTTTAGCAAAAAAAAAAGGCAAAATACAATCGACACCAAAATCATCAAATGTATATTTATAATATAATTATATACCAATAAAAATGAATAAAAAAATCAGATAAACAAATTAACAAATGAAGAAATTTCAAGATAGAAAAAAAAATTTGCAAAATTCATATTTACAAGCAGAACTCTTTCATCAGTTCATTTGGCGCCAAATTAACAACCCAAGCACCTATATTTTCCTTTTTTTTTTTTCCACTTCTACTTGCCATCGATCCTTGTTCAACCATCTTTACAAAAAAAGAAATTCAATCAAGTTTCAGACTTTGATTGAATTCACAAGTTTCATGGATTACCCAAGTTTTAAATCAGGCCATTAAAACAGGGACAGAGGACTTCTTCTTCTCATGGCACACCAGGCACATGTCGACTCTACGCTCGCATCCATCGCAGACACACAGATGCCTGCACGGCAGGAGCAGCACAGAGGCCTCCTTGTTCCGGCAGACCTTACAAACACGGTGATCGGAAATCCTGTTTTCATCGTAGCATGCCGAGTTAACCTCGTCGCTGTCTCCGCATCCTTCCACTATGCTATTTCCATTGTTGTTGTTACATGTAGCATGTAGATTGTTCTGCAGGAGAACCTGTTCCAAGTTCGAGCGCAGATTCGCAGCGATGGCCTCGTTGTTCTTGGCCATGTTGAACCAGAGTTGCTTCTCGGCATTGAACTGATTGAGTTGCTGTTGAAGCTCTGTGTTGTGCAATACCATTTTGTCCAATTCATCCTGCTTCTGTTTGAGAATCAAAGCCGCTTGCTTTTCCATTGCCATGAGCATTGACATGTAGTGCCTCTTTGTCAACTCCTTTATTGCAAATGTTGTTCTTTCCATCTGTTAGAATTGGGCAAATTTGAAGAACAAATGTTAGGAAACTAAGAGGAAGTGATGAAATCGTAGAGAAAATCATAAAGAATCTATCTTTTTTAATTATTTGGAGTTTTTTAAAGATGAATGATAGATGATATATATACATACATGAAGTTGGACGATGGCATCCGTTTCGGCATTCAATCTGTTGAAATTGGAGAACAACATGGAGTCGGTTCGGCCACTGGTCGAAGGGAAACCCGACTCGTCATGATGGGCCTGTTTAACCGGCATGACCGGCATCTCCATCGTCGATTCGAGAAGCGTATAGGACGACATGTGCTCGCGTGTTCGCTTCATTGGCAATGGATATTGAGCTTCGATTGCCATCTTTATCTCTACTCTATTCAATTTCCTTGGCTCTCTTTGAAACAAAGAGGTAGAGATGGAGATAGGCAATATATGAGATGAGAGGAAATGAATGAATGAATGAAGGAACTGGGTCTTGGAGATAAGAAGAGTGGGGGTTGATATATATGCAAATGATGTATTTATATATCGTTGTTACAAAGGGAAGAAAAAGGGCACAAATGGCATAAGTGCGCCATTATGAAAATAATAAATGATAGTAAATAAAATAAAAAAACGAAACCAACAATCTAGTGTGTTGGGGATTACATATTTTAACCCATAATTAATTAATGCGCTTTTAAGGAGCAGTACCATATATATATATATATATAATTATGGTATTAGTTAATTTAGACTTTTGGAGATTACATTATACTAATTAATTAAATTGGGACCATTCATTAAGCGCACATATAAAGGGGAGAATATATAACTGGTCAAAGGAATTGAGGGTCCCATGCCCACCACTTATTAGATACCATTTAATTATTTTTTTAAAAAGTTATTTATTACATCATTTTGTTTGTTTTTTTTTTTTTTTTTTTTTGGGTTTTCTTAATAGTTGCAAACATTTTGAATTAAATAATTTGCTTCAGGCAGCTCACCAGGAAGATAGCGAGATTTGTATTTGGTAGCATGTCTTTATTGAACTACTTTGTTTTTTAGGCAAACAAGTAAGAACTACTGACCCATTCATTTTCTTCTTCTTCTTTTTTATATATTTCATTTTCCCTGACTATATGTTTAAATACCTTTCAACTAATTAAGTTGGTTTGTCTAAAAGCGATATATTCTGATGTTAGCTTGCCTGATTTCTGTGCAGTTGACAATATATCATGGTAATTAGGAAAAAATGAGGAGCCGTTGGTCAAAGCTGCCTCTGTTAAGGCTTCTCTCTATATATATTAATTAACGTGTGAACAATTGCTTGGTTGAATTATATAATTCACATTCACTTGGTTGTTCTACTTTTACTATATATATATATATATATGTTGCTTGGTCATATGAGTTAGACTTGAAAATTATTGAGATCTGTATTGACCCGTAATGGAACTAATTTAATTTAAATTAAATTAAATTAAAGAGAATCTAGATCGATCCATCTGTTATCAATAATATCATGCTCGAATTTATTGGAGGCAGATGATCCATAAGTAGTGGGGTGTATTTGTATTTGTATAGATCCAATATATGTGTTGTGTTAACATGATACCACCATGTGACTGGATTGTGATTTGTTCTATTCCTATAGCTTGTACCAAATTTCCAACGACTTAATTATCTACTTAACTATTGATTGATCAGCATAAGAAACACCTAATTTATAATTATAAGCTGTTTACATCATAAATTGACGAAGGGAGTTACTTGAAACCAAATTAAGACCTGAATTGATTAATTAGCAGGGGAAAATGAATTAAACTTGGTTAGTAAATACTGATTAAGCAAAGCCATCAACCGAATTAACACTTCAACCTCAACTCTGAAAAGTTCCAAAAAACAATTCTACCCCACAAGGCATCAATCTCAAATCTCAATTAAGGAAGGCAACAATTATAAAAGTCCAAATTGTCGACTATTATTATTCAGAAGAAACCCAGAAACGCTCCAAAACCAATTAATTTGCACATAGTGACAGATTAATGAAAACTGTCCTCTGCCGCTCCTGATTCAATTGCTTAGTTTTAGTTCCAACCCCCATCCAATTGTCCAATCCCAAATTGACAAATTCCAAATTCATGTGTGGAAACACAGGAAACCAGTACCAGTAAAAATTAAGCCTTTTTCTTTGGAGTTTCCTTGGTTGGTACCAGCTGATTATATATATATATATATAATTGGACCACATGGCATGCATAATTATATGCACTACTAGCTATAGTAGCAGTAGCAGTCATTGAGAATGCATGGCATCATTGGCATGGCATGACATGGTAAGTAACAAGTAACAAAGCATGGTGGCAGTGTTTGACAATGCATGGCATGGGGCATATATATTTCCCTATTTATATTGCAAAATTGTGGTACTGGTATTACTGGTATCTGGTACTGTCACTGTTACTGTTCTTGTGTTTCCTATATCTATATATCTGACGCATTTAACTCGAACGAATCAATGGAAACAGCGTGACCTTGTTTTATGTTTATGGCCACCCCTGCCACGCCACCTAACCCTAACATGCATGCTCTCAGCTCTCTATCATTATTCATTATTCATTATTTATATATATTCTCTACTATATATATATATATATAGCGTGTGTTCATAAACACAATTAAGTAGGTATATACTGGTATTATATATATATATCTTGTCTCATACCAAATTAAATTAAAGAGGAGAAGAGCATGCAGTTCGATCACATTAATTTGCTCCGGCGTCCTTGTATCTACTTTCTGGACTCGTAATCAGTGCTAGCTGCACCACAAATATACAATCATAACAAATTAACTGTGAATCTGTGAATCTGTGATCGATGATGATCATGATGGTGGTACTTTCAGATCTGCTGTAACGTGCAAGTAATCCAGATTCAGTACAAAAACTGCCCAGTGAACTGATCGAACGCATCGTATCAATTAATTATGTTGTAATTTAGTAAATGACTTCATCGTGAATCGGAATCATATATGTTATTTTGATGCTTTAATTTCAAAATGTTATTTTTTGAGTCATTGCTTTAATAAAAATGTACTTAAAATTAGAAAACACATACCCTAATATATTATTTATATATAGAGTAAAACTATGGTGCTCCTAAGAGCACGGAGACCTCCCGTGCTCTTAACTTAAAAAAATCATATTAAACCATCTCGAAATTTGATTTATGGGTCTCATTAAATTCTTTATATCAAAATATCATAGGATACAAAAATTTTTCATTTTTTTGAGATTTTTAAGTATTTGTTTTGTATTTTTTAAAGATGACATAGTTTTATACATTATTTTATTATTATTTTGAGGTCATTTTAAAAAATTCTAAAACATATACTTAAGAAACTTAAAAAATAGAAAATTTTTGTATACTAAGAGATTTTGATATAAAGAATTTAATGAGAATGATAAATCAAAATTTCATGATGGTTTAGTATGATTTTTGAGTTAGGAGCACGGGAGGCCTCTGTGCTCCTAGGAGCACGCTAGATTTACTCTTTATATATTGAAAATGGAAATGCTACTAACAGTAACTTCCTAAAAAGTTGTATCATTATATATTTGGAGTGAATCTGAAACGATCTCTAACGTAAGACTTTGGTAAGTTATTACAAAAATATGCTTATCATTTTAATTTTTGTTTATTTCATACGTTCATAAATTTTTAAAATCCAAAGTTACCTCCTAGGATATCAATTTTTCTCATTAGTTTTTAATCACAATCAACTTGTGGGAATTAAACTTTCCGTATTTTATTTTTTTAATATTTTTTATGATTTTTTGTCACATTGCTCTAACTTAAAAGCAAAACAATAAGGGTGCGTTTGGATGGTGCAAGAATTAGTGCAAGAGTAGTGATATTTGAGTTAGTGATTAAGAGTGGTGTAAGGTTAGTGCTAACTTGGTAAACGTGTGAGTAGAACTAACTTTTACTATTAGGATTAGTAAAATGTTGTTTGGATAATAACTTTTGAGTAGTTGGGTTTGTTTATTATTTCACTACTCTCAAGAGCATACAAGAGTGTACAGATTCACTAACTCAACGTTTCCTTGGTTTAGCAGATTAGCGCTACCCATCCGGTAACTCCCAACTTTGATTCATGTTTGGATCATCCACTACTCTCCGAGTAGTGGCTACTCGGTGGTTAGCTCTACTTTTAGAGCATTCAAACGCACCTTAAATATTTCCATATGAAAGGTCTTTTCAAAAATCCAAAATAAATACTTAAATAGTAAAAAATTAATCCGATAATTACAATCTTTTGTCACACCATTTTCTAGGTATAATAATTTTGAGCAATCCAATTCAAAGGAGGTTATGATAGAGTTTTTTTAAGGAGAAATTAGGTGACGATCTTGACAATGGGTTTTTAAATTAGAGAAAGTATTTAAAACGGTAAGGATAAAAAAAACTTCCATCAAAATTTTGTATAGCCATATGGATCGATTACGTTTTCTAAATTGAAGATAAAAAAATGTACAAATTTTGGTTGAGCTACCAAGCTATATTCAAATTGCTTCAGAGTTAGAGCTATCAAGCTGTTAGTTTTGCATTAATATATACATCTATAAACAATTTTTCTATTTTTAAAACCATTTTTTTAATTTATTTGAATTTCGATTGTAGAGATTGCTAAAATAACAATTGTCAAGACAGATCCCCGTGCTTTTTTATTAATCTAAGGAGAATGTTACTAGATATATATAGCAAGTACGTATGAGCTAAGCTAAGCTATATATATTTAATGAATTAACTCACAAAGTTCATTCAAACGGAATTATAATGACTAATGAGTTGAATATGTTCTATTTCTATACTTCTACTGTTCTTATCAGTATTATAGCGGGTAGCCTCTCAAGAGCAGGCACCTAATTAGGGGCTACACGTTAATTAATGTTGTAACTTGTTACAGAAAAATTAAATCTATATATACATCACAGTCCAATTAATCGTTCACTGTATATATACTTTGCTTTCCTAGCTAATTGCTAGCTACCTTCTTATTTCCTGTAAACAATTAATGATCAAATGGCACTGCCCACTGACAATTGGCCGGGTTTCCGTGACACAAACCAAAACCTACTTTTGCATGTTTCCATGCAAGTGCTTCCACACGCAAGATCGATATATATATATAATTATATATCAATTAGCATTTAATTAATTAACAAGCAGTACTTTAATTAATAACTTTGGCTTTTGCATAAAGAGAACGATAATGCAATCCAAAGCAAGCAATATAATTAGTTCATCAGTTATCAGTGTCAACAAGGCATGCATGGCTTATTGGCTTTGGTTTATAGAAAAGAGAAATTATATACGTACTGTTACTGTACCTCACACTGCACTACTGCACCTTTACGAAGCAATTCTGTTGCTGCCTTTCAGAAAAATTAAATGAACATATATATAATTATGGCACTCTATATATCTTCTTTAGTCTTTACTCGGTTGTCGTGTTGTGTGCCTAGCTAGGGTTCAACTCTCTTTTCTTTTCTTTTCCAATCTTTTAATTCCCACTTTTCTTTTCTTCCTTTTTCTTTATTTCTTTAATTAGTGGTTTTTTTTTTCCTTTTGTTTTTCTTTTGATTCCTTGCTATGTTATTCGTTGATTGCCGTTGAGAAAGTTATGAATGAATTCTTATCTCTAGATCACGGCAACCAATTCAGCCATCCATCCATACTGCTTACATTTCTATTTTCTAGATACAAGTATATATTGACGACAAAATTAGAGCCCTGTAAAAGTTGTATTATATCACCTAGGAATGTAAACCTACCAAATAACATAGGTACACACCAACTGATAAATAATAATTGACAACGTCAATCAAACTTTTGCATCCTCGAATATTGAAACTTTTTTAGATCCACGTTTAATTTTCTTTGTCAAGAAAGTAAGTACTATGCTTGGTAATTAAGAAACTAAAATTATATAATTATAAATTGGAATAACAGGAAAATAATAGAGGGACATATCGACAAGGGATCAAAGCATGGCATGATAACGCGTGGAAACTGAAAGGATAACAAAAAAAAGTAGCGAATAATTTTTTACTCTGTTCTTTATTTTAATTTATAAAAAATGTTCATTGATTATAAATTTAAAAATAAAAATTTAAAAATTTATATATATCAAATAAAGGAGTAAATATATGTATGATTTATGTGAGCATAATTCCAGCAAGATATCAAACCACCTCCAATTTTTGACATATATTGATTGCTTAATAAATTTCTTATATTAAAAATCTCTTGGGATACAATTATTTTTTTGTTTCTGAAAAATTTGAAGTATTCATTTAGGATTTTTTAAAGGTGACATATGAAATGAAACATTGATTATTTTATTAATATTATATAGTTACTTCAAAATATCCTAAGTAAAGAAGTTCTTCAAAATTTTTGTTCTAGAGAGATTTCATTATAAATAATTTATTGATTTGTATAAATCGTAACTAGAGCAATTTGATATATTTTTGGAGTTTAACACATAGAATATCCAGTAAATTTAAGCTCGCCTTATATTTACATGGAAATAAAGAATTGTCGATTATTTTCCTAAATTTATAATATTGCCAAGGAATTAATTAATATCCCGGTACATACATACCAAGAACACTGTCATATATATGTGTGTGATACTGAAGGTAGAGTAAAGATAGCGTGGGTTTAAGCTCACAGGGCCATTCCGTGAGCGCATCTAAAAAAAGTATCAAATCACTTCTAAATTTTGATTTATATGGCTCAATAAATTATTTATATCAAAATCATATGAGATACAAAAATTTTTCATTTTAGAAAATTTTTGAGTATTTGTTTGAGATTTTTTAAAATGATACATAAATATTGATTATTTTATTAATTTTGTATAGTCACTTTTAAAAAATCTCAAACAAATACTTACAAGTTTTCAAAAATAAAAAGTTTTTGTATCCCATATGATTTTGATATAAAGAATTTATTGAGCCATACAAATCGAAATTGGAGATGATTTGATATGTTTTTAGAATTGTGCTCAGGAATGCCCGCTGAACTTAAACCCACGCTATCTTTACTCACTTCAGGGCATGTTTGTTTGAGGGATAAATTGGAGATAAATTGAGAAATAACTTATTCCTTGTGAGAATGGTGATAGGCTATCTCTTAATTTATCTCTCATTTATCCCACAAACAAACACACCTTCAAAAGGTATAGATGATAAATCATTGCACAAAATTGAAAAGACTGAAACCTACAAAGTTACATTTATACATCTTGCACACAACCGGATTCCTTCCCTTGTTTTGTGTACCTACATCTACAGGCATAGCATGCAGCTAGCACCAGCAATGACGAACTCAACAGTTCTGTCATTTCTTCTGGATCGACCATTTTTCATTTATTAATTGAGTTTTTTCATGTCAAGGAAAGGGTCAGACAATAACAAAAGTCTCATATTGTTGTCAGACTCAAATCCGTGTCAAGCAATATTATTTCACAAAAGAAAAATAAAAGAGATGGGCACTTTTTTTCTTTTCTAGGATAGGGGAATAAAAAAGATCGATGACACAAGCTAAGAAAGAAACAACAGATAGAGGAAACTCAGGAAACAGTGAAACACTTTTTTTTTTTTTTTCAATTTTCTTCGTTCTTTTGAAACATTGCATGATGCCTAGAACCGCGTTTTCACATTATTGTGATGTAACACACATTCACATACCACTATACCTATACCAGCAGCATATATTGTTCACTGGTCAACTGGTAAAAGTTCCTGTCTCTGATCTACTCCATAGGAGAGGAGAGAGTAGGTAATTACATTTTTTTTTTTTTTTTTTTTTTTTTTTTTTTTTTTTTTTTTTTTTTTTTTTTGAGAGAAACCCATAGGTAAGGTAATTACATTTACGTGTTTGCTTTTGTTATGTCTTTCTTCAGTCACTGTATCGGTTTTCCAAATCTATATTATATATATAATTTGTATATGTTTAATAATTATTTGTTAGTTTTAATGAGGACGTACGCACTGGTGCAGGATGTGTTTCACTGATCGATTGAGGTAAAAAAATGAAAAAATCTGAAGAGAGATTCTTTACCAGAATTGTGACCAAAGGCAAAGGTGAAGAAGATTTTAACTTCAATCAAATATGAAATATCCATGTCAAACTGTAGCTAGCTTGTCATCAACAACTTGTATATATACACACATCTCTATCATGCATGATGTCTGTTCCGTACCGGACTATTGCTGGGTGAGTATCCTCTGCAGTACCGCAATCCGTGCGGTAACTGCCCAACCAATCAGAGCACATAGTTTCAGTATTACGGTCAGAGATCCATTTAAACGGATGCCCGTTTGGAATTCATGGGGCCTGTTTTGCACTGATTACGGGCAATTCAAATCCTACGTTACTGCAGGAGATATGAATTCACTATTGCTTTCTACCTGCTGTACATTATTTGATCAATATAATAACACGTACAAACAATATAGTTTAAGTATATTATTAGAAAAACATTTATTATTAATTGATTAATAGTTTGTTATTTGTTCATTGTTGGCATGAAGTTTTCAATGGGTTGATTAATTTGAAGGGGAACTAATATAACATGGTAGCTTTCTCATGTCATGGGCCACGAAATTATTTGATTTTTGAATTTTTGATCTTATCTTTTAGTTTCTTTCTTTCTTTCTTTATCTTTTGTGTCACTCTCCCACGTCTAATTTCGTGAAATTGGCAAAAGGAGAACAATTCTAATTAATTTGGAAGTACAGTTGGAGAAAAAAAATAAATAAATAGATAGGAAAATAATGACATGAGTGATGCCGAACTCTGGAAATTTTTTAATAGTGACCTCGACAAGCCTATCCATAGAAAATTATATCAAGTTATACGAATTTATATTGTTCGTTCAAACTTGATATTGGACATAAGGTCTGCATGGTTAGTTTACCATGGTATATTCTTTTGAGATAATAGAAGGATTTATCTATTTGTTGGTGGGGTGTATTTGATTATTTTTATATGCTATGACCGTCTGATATTGTCAAGATATATATTTCTGAATTCTCATTGATTGGAAGACAATAAATAGAACAAAAGATGACAACATGCATCACCTAGGGTTTTTTTTTTTTTTAATAAAAGATGGCAACATGACAGTATATATATATTTTTAATTAATGCAGCATATATCAAATATAATAGTGTTTGCTGCCTGTACGTTTAGATTTAGTTTTGTTTTTGTCAAGGAATTAATTAAATAGCAGATAACGGATTCGTAACGACTAATTATTTTCATATATATATATATAGAGAGAGAGAGGGTAGCTCATCAGATCATGACATATCATGAATTTTTCTGTAATCCACATCAAGCTGCAGCTGAATGATATATATACAAAGAGAAGTTCCTTGTTTGATTGACCATCTAGATCTTGCATTACAGAGAAATATTTGTACCCATCATGACAGAATTGGATTTGAACTTTCTAATTAATAATCAATTAATAGTACTTATTAATTATTCTTCAAGGTTACTTTCACACTTGCCATAATCTGGAATTAAGTAGTAATTAACTCTATTAATTAAGGAGAACCGTAGCTTATTAGAACATTACATATAATGATACAATAATATTAATAGCACATTAATGTAAGTAGAAAAATGAACGCGACAATAACATGACATTTGTTTGGTGAATATCCCATTACAACATTTCGTGTGTATAAGCAATTTGTAAATATATTATATCTCTGACATGACTGATGGAGCCTTTTTAACTAGCGACAACATGTGAATTTACAAAAAGAAAAATTTCCATGGTGTGAGTCGTTTTCAAGTCCTCTTCTGAAATCTTCTGCCTATAATTACTTATTTATAATCTGTGAACAAAACCCCCAATTGTGTCATTAATTAGGTGATAAGTTTCGTTTCCCTGTCAGCTCAAGTTGATGGTTATATTTGATGGTTTCTGCTTTAATTTCTCGTTTGTTCTTTTTCTGGGTTGCTTTTGACGAGTTAAAAGGAGCATAATCACATATGAAATAGATTATCTTCTATATATATGTGGTTCTGGTAAAGTGTTCTTTCTGATTGCAATCTGTCACTGCTCTTTCTTTAATGAGTTAAGAAATTATTTGGTGTCATTAGATGGAGCTATCAAGGAATCGTGTAATCCATAAGATGTGTCATTATTTCATCCTTGGGTCCATATAAGGTTAGTAGGCATGACATTTCAGCCAAAAAAAATTAAAAAAAAAAAGAAAAAGGGTAATGAATAATTTACTTAGAATTTGGATCAGCCACCTACAGCAGTCCAGCTAGTTTTGATACATACATAAATCAATTTATTTCATATCATTTATCGTTTTGTCATGATGATCGATGAGTTGATTCTACTAAAGTTTTATTTGAATAAGATAAATTATTTACTCATCAAAATGACAATTGTCAAATTTTACTCACAAATATTCTCTACTGTTATAATAATATTTGAACTCAGTAACTTATTATTTGTTTTTTTGTGTTTATACTTTGTGCTTTAATATGCTGAACACCCAGCTAGTTTGCCTAAAATTAAATTTTATTTTTCTGACATAGTCAGGACTCAGGAAACCAGAGAATCCAAGATTTTTAATAGTGTATAAATAGATATATCTTATTGGAGGTTAGCTCGAAAATTATAATCACCTATTCAACCTAATGGAAAGCAACGAAGTTTGATTCCATGTTTATCTCCCCCAGGTACATTGGAATGACAACATTTAACCTCTTTATTCAAGTAATTAAGCTAATTGGCCATTATAATTAAATTAAGGTAATATGTACCATATATGTAGTGGTTCACCAGTAATCATGCACACTTTACTTATTCAAGGATGGATAAAAAAAATGAGTGTTTATTATTTTTTCACTTTGCACATGCTGTCAGATAATTGCTTGATTTCAAAGTTAAGTCGCCTGCTTGATTACTGCGAAATTAAATTAATATATATGTAGCTAGCAAGTAGCATGATTAGTGCTGATCACTTAATTGGAATTGTCAAGAATCAAGATTTAAAACAACACTGCATCTCATTTTAGTTGGGTACGTAGTAGGACTAGGATCGATCTAAGCATATATATCTTTTTCAACTATATATATATACTAATGCAAATTGCATTAATTCCACCACAATAATTGATACACACGGACTATAACAGTAGCGTCTCAAAATAAAAATCTTGAGGATATTTAATTTTTGGCAGATTCCTACCGCATTTTATTGTAAGGGATTAGCTAGAATGAACAAGTACGTCTTGAGTTGTATAAATATATTAATCTAGCTTCTTTGATTATGCATATATTAATTGTCACTTGTGTAAGCGTTATGTTTCACAGGTTAATATATACTTCAGCATGTATATATTACTTGACTTTCAATTTATTTTATTGGTTGTTACACCTATATTTATATATATAATTATATATATATACCTCTTACGGTAACTAGCTGGTACACAACATTTTATCAGGCCCTTGGTAGTGTGAATCATGGGTATATATATATAGACGTTTAGTATATATATATAATTTAGCTTTGTGGGTTTAGATATTAAAAACTGAAAAGTGATTATTGAAATAAAACTTGAGGAATTAGATCATTTTCTTTTTTTGTAGAAATGAAGAGAGATTTACTTAAATGAAAGTTTAGGCAGCTGTGAAGTCCTTTCCAGACTCCACACCGAAAGCTTAAATGACAAATTAAGAATGAAGACAAAATTCTAAATTTATACTTCGAAATAAACTTCCACAAAGTTGATGCTTATCGACTCCTTATAGTCATCATTTATATAAAAAAAATATCTGTTTTTACTTTTTACACATATCATGCATTATTTTCAAAGATGCGTCCCCAGTTGGTTTGGAATCGAACAAATTAATTAAATTTGGCCTAAAATCAGAAAATCAAAAATACCATTTTATCTGTTCTGTAATTGATTGGACTGAAAATGGAATACCGAGATGCTATGCTATGCTTGCTCCAATAATATTTCTATTGTCAACTGGAATTAAGTTGAACAGAATATATAATATAATCGAGGAAGACAGAATGGATTTTACAACCTTGATATTTGTACTTCTATCTATATCTTGAATATAAGTGTCTCATCTCATCTAATAAGATAGATTCGACCAAATTAATTATTATAGGTGCACAATATACAATGTACAGTGCATGCAGTTTGGTCATGTGGGATGTAATATTTAATTATATATTAAAATTTGCATATATTTATCGGGTCTTATGGGTATTTTATATATATATATATAGAATTTTGCTACCGTTAGTCATGACTAACGGGCTGCTCCGTGAGTCACGATCCAAAAACATATTAAATCACCTCCAAATTTCGATTTAAATGACTCAATAAATTCTTCATATCAAAACCTTATAGCACGCAAAAAATTTTCATTTTTGGAGATTTTTAAGTATTTGTTTGAGATTTTTTAAAATGATACATAAAACATTGATTATTTTATTAATATTGTATAGTCACTTTTAAAAAATCTCAAACAAATACTTAAAAATCTCCAAAAATGAAAATTTTTTGCGTGCTATAAGATTTTGATATGAAGAATTTATTGAGCCATATAAATCAAAATTTGGAGATGATTTGATATGTTTTTAGATTCTGACTCACGAAGCAGCCCGTGAGTCATGACTCATTTTAGCTAGCAAAGCTATCTCTATATATATATAGCGTCTTTTTTTTTTTTTTTTTTTTGAGATATATATAACGTCTTCACTATAACTACATATGTAATAATAAAAAACACAATCAACGGGTCAAAGTAAACTGGTAAACTCTGAGTCCGTGTTATCAGCTCTCCTCACAAGAAATCAAACATTGCAGAATGAATAGATCGATATCCTTATCTATAGTTCCTGTCAGTTCAATTGATCTGCATATAGATAACATTGAGGAATGAGGACAGTATGTATATATGCAAACCGATGTTAATTATTGTTAACATAATTATTGCTAACATTCCATGTAATATATAACTATAGAAGAAAAACAGCTTCTGGGTCTTCTAGATAGATAATTGATAATTAGGGTTTGGTGTATAAATTAGAGATCATAGAATAATTATATATGCCTGGTTAATTTGCTGCTCTGCTTATTGTCTTTTTACTATCATTTGGATATCTAAGTATACAACGGTATTAACCAATGAAAATTTTACTATAATTTTGTTGTTCAAAAGCCTTTCAGGATTGATAAATATTGGTGAATTAATATGGTTGATCAGTTGTTGTAGCTTTTGTAAACATTGCATTATCTCATGGCTAGTTTTAAGATAAATGCATCTTAAATTAAGGGGGCTAAATGTAATTTTGTTGATTCTTAAGTTCATGAGTAATTTTCATAGCAAATTTTTCTGGAGAAAATTATATGACATACACTGATGCAAAATGGAAGACAGAATGCTAGCTTTCTGCTGTGTGGGGAAGATAACAACTCAGTTTGGTCCTGAGCTGGTACACAGGACAGGAGAGACAGGAAATCTGAGAGTGTTGCTGGCAGCCAACCTCTGAATTCATTGTCCTTAATAATAATGTGCTTTATTTATTGTGGTGGTTTAAATTGTAATATATATGTGATATATATATTGAATGTTGACAGGAAATTCTCCAATGTACATGTATATATATGCACCAGAAGATTAATTTTTAGGCTGTCATCTTCATGATGTAGTTTATAAAATTAGGCTGCTTGTACCGGTCTGGTATATATCTTTTGACAAGTCTTCTTAGAAATCTATATAGGCTTGGTGGTCTATTTATTTGTTTATTTATTAAGTTATCCAGATTCGGGTTAGAATTTGTGGCTTTCAGTTTTCTATCTTGTGTTCAAGAATATACATTGTATTATATTTATATATTTAATTTGTGATGGGATGGCAATGTAGACTATTTTATTTTTGTCAGAATTCCCTTTATTTTTTATTATTCAGTTTTCAGATCTGCATGGTTTGAAAATGTTCAAATTTAAATAAGCAATTCAGAAATTATTATCTTTTCAAATCTTTATGGGCCCACTAGTCATGAGACTAGAAATAGATATGGGCTGATGCATGCAGGCCGCCTCTAATTTTATAACAACATATGACCAAAGCATTTTATTTATTTGTTTAAATTTAAAAAGCTTGACATCATACCCATTTCAAAATATTTGTTTAGCAATACAAACAAAATGTTTGATGCCAGCATGAACTAAAACTAAAAACCATATCATGCATATATACTTAATTATTATATGATAAGAATGGCTATTTTTTATTTGTGGTCTGCGTTCTATTAAGTGTCAATTAATTTAGAATTTATTGATTAAAGCATTTTTTATGACAGCACATTTTCATGTCCCTTTTTATATTTTGGTGTACTTGAAAAGTCTGAACCATTTATTTTTTTTTTTTTGTTATTCTAAAAACTGAGATTAGGAAATTGTATATTTAAAGTCTTTAAAGTCACTGCTCGGTTTACTTTTAATTGATTACATTAATTATTTTACAAGTTTTGGTGCCTAGTTGTTGTTTTATATTGTTTGAACTTAATTAGTTCTGAAACCAGTCATGGGGTCGTTTACTTTTTGTTGTTTTCTGTTCCTCAAGATAAGTTTAGATGTTGTTAATTATGCGTTGACAATGTTTTTTATTTTTAAAAAATAACATGTTTTGTCACTACGGATAACTTAGTTAAGAAAATTGCATCATATGTAAATACAAATTAACATGATCTCATTTCAGACAAATAATTGAACGGAAAACAATGAACAATTTTTTTAAAAAAAAGAAAAAAAGATGAACTACGCAAGATGCATCTTAATTATGACCTGCTCCATTAAGCAATGATCGACCAAAAGAGAGAACCAGTGATTTAAAGGCAAAAGCCAACTTAGTCTTTTGGAAAAAAAAAAAGCAGTAAAAATGTAAAATATTACCAATCTTCTTATATACTTCTACTCAATAGAATCATCTGTTAATTTATGGTCAAAATTAATACAGAATTTTTCATCAGAGTTTCCAGATAAGTATGAAACAGAATCAACCTGCTGATGACATTGTTGCACTTGCACAATTGCTTTTACTGATATAGCAATTCCATATGCATGAAAGTCATAAAGATTATTACCTTTAGATTTATATGGTACAATCCAATGTCAAGTAGTGGACTGCCTACTTATTAGCATTTGGCAATAAAGTCTTCACTAATTGTTTTGATGAATGTAAACATCAAGTGCAAATTAAAGGGGCAGATAGGAAATCAAAACTAGGTCAAAAAATGAAAGAAAAAGTTGCATTTAATTATAGTCCATATAGAAGACTATGCCAATAATGCCGGCCAGCTACAGCCAGTACCGGTTACTGGTGTACCAGTTACTGGTATGTATAATCTGAACCTCCATTAATTCTCTCCTGAAAGGCTGAAACCATCCTAGAAGGGAAGAAAAGGTGCATTAACATTATCAGTTCTGGTCTGGTACCATTTTTCCCTGGCTAGGATAGGAAAAATCAGCAACCGGTACAACTGCACCTTTGGTACCGATGAAATAAATAATTATAAGAGAAACAAACTGGAACAGCTAGCTGTACAGCAAATGGTCATGCACTTTTCTTCAATTTATATCACATAAATATCACATAAATGGCTAAAAGAATAGTCATTTAAAGCCTTTTTTTTTACTGTTATTAGTTTTGAAGTTAAACGTAATTATTGCAGATTTAAATCGAGTCCTATTTCAACATGGAAAAGTAAACAAAAAAAAGGTTAATTTCTTTTTGTCAATCAAAAAGAAATTACTGTCTTTTCATGCTGGAATTATTTTGCACTTGAAAATGACATCACTACTGTAAATCTCTTTCTGATAGAGAATGGCTGCTAAAGCCTAAAAGAATTAAGTATTGGAAAGTTCTCTTTGAAGCTATAAATGAATACATTGTACCAGCAATATATTCATGTGATGATAATTAAAACGTCCCTTTAGCAACTCTTGACTTCAATTTGAATTTAGAAGCTAAATTCCTAAAAATGAATAGAACATTGTTTGTATGACAATACATCTCACAGTCACTCGAACCTCCAAATCTGACTCTTGATAGAATTTTCCAACCAATATTGTCGAAACTTTTGTCTGAGGCATCCAGTGAAATTTTCAAAGATGACAACACATGAATTCTTGTCAAAAATATTAAATGTGGTTTCCAAGCATTGAATTTGATTGCTTGTTTGTACTTTTTATAGTAGACTCCACGTAATGTAAACATCCTTCTTTAATTTCATTGAAATGTTACTTATTATTCCACCATGTGTAGTGTAGCAATATATATAATGTGCTCTCATGCTGTCATGCCAATATGCCATCCAGAAATAAACAACTACAAAAGAAATGTCCTTATCTGAATGTACATGTAAGTCCCTTGAGTAATGCGTATGTTATGAGAAGAGAGTATAATTCTTTTTTTTCTTTCTTTGTGAAAAGTATATTTGAGATGGACTTGTAACAACCGATGATACACATTTGATGAAGATGGCGGTGGTCCACTGATTTAAACTTATCCTGCTAATTGAAGTTTTTTAATCAAGGAAGTGTACAAGTTATATATTGGGTTGTCAGTACTTTCAGCATGTCTAATCTTTGTCTATTTTCTTTCTAATCTTGGTGGTGGTACAGTGGTACTGGGGAACTTGATCAGGACATTTACATAATAACTTCTATGTTGAGAATTTGTTATATTCATTTACAAAGTTTTAAACTTTACATAATGTATAAGTGCATTTTTTACGGATATATATATATATATAAATTAAGTTTAGTTTACATTGTAATCTAAAAAAAGCTTCTGTGCAATATGTGACATCATTCACAACTTAATTGAGTATATAACAAAAAAGTTAACATAAACATATATGGTATGATAGAAATGTATTCTGGTAACCTCAAAAAAGAGAAAAAAAAAAAGGTATTCTAGTTCATATTTTTTTTCATATATAAGCACACTACTAGGGGAAAAAAAATTGTACTAAGGTTTGAAGTTAGCTTTGTAGCTTCTATTTTAGTCACTATGGATATATGTTTTATCCTATGCTGCACAGATACGTGTACATACAGCCGCACCACGTATCGGATACGTATCCGACACGGATTCGTGTGCGATACGCGTGCGATTCGCACCGGATACTCTAGCTGGCGTATCGGAGTATCCTGACAACTTTGACTGCAAAATTCGGTCAAGATACGTCCTCCGATACGTTTCTGACACTTCCCGATACGTTGGGATACTGCTTTGGGCGCGTTTCCGGATGAGAATGGTGAGCTGCACAGTCTCCGCCACATCTGATCCACTGTAATTGCTAAAATAGCACTTGAAAAAGTGAATTGCCTCAACTGGGATTCGAACACGGGTGGGAGTAGCACGGCTATGGAGTCTTCGCCACTGCGCCATGCACCTTTTTGTGACAGAATACATTTTCTCTTATCTATGTTCAATCCTCGTTACAACTTTGTTATATATTTTTTATTTATTATATAATATATATATATATATATATATATATTTTATTGTAGATAGGCTCCGCCGTATCCGAGTTTTCAAAAAATTCCCGTATCGCCGCACCCGCACCGTATCCGATACGATACTCGCACCCGCACCCGTGCTACATAGGTTTTATCGGTTGTCTTGTATATATGTCAATTACCATAATTATTTATTTGTACCTAACAATATTAGTCAAGCATTCATGATGTACAAATTCCATATAGAGTATACGTACTACCATGTATATATTATGTTTCAAATGTCAAAATTCAGAAGGATTGCTTTTTTTAATTTGTCAGAGCCGTCACAAGTTAATATATGTTAGTGGAGAAATATATATATCTTGAGGAAAATAGATAAAGAAAAATATAGAGCCAGTTTTTCATTTAAAAACGAAACTGAATTATTCTGGATAGTCAGAAAAAAAAAAAAAAGAACAACAACCATGTTGAGATATATAAATGATGTTGGTTGTTTCTATTTACTTTTTTTGTCTAGCATTAGATAAGGTTGATGTTGTGCCAACTTTAATTAGGTTTGGTGTTTAGGTCATATAGACATGTAGAGTGATAATCGATTATGATGAAATTGCTAGATTTAGATGTTGATTGTCACTGTTGAAATCGTTAGGTTCATGTCTGTTCCTAACAATTGCTTTTACATAATAGAAATTTTTAAGCTTATCACTTTGGTTTTAGCTATAACTAAAATTAATTTGGCCGACCAATTAAGCAGATGCGCTGATCAAAGCATAAAAATGACTTTATATATCTGCCTTTGAAATATTCTTTCTTCATCAGAACGGTTTGTTGTTTTCCGGAACAATTAACAATTAATTACTAACATGATCTTAAACTATGGAATTTCTATGACCAATTTATATTGTTGCAAAAGTCTATAAGGTTTGGACAGAAGGCAAAAAAAAGAAAACAAAAGGATATATATATAATATATTGCACTTTTAAGGGAGATTTTATGAGTTAAGATGGTCCTGGAAAAAGAACACGGATCAATAGGCAGAAAAATTATAGCTTAACCATACAAAAGAATATAAGAACAAAAAAATCGAATAACCAAATATGTGTTCCAGAAATTAATCATGTAGATATAGAAAAATTCTGATAAAACTAGTTTGTCTATACTAGTAAAAAGCCCACTTCTTGCTTTGGGCTGAAATTATTATTTCTTATAATAAACTTTTAAGATAATATGTAATGGATCTTAATTTGAGATAATTTATATGGCCTTAATTTTAATGGGCTGAGAACGTCAACGGGCATTAACATACATCAACGGTTTTGATCCATCGAAGAAAATGATCAACGGCTCAGATGTGAGGATAGTCTTTTCATGTCATTTTTTCCAATATACTTTTATTATTAGTAAGGATATGATAGGATGAACTGTAGTGCTATATAAACCGCGAAGTGCTAATGCATGACGGATCAATCAAACATGAACTTTCAGATAAATTGGGCCGAATTGTTCTAAAAAAAACACTGGAATATATATATTGTTCCAACCCAATATTAGCATTTATAAATGTCTGTTTGTAAATTTTTTGTTGACCCGGGAATCGGGATACACACAGGAGCAAACATTTCACAGGCCTGCTCAAGGAAGTAGGCTCTGATTGAACTTGCAAAGTATTTTTCTCAAGGAAGTATTCCCTTTTACTGGGCCTGATATAATTGATTAATTGGGCTGAAAAGAATATTATAACTTCCTTGATTTAATGAAGTGTTTGAGGCAACATGAACAAATATACAAATGGGTACAAGTTCTCACTCATAGCATTTTACAGGTGTGCATGACAATTTAAATTTAGGTACAGAACAATGCAGGATATATATTCTCATATATAAATGGCTTCTAAAATCATAGACATATATATATCATTAAATTTCTTTTATTTTTTTTTCTCAGGTTCTTCTGTGAGATTTTACTTCACACGTCATGGTCCCTCTGACACTCAGGAGGCACAGTAGGATACCGGGATCGATCGGTACAATAGTTATATATGGTGTACTTCTGACGAACCCAGCTAAGGCTCCGATACTGGGGCCCATCCAAATCCTGGAACTCTTTCTGGTCCCACCACCTCTTGCCTTGTGTGGCACAGTATTTTGCCTCGACCGATGATTCGCAGCCATCAATGTGGAAGCTGCGGTATGCAGCTACAAAAGGAGCCTTGCTCCAGTCTGTCTTTTCCAAGCCTCCGCGTGTGGCCCAGTCGTCAGCATTCCAGAGGCTGTTGTAAATTTTCATTGGTTGGTTGAAGGGGAACCTGACACCTAAATCTTTGCTGTTTTTGAACACTCTTATCGGCACATCGTCGACAAAGAACCTGTTCCATTGTTGTTTTTGTTTATTTTTCAATATTAGGCTTCACAGAAGATTAAAAAAGGAAAAGGAATTCAAATTAATCAGGATGAGAAAAGTGAGAGATGTACACAATCTGATACAGGTTCCACAGAACTGAATAGGAATGGTATTCCTTGGTCGGATCGAACCAAAGATATATCCGTTGTTCCCTGTCTCCTTTTCCCCCGGTGAAAACATTTGTTTGTAGAATGTATGGCTGCCCGGTTCTGTTACCCAAAAACTCGAAATCTATCTCATCATGCTCTGAGTTTTGTGATGATAGCTGAAAAATAACAATTGGAAAAAAAATATTCAGTAATGTTGTATCTTTTCCTAGCTGATACTGTGAATATTGCAATCCAGTAATGATGACAATGTACATACATAGAATGCGGTGACTGTGCCAGCTGAGTCACCCGGTACCAACTTCATTTGCATGCTGAAGTGCCCAAATAGGTATGTTCCCTTTGACTGAAACCCGGTACCTATGTAATGAAGAGGAAAATTGATGTTACAATGTTATCACATAGCAAATAAGTGAAGGAAAAATGCACATTTATACATAGCAGAAAAAGGAAATAATGTTTTACCAGTATATTTGTCCAAGTAAAGTTGTACTTCATTGCCTCCATTTAAGTACTTGATATGCTCTGCAGCCCATGTCGGTGCATAATTTCTGTAAAACGGGACATCGATCGGTTTCCTCACGGTACCACCAATGCTAGGTTCAAAGAACAAACCAAGCAAACATAGGTAGAGAATGCTGGCATACTGCATTCCCATTTTTCAGAGAGTGCAGTACTGAAGCTATGAATGAATGAATGAGCAGAGAATATGTATTAGGCTATATTTATATACAGCCATGACAATGCAGGAGGGGGTCATATTATATGCAATTAATATACATTTTCATCGAAACAAAGAAGTAATTGCTGTGATAAGGTACTGAAAACTTGAAGAATTAAATCAAATGTCCAAGTTGTAATCAGTTTTTGTGCAGCATTGCGATTTCAATATGAATGTGATGTCACATCAAGGGGTATATTACATTAGCTGGTTGCACTCAATGAGACCACATGGCTGTGTCCCAAATCTTGGGCACATGTAACATAATCAAGAACTATATATTTTAACCAATCAGTAAGGCCAAATTATCATGCAATCAATGATTTGAGAAATAAAAGAGCAGAGCATATATTGCTGTGCGCCTGTGCAAGAAGAATCTGAAAACAGGAAATATTTTGTACTTTTGGAGTTCACAGAAAGCTGTGTAACAGTGTGACTATTTGAGCAGCTCGAGCAAGTAAAATTGTATAATTTATTTTACTACATGAAACTAAACTTACGATCTAGTCATTCGGCACTCTTCAAACTATTTGTCCATATATGTATCATTGATAACACTTATGTTAAATTACATTCATTGGTAACATTATGATCGATCACAGGATCGAATATTCAACTGCTTATGCATTCCACACGCAGATGCAGCAAAGTAAAGGAAATGACAGAAGATGACAGTAAATGGATGTGAACAAGAGGTAATGTAATAGTTTTTTTTTTTTTTTGTGTACAATATCTGTTGATGACATAATGAAATGTGGTGCATATGGTTTAATTATGCTAGCAATTGATCAATGACCCAAAACAATTCAACATTTTGCAAAATTAATTACAAAATATCTATATTTTAGAAAAAAAAAAATACAATTATATATTTCTTGTTATGGTGAACATGCATCTGTCAGTTCAAATAAAGTTGTCAGCATGCCCATCTTCATCAACCTCTGTAGTTCCAAACTAATGCCAAATTTTACATCCCATAAACCTAACGCCCTCTCTTAGTTTCATTTCCTACGAGCCAAACTATGATGATATGCTCCAAGATACAAAAATGAAAAATGGGACCTCATACAAGATATATCTAAATATATATGACATAATTCATTAATTCTCTCCATACCTATCCAGAAAACCAAACTTGAATACGCCAACTCACACAGCTATGAAATTGATCGAGCAAGCTACTCTGATAATGAGGCCCCCCAAATCCATCAAGGCCCGCTATGATTGATCGAGCTATATATATATAGCTTTCCATATATGCAGGTCTAAAAAGGGACAATGCGGAATTAATTCCCACATGTGGAGATGGATCGTTGAATTTAATTTCATGGGTCTCCATTCCAAATCCATGGGGACTACAGGCAACAATCCATGGATGTTTAATTTGATTGTTTTCCTAGCTATCAGTTGCATTGCATTTATAGCATCTAGGGTGTCAGACGGACGAAACGATCACGCAAATAGACTTTTGCGTCTTCCGTTGCGTTTAACAGACGCAAATAAAATTCCTTGCACCTTGCGTTGCGTTAACTAGACGAAAACAAGATTCCTTACGTCTTTTGTTGCGTTATATTAAACGAAATAAAACGCAATTGCGTTCAAAGACGCAAATTTTTGTACAGTTTTTTTGGAGGCAAACTTGCATATTATTGTATGAAAAATGGAAATAAATACATAAAAATCATAATAACAGTCGAGTTGCACTAAATTTTCAAACATGCATATATTTTTCACACCATATAACATTATATAACATGAATCAAATAGCTAACTAGTCAAGTTACAACTTACCTTACATGTTAGCACGAAAGACACAACATAAACGAAACGACACTGACCAATTGCATATACCGTTTCGTTAATCCAACGGCACCAAAAAATCTTGCGTCTTCTGTTGCGTTGATCAAACGACACAGAAAAATCTTTGCGTTTTGCGTTTTGCGCAAACAAAATGCAACGCAAAAATACAAATTTGCATTCGTTTGACACCCCTAATAGCATCTATTGGCAACTCAAATTCGCATTTATCTGGTAACTTGTCAAACAAGTGTTAAATTTGCAAGATAAAAAAAGTAAGATCAATATAGTACTTTCAGAAAGCTATCTAAGAGGCTATGTTGCATGTTTGGAATTCGAAGAAAATTATTTGTGATACTTGAAATTAAATGACTTGCTCTCAAATTCATATTCAAAGAGCTAGGATTTCTAAATTAAACTATCTAAGGGCATGATTCAGATCTAAAATGCATCAATCTCAACAAAGTTTTGGTTGCAAATGAGGCCCTAAAATTAGAGGTGGCAATCGGGTCGGGTCGGGTCGGGTCGGGCGGGTTCGGGTCAGGTCAGACCAGGCAAAATTCGGGGGGTGGGGTCGGGTCGGGTCAGCGCGGGTCGGGTTTTGGGTGAACAGTAGCCATCATTTATCGGGTCACGGATCGAGTCAGGTCAGCGTGGGTCGAGTTTCGGGTGAACAATAGCCGCCATTTATCGAGTCACGGGTCGAGTCGGGTTAGGGCGGGTCGGGTTTTTGGGTCAGCAAGACCATCTTTTGATCGGGTCACGGGGCGGGTCTCGGGTCGACAGTATCACCTGTTGTCGGGTCAAGGGTTAAGTCAGGTTGGGTCATGTCGGGTTTCAGTTTGGGTCAGATTTTGGGTCATCTGATCTAGTTAAAACTATAATACATTTAAAACACCGTTAAACTGCTAGAGAGATAGGTCGGCAGTTAAGGGAAAAAAAAAGAAACACACGGCGAGATGTCGGGCAATTCAATGGTGAAGTGGCAGAAACCAAATCCAAGGGAGATGGCGCTGGTACAACAACACTGCAGCCATGCCTTGCTCCTACACATCTCTGGCAGTGACAAAAACTCAGTTCGATGGTGACAAAAGTCAAAAGGGGTGAAGGCAAAGTGAATCCGCTATGACAGCAGTACCGTGCCATCAATTGGTATTCTTTGTTCAAAATTTTTTTTTAAGAACACAAAAGTACTTAGCGTCGTATTTTTAATACGACTTTCGTAAAAATATGATTGATTAATTTTACTAATTAATAATTAAAATCAAAGTTAAAAATAAGTGAATCATTGGAAGTCACGTTGATAATATGAGTTGATATATGTTATTTCCAATTCTAGCTTAATCAAATTTGAATGCTCTTAAGATCAGTCTGGTCGAGTCGGAGTGCATCGGGTCAGACTGTTTGCGTTGTGTTATATGGGGTTGACCCTACTGTTTCAGGTTGGATCGGGTTTTGGGTCATTCAATTTTGAGTTGTCTAGGGCTCGGGTAATTCAGGTTTAGGTCCAGCCCGGATCGGGTTTCGGGTGTGTAATCTAGAATAATATCGGGTCTAGGGTTGTCTCGGGTCAGGTCGGGTTGGGTCTCAGGTTGTCTCGAGTCGGATCGGGTCGGGTTTCAGGTTGCCTAACTGCCATTCAAGTCGGGTCTCGGGTCGGGTTTCGGGTTGCCTAATTGCCGTTCAAGTCGGGTATCGGGTTAAGCCGGATCGGGTCGGGTCGGGTTCAGGTAAGTTTGACTATCTAAAAAATCGGATCGGATTCGGATCGGGTTCGGGCGGGTTTGTCGGGTCGGGTTTTGCCACCTCTACCTAAAATCTTGTGGAATGAGGATGGAGAGTGCCGACTGCAAACATGAATCGATGTAATTTTAGTACAGTTTATCAATTCCAAATCCAATTTTGATAACCAGTTCTATAAATGGGCTACAAATATGTGGCCTTTATAGTAGGATCTCCTTTCAGTATCTGAAAGAAAGCCTGTAACTTTTATATTGCCATCGGTGGTTTTTGTTTGGGCCTTCATTATTATGATGCCTTGTTGGTTTTGCTTAACAAAATCAGAACAAATAGACTCCAGGCTTCCAATTCGGGTATTCAAACACCTTTGAAAATTTTTAATTTCTCACAAACGACCATTTAGAGTTGTTGGAAATTAAGATGAAAGATTTTAATACGACCAAATCAAAATTGTTGGTACCCTTCACAATCGCAGTGAGCAGAAAAAGATTCATGCAATTATATAGTCGCTGTTAACTAAGAAAAGAAGGTTCAACATGACAAAAAAAAAAAAATTGGATGCACCATTTGGAGCCTTTCTGGTAAACGAGATTCTGGCAAATTAATTAAGTCATACCCGATACACAAGTTGAAATGCTGATGTTTCTTCTGAGACTAAAACAAAAAATGGCATAATTAGACAACTGATTTGTCTCTCGTTTATGGACTGGCATTGTCTGGTCAAAATGTAAAGGTTACAGGTCGCATTGCTCATGGACTTAAGGTGACATTTTACTAAGAAATGAGAATAATCTCAGGAATTTTTGAACATCTTTGATTTTATGTCGGGAGAGTCCGGGTCAATCATTAACAGTTTTTTTTTTTTCTTTTCTTTTTTTTGAAGGGGTACAATTACAAACAAGTGCCAAGTTTGATAGACATAGTGTCGTGATTTTCCCCAGTTGGGGTTGCTGAAAGCCTGAAAACAACTTATAGCACAGAAGAGATGGTATTTTGGTTGTGATCTATTCATCTTTCATTTTTCTTAATCATAATTTGGGAGTACACCCATAAAACTTTTTTTTTTTAATTTTGTTTTGAATATTGTGCCATCCTAATTATAAACTATCAGGGATGAAATTGCTCGTTCGACATTTTATTGGGATAATAACAAATTATGCTTGCAAATGATAAAAAAAAAAATATTGCTTTTGGGGGCCTTAATTGATTATTCTGGTCTTATATTTAATGTAATTATTATAGATTAAAGAAACGATGAAGAATGCATCAGAAATTTGAGTGTGATCAGTTAATTAATAAGCTAATGTGAGAGCCGCGGCCGGCCCGTCTCTATCTTGCTTTCTTGTACTCCATGATGGTAATTGCATACTTCAAAACTGGAACGTAACTAATGCCATACATTCATTCTCTTATTTAATATCGTACGTGGACATTATAATAAGCTCATCAAGCTAATAACATTAAACTAGTACAAAAACGGGTTAAGCTACTCAAGGAGTGTATTATATATATGACGTGTTTAAAATTGTTATTAGTTCAAAATTTTAAATTGTTGAGCTCCAAAGTCTAAAGCGTTCATAATTGATTTCTGAGATAATCTCTTTGTCCCCCATGATTTGTCCCCCTTAAATGCCCCCCATCCAATTCCATCTAAAACAAGTTCTAACTTCGTCCATGCACACTGTCACCTCTGCATAGGTGCACTGCCATCTGCACCCAAGTGCACGGCCACCTCCACCTAGGTGCACGGCCACCTCCGTTTAGGTGACATCATATTTTTTTTTAGCCACTGTAACTTGGTATGTGTACCACTTGACATGTGCTATGAACACCTCGAAGTATATGGTATGAACACCCAGAGTATATGGTATGAATACCCCGCAAATAGAAGATTTAAGCACGTGTTTGAAATCAATTAAGCACCATAGATTTTAGTGTTCATACTACTCTCACTAGGTGTTCATATGTTCTACTATAAGATGTTCATACTGTATGTAGTCAGAGGTAAGTGTACGGGAGACATTAAAGGGAGATTTTTTTTGGGGAACAGTTAGCACGCCCCTTGTTTTCTATGGCAAATATGGACCCAATTAATTAGTTAATTAATTATATAAATTGTATATTACATGAATGGGTGGGTGTGTTCTTTCGTATCATTATACTGTTGTCCTTTTCAATTAATGATATCATCCTCATTGTCAGCACACCATGCATGTCAACGTCACTAATATCGTCGGAATATTAATTGTGATGATTATTTGCTGTTATTTTATGTAATCCAAACTATATATATTCTACTATATATATCAACTAATATTTCCACAGAACGGCAATAATTTGCGTTTACTATTCAAATCATAATACATATATTAATGTCGTTCCTTTCAATTGACAAAACGAGCTTGATATATATAAATTATAAAAGGTATAATACATGAAAAAAAAAAAGCTTGGCGGAGATGCCAATAAAAGAATACTCTCAATAGTCAATGACCATCAAGTGTTCATATAATTACTTAGTCTAATTAATTGTACTTTTCAGGAAGCCGAAAAGCAACATTTATATTTTTTTTTTGTACATATTTTTCTTCTGCCTTTTCCACCTCCAAGGCTAGCCTAGCTCCAACAATGTGGATTTTCTTTCGGCTAACAAGTTCTCTTTTCCGTTGGCAAGTAAGCTAATTATCTAAGTCATGAATTAATCCAAGCATATATAAATACAGGCAGTCAGGCAGAGTCCAATGCTTTCTTAATTATTCTTCCTTCCAAGTTCTAAAACAGTTGGCTGCATGATAGGACATTACATTACTTGGTTGCATAATAAAACTAACAACCCAGAAAAGAAAAGATATATGGTCTATGTTGTACCAAGTTGACCTTGATTGAGCTGTTTGTTGGATATAAATTAAAGTGGTTCAAATGATAAAATCTCGCGCATATCTCGCGCCTGACCTGACCTGACCCAATTTGGATTCCATTTTAGTTTCTTCAACCAAAGCAAAGCAAAGCATCTCTTTTCATGCTGTTCCACTAACCTTTCATATCTCACCAACTTCGTTTGTCTGCTCTAAAAGTCCACAAATATTACAAATTTGTGTCGGAGTCCTCCAGCTATATTTTCTAACCAAGTGCATCACATTAATTTAGTTACGTAAATTCACGGATAATAACTAATAAATGATGTGTTTAAGGTACACAAAACATGAAAAATATGCGACAAAAAGGAGCTCTAATTAACTAATTATCCATTAGGGGAAAAAATCAGAAAATGGAGAGCTAGCTAGGTGTTTGATGTATCCACGAAAGGTTAATATATGCCAGGTAAGCTCCATTTAGTTAATGGATGGTGCTTTCAGTGAAAGAGACCCACTTTAGCCCGTTAATCATTGAAAAAGGATCCGTGTGGGTCTTTACCAAACCTATTCTTTTTTATTATATATTTATATGGTTTTTTTTTCTCCAAAACACAATCCAAGAAAAATCTAATTTTCGCCTTTCGCCGCACAGCCACACCGTTTAATCCGGCATTACAAAATACAAATTGGTGTTTGAGTCATTGACGGTTGCGTTCGAGAGAAAAAAAAAAAAAAAAAAAAAAAAACTAACACATGCATGGAAAATTTACATATGTTTTTAGATGTTGAGTATGTTCTGGTTTACATGCATCATTGTGAATTTAGATCTTGATGAACTTAGATATGTTGTTGGATGATAAGTATGCTTTTGGTATGATCTTGTAACAACTTTTAGTTTCAAATTTTTTTTCTTTTTTTTTCACGGGAGTTGTTGATGAACTTGCATACGTTTTTAATTAAAAAGCATTCCTTTTTCCCAAAAGCAGAACATAAAAAATAAAAAATAAAATAAGAGAGAAAGGTAGAACCGAAATTACGAAAAGAAAAGTCATCCGCACATATGCCATTGGAGACGACAAACAAGATCGGATGAAGTGATAAGTAGCAACAAGTGTAATGTATACCTGGCCGAAAGACTCCAGTAGTCAAGTACTAAGGCTCATATATATAATCATATTAAATTATTAATTATAACTTATAATTAGTTTGTCATATATGCACTTGTTTTATGAAGAATTAGACCATGAGCGCTCTGTGCAGTGCAGCATGTCGCACGCAACTTCCATTTCCATGACTAGAAAAGAAAAGTCCATCCCTTTTCGATCGGTTTTATTTATTTATTTATTTATATCCTGCTCATATATATAGTCATATATGACATTGAATGCTTCTTCACTGACCACAATGGTTTTGTTGATTATTTTTTTCCCCGTACGTTCCCAAAAGTTGACAATTAATTATCCGTGAATCATATGGTTCATTTATCTTCTTTTTTTTTTTAATGCTTCCTGGGGTTTTTTAATGGCCTAATAATGGGTTTGGATTCTTCTTAGTTCCTTCATCATACATTAATAATTTAAGCGAGAACCCAATATTTATTGCTATGTGTTGAAAACTTGAAACAGAAAATTTTTATTTTATTTGATTTTCAGGGAAGTTCAAAGTTTCTTAATTGCTTTCGCAGAGTCAATCGCGGTGAAGCGCATCTAGAAACCGAGCAAATCATTCACAATATCTTTAATTATTATATTATATGATCTTTCGACTTTCATACATTTTTAAAGGATTACCATCTGAATTAATTTCTTAATTCTTATAGGAAAAGTTAGCACACATTAGGGGTGCCGGTACGATACGGGTCGGGTAGGAGCATTGTGCATGTTCAACAACCCCTCCTTAGACCTCTTTAGGCTTCCTTTAGCTTCCTTAGCCTCTTATAATCTTTCCGAACACAAATTCCTTAGCACGGATTAAAAGTTTCTCCTTAAGCCTCCTTTTGACCGGAGCTTAAGCCTTGCCCGGATTCTTAAGGAAGTCATACCTATGGTTTAGGGCTTAAGCTTTCTTAAGTCATTTTTCTTTTCCCGAACGAGTGTGACTTAGCAGTACTTAAATATTAAAGCCAATGAAACCGCCGAACAAGCCCATTGTCATTAGTATACCCATTTAGAATCGGTCTTACTCATACCTATTAAATTCGACTTACCCGTACGGCTGTACCCTACCCGCACATAACAAATATTGCAATAATATGTTTATATTTTTTATATTAAATTATGTGGGGAAGACAAATTGTTTCTAAAATAGTAATATATATAGCCTAACTATATTGGAAATAACTAATATATATAGCCTAACTATATTGGAAATAACTAATATATATAGCCTAACTATATTGGAAATAACATTAATTATCATGAAACACATTGAATAGAGTACAAAATTTCACCCATTAACTCCATTATTTTAGAAAGAGTATAAAATATTTTTTATGCATACCCTATAGGGTATTTACGACTCTTACCTGTAGTACCCTTACCCCGTTTGCTTAACGGTAAAATAATCTTACCATACACATTAAGCTAACGAAATACGTTGATCAGGTAAATGGGTAAGTATCATTGACAGCCCTAGCACACATTGACATTGCTATACCTCAATATTTTGGCAGTAAATTAATTGAGGAGTTTCGTTCTTTTACTTTCTTTGGCATTGGCTTTGTGCCTTAATTTGTGTACAGACACAGTAGATCGTGAGCTGTTTACATGCAGTATACGTACCTGGTTAAAATGTGTCTCGATATTTTGTAGATGATGTTTCTAGAACAAATTAAAGCGACTCAATTGGTAATTCAATCCGCGTTTGAACTCGATCAAAGTCATAGGCTAGCTAGACATGCATAATAAATCTAAAAAATATATGTTTTATACGTTCTAACTGGAAATTGAGTATAATATATATACCGTATGATGAACTGATTTTCTGCTGCGCCCGTTTCTGTAGGTCTAAGTACAATGCTATGCATTAATGCAATAAAAGAGAGTTACTTAATATTAAGGAAATCGACACTCATGTTATAATGGTTTCTGGATTTTTTTTTTTTTTTGAAACCGTTTAATAACGTGTTTAATTTGGCGTTATTACTCTTTTCATTGGATGAGATGTGGCCAAATTAACATTTTTTTTGAAAAATAGAAATGTGTGAAATCCCACATTAACAATCATAATATTATTATCATGTTAACCCTCTGATTTGGCAAAAAGATTTAAAAATGTCAAATTTAGTTTTATAGTATATTCCAATACGAAATTATATTGAGTAGTTTAAATAAACAATTGAAGTTTCAAAATAAAAATACAGATTTGTCTATATCTTTTCAACTGAACTGTACGTATGACATGCATATTATTATAACTCAATGGTAACTTGAGCTATATGTTATAAATACAGGAAAAACAAGATTGGTAACTAGGAGCAGAACTATTGTGCAAACATTAGCATTTCGGAGTAAAATACTAACGGTTCAAATTTTATTCTGTCATACCCAAAATTTTTATTTATGGTTCCCATTAAATTCATCATCATATCAAAATACTTGGAAATACAAAAAATTTCCATTTTTGAAGTTTTTTAAGTATTTATTTTGGATTTTTTAAAATTCATGTACAAACAAGCATTATTTTATTAATATTTTAGAATCATTTTGAAAAATTCAAAACAATTACTTAAAATGCTTCAAAAATGGAAATTTTTTGTATGCCCAACTATTTTTATATAATGAATTTAATAAGAACCATAAATCAAAATTTTGGGCATAACAAAATATAATTTAAACCATTAGCATTTCACTCTGAAATGCTAACGTTTGCATAATAGTTCAACTCTGGTAACTGGAAGTAGGGTTGTCAATGTGTATGGTATAGGCTACGTGGGTGGGACCGTAGGAGCATTTTCACCATACCCGCTTAGTATTTGATCTTTATCTGTACGACTCTACCTTACCTATACCTATACCTGTTAAAATTTGACTCACGTACCAATATCAGTTAAAATAAACCGGTAATGAATGGGTAACGGTACATAATGAATAATATAATAGTGCATTCATATTTTTCTATATTAAATTTTGTAAGGACGCTTTCCGTATGGAGGTCGCGGCTTCAAAATCTAATTGGAAAGTTATTTATAGACATTTAAATTTGAGTGACTTGACCCTCATCTTTATCTTAAAAAAAATTATAAGAAAGACAAATTATTTCTTAAAGAACAATATTGTAATTATATTGGAATGAACATTAATTATTATAAAATGCACTGAAAATAGTACAAAATCATTACGGTATTAACTCTATTCTTTTAGAAAGAATATAAAATATATTTCATGCATTACTCTATAGGCCAGGTAATAAGCATGACATGAACCTTGTATCGGTATCTGCTGAGATTCAAAACCGATCTCAGGGTCCTGAGATCCCGATCCGACAGTTCTCGGGGACTCTGAGATCCGGACTCAGCAGATACGGACCCTGAGAACCGTCGGATCAGATCTCAGGACCCTGAGATCGGTTTTGGATCTCAGCAGATACCGACCCCATGAACCTTACCCATTTGCTTAACGAAAAAACAATCTTACCCATACCTGTACCCAATTAGCTAACAAAAGTTATTCTTACCCATGTTATTAGGTACTATACAGATGGGAAACATCTTGCGTTCATTGAGTTTACTCCTCCATACATCTATAGTCACTTTTTGTGACTATGGTTGTTACAAATGGAGCCTACTTAGTCCTATTTGTAAGTAATATTGTTACATCCTATAGATTAATGGATGTCCATAGTATATAGACGGTAGGTTTCCCCTATACATATTGTGTAAATATGTAAGGGTGTGTTTGGCACGCACCGAATAGCCGAATAGTGACTATTCTAATCAATATCGGATGCCAAACGCTGAATTGAATTTTAGAATAGTGGTTGGAAGAGACTCTTCCCCTATTCGAGCCATACCATGAAATAGCAGAAGAGCTCCAAAATTGAGCTCAGGATTAGTAAAAGCATCTCGCTTTTACCCTCTCCCAGACGGCCAGACTCCCACTGCATTATTATTTTTTAAATATTTTATTCTTCAATCTCTCCCCTTTCCTATAAGTAGCACCAGCATTTTGTTTTATTATGGGTAATTAGTGGTACTGACTGGTACATTCTCAAGCTGGTGTCGTGCAAAATCGATGAGTTTTTTTTTTTTATTTCCATTATATGAGCACATGTATGTTACTTTGTTTGCTCTTAATGAGGAAAAAAAAAATACAATTAAGCATGGGTATGCATATTTTATTACTCTCTCCTACAAAACAGTTGATAAAAAAAATGGTTGCAGAATTTAAAAGCACTTTGAACAAAGTAATATGAAACTTCCAATAACAGTGTAGGGCAATTTAGTCTTTTCAAAATTTTAAATAATTTTATACCATTCATTAATATGCTATTCCAATTATCATTTGCCAAACAATATTTTCACTATCCGAATAGCTCTAAACATCACTATTTTTTTTATTCTTCCAACAACCACTAATCCATTTCTACTAATATGATAGCACTATTCTAGTCCTATTCCTTGATTTGCCAAACAGAGTAGCATTAACAGTCTTGACTAGCTAGCGGTACTAATTAATCAATACGATGGAGCAGCAATGGCGCACTAGAAGTCTAGAAAGTAGAAAGTGTAGAATAGATTCGAATGAGACCGTGTCAAGTCCAACCGCATGAAGGCATGCAGTGCATGCAAAAATGACATGACTCCGCTTCCGCTGGTTTTTGAACTTGTAAAATTAATTGAGGAGGGAAAAACTAAGGACGACGTCAAAAAGAAAAACCACCCCATTTGACGTCAAGATTAATCACTGCTTTAGAGCAGAGCAGTTGCGTCCACCTACTCTTGAGTCTTGACTGCTGCCTCCCAAGTTGATTTGACTTGATCCATCACACATCATCGGCTTTGTGAACAGCTCCTCTTAATTTGGCTAACCATTTTCAAACGCAAATAATACATTCGATGACTTGAAGTTTGTAATTTATCATTTTTGGCACCTTCATAATTATGACCTGAGCTTAATTTCTATTGCATGTCTTACTCTTATATCAGCTCAACTCTTCAATTTTATTTATAATAGTTATATCTGCGTTGATTTAATTTCTAAAAAGAGTTAGTTAAAACATTTACCTGCTGGGAAAACGATATGCCGGATCTAAAAAGTAAAATTAATTCTTGCAGCGCCCGCCGGGTACATTTGGTCGACTGTCTTTTTTTTCCCACAAAATATCTTTTGTGAATTTAAAAGTTGTTAAATAAGCTTATTAAAAAGGGGCTGGACATTAATATCACATCTGATTTACAGAGGATTGATGACCTCCAGTATTTTTCAAATGTTATTTTTATATTGAACTCCTGAATGATATTACTCTTAATAAAACTAAATATATGTCTGCTAACTCTTCTATATATATATATATCTGCTAAGATTTTCACTTTCAGTTTCCATACTATGTACTAAATTAATAAAATAGTCAATAAATGATTAATTGCTCAAATTAAATAAAATATTACAACGGCTTCTGAATGATTATATTAATTGTAATTAATAAGACTAAAAAAATTCAAGTAGGATTATAATTAATGTTAATTTTCTTTAGAAAACTTAACAGGATAAATATTTTTTATGTTTGTTATTGCATGCCCCAGAGAATATATTGGTGTTGGTCCAATCAAGAAAAATCCCATGAACGGATGACACCATAATAAATTAATTAAAAGCAACTTTTAACTGAGAGATATTAAGTGGGAGGGTGTGACCATTAAGAAAAGGTTAAAGAGATAACCTTTCAGTTTTGGAACTTAATTGCATCAAGGAACAGAAGTCTCTTAGTACTGAACATATCTTTTGTTTTATATATACGATGCTGGACATAAAATTTAAGATACTAATTTTTTTTCTGCGTTAATTAATAGGACTTTTAAATATCTATAGACAGCTTAACGTTAAAAATATCTGAGGGGACCCAAAAAAAAATATAAATCAAAATATTTTTAGGGGGAATAATAATAATAATAAAGAATACAGTGTAAACAGAGAAGTACTTAATTCTTCATCCCTCTCTATCAAGAAAGGATTTTTAAATTCGTCATATACACTTGTCACCACTCTCACACGTGATAAGAGTTATCCCTCTTATCTCCAGATTTATCTTGGAAACAAACAGGGCCTAAAGCAACGTTGTAAACTTCTGAAAATTAAACATAAATAAATTTAGTATATTTTATGAAACAATTAGCAACGAAATTTGTGATACTAAGCTATATATGCAACTTTGTTGGATTAAAAAGGGACGAAACTAGCAGGTACCTGTAGCATATGGCCGCCTAACAATCCATTATTTTGTTGTGCTATATGAATAGTGATGCCATTCCATATAAAGATAATTATTAGAGACAAATTAGTTGTTCTAGAAACTGTGGATTAGTCTGTTACAATAAAATATAATAAAACGAAAGTTCAAAGAGGAAAAAATAATTTTCTCATTGCTCATTATTATTCAATTATGCACCTCTTTTTTTTTTTGAGAACTTTCAATTATGCACCTAGAACTGTCCGATATCAGTCTCTTTTATATATTACTTTCTTATTTCCCCTGTTTAATTTTACAAGAATCTTTCAACAATCTATCACTCAATTACACGCATTTTGCCAAATGTCAAACACTATTTATTTTAGTGTTAAGTAAAAAATTATTATTTAATGTAATAAGAAATTAAAAAAGAATTACCATATTCAGTTTCCTTGGTCAAGCATTGATAATTACTTTAAAAAAAAAAAAAAAACAGAAACGCTGTTGAATTAATGAGAAAGGAAAAGGGATGGAAATTAAAAATGGGACCGACAGGCGACAGTCAAGCAAGCAGTCTACGCACATGAGCACTTGATCGGTGTAGCATAGCAGTCGAGTCGGTCATAGAAGTACACGCACCCACCGGACCTGAGCCGAGCTATATATAAATAGCTCCACCAAATCTCGCTCCTTCCCCACAATCAGACAATCGATCAGCTCCTCTCCCAAGTCCAAATCACAGACAGAAAGAGAGAGCCATTTAATCACTCATCGCTCGCAATTGAAATTCCCCTTCAATTCCTATACGGCTACATTACATTACATTAGTAACATAACATTACACCACCTGACATAACAAGAGTACCAGACCACCAGCAGGCAGGCAACAGCGCCAAAATTTATTATATATAAATCCTTCTTCTTCCCCCCACATTTTCCACACCTCGTTCTCCAACGCTCCAATCCCAAAGCTCACAACTCCTCTCTCTCTATCAGTTATATACATATCACCTCTTCAATTCGAAGCCGCAACGCTCTTCTCCTCTTCTTCACAGGATCAAACAAAATCTGATCCGATCGGATTTGATCTGAGCGATGGGAACGGACGACATAGTGGAGGCCGAGATGACAAGTCCCGCCGCCTCGTCCTCCTCCGCCGGCGGGGATCGCGTCCCATACAGCGGACCGCTCAGCGGCCCCCTCAACAAGCGGGGAGGCCGCAAGAGCGCCCGCTTCAGCGACTCAGCTCACACCTCGCCCGGCCGACTGTCCAGCGGGGACGACGACCAGGCGTATGTCGAGATCACACTCGACGTGCGCGACGACTCTGTCGCCGTGCACAGTGTCAAGCCGGCCGGAGCCGGCGGCGGCAACGCTGCTGAGGACGATCCCGACGTGATGCTGCTGGCGAAGACTCTGGAGAAGCGCTCGGTCGGGTCCAATCTGATGCGATCCGCTTCATCTAAATTCAGGCAGGTGTCTCAGGAGCTGAGACGGCTGGCGTCCATTTCCCGGCGGGGGGCGCCGCGCATCGACAGGAGTAAATCGGCCGCCGCGCATGCGCTCAAGGGGCTGAAGTTTATCAGTAAGACTGACGGCGGGGCGGGCTGGTCGGCCGTGGAAAAACGGTTCGATGAGCTCGCCTCCGCTTCCGGATTGCTTCACAAGTCGAAGTTCGGGCAGTGCATAGGTACTTGCTTGTTACAAAATTCATGCTTACATATCTTGTAAATTTGATTTGATATTGATTAAATCAGGCTGATAATTAAGAGAGTGAAATAAATAATAAATAATAATGGGCATGCATGGAATTGTAGGGATGAGGGAATCGGCGTTTGCAAACGAGCTGTTTGATGCACTGGCGAGGAGGAGGAATATAAACGGAGATACGATCAGTAAAGCGGAGCTGAGGGAGTTCTGGGATCAGATTGCAGATCAGAGCTTCGATTCTCGCCTCCAGACTTTCTTCGACATGTGAGTAAACACTGAACTGGGCTTATAATTTCTTTCCTGTGTTTATTATTATTATTATTATCCTGGTCAATTGTTTTTTGAAAAACAATTATATATTGTTAATATGTGGTTGATGGTGTTGAACATAACAGGGTGGACAAGAACGCCGATGGGAGAATTACTGAAGAAGAGGTCAAGGAGGTAAGTAACTTTTTTTTTTTTTTTCTCATGGTCAACTAATTACGCTCTCCCTTTCAGTAGGACTTAATTGGGACTACTTTATCTATCTAATCTAGTTAGTTCCCAACAGTGCGGTCAATACTCAATAGTAGTAATACTCAATAGTGCATGCTATGTCAGCAGTGACGTAGTCAGTGTATTGTATGCCCTTCATTTTTTTATATTTTTAATTTTTGGTAAAGAGTCGTCGGAGCAGTGTGATTTCTTCTTTTTGTTTTAAGAAAAGTCCGACATGTTTGGTACTACCCTATATTCAACTAAACAAGTTTGATTGTAAGAAAATATTCCAGATACAAATAGCTAAACAGTTCACTTCTCTTTTTATTTTGAATTATAGTACTTTTTGTATTTGGAATTATGGGGACGTTGTAATCTTTATTTATTTATTTATTCATTTATTTTTGTTATTAAACAGATTATCTCTCTAAGTGCTTCAGCAAACAAGCTGTCCAACATCCAAGAACAGGCAGAGGAGTATGCTAGATTAATTATGGAAGAACTGGATCCCAATGGCCTCGGCTACGTCGAGGTTAATTTAATTAATTGATTCAACCATAATGTAAATAAATTATATTTCTTCATATTTTGAAAGCAAGGATTAATTTTTGATCTTTCATTAATTTCAACAGATATACAATTTAGAAATGCTCTTGCTAGAAGGTCCCAGCCGTTCAGTACAGTTCAGCACTACAACCACCAGCAAGAACTTGAGCCAGATGCTCAGCCAGAACCTGAGACCGACCCAGGAACCAAACCCACTGAAGCGGTGGTACCAAAAAATCAAATATTTTATGGAGGACAACTGGAAGAGGGTTTGGGTGATGGCAGTCTGGCTTAGCATCTGCATTGCCCTTTTCACATGGAAGTTCATTCAGTACAGGCGCCGTGCAGTTTTCCATATAATGGGTTACTGTGTATGTACGGCTAAGGGTGGTGCAGAAACACTAAAATTCAACATGGCACTCATTTTACTACCAGTTTGTCGTAACACGATCACTTGGATCCGCAATAAGACTAAGCTTGGTCATGTAGTACCATTTGATGATAATCTCAACTTCCATAAGGTACATTGATCATATTATAAAGCAACATATTACTCCTGAAACCTCTGTAAAATTTTGCTCTTGTTGACAAGTTCAACCATTGCTTTCAGGTAATTGCGGTGGGAATAACAATTGGTGTTGGATTACATGTAATTGCACATTTGACATGTGATTTCCCGCGTCTATTGCATGCATCTGATCAAGCATATGAGCCAATGATACCATTTTTTGGTGAAAAGAGGCCTAATAACTATTGGTGGTTTGTCAAAGGCACAGAGGGATGGACGGGTGTGGTAATGGTAGTATTAATGGCCATTGCGTTCACACTCGCCACTCCTTGGTTTCGGCGTGGCCGGATTAAGCTTCCAGGTCCCCTGAACCGTCTGACTGGTTTCAATGCATTTTGGTATTCGCATCACCTCTTTGTGATCGTCTACATTTTGCTCATTATTCATGGATACTTTCTCTATCTTTCCCGCAAGTGGTACAAGAAGACGGTAATCTCATAAATCCTCTCTAATACTAATGATATATATCTGATCATTGTAACAAGATCGATAACATTTGATCACTTTTTGCATAACAGACTTGGATGTATTTGGCCATACCAGTTATCTTATATGCTGGTGAGCGTTTAGTGAGAGCATTGAGATCAAGCGTCAGGGCAGTTAAGATTTTGAAAGTAGCAGTGTATCCTGGCAATGTACTGACCCTGCACATGTCAAAACCGCAAGGATTCAGATACCGTAGTGGCCAATATATTTTTGTAAACTGTTCAGCCGTCTCACCTTTCCAGTGGTACATTTTTTCTCCCCTGTAAATCTTTAATGTTTGTATTATCTATTGAATTGTTCGTATGATTAGAATAAAGTGTATATCTGTTTTAGTTATGATATTCATGATTTTAATTCATAACCTGGTTAAATTATGTGAAACAGGCATCCTTTCTCTATCACCTCTGCACCTCAGGATGATTATGTTAGTGTTCATATAAGGACATTGGGGGACTGGACAAGGGAGTTGAAAAATGTGTTTTCCAAGGTAACTTCATAAAATTTTAACAGCCCACTAACCTGGGCTTGTGTTTAGCTTTAGTACCAGATTTTGTCAAGTTCCGTTGATCCAAGATATAGTTAAAAGAATGATCATAGATATGAAATAAGTGGGTTTGGTTTTTATTAGGTTTGCCAGCCACCATCAGATGGAAGGAGTGGCCTTTTGCGAGCGGATTATGATAGAGACAACCACAGCTCCATTCCCAAGTAAGTTGAATCAAGCAACTAGTGTCATATTTTTGTTCTTTTCCTTCTTTAATATCTTACTTTTCTTTAGCGCTCCAATCTGGTCTCTGTTTAATTGTTTCATCAAACCTTCATTTTTAATGTATTTCTACAACTCATTTGATTAAAGGCAGTCAAACAAGTGTGTTTGAATATACTAAACCGCAGCAGCTACTTACAACAGAATCAAGAAAAGACAGTAAAAAGTAAAAACATGAAAAAGAATCTATATTTTATAGAGACAGATTAGGACTTGTTTGTGGGGCCCGATAGTTGCTTTGCTGGATAAGATTATGGCAGCATGTCAGAGGTTTAATAGTTGGTAGCCAACCAGTTCTGAAAATCAACATGTCATGACAAAAGAGTTTCTTTCTCTAATCGTGGTCTTTAGGTTTTGATTCTTATCCACCTGTCTCTTTCTTTTACATGGACCGTTAGAGTTGCTCCCTGGGTAATTTCTTCCTTTGAATCAGTCAATTATTTACTTTCCATCTCACTGCATTGTTTATTCTTATATGCTGAACCTCCTTTCTCCTCTTAAAGATGTAATTGTGTCAATTTCTTTTACTGTACTTATTATGTTGTGAGCAGGAATCGTCTACTTTTCCTAATTTTCTATTGATTTTTTTTAAATATCTGTTTAAGATCGATCTGGGTGATAATTTATCCATATCCACTTATGCCTTACAATAACTTGCTCTTATAAATAGTTATTATAATTATGTTTCTTTTAGATCACATTCACTTGCATTTCTAACCTCTTGACAACATTTGGTGAGTGCAGTTTTCCGCGTATATTGATAGACGGACCCTATGGTGCACCAGCGCAGGACTATAAGCAATATGAAGTAGTCCTTCTAGTTGGCTTAGGCATTGGCGCAACACCTTTCATCTCCATCATAAAGGATATAATCAATAACATTGGGCAGCTTGACTCTTTGTCAACTGATAATCTTGAGTCTGGCCAACAAAACCCGAGTTATCCAAACAGATCTAGTGCCACATTCAACACAAGGCGTGCGTATTTTTACTGGGTGACAAGGGAGCAGGGTTCGTTTGAGTGGTTCAGAGGTGTGATGAATGATGTGGCAGAGGCAGATAAAAACAGAGTTATAGAATTGCATAATTATTGCACGAGTGTGTATGAAGAGGGAGATGCTCGTTCTGCCCTTATTGCCATGTTGCAACAGTTAAACCACGCCAAGCATGGGGTTGATGTCGTTTCAGGGACCAGCGTCAAGACACACTTTGCCAGACCCAACTGGAGAAGTGTATACAAAAGAATAGCACTCAATCACCGAGACAAGCGCGTCGGTGAGTTTCTTTTTTTTTTTTTTTAATAATGGTGGCTTCTCGATCAGTTTTTATTGTTTGCATATTTTTTTCTGTTGTAAAAAATGGAAAACAGACTGGTTCTAGTCATAGTTTGAAACCAACTTAAATTAATTCAATGTTAGATATGTTTGGTCTTACCAAATACCAGAACATGAGCCACAGATTCTTCTTTCGGAGATATTAAAAAAACCATATGATTCATATTTGACTGAAATCAATTGAAACTACTTGTCAGTTTTCTTGCCATCACTGCTTAGGCTATATGATATCAATATGTTTTCCTTGAATCCATCTGATTGGTCCAGACCCAATATTAAAACAAACATTGGTGATCCATATTTATAGAAGACTATACCAGACCAGACCAGACCAGACCAGACCAGACATACGTATGAAAAGAACATTTATGGGAAATAACAAAGTATTTGCATATTTTGTGTCCACACAATTTAATGGAATAGACGCTCATAAGAATTCGACAAAATACTTTCATAATGGGTACAGCACACTTTTAATGAGACATAGTGAATATATTAGGATGTCTAGTTTATAGAACAAAAGCACCATGAAGGATATGCTAACTATACTGTTGTTAGATGCCGTGATGGCTGAAAGTAGCACTCACTAGATTTGAATATATAAAAATACAATTGTACACTTAAAAATATATGAGCACGTTTGCGTGAAGAATACAGATAGTTCCAACTAATATTTGTTTACCTTTGGCAATGGTGTGTGGTCAGACTCTTTGGGGTTAGCTTGTCAAGAGCTATCCAGGCAAGAGTATTTTCTGACACATGGAAAGTATGATAAATTATTATATCCACCACTGAAGTGGGACCGCTTGCATTGCTTTCAATTTGGTCCAATTTAAGTTCACTGTTATCTGAAAATAACATCATATCGTCTCACTTGCAGTCTAAGCTTGATTATTTTTTGCTTTCCTTAAAATGCGGTCCCTTTCTACACTTGTGTTCATATGACAATATGTGACAATTATATTTATTAAATCCATGTACTGATTATGCAGAATTTTTGTGACATTTCAGGGGTATTCTATTGTGGTGCGCCAGTGCTGACCAAAGAGCTTCGGCAGCTGGCACAGGACTTTTCAAGGAAAACCAGCACAAAATTTGAATTCCACAAAGAAAACTTCTGATATGCATCTCGGAAATGTTGCTCCACCTATAACTCTAGTATACTCTCTTTAGTAAATGTACAGATTATGTATGGTTTTGCTAGGTAAGCAAAGTCCCATATTTGCAAGATGGCACTATTTATTGCTTCATCTGCGCCAATCCACCTAACTGTTAGGGGACATGTCAAATCTGGTGCTCCATGAGAAGATGGGAAAACCCCTGTGCGACTTCAGATTTTCCTGCTAGAAGTGCAACAAATAACATATACCAGTGTGATATACTAACTAACCTAGGATTAAAATTTTATAGGTATAAAGTATTATGCTATGTTTTTTTGTTTGTTTTTTTTTTTTTACCCTATAGTGTTTCTATACAATAATTATAGAGAAGTTCTTAGGTAATGTAACTGATATAGTAAATATATTGTGTAAAGTTGTATAATTGTGTTTAATAAATGTGAAGGCCTAAAATTCTGGCCTCTTAGATTTTGGATTTGGGAATGAGGAATAAAATTTTAATTATTGCTTGCGTATCCCTTGTATTATTGTGTCTGTCAATTATTCCCACTTCACAATATTATAGACATAGACATAGCATGGTATGATTTTGTTTTTTTAATGTTCTAGTTAAACATGCTTTGATAAAAGGTGTCCTCAATTTGGGCCCTCTACTGAAATTGTAGCAACTAAAAAGATTCTTAAACAAAAAGTTTATAGTTATCTGAAAACTGTAAGAGATAATTAAGTTGGGACTCAATCATATGCCAGAGGATAGAAACTTAAGCTATTGATTGACAGGGCAAAATGAAAGCTCCTTATTTGTACGACACCTTGAGCACCACAACGGACAAAATTATCATAAGCTTACAATATGCTGCACGGGCACGGCAGCTGCAAAATGAATAAGTCAAACACGAATCATGATTGACCTATTTAGTCTGCAATAACAAAAGCAGTAAAGCTAGTAAGATATCATGCTCATTGAATAGTTTCTACGTCGAAATCCTTATTAAATTGATTCCAAAAGAAACTCTAAATTGCAGAAAAATAATTTATTATGATGGACCAAATCAAATGTGAAAATCTATTCATTTATTTATTGTAAAGTCAAAAGGTCAAAAACGGTGAAAATAGTATGCGCTTAATGAATTTATCCTTCATTTTTTTTTTTTAACACTAAAGGCAGTAAGCAACTAATTCATTCACTTAAAAAGATTACATCACAGAAAAAAATAAAATAATTTCTTAATCTAAATCCAAATGGCGCAAAATATCAACCAAACCTTCTACAACAATAATCTAATTAATTTTGTTTCGATAAACTAACCTAGAGAGAAAAATTTTGAAGAAGCACACAATTTGTTTTTGAAGTTACCGTCTTGGTTGTGATGAGTTCAACGTCTTGGAATGATTGAAAAACTTCGTAAACACTCCACAAATCTTCATTTCTTCACAATTTGTTGAAGCGGGAGCAAAATCCATTCTCAAGTGATAATATAACCCTCTTAACTGAAGAACAACGAAAAAACTCTTCTTAGAGTAAAAGAGCGACGAAAAAGACGGACAAAGAAACAGATGAAGAGTTGACAAACAAACAAAACTTGAAAGCAATCAACAAAAAAGAACTAGAATAGAAGAGGGGCGATACGCCTCTCCTTACCGAAAAGTTTGTTTGTAGAGGTGGCTAGGGTTTCTGTGACAAAAAACTAAGAACACTATCCTTCATTTTTCGCCTCACTTACATTACATTAATGAAATGTAGACATCTTGAAGAAGATAGTTTTCAATGATATGAATTTGTCATTTACCAACCCTTTTGATTTCAAGTTAACCTCACCAACTACTGTAACTAGTGTGCGTAAAATCACACACAGTAACATTCATGAAAAATCATCGAAATATTTTGATCGTCTCAGGTTAGTGATACTCTGCAAATCTGCAACACTTATAGTTCACGCGCTTAATTAGAAATGTAGCACAATTTCATTAATATATAAGTCTGCCTTTTAGGACAAAAGCGGGCACAAGCAAAACATTTTAATAGTCACCCTGTTCTCGCTTTCCTATTCGAATTCAGTTTCCTGAATATTTTCTTTTTCTTTCTGATAATACTGTAACTATACAACACAATCAAAATTTGCACAGAGAGCACAATCTTAGCACATTTTCACTGTTTTAATTAATATTTCTTTTCTTCCCATTGTGGTGCACTTAATTAAAAAAAATTATCTCTATACAATCCTCTCCAAACGCACCCAAATTTGGCAGCGTGGCAAACATATCCATATATCTTATAGCAAAAAACTCATGAATTTTTTATGTTTCTCATTCCGGGACCAGGCCTATAACAAACATCTTTCTTCATAGGATATAAAACTACATAAAAGGCAAATTAGGTGAGAAGGACCAACAACGAATTGTGCCACCCCCCACCATTGCAAATTTGCAACTGGTCCCAAATCACAAGTTGATAATCAAGCAACGTCATTAACAATCATTTTAGCATTTTTTTTAATTTCTTTTTGGTAGTACTGTTGGCTAATTGTAATTGATGATAGTCGATAGTGGTGTCCTCACTGTCCCCTCATCCCCTGGCACTCAGCCACTGACGCATTGCGTCTGAGTTACGATCAAGTGATGTAAATAAAATTGAAGAATTAATTTTTTGACAATTTGTGAAATTTTATCAATAAGACGATATCCAGTGAAACTAGTTGACCTAAAATTGTATGAAATTATAACGGTTCGATTTAACATTCTTTTTATGGATATCAAATGAAAGATCAGCAAATAAATTTTGTATTCTTAATCCCATTGAGTTTTGACTATAAAACATTCGAGCGTGGAAAGATAACTAAAAACATATCCAACATAATATTAATTTTCGGCATCCTGCACTATTGTGGATGAACAATTTAAAATAGTTAAACAATCTGTGCCGTTCGTTCGATTTTCTCTGTTTATAAGCCCTGCAATTTCTTTTCTTTTTCAGCTGAGTAGGAACAAATAGATGTAATTGTATTGTATTCCGTATATGCATTGCATTCGTGTTGAAGCGATTTTACGAGTCATCTTCTTCACAAAGACTTGATCAAAAGTTACAAGGTTCAAGTATCAGATGTTTCTATAGATGAGTGTTGGTGTTCCAAAATGAAAGATCGAATGCATCAATTAGATACGGCAAAATCATACGCTGAGCACATCCTATTGTTAGTCAGGATTGAATTTCAATGTGGGATGCAGGATGCTAATGTCACTACCCACTAATTTTGTTATTAGGCAAGCCGACGGAATAACGGTCGACAATACAGGTCCACTTGACAAAATATTGTTACGCACAAGACATTATGCAAAGGAAGTAACATCCATTTATAAACTGAGGTACCGACTCCCTTTGGTCTACACTTCAAGGAACTAGAGGTAGTGAGGTACTGGGTTGTTTGTTAGGCATGCTCTCAATGTCGCTGCAACAGTGAGTGCACTTACAAAAAACCTGGATGGGTCCTCTAATTGACCCCTCTCAGTACCATCTGCAGCTGTTGGGTTTTTTGTGTCTTGTAAAAAAACCTGGATGGGTCCGAACAGACCTGGGACAATGACCCGTTCTGGTCCGTGCTAATCAGGGGGATTGGATGAGCCAATCCTAGCATGGGTCGGATCCCAAATTCTATTATATTAAAAAAAAAAAAAAACCTGGAGGCAACCCGTTATAAAAAAAACCCGGGCTAAACCCTCTAATTAACCCCCAATCCCCCCAAACACGCAACCCACCACCACCACACACACACAAAGGAACAAGAAACCCGAAAACCTGCCCTTGCTAGACCCGAACCAGCCCTACCCGCCCTGGGATTAATATGTTAGGTTGTTTGGAAGTTGCTCTATTTGGTTTGTCACTAGAGACTGTTAGTGGGTCCTTTAGATGCTCTCTATAGTTGTGTTTCTGTATGAAGTTTTGGTTTCCTTTCCTTCTCTCAACATATAAGGCGTGTTGAGCCACAAATGTTGTTCAGAATTGAGGTTTCTGAGTAAGACTGGAAAATGCATTCTGCCATGATGAAAATGTGTCGAGTTGTGATCAGGAGTATTGAGGTTGCTTTGGTTTTCAAAGGAATCCTGCAATCGAAGTCATATTTCCTTCCCGGAAATCTGGCATTGGTATCAATTAGGATATTGCTGCAGTTGCTCAGCTGAGAATGATACAACAGATTACAGATCAAGTTCGTCTCTACATATTTCCAATAGCAACTTAATATAGATTGCAAACCAATATTGAAAATAAAAATGCCAATTAGAAATCATGTTACTCAGCCCATAGCAGATAAGTGATCGACCACAGATGATTAATAATTTAAGGTACCTAAAGCAACTGCAATTTCATAAATTAATTTATTTATTATGATAAAGTATAACTGGCTTTAGTTACCTGTCAGGAGATGAATAAAACAGACAGATCGTGCTAGTGCCAACTTCATTCCTACAACAAAATCTACACAAACCTAAACCTGTGTACCAGAACTCTGGACTAATACCAAACTATAACCCTGACCAAAGCAGTCCTATATTATTTGTTATTCACATTTGGCATTTGATGAACCAACGTAATGCACCAAATGCAGAAAGAAAAAAATCATCCTCCAAGTGGTCCTAACTCAACTGGCAATTTATTTGTTAAATTACTATGACTTGAATCTAAACTGAAAGCTGGTCCAAACTCAACTGATACTTACCAAAATTTGAACCTACAACTTACAAAGTATTAGTCTTTCTTCTTTTGTTCTTCCTCGGGTATCACAAAACCTGATGAGTACTTCTTGATCCTAAATGAAATAAGAATACTTGATCCAATTCCAAGCATAGGGAATAAGTATGAAAGTAGCTTCGACTTGCCAGAACTTTTGGTAGGGCCCATGGCTAACCCAGCGAGGCTACCAATAGAAGTGTTTTGCAAAATCATGGGGAGACAACCAATAATTGTTGGAAGAAGAAAATCAACAGTGAAGCTGACTTGTGTGGCGGCCAATGCATAATTTATAACATAGGAAGGTAGAGGGGAAAAACGTGCCAGTAAGACGAATCGCCAACCGTCCTTTTCAACGCCCCTGACAAGTAGGTTGAAGTACTTGTTGCTCTGCACCCACTGCATTGCTGACTTGGAGCTCCTAAAAATCAACCTGAGGGAACAATGGCAATTCTGTCAGTAAGGATAAAAAGTAGCAGTTGCCAATTTTCCCACAGAACTAATGGCCAAGTGTGATGGTTGTTAAATTTTCAATAATAAACTTAAATTATTGCTAATAATATATGGTACAATCTTAGTCTAATATAGTAACTCACCTTCTTCTTAAGAGATCATACATACTATTAATGCTAATGGTGTCCTAGATAAACTCTGGACTTGGCCTTTTCTTCTCATCTTCTTAAGAGATCATATATACACTTGACACTGACATTTTCAATTGTACACAGCTGTTAGCTGTTGACCAAAACAATCCAAATCCCAATGATTTCCTTTCTAATGCAAGAAGGTAATGCAATCCATGTCTACATTATTCTACTCGATTAGGCAACCTTACCAGTACCAACCTAATACTAGAAGAAAATTCAAACAAATATTGTGTGACAAAGTAAAACATGTTGCCATTTTCCAACCAAACAAATCAGATCAACAAAAATTCTATGCGATCACGCATTCATCCCGACAAATCAATCAAACAAGAGCATACGTAACAACCTTCCGATCCAGAAGGAGAGGGAGGCGCCGAGCACCTTGGCGGCGAACACGCAGACCACGCCGGGCACGAATCCGAACAGCAGGGACGCGCCGGCCTCGAAGAACACCGCGTACGGGAGGCACAGCGCGAGCGTCAGGGTGTGCGCCCCAACGTACGCCGGGATCGCCCAGACGCCGAGCTTCTCCTTGAGCTGCTGGAACCCCGCCAGCAGCCCCTCCTTGTCCAGGTAGCCGTACTTGCTCCCCAACCCCACGAGCAGCGCGATCGCCCCGATGAGAAGCGCCAGCCGCACGAAACCCTTGATCGACGCCATTTTTGTCCCTTTGTTGATCGATCCTTCTTGATCCTTCTTTCTTAGAATGGAGAAGTGGTTAAAATAGGAAGGATTTCTTTCTTTTCTTTTCTTTAAAAATTCAGTTCAAACGATTTGGAATGGAATGGAATGCGTTTGGTACTACTAGTAACTTTGCTCTCAACTCAAATTGTTATTTTTTTATAATAAATTTTTTAAGATAATATGTAATAGATCTTATATTGTGAAAATTGATATGGTCCTTAAATTTTAATGGGCTGAGATATTAACGTGAACAGACATTAACGAAAATCGACGGTTCTGATCTATCCAAAAAAATAATAAACGGCTTAAGTTTCTTGTTTGAGAAAGATAGCCCTTTCCTGTTATTTTTTCCAATATCTCTCTATATTAAAAAACACGCAAGGAATGGAGATCTCCATTGCAGTATCATGAAAAATAGTTAGATGGGACTGCGATGAAGGGTTCAGATTGTATCTTGCTGTCAAATCTGCAGTGCATGATGAATCTGATTAAATCAACGGTTTGATGGTTTTGAGGGCCATAATTAATCTTATTTTGGATATCTATTTTGGATATTGAACATTTTGAAATATGGATATCTATTTTGGATTCAAATATCTCTCTATTTTAAAAAACACCTAAAGACTGGATATCTCAAGGCGGTCTCATGAAAAATGGTTAGATAATACAAATATCAAACTTTCATAATACTCTCTCTGTAATTCGTATTATATAAGTAATATAATTGTTGTGAGATCATTATATTGTTCATTTGAATGAAAAAAAAATTACATAATTTATATAAAAGTTGTCCGCCGCATCGCGCGAGTACGCTGCAAGTGCTTTTATATATAGTAAGGATGTTTATATTTTGGGCTTTTATGAGCTTTTTAGGCTATTGAAGAAGCTATCTGTGCTTCGAATCGGTCAATACCGACTGGGCCGTCTGCGTTCGGGCCGGATTGAATCATGAATGGGATACTCGGATTCATCCGACTTGGGGCCTTACAGGATAATTTAGGAAACAATATGGCAATAACTATAAGAAGAGAGCCCATCGTCTCATTTCCTGTTTTCCATCAACGAAAGAGGAAATCAACTAGTATAAAGAATTGAGCTGACCGGAGAAATCAGCTTCCGGTCGACGCAAAGAAGATTAAGCCGGCCGGGGTTCGAGCAAGGAAGAAACTTTTCTCCGACCCTCTCCGCGCCGCGAGGTTAGAAAGTTACCAACTTTGAAGAACATAATTAAAGAGTTTGGAAAAGAATTATATTTATTTATATAGATAGTTGTGTAATATTTATCAGTAGTATCAGTAACTCTTGTTCTTGAATAACACCAATTTCATATCTTTGTTTCTGATAAATATAAAATTATATATATTTTGGTATAAGCATTTATAAATTCACAGTAATTCTTGTTGTTTGTGAATGAAAATGCAGGGGAACGGTTCCAATTGAAGCAAAAAATACAAAAAAAATATGGTTTTTCTGTTCCTACAACAGTCCGAAACTGAGAACAGCAGCAAAGTTGAAGATGCAAAAGAGAAATTATCAGTGTTAGAAAAGGTTGAATCTGCTCTCTCTTCGCTAATAAAAGGCAGCGCCAAGTATGAGGCCCGGCTATGGCTATGCAGCACAATCTCTGCCATACATTCCATTAACCGATCAGATCAACAGGAGCTGTTTCAAGGTGTTCTGGAAAGTAAGGCTTCGAGAAAGGACGTGGGACCGCAGTTGCTGAAGATGATTTTCCAAAAGTGTCCTGAGAAAGTGGGGCCAGTTATTGCTAAGAGATGCAGTGTTCTGAGGAAGTTTTTCCGAGGTAATGATACTTGCTGTGCAAATATTAACTAGGTTTTCCTCTTTGCTTAATTTAATTTCTTGTGCTTTCTCATTTGAGATTAATTTATGGCGGAATTTGGTAGTGAGACTTGGGACCTTGGTTTCTGTTATTTTAGTGAGTATTTACCAACTGGTATTTGGCAATGTATAATCGTGTAACAGTAACAGTAGTAATGTATCATTCTTATTTTTTTTTTTTAAATTTCAGGAAGCCGCAAGCGCATCTTGCAATGGTTTGATAATTTCGCAATTTTAAGTGAGTCGGGCCACAAGAAGGGGGCGCGAGCTCTCTCGCAGTTTGCCTTTGCAAACCGTGATGCATTCTGGGATGAGCTCGAGTGGAGGGGAGCCCATGGCCAATCACCAGCTATCATTGCCACAAAACCACACTATTTCCAGAATTTAGATGTACTCCGTACTGTCGAGAACTTTCTAGAGTATGTCCCTGCCTTCTGGTCTTCTGAGGAGCTAGCTGAATCAGTTAGAAGTGGTGAAATTTTGGAAGTTGATCCGGAATATTTTGTGAAATTACTGTTGGATTTGATGTATGAAGAGCGGTGTGGGGATGTGTGGGATATGGTTGAGGAGTTCTTGAGTGGAGAGAAATTCTCATCTCTTTGTCAAGTTCTTTTGGTATTACTTGATGGAGAGAGGCTTTTCTCCTTCTTGAAATCTGTTGGTAAACTTTTGAGCCCCAACTGGGAGTGCAAAGATTTGAAGTTTTCTTGTTGTTGGCTTGAAGTTCTTCTAAGTAGATGTTTTCCATTGTCTCTTGATCAAGTTCTATTGATAAATTCAGTTGTTTCCAAGCCTAGGCAGCTTTTTCGGTTTATTTCTGATGAAGAAACTGAAGATAAAGAAGAAGAAAAGAATTTGGGGGACCTTTTGGGGAGCTTAATAAATTCTAGTAATGAGGATATGTGGGCTCTAACAAGGGAACTGATGGAAATGAAAAGGGAGGATGCAGTTAAGTGGATAGCAATTCAATCTTGGATTTTGTTTTATATTTTGACCAAAGAATGTAAAACACCAGACAGTTTTGAATTGGTTTTCTTGAAAAATGGAATTGAATTCAGGGAAGCCAAGGAGCATTCTTTTGTCAGTTCTGATGATTCTGATGCTGAGACCTTTAAGCGAAGAAGTCGTAAAAGGAGAAAAAAGGGCAAAAAGAAAAAGAGAAAGGTTTATGATTTTGATTTTGGTGAGGAGAAAGGTGATCAATCGTTGGAATTTGAATTTCAGTTAGGCAGGAGCTGGTTTCTCTCAACTGATGGATTCTCCAGTGCATGGAATATGGTAAGTTAATAGTTTCTTTTTTTTAATTTGGATATTTACAAGTTAGTTCCTGTAAGTTTCTTTTTGGTAAATTTCAGGAGACACCCATCTTGCTGAGAAGGTATAAATTAATTCCCCCAGATATTTTGGGAACTTAGTACCCTGTGCATGGATTTTGCAGCTGATTCACTCTGCATTTAGAAATTAACGTGCACCATAATATCAGTTTGAAATTTTGTATATACCTAGCAACATACTACGTTATTTTTTTTCGTTCTGCAATCCAAAAGCAAGCAGTGAATGTGCTTATATTGAAATACATGCAGGCTGATTTACCTGAGCATCTGTGCATGTACTACTTTAAGACCTGGATGAAGCTGGTCTTGTTGGAGTGATCATGGAAGGTTCCATCGTCTTTTCTACTGGCGAAATCATTTTTTCCCAGATAATAGCCTGGACTATTGTCACAACAGAAGATGTAACTTGCTTGGCATCTCCCTGCAGCCATGCTCAGGCTCTCGAAGTGTTATGTGGGGCTTGTATGGCTTGTTCATTGTTATACTGGTACAGTCCCACACCTTTGTAATGTTAGTTAAATTGAGCACAATAGTTCACCGCTTTACGCTGATGGAGTTGAAATTCACCAAAATATCGCAAATGAGTTTGAATTTCTGTTCAAACTTGTTCATGGGAGTTGAAATGTTGTACGCACGTTCTTTTTTCTGTTTTACCTTTAAGGCTTGCTAACACACTTGACAGCTAGGAAATGGAAGTAACAGTAGGAGCTGATTTGAAATGCTGTAATAAAATAGATGATTTATATTTTATAGATGTTTCACACACAAATTTTGTCGTTCTTAATGCTACTGATTTATTAGTTGATGGATACAAATAAGTGCTCATTGTGTCTGTTTTTTTATTTCATTCATAAAGGAGGGATAAAATGCCTACTGTTTTTGGTAACCCATCATGCCAGTATATCACAATCTTCCATTAAATTGATGAATGCACCAAATTAACCTCACTTCTTTCCGTCCCGTGCTCTTCGTTCAGAAAAGCAACAAATCGAAAACGCGCAGGAAATGTTATAAATACACCAGAATTATGTTAAATACTTTGCCATTTACTTGCACTCAATATTAAATACCAAAATCTCTTAGAAAATACATAATTCTTTGCCTACTTTTTCAAAATATATTTTGTTTTGTTAAATTTGTTTTCTCTTGAGTGCGTATACAAAACCACTTCTTTATAAAATGGGGCTAACAAATTAGTATCGACCTCTACCTTATATCCCAAATAGGCAGTGGCTAGGCCCAACCCAACATGCACCCACTAGGCTTTGCTCCAATGGAGGTTAATGGGGAGGAGGGAAGGGGAGGGGAGGGGAGAACTATTTTATAACTTCCTCCCAAGTCATTTTTGAAGGGGTGAATGAAGGTCAATGGATAGTAATGGGGAGTAACTCTTCTATATATTTCTTCAAAAATGTTAACCCCACATTTGGGATGTAACATTACAACCCTACCATTCATTCCCTTCCCTTCCCTTTCCTTCCCTCCCAAACTCGGGAGCACAGCCTAAGGACGTGTTCAGCGACCATGGGAATTCATGGGATGGGAATAGTTGGGAATGGAAATCTAAAATCACAACTGTGGGAAACTTAATGTGGGAATGGGAATGGAAACTTTTCAAGAACCTTGTTCGGATGTATCATTGGAATAGGCATGGGAAATAGCATTGATAAAAATTGGTTCAATGCTAATTTTCTAATTAATAATTATACAGTAACGTTTATGTTATGATGAAATATTTCCATTGTTTTTACAAGAAATATACATACGACATGATATGATATTTCTGTGTTATTATATAGTAATGTTCATATGCTTTCAAATTCACAAGAACAAACACCCCATTGGTGTGATCCCTTTTTCTTACAATGCCCAAATATTTACATAACCGTCTGCTACTCCCAAATTACTAGACTTTGTCACTTGTCAGTACACAAATTACTACAACTTAAGGCTGCTCCAAAAATAAAAAATAAAATAAATTAAAAGGTTGGTACAATGGATATTACCCAAGTAACTTAGACTTGTACAATATTATTAGAGTTTGATGAAGCACTGATCTTAATACTTAGGCAACAATTTTTGACATTATGCTGGTGTTGACGATCAACACATGTTTAATAATTAGTATAAATTAAACACTGAAAATCACTTGAAATTTGCTACTGCATGCTTAATATTGGATTAACACAACATCACAAGTGCCAACGTCTAAGACGTATTTGTATTACACCTCATTTAAGTTTGAGGAGAGATCCATTGACAATGCTTATAATGACAATTTTGACAATAAGGATTTTGAAAAATTTATAATAATTCATAAAAATCTTAAAAATGAAAAAACTTTTATGAATGTATTCTTTAACTTATAAATTAAGTGTTTCAAATTTCAATCAATTTGAACATCGTTTGATGGTTTATCAAACTTTAACACATTTTTTAACGGTTGAAATTTAACGAGCTTTAAAGAGCCATCAAACATCACTTAAATTGAATATTATTTTTAAACACAATCAATCTATAAGTTAAACAATATCTCAATAAACTTTTTTCTATTTTTTAGAATTTTTAACTATTTTTATAAATTTTTCAAAATAACAATTTTCAAGATTGTCAAGATAAGCATTGTCAATGGATCCCTCCTCTTTTAAGTTTATAGAGTGATAAATTGAGAGTCGGTGTAACCATTACAATTTGATAGAATCTCGAATCATTCATAAATTTATATTGTTGCTAGATGACCAAATTAAAGCTCTCAAATAAGATTTGTATTTTAATGAAATTCGAAAAAGGCAGCAGATCGAAGCGAGCAACCGAGCATAAAAAAGAAAAAAGTAAAATTGCATAAAAGGGTGAATTTATTGAGAGAGAGAGAGAGAGAGAGAGATTAAAGAGATGAGAGACATGAGACAGGGGGAATAGGAGGCGAATGGGAAAAATCTGAATCGAAAGATTGAACAACCTTGTGGCCTTTTGGCTTTTGCCATGCTCAGAGAAGAGATGTCAACGCAGTGGCTGAAGGAGAGACGAAGAGCATTCAGCAAAGATTGGGAGTTGGGAAAAAGAAAATCAACTTCGACTCGATTTTCATTTTCCCATGGGAACACGTTAGCGGGAGGGATTCCAGTAGGGAAATGACACCCAACTGGGAAAAGAACACCTCCTGCCGAACACGTAATGCCATATTTCCTTGATGTACCCATGGGAACAAGGTCCACCGAACAGGCCCTAAGCATTTAGTTATTCCAACTAAACATTTATTCCACTAAACAGTGCAACTTAATCCCTTAATTAAAAAAAATGAAAAAGGATGAAACTGAGAACAGAAGATTCTTTTCATGGTTTAACCCCATCCCCATGCTTTCTTTCTACAGCTGCTGATCAAGCTTAATTGCGCTCCACCGAAGTGAAGAAGCACACTGGTGACACGCTCACACTCTCTCCTACCGCCACGAATTAGGCCATGATGCCGCGTGGCAGTCCCTGTGCTGTGCCGCTCCTGCTGCTGCTGCTGCTCCTTGTTATTCTCCTCTCCTCCCCCCATGCTCAGGTACCGGCACCACAAACCCAACATGGTAAACATGGTAAAATCTCAATATCAGATCTTATAAGGCTTCTTTGTTTTCCCCTGAAGATGCACGAACTTGTTGAAATTGTGGTGTTTTTTTTTTTTTTTTTTTTTTTTTTTGGGTTGGCGAATGCTAAAGTTGAATGCTTTTTAGTTTTATCCCCATTCCTTCAGATTTTTTATTGATACTGTACAATACCACTGGGTAATTGCAGCTTAATTTTAGTCTCAGATTACTATTTATAAATGAGGATCAATTTACTGGAATCTCTTCAATTATTAGGGGTCTGTTATCTATTCTTTTAAGATCAGTAACTTAATGTCAGTAATTTAATCTGGATTGAATGGTCTTTACATAAATATCTTTCTATATAGAGGAGGTAAAAAAAAACAATAGTTGTTGCTGTTATGGTACTTATACATGTTAATACAGGCTTCACCTAAATGTTTCTGGAGCATCTTATCAAACAGAGCTCAGGGTTACTCTTATACTCAAAATTGTCGATATCATAAGATTTGGAAGGTAGGTCAAATGACTCAATTTTTGTCCAATAATTTTGGGTCATGTGCATTGATGGCATTTAATTTTTAATGTATGATACTTAGGACAAGAAAGCGATGGTTCCTGTAAAGCGAGATGTTGACATTGAAGAGATGATAAGTGATGCCACTGCATTGAAGAAAGCATTGAAGTTCTTCGATGCCCAATTTTTCAATGATTCAAAGGTATATATACATCATGATTCATATATTCATATCTGACAAATTTTGTACCCTGGTGTGACATTTAGGGATCAATGCACAAATCTGATATATTTCTCAAACCTTCTTTCTGAGAACTAATGTGATTTCAATTTTACATTTTCTTGTGAAATTTTGGCTGTTTTGATCAAATCCTATGCTTTAACAATCCATGAAGAAAGTGGAATGAAATTACATTCTATATGATGAGAGCTATATCATTCTGACTTCTGAAAGTCCTGATACAAAAGAGTAAAACAACGTTTTGCATTCATAGAAGAAGTGATATCGGGGGAAGGACAACATTAAATTATTCTCCACAAGGAAAAATTATACTTAGGATTGTTCCTTGAACTTTTTTTTCCCTATATTTGTCTAGGTAAATGAAATGGCAAGTGGCGCCGAAGAGTTTAATGTACCAGCTTTTAGAGAAAACAGAAAGCTGGTTGCCTCTGAAGATGGGGGCTTACACAATCCATCTGTCTTGGTTTTTAGTTCTTCATGGGATGATAATAGAAATAAAGCATTGGATGCAAGTAGAAAATTTAATTATCCCTACTGTGAAAACAAACAGAGGCCAAGTAAGGATGAGGATATTGCTTTTATGACTGTAAGTGTATTTCTTCCTTTCTATCTTTTCATACGATCTCTTTCAGATTTTTCCCTAATAATATCTTATCGTTTGTTTCTTGTGAATTGAAAATTTGACCAGATCACTGAACTTGGAGAATTGATTAGGACGAAGCAAATCACTTCACGTGAACTTACTGACGTCTTCCTAAGAAGATTAAAGAGGTAGGTATGTTTGTTTCTTTCTTTAACCAAAACTGTAAGTAGAAAATAAAGTCTGGTTTCACTAACATTTTAACATGTTGATAACATTGCTCAACCCAGTTAATTGGAACTAAATCAGAAATTTGAGCCATGTTACTTTCTAATTAGTTCTCTGTATTGCACTATGACCTGCCTTAATGAGTAGCCAACTAAAATGAAGTCATCTTGTGAACATTATAGGTATAATCCTGTGCTCGAAGCTGTTATCACATTAACTGAAGAACTTGCATATGAACAAGCAAAAGAAGCAGATGACTTGCTTGCCAAAGGGAATTACCTTGGTACTTTTCCATATATCGCTCTTCTATAGTAAAAGATCTTATCACATTGTGTGCGAGTATGATCTAATAAGTTAAATGAGTAGGGCCCCTGCATGGGATACCGTATGGATTGAAGGACATAATAGCTGTGCCACACTACCATACTACTTGGGGTTCAACTACTTTCAAGGATCAAGTTCTGAACACGGAAGCTTGGGTTTATAAAAAGTAAGTTTCCTTTGTATGTCATGATATAAAAATGTATGGAGATATATGTATTATTTTTTCTAAATTTTGGTGGGTATTGTTCCAGACTGAAAGCAGCAGGTGCAGTACTTGTAGCTAAGCTTGTATCTGGCTCACTTGCATATGATGATATCTGGTTCGGAGGGAGAACACGCAATCCTTGGAACATTCTTGAGTTTTCAACGGGCTCTTCAGCCGGACCTGCTGCTTCCACCTCTGCAGGTTATTCTTTCTCTTTATCCTTCCATATAAAAAAAAAAAAGGTGCCTACTATTAACTATTTGTTTTTCTTTTTGGTTTATTCTAGGATTGGTACCATTCGCAATAGGATCAGAAACAGCAGGTTCACTGACATATCCAGCTGCTAGGTGTGGAATCACTTGTTTGCGGCCAACTTTTGGCATGGTTGGCCTCACTGGTGTAATGAGCATTTCAGAAAGCTTGGTACCTCCACTCTTCTTAACTACTTTACCATTTGATTAAAGCTAGTTAAGTTTGTTATACTACTTTTGTGATAATGATAGGATAAGCTGGGGCCCTTCTGCAGGAGTGCTAGTGACTGTGCAATTTTAATAGATACAATTCGCGGAAAAGATGAGAAAGACCTCTCTTCTCGTGACATAGCCTTACAGGACCCATTTCAAGTCGACATCTCAAAACTTACAGTTGGTTATCTTGAAAGTGCTGACAAGGAGGTTTGAACGCTATGATGTATGTATCCTTACCAAAATATCTATCGATGAAATGGGTCTCAGATACTCGTAAATTCATGGTTGCAGGTTGTCAATGTTTTATCGTCCAAGGGGGTTAAGATAGTTCCATTCAAGTTGAACTACACAGTCGAATCCGTACAGTCAATTTTGAATATAACAATGGATGTGGATATGCTGGCCCACTTTGACAAGTGGCAACGTGAGGGGCATGATGACCAGTATGAGGCCCAAGACCAGTGGCCTATTGAGCTTCGGCGTGCTCGTCTGGTGCCAGCTGTAGATTACATACAGGTCAGTTTTACGTGTTATATAATCAAAACAGAAGAACAGCACCCTGAAAGAAGAAAGGCTGAAAACATGCTCTTCAGCTTTGGTTTTTGCTAATTTGACAATTAAACTGAAAATGGTTACTTTTCGGTCTTTAGAGCTTCTTTATTTGTCTTTATTACTTGGGCTTTCAAAATTGGAGGATAAATTTGTGTTCTACCTCAAAATAAAATTGGAGGACAAATTTGTTTTGAGGTGACAAAATGAACCCTGTTTATAGAGTGTATAGGAGTTCAGAGAATTAGTTGGGCTTTCAAAATTGGAGGATAAATTTGTGCTTCTACCTGAAAATAAAACTGAAGGACAAATTTGTTTTGAGGTGACAAAATGAACCCTGTTTATGGAGAGTATAGAGTTCAGAAAATTTGTGAACTTTGCTGTAGGCACAAAGGGCAAGAGGGAAGTTGATAAGGGAAGTCAGGGATAACTTCAAAGGGATCAATGCATTTATTGGGAATGCAACAGACTGGGAGCTGGTATGTCTAGGCAATTTAGTCGGTATACCAGTCGTAGTGGTCCCAACTGGATTTGAGCCTGTCGAAGATCCGCCTAAAGGTGGTACCAACCGGAGATCAACTATAACTACTGGGATATATGCCCCTCCCGATCATGACCACATTGTAAGTTTATGTTTACTGATTTCGCAAAATAGAAGCAACTCCTTGTCTGGACCGTATAATGTTATCCATCCCCACTGTTCATTGCACGTTACAATTTTGGGTTTATTAATTTCTTGGTAACTAATATTCAGCAGAGTCAGCACATTAGCATGGACACTTGTCATAAAATATCTACTGCAAGTGTTGAAGTTGTACCTAAAAGAAAAATGTAACCTGAAAACTGTACATTTTGTACAGTTATTAGTTTTAATGTTTGCTACTTTACTTTCAGACTCTCAATTGACCATATTTACAAAACGGAAATGTGATTTGAACTCGTGGGTTTTCGCATTTACGTTTTAGAAATATATTTTGTGATGCCAATGCTTATTTTGTTCCAGGCTTTAGCACTCGCCATGGCATACCAATCCGTCACCAACCATCACAAGCAACATCCGCCAATTGATGACGTTGGTCCCAACGACCAAGTCCCTTCTCTTCTGACATAACTTCAAATCCATTCTGATGCTTGAAGCGTTATTCCTAGCTGTCTAGAAACAATACCATCAGATAACTGGTCTTAATCCAGAGGTGAATTAAGTGGGTATCTATCTCCTGATGTGTCAAGAACTCGAGATAATTCATAGAAAGATGGAAGATCGTTATTTTGTCATTAGCTTACAGAATACTCTCCACCTCTTCTGGATTTTCCACAGAATGTTCCCATCATCTAGATAATTGCTGTGGGCCTATTTTGGGCGTATTTTAAGAAAGTGACTTGTACAATCCTTTTGTCAAAACTAAATGGTCCATTCTGGGCCTGTTGGGAATAACAGTCTTTGTCAGTCCAAGTAGTTGAATGAAGACGGCGGCGCCGTTTATTGAAGTTCTTAGATAGAAAAGTTTAATCTACTGGAAGTACTTACTGATATCTTGCTAAAATTGTGACATGCACCCGGGTGTTTAATTCATGGGTTTTCATTTTCACTGGAAAATGGACAGAAATTCATTGCAGATTGCTGAACTGATGACATGAACTTTCTGTCTATTTTTTCACATATTGGCTATGTAGACTTGCAATAAAAACCATGTTTCTGTGATGATTGTATAATGTCAATCGGACGGCTCAGATTCAGTAATGACAATGCACAACAATGACACTGACAGCACATATATAAGTTCAACCTTGAGGTAATTAAGAAGGTTCTAGATTGTAATCTAGCTAGCTAGTGTTTCAATCACCAACCACGATAAAATATGAGAAGACGTGATTAACCAGGGCAATATAACCACGTACAGTACCAAATTTTTAGTGGTGTTGTTTTCATGGAGGCGCCGTCCAACTACGCGAGCTTCTAGAATCCAGAGAAATATGCAACATTAGAGTCAATAATTCTAGTGTTGGCAGTGCCTCCCTCCTTGTTATAACTTATAATTATTCTAAAAGGTAATATCTTAGTAGGTCATGTACAATTCAGAATTCAACACTTCAACTACAATTTTAGTAGTAAATGTAAATAATCAGTATATGCATAGTTTAGCATTCAACACTCCAAGTATGACTTCAATTAGTGACTACATATCATATAGGTCCACCTCATGAGTTAATTGAGCAAAAAGAATAATATAGTAAGCATATGGTCCCAAATTTCATTGAATTAGGTTGTAATTGCTGAGACCCATAATGGTTTCTTTTCTTTTCTTTTATATACTTTTAATTTAATGGTGGACGCAAAGGTAATACATCAGCTAACAAAAGAAAAAGAGGGCAGGGGAAGAAAATTAAAAGTAAAGCAGGAGTATTGAAAGATAGAAGTCAATGCACAAGCCTTTGAAGAAAGAAAGAAATAAAGAGAGGGCGTGTGCAACAGTGCAAGTGCAACAGCAACTGATTCTGACTGACTGTAGAATAAACAAGGTTAGTTAGTTAATAGGTTAAGGCAGTTAGGCTAACCCATTGACTGCATGCCCACTAACTCTAACCACTCTTCTAACTGTTATTAACTTAATTGACACTCATTAGTCATTTTCATGTCTGTCATGTTCATGTAGATGTGGGTGTCTTCTAAAGGCGACACGTTGCATGCTAGATCATACCCAATTCCTCTCCATTGGCAAAAACAGCATAATATTTTTGTAACTTCTGCCTCGATAGAGCTCGTGCAAATGTTAAATTAATGGATAGTTAACATGCAAAACAATGATAAAGATGTTGTTTTATTATACTTGACAAACCCTCTTGATCTGATGGAGCACATGGAGCTGCTGCTGCTGCTGCTGCTCTGAAAGATTCTCACAGCATCACCAAATTAATACTTCGTTTTAATACAAATATACAATTCATTATTCATGCACAGTAGGTTGAACAGTACAGGAGACAGACACCCGTGCAAAACACCCGTTGGTTGTAATGTAAATGTACATGAGCTATATCTTGAGCTCCCTCTCTGGAATGTAATTTTGTACTTGAAGAATCTGACCTAGTTTTTGTGCTTATCAACTTGAGTTTAGAACCCAACAAACCGGATCTTCTGTGCTGCTAATCCAAGGAGATAATGTAACAGAATAAGGAATTGACAGTTTAACATGTATATACAATTGACCCGGTACATGTGTTTCCTAATCGTAAAAGGGTGAAGAGAAATGGGGACAGATGAAGAAGCCTTGGTTTGGGGGAAGAGTTTTCCTTGAGACTTGCCAAATTGCCATGGTTGCCGCATTGTTTAAGGGACCAAACAGAGATTAAATAAAGAGGAAATTGTGAATTGGAATTGGGGTTAGATTGGAAAGAATAAAAAGGAAAAGCACAAAAAAGAGTGAAGGAAAAAGGGTGAGATTCCTTTTGTGGCAGGCCTTGGGTTTGGAACTGCCTTCCCTTCCCATGCAAGCTTGATTGAACTCATAATCTTTCACTCAAAAAAAAAAAAAAAAAAAACTCATAATCTTGATCTTCTGTGGTTGGATTAATTTCCTTTTTTTTCTTATTTTTTTATGTTTTATATTGCAATTAATAAAAAGTAACAGTTTTTTTTTATATAGTTATGTTTTGTTCTTATATTTTATTGGAAAGATATTCTGAAATGTATTTTGTTTTGAAATTATGTAATAAAATACTAACACCTATAATGTGTTTGTTTGTAGTGATTTAATTTCGAGGGGATGCATTGACAATGTGAGTTTTAGAAATTTTGAAAAAATCATTGAAAATTCTCAAAGTAGAAAAAAAATATGAAAATATTGTTTAACTTATAGATTGATTATGTTTCCGGTTATATTCAATTTGAGTGGTGTTTTATAGCTTTCAAAAATCCCTTAAATTACAACGGTTAAAAATGTATAAAAATTTGATAAACCATCAAACAATATTTTAATTGATTGAAATTTGAAACATTATCATCTATAACTTAAATAATATATCCATAAACTTTTTTGTCATTTTAAAATTTTTTATAATTTTATTCAAAATTTTTAAAATTGTTAAGATAAGCATTGTTAATGGATCCCTCCTCCTCTTATATAGTTATGTTTTGTTCTTATATTTTTATTGAAAAATATACAGAAAAGTATTTTGTTTTGAAATTGTGTAGTGGTATCCTAAAATCTATAATTTGTTTGTTTGTAATTAATTTAATTTTAGTATTGGTCTACCATTAACAGCTCATCATAGAATTCCCAGTAATGGAATGTCTTGAGATTGTGGCAACACCAAAGGCTATGAAGAACAGGGTCTACAAAAGGGGGGGTTTCAAAGATGCCACCTTGGGCCTTGAGGTTGAAAATTTAGAATTACGCTTTTGAACAGCTTTAATTGGACACAGTGTTTTTGGAGTTTGAAGAAGACTCTGACCTCTCTCTTTTCTCTTTATCTATGCGTTTTGTTTCTTCCCTTTCTTTTAATGTAATATAATAGTGAGATAATATAGATACAATCATTGAATTTGAAACCCTACCTTTCAAATTATCTCCATTTTTCATTTCAAAAAAAAAAAATTCACATATCACACCGAGTCACATTATCATTTCTACCTGAAAGGAGCTAATATCCCAATGGTATATATATTTATCTAATTTTTAGATGGTGTGATATGACCATATGACATAAAAACAATTAATGACTATATCCAATTAATGCCATCACTAACAAAATTAATCGCAAAAAAAAGGAGGGACAACGAAAGCACAAAAATAAATAGAAATGCAAATATAATATGCACCATCTCGTAAAAGTTCTGGTAACGGTCTCGTCCAAGTCCAACAATTTTACATGAATGTTTTGAATATTGAATTCATCATACTCTGCTTGAAAATTGAAGTCAGTAGTTTTGAACATTTCTGAAACAGCATTACTACTGTATCAGTACATAACATACCACAAGAATTGACTTGTTATAATTCAAACAAATCATAGGAGGAGAGGAGATAGATAATGAGAGAAAATGAGATCAAAGGAGACCTCCATTTGCCATGACAACAAAGAGAAGAAATTAATGAACTGGGCCAGGAGGTCGTAGGCAAACCCCTCGTGCAAAGCAAAAGAGAGAGAGAGAGAGGGAGGGAGTGATGTCAGAAAGAGCTTCTCCTCTGGGTATTACTCTCTTTTTAGGTTTTAGAGCTGTCTGGTGCTATCTTGTTACTTCTCTTTCTTTCTCAAACCGGTCAAACTAGTGATACACACACATGCATGACAACCACCGTTTTATTTCACCAAATAAATTCTCCAGTTGTTATACATTGTAATTTGTAAACATGTCTGCTAGAAGTGAAATGTAACAGTCCGTGGTAGTTAGGAACTTGTAATGGAGAGCAGATACTGCTACCATCATAATTTGAATTTAGACTTAGAGCCGGTCTCCATCCACTGCTTGAATTGGACCAGCCAGACAGACTGCACAGCTTGGACTGAACTTGACCTGATAAATATTTTTGGTCTTCCTGAGAAAATAGTTTTCTTTGAATTGGTAATCTTGGAGTAATTGATATTGGCTCTTCAAATAAAAATTTATATCATTTTTGTGTATTTAATATTGGGTGGATTGAACCTATGGATGATTTGAGACTAACTTAATTTTGTTATTTTGAACCTCTGTGAGTATAACTGTATAAGGTTTCGTTTATTTAGTGAGAACAAAATATCCTTGGCAATGCCGAAGGCAGAAACTTTAATTTGTGAAGGAAGCTCCGGCCATACTGTAATAATGTGGTCATCAGAGGAATAATTCTTTTATATTTTTATGGGATCATAGTCATATATGACTTTTGTAAGAAAAATACAAACACAAACTTAAAACATATTAGTACTCTAATAACATAAAATTATATATATTAATATGAAGTGGGAGACATTGTCCCCAATTGCTCTCACTAAATCCGCCACTAAGTTGCTGGCGCGGTGTAACTTCTAGCTATCAAATGTTTTCTTCTACTTGTACTGGCCATCGTAAGAAAGATAATAGGGGTGAAAACGGATCGGATATTATCTGTCCGTATCCGGATTCGTATTCGGATATTGGGATATTCCGATACCGATATTTGCGGATACGGATACGGAAAAAAATTATGCGGATACGGATACGGATACGGTTTTTGATATGGAAACGGATACGGATATGGATACAGATAATTATCTGAATCCGGATATTATGGTAATTCGGATATCCGTTTTAAAGGCTTATTATACGTCTTTCAATTGAATTTTTTATGTAAATTTCAAATTTAGTTAAGTTGATATCTAATTAGTCTTTGCACTTCATCTTTTTTATTATAATTTATAACTTGTAATTAATAATATAATAAACATTATGAATTTTTTCTTAACTAATATGTGATTATATTATAACTAATGAACATATTTATGATTATTTATTAATATTTCTATTGTAATTTAACTATTTAGTTAGTGATTTATCATGAAAAAATTATTTTAAAAATATTTTTTTAATAATAGGTCTAGTATCCGAAGTATATTCGTATCCGAAAAACTAAAACGGATACGGATACGATTTTATCCACTATCCGTCGATATCCGATCCATTTTCACCCCTATTTAATATGATACATGGTACGTGTAATTAATGTTTAGCAATGTTCTATTTCTATCCCTTCGTTAATGTACAATGTCATTATTAACAATTTAGATGTCACATAGGTGCTTGAACAGGATTTGTCGAAATGAAGAAAGGCTCGAGGGCTGTTTTTTTTTTATTAATTATCAGATTTTAATTAGTTTGTGAAAGGATCGTACATGATTGTCCTCATACACTTGGGCAGCCAAATCAATTCACATGATATCCATATCAGTGAGAATACAAAATTTATTAATGAACATGCTGAAAAAAAAAACAAAAAACTTTGTTACATTGTAGGAACTAAAATTTTAAAGGTCTTGTATTCTTAGTAGTCCTCATAAAAAGTTAGAGGATTCCAATTGATTATGGACACCAGTGGCCATGGTAAACATTTTTTTTATTTAGATATAAATTGATAAATGTACACAGTTGTATTAAAATCATCTCAATGCATACATCTAAAAAATGATAAAAATTTAATCTTGTTTTTGTTTTGATGGCCACAAGAGAGAAGAAAATAATTATAAAATTTGAACTGATGTACAAGTAAAATCAAAATGATGTGTGCACATCTTAAATATACAACATATTTTATCAATTAGTAAATTTTTATTATTTAGAATGTAATTATTTGAGATTTAATTTTCATGGTCAATGAGTATTGGGTAACAAAAAACATAGTCATTTCATCCGTTCTAAGAAACTAACATATGTTTTTATCTTCGACCATACTAAGAAGAGAAAACGCACTGAAAATTACGAGCACTCTGGATTAGGGGAAGAAATAGAAAAATATTAAATATGCTTAGAAGACAATATATCATAATCTTCTAAATGAGTTCAATTTTAGTTAATTGCAGCATGTAAGATTGTTCCTTCAAAGGAAAATTCAACTATTACTTAAGAATATCTTAATTGTGTTAAGAAAAATTAAATCCAAAGAATTTTTTAATGAGAAGATTGACTATTAAATTTCACGCATGATTTTGTCAAAAAATTCCATAACCTGGTCCAAAATTTTGTATTTCATAAAAAAAAAAAAAAAATTTTGGATGACTGACATCATGGAATCTATGTTTTGCAAGAGATGCACAAGCAACGAAAAAAGCAGTGTTATATGTTTTGCAAGAGATGCACAAGCAACGAAAAAACATGCTAACCCCGGTTAATTAGCCAGTTTTCAGAAAAAAAACCGTATGCGGTTTCCGGTTTCTGAAGTTGGCACCTGTGAATGAGCTCATCGAGGGGAGAGATATAAATCCAATAAAAAAAAAAGCTATGAGCCTTATATGTTACAGCCTATGATCTCACAAACAAGTCTCAAGACTCCAAATATTTTTTACTTTTTTGAATTTCAAGAAAAACATAGTTCTTTATAGCATATAATCATACACAGACACATTAATCATACATGATTCTATAATAAAAAGTTTTGATTATTTTTTAGTTATTGAACTTTATTTGAAGGTTCGAAGTTTTCAAAAAAAAAAAAGTTACATTTTTATTATTCATGACCATAATATTAAATAATTTCAAAAATGTTACATTTATCAAAGAAAATTCGGATCTTTGTTTGTAAGCTGATATTATAATCTATTTTACAAGTAATTTTATTGATGTCTGTGGACAAATTCAACGTTATATTCACTATTTCAAAATATATGAGTAGGTTTTTACATATACTTATACAATAAAAATAATTATTTTATAACAATCTTTTAAGTCTAATATCTATAAGTATATTCGAGAAAACCAGTGGTTGACCTGTTGACTCATCAATCAGACCAATGACCCATCGACCCGAAGCTTTACCGGGTTGATGTCCGGTCCAGTTATGATAACATTGGAAAAAAGAGTTTCTCTTATAACCACATTCTATATATCCCTTACAAGTTTCAGGTAGTGTTGTCAATGCAACAAAATTTGTGTTATTTCGTTTAGTTTCGTTTAGATGAAACGATTTACAGTTTCGTTAAACAAAACAAAACGATAAATAAAGCAATCTATTATATTTCTTTTTCTATTTCTATATAATAATACTACTACAAAAGCGATTATTTTCGTTTGTCTATTCCGTTCGTCCAAACAAAACGAGAAATGAAACAATTTACGGTTTCGTTAAACAAAACGAAGTGAAATGAAAATGAAACAACCCATTTTTGTAATCGTTTCGTTTCGTTGACAACCCTATCTACAAGTGACAACCGATAATTGATTACTGCTTCTAGACAATGGTGTGTTAGGCTAATTAATTTGTATTTTTTTTCCCAATCTTGAAGATTATTTTGTTTTACTTATGTTCTATCTACTCTCATTCTGGAAGCGGTATTTTGCTGTTTGGTTCATTGACCAAAAAGAGGATTCCAAATTGTTCAATTGTTAATTAATAATACATTATATATAAATCAAATTGAAGATTGAAATTAGGGTTTGACTCCGTTGGACCAGGTGGGTGCTCGTCCAAGGAGCAACACGTGGAAGGAAATGAGTGGAACAATTAAATACTTAAACTCCGCTCCAATTTCAATTTAATGAAATGAAAAAATGAAAGTTGCATTGTTTCTAGAGATTCTCTTTGAATGAAAATAAATTAATGTGGAGAGAAAAAAGAGTCGACAATGGAGACGTCACCATTTGAGAGAGAGGGATTGAAAAGTTTGAGTCAAAGTGTCAAAGCTGCTATCCGTCCAGAACCAGAGGTGAGAGAGAGCGAGACAACCTATTTTATTGTTCAACCATTTTTAATTTTTACAACTCATACTAAACTAGTCGCCGTATTAAAACTCAAGAATCAAACTTCTCTCATGCAGGTTATAGGTACCCAGGAATGCCCCCGGGAGCTCCTCTATATTTTGTTAACTTTCATCAGTATGCTACTGACTTAATATAAAATGAGCTTCATTTCATGCACACAAAATTATATTATATTATATTATTAAGCCAATGCGTGACAAAATATGGTACTTTATAAGCTTCTCATATACTACCAATATTTATTAAATTATGTAAGTGTAATTGGAGTATCTTCTTTTTTTTTTTTTATGGTTGAAGCACGTAATTAATGTCATTTGGCGTAATATATACTTTCAAGGCACATGTGTTATGTTGTGTTTCAAAGTTTTCAATACTATTGAGAGGGGAAGTATTTATATAAAAAAAAAACTAGCAGCATAATTTTAGTTTTATATATTTCATAAAGTGGAATATCAGAATATATCCGCTCAACAGTAAACTAAAGAAATAACAAAGATAATATTTATATCTTATGTAACTAAAACATCTTGTATTATTACTTTTATACCAAACACAGCTTATGTGAAAATACATGAGATGATGCTACTTACAGGTACACTATGTGTAAACATAGCATAATGAAAATATTTTTGAAAGCCAGATCATAAATCATACATAGATTAATAGATTAAAAAAAAAAGAAAGGAAAGCATTGAAAGTGAGTGGACAGTCGTAGGGCAGAATAAGGAGCAAGGTAAGGACTAAGGACAGACACTCTAATATAAATGTCACCCCCCACATGCTCCCCTTTTCCTAATTCATCTCTCTCCTCTTCTCCTCTTTTTCATTCCCATCCCATCAGAATTCAGATGATCCACACTGCTTCTGCTGCCCACTGCTAGTGCTAACCAATCCAATCCAATCATACCAATGGGCTTCAAGTCTCTCAGCCTCCAGATGCTCCCCTGGTGCTTCCACATGGTCTCCGCCCACGACACCCACGCTAATCCCGCACGATCCGACCCCATTCGCCTCGTTGGCTCCGACGGCCGCGTCATCGTCTACAACCGCCCCGTCTCCGCTGCCGAACTCATGAGGGAGCACCCCTCCCACCTCATCTGCCGCTCCGACTCCTTTTTCATCGGTCAGAAGGTGCCCGCATTGTCCGCCGGCGACCGCCTGCAGCCCGGCCAGTCCTACTTCATCCTGCCCTCGCAGTTCTTCCACTCCGTGCTGTCCTTCGTGACGCTCGCCTCGTCCCTGCTGGTCGCCAACACGCAGAGCGGCGGAAAGAATAAGATGCCGGCTCTTAGACCGTTCAACATCCAGAAGACCGCGGCCGGCGCATTGCAGATACGGGTGTGCGACGAGTTCTTGGTCGATAACAAGGTGAAGGATGAGGAGGAGGTGGAGAGGAGAGGTAGGGTTTGTAGCAGTGCTGAGTTAGAAAAGGAGTACAAGGAATTGTGTTGTAGGATTAACAAATGGAGGCCAAGATTGGATGTGGTGGTGGAGGGAGTGGAGAGGAGAAAGGGAAGAGGGAAGGGCTTTTTAGTGTTTAGTGGATTTGGGAGAAGAGGAAGAAGAAGAAAGGAGGATTGATTCATTAGATGATAGTGGAAATTTTAGATGGATTTTTGTAAACTTGATTAAACTTGTAATTAGTGAGAGGGGTGGGGGTAAAAAAGTTATTGTGGTAATGCAAAAGCTCTCTTTTTGTGTTCCTCATCTCTCTTTTTATTTCCATTTTTGTAAATTCATTCCATCTTCATCCTTGTTTGAATTGACACTTGACATGTTTGATTGCAAGTGCTCAGCCCATTTTTTAGGGTAGAAATTCATGTTGTTAAACAAACAAAACAAATTAGTCCAAATTAACAAATTAATTGATAGGATAGATACAAACTGTCAAAAACTTTGCTGAAGTATGATACTTTGCTAACATAATGTATGGTCGGTTGTTCTTTTCCTAATTAAACAAATCAAAATTTGGAGCATTTCAGTTCTCTTAACCAATGGCAATGAGCTTACTACATACAGTATAGGCATTGATTCAACAATTTTTCTACTGATTCCACACACTGTAAATTTGTAATGATAAATATAAGATTGATTCTTGTATAATCGTGATTTACAAATACAGGAAGCAGTTAATTAAATTTAAATTTGCTGGCACACAGTTTTTTTCTGTGCAAATTTACAAGTCAGATAAAACACACTGAAAAGAAAACGGAGGGTACAGTGAATGAGAGCAACTCATTTGTGTGCAGAGAGAGGAGAAGGAGAGTATCTAATCGAGTCAAAATTTTGAAACTTGGTTAGTCAAAAAATTGAAAAAAGATGGTCGCACGAGAGATCCATCCAGCTCAGAAGTCCTTTGCATATTTCTCACATGGATGTGTTTTATTTTGTAATCGCCAGCACGTGTACTTGTCTCTTCTCTTTTCTTCTCTCTCTCTCTCTCTCTCTCTCTTAATCAAAATTTATCCCCCATTTTACCGTGGTTAATCGATGTAAATGCTGTACCATTTGCAATGCACAGTAGTAGGATTAGGATGTTCAAAGTTCAAACTGTACAATAATAAATCACAGAAAAGGAATCCAAAAGAAACCAATCAATCAATTTAACAACCGTGCATGAGCATGGCAGATTATATATATCCGAACAGTAGTACAACACAATCAACTCAAACAATGCATCCAAGTATGTAACAAGTCAATTAGTTTACAGCTAACAAATTAAAAGTTGAGAGGATTCTGTGATTGTGGCCTTAGGAGATCTGGCCTCTGAAAAGGAAGAAACTGGGAGAGACAAAATACTGGTCAAAGGGGGGCTCTTTTCTAGGCACTATTTTTTTTTGCTAGGCACTATTTAATATTGGCACGCCTCTATGGAAAGGAAAAGACCGCTTTGATTTTTGAATAGTCTCAGTCTCTCTCTCTCTCTCGAGCCAGCCCAGCTTGTCGCTCAACCGATTGATTCCTTCCTTTGCAATTCTTTTCTTAAATTCAATTCAATTGTTTGTTAATTCTAATGGGCTTGATAAGATTTGATTTGATTCAATCTTGAGATTAGTTTAATCAGTGCCTGTAATTCTGTAATAACTATTTGAAAGTGGTTAATAGTTGTTAAATCGCATTCGGATCTTCTGTCATTTTTTATGAATGCACTAACGTCATTTGACATATATACTAGATCTGTAACTCAGTTTCGCTCCGAAAAATGATATCAAATAAATAACTAAAAATTTTATAATATTTTAAGTATTTATATTAAACAAAACTTGAACAAATTTTTTTAATTTTTAATGTAATTAAGTAATAATAATGCAATCATTTATAAATAAGAAATATATAAATGTTAGACTATTTTAAGAATTAAAATTTGATTTAGACATCTCACATTCGTCTTCTTTAATAAGGAGAGATAAAGAAGCATATGCGATTGGATCAAAGTAGATGAAAAGTTTCAAACAAATCAATGGTTAATAATTGTGATGATGTGACATAGTTGAGGTGATTGAAAATCTACACCTCTTTACGGAGTATATATATTTGGGTACTAATTTTCTAAGAGCATCCTTAAACCATTCCTAAAACCAATTATTGGGAATTAAGGACAAAAATCGGGCTCCAACAGAAGCTCCAAACCCTTCCCTATTTTTGCGCTATTCCAAAATCGAAGCCAATATTAACTATTTTTAGGCACTCCTTCCGCACTCCCAATAATCCTCCCCTTCTCTCTCTGCCGTTTGATTGGCCAGGCCCAGTGACGTGACCCATTTTAAATTTATTGGGATCCATCTTTAGGGAAACTCTTGGAGTTTAAGGTATAATTTAGATTCCAAAAATTTGGAGTAGCTCCCTATATGATTATATTAAAAATAAATTATTAAGAATCTCTTGGAGATGCTCTAACTCCGTAGTGCAGTGTAATGTCTATGGGATTTTTATATGTGGTGTGCAGAACTGCAGAGCATAGTTAGCCCACTGTTACTGTTAGACTGTTAGCTACACAGTTACGCATGCTGCGCTGTAACTTTCAGCACAGCAGAGACTGAGGCTGAGCACAACACATCTAGATCTAGTTGTCCCACGAATTCCTCAAGTTACAACGTCACTTCATATATTTCAAAATTCATAATCAACGCGAACACGTCGATTCTAAATTATTACTTTTGCAGATTGATTATTAATATTACATTACATAATGATAGAATAGATGATGAGCTACTCATTTTCATTAGTATTATTGCAACTACGTTTTTTTTTTTTTTTAATTTTCGTAGCCCACTTGATAGATATAAACAAAATGAATTCCAATCGATAAGATACGTCTATCTAAATTATGAATAATGAATATGATGGAGAGTGTTTATTTGAGCAATTGTATGCTACAGTTTAAAATACAATTGAAAAATGTTTGGAGCATCTTTATGTTTTAGGCAAATCATATCGTGTGTTCAAATCGTTTGAATTGGTAATTTTGTATCATTCCATTCCATCTGGACTAAATTGATTATAATTTATAAAGGAGTTGAGTCAGGATGAGCTATTTAGCTCCCACCAGTAAATTACAGTAAATTAAATTTAATTTACAGTACTGACAGTGGAGAGCTCCGTAAGTAGAAAAGATATCATATGACCATATGGCCCATTTCTATTTATATGACCAACAACATTTATCAGGCTTTGATATGGAAGTTGGGCTGAGCCCAATAAATCCAATATATTTGCCTACGGGCTACGGGCTTCAAAAAAAGTTTTCGCAGCAACATTTTTGTTCCAAAATGCTAAGCAAAACTAAACATAGATATCGTACAATGCAGCATACACTTGACTGACAGTTGACACTTTGCAGAGCAACCAGATAAACTGAGAACTAAGAACTGAGAAGCGAGTAGAAGAATGAATTAAGGTATTGCTGAGAACCACATGATCAAAATTTCGTTGGTGAATGGTGATGCCGATATGTTATCAACTTATGAACAGTTTAGATCATCACTTATGGGTTAAGACTTAGGCTATGTGAATGTGATACATCTTCAAATGAGACACGTAAACTTACTTGGTAACTTGAGAAAAACTTCACGCTAGCTAGCTATACATACATCATTTTTTCTTGGTTTAATTTCACGACAACAAGGATTTCTTTTTTCCTTATAAAATTCGGAAATTTCATATTCAAGAACACGAATGAGCACACAATTATATTTAAATGCATACAAAGGAACTAGTATTGCTATCATGGATAATACTTTTCTATTGTTTGATAACATAACATCATAAGTTCCAACAAGAAGACCAGACAGAGAAAATCTGAAATTACGCTGTACAAAACAAGAAAATGAGAAATAAGAAAATCAATCACTATTCCCTATTAACATCCTCTCAACGATCTGTCTAATCCCTAATTATACTCTCATTTTTTTATTTACATATCATAAAAATTGATCCAAAAAAAGCAAAAATACAATGTGAACTAATAGTATGGATATCTCGGTGGAGGCGGGTAAAACCCGGACCTGGTAGTAGTACCCACCGGATAAGCCATCACCGGCTGCTGTGCCTCTCTGCACTCCCTATCGCAGCAATCACTTCCCATTGTGGGCGGCGGATACCTCGTTCCGGGAGGCGGGTAATACGTCGGTCCACATTCACCGCAATCCACTGGCAGGTAATGTGTCCCTGGCGGTGGATAGCATGTCGTCGTGCATGCATCCGGACCCATTGAAGCATTCTGGATTCTTGCTGGCGGGTAGCTCGGTACCAATGACGCGAAACCCGAATCCAGTGGTGGAGGAGGATATAACGTTCCACTTGTTTGATGTGGCGGGTAAGGCAGGTACTCTGTTCCAGTCGGTGTACCATAAACCCGACCAGGTTCTATTGAACCTGAATTGACCGGTTCTGAATTGTAGGCTGACAAACCGGGCATCGGTGGGTAAACAACCGGACCAGAATTGACCAATTGAGAACTAAAAGGTACCGTACCGACTGGTACACTTGGAGGATAAACCGGACCCGGTTCTACCGATGGTTTGTAATATAATTCTGCTGATGGAGGTGCCGAGGGTTCCGGCGAGGAGTAAGAATACCTTGGTGGCAATTCTGATCCCCCCATTCGGTACCACAGCTGAATCGTCCCGTTCGGCTTGCCGTCCGGCCACAGAACCTGGTAGCCAACATGGCCGCTCGATCCGTTATTCATCAGATCAGAGACCGGCACACGCGCTGTGCCGACTAGCCGGTCGCCGAGCACGGGAACCTGAGCCTTCAGATCGAACTCAAGGAAGAGATCGTTTACCTGACCGTCGTTGGCGGCGGTGGGGGGCAGGTCGAAGCGCATGGGGCAGTCCCACTCGTGGTCCTCCCCATGGGCGGCGTCGACGGGAGTCCGCTGCCGCTGCGAGGTCGTTGAGAGAGAGACCGTGGCGTAGATGGACGGCGCCGTTAGAGGGATGGGGGATTTGATTCCCTTGCAGGAGATGGATTTGAGAAAAATGGATCTTCTGCTGCTGCTGGTCATGGTTCGGAATTTGCTTTTGTCAGAAATCAAAATCGTGGATTCAGAATTCGGAAGAGTGTTTGGTTTCAGTTGGGACTTTTTCAATCTGTGCCTCTGTGGGAATTTATTTGGAAGGAGAAGAATATGGGGAGGAATTGAATTGAATTGAATTGAATTGAATTGAATTGGTTGTTGTTTGGTTGAAGTGAAGAATGAGAGAGGAATTGGGAAATGAATCGGAAGAAGAAATGTTCGAGCAGGCTTCAAAGCAAAGCGTGTGCAGTGGGGGGACTTTGTTTGTTTGTTTGATTCTGGAATTCTTTCTGGTGTGGGAATTATCAGCGAAAGCTCTCGTTCGATGAGAGGGCTGGCAAAAAAGACCTCACTGAAATAAGACCTCTTATTTCTGACCGCCTTACGCGAGTAAAAAAAAGAGAAATACCTTGCGTCCATCGACTTCATCACAATTACGAAGTGTGCACGTGGTAGGGCCCACTATGCATACTTTATGAATGTGATGGAGTCTATTAGATAAACACTAGGTCACACTCTAAAAAATATGTTAGTGGATTCGGTGTAAGCTCGAGTTCGATTTTTTATGAGTCATACCTACCGTCCATAGAAAATCTATAGAAGTCACAAAGTTGTACGACAAATGAGACTCATGTGGACTCCAATGTAACAACTTGTGTCACACATATGACTCTATGGACAATCCATGTATGGACGCAAGATGTTTTCCATTTTTATCGGCTCGAGTTTGATTTAGCTCGACTCGATTTTTTTTTTATTCAATTCAGATTCGATTTATAATAGCTCAATATATAGTAATTTGCACATATTATTTTGAACTGTTTTGTCAAAATTGTTGGTAATAATATATCTATTTTACTATTTAATTAACAAAATATACTTATTTTATTGTTGAATTAATAAAATATAAAATTTTTAATCATAATTTATTATAAAGTTAGTAAAAATAGAGATAATTAATTTATATTATCAAAGAAGGATAAAATAATATACCTTTTTAGTTCTAATTATCTATGATAATGTGAAAAATAAATATGAAGTTTTAATAATTGAGCTCGTATGGGCTCGGAGCTCGATTCGAGTTCGAGCTAGTTCGATTCAGTTTAGCTCGAGTTTGATTTAGCTCGAGTTTGATCAAGCTCTACCTCGATTTGATTCAAGTTTGATTTAGATCAAATTTGATTCGATTCGATTGGTTAACAGCCTTACCTGAGACCCTGAATTCTGAATTCTGATAAACTCGGTCGATTATAATTCGCTCTAATTTGCTGATCTCAAATTTTCATTTTCCTGTTATTATTACACCCTATTTATTGCATCGGATCAGATATTTTTAGTTGGGCGGTTTGTTGGATCTTCCGTATGTTTATAGCATCAGATCAGATTTAATCAGCATATAAAAATTTGAAAAAAAAATGATATAATAGTGTTTGACTGGTAATTCGTAAATAAATAATATTTGACCAGGGACAAACTGATTTGTTTTGAAGATTTGACCGTGTGTTTCTTGAATTTGCATTTGTTCATATTTATTGATTTTTATTTATTAAATATCAGCTAACTTGGAATTTGTATAAAATTGATGCCCAATTATATTAATTTGCGAAGTAAATGATATAATCAAATTATGTTATATGTTTTGCGAAATAGTTAGTTCTCAGAAAATTCAGTTACCAAAATAAATCTATCCATAATATTTACACTAACCTTCCTGAAATTCATAATCCTAAACCAAAACAGTTGATCTTAACGAGCACCTTTTTTCTTATGGGAGAGATCTTAACGACTTAGATTGTAAAACAGCCAACACTTTCCGATCACAACAGTAATTAATTTTGTCTCATAAAGAGCAAAACAAACTTGAAAATGAGAAATTTACGCTGAATATGCGATCAGGTCTTTTTGTTGACATTCAATGGAGAGCTGCTGCCTGCAACAGTCAAAGCTGATATCAAATGGTCCTTTCTTTATTAATCTAGAAACTCTAGATTTATTATATTTTCTAAAACTTCTACATCGTCATCTTTTCCTGCTGGTTAATTCATTTGGGCCTGGCCCAAATAAATCCGATAATTTCTTCTCTTATATTTCGTTCTTTGATCCATTTCTTAGCCTAACAAGTATCCACACGTATACCACAAACTGTACTGTCACAAGACCTCTTCACAGTTTTTGTTCATCCAAGACCAAGAGACATGTCTCAGTTCAAACTGTTAGCTACCATTGTTCAGATATATTTGATAACTTCTCAACTAAAACTATTTAGATAATAATTTTACATTGTATAGACTATAGAATCACAAATATATACTATCATCATCCTGGCAATTTTCTGTTATTACCAAGCTCAGCCAGACTCTTGGAGGCCTTGTCAAGCACACCTGACAGCCACACTGCACCTTTTGACATACACTCACTGTTGATAATATTTGAGCCGATGTCGCCGGCCATTCTCTCCGCTGTTGTCATTGCGGTGCCTGCTTGTTGGGTCAATGTCCGTCCCGTGTTAAGCACCAAATCCTTTGCTTTCGCAATCACCTCCCCTTCCCTCAGCCCGATCGGCAGCAATTCATTGAATGGATATGTTGAAGAGTAGCTCCTTCTGATTCCCTTTATTTCATTGGAGTATTAATTCACAATATACAATTGTTTGTTTTATCAGTACTAGTTAATGAATGATTAGATGCTGAGGAAAGGAAGTGAATGCCTGGTTGCTTGTGTCTTCCGACTGAGATGAGCTGATAGGTATTTCCTTCATCTCTAGTGGCAATATACGAACTTTCCGGTCTACTATTAATGTATTCTGCAGTGTATGTATAACTAAATTAAGCTCTATATTCTTGGTTGTTGCTAATATAAAAAAAAAGTTGCAAAATTAGATAGATTTTCTGTTTATGAATTTACATTCAACAGAAGTGCAGTTTGAAATGCGTACGGTTGCTGAAATGTCACCAGAGCCTTCTGTGTATTGTCTACATCCCTATAATTCATCTCATATATGAGGGATAAATTAGGAAAAACTATATATGATCTTGAAGTTAATTCTTAAATGTCAATGATATTATTCTGGAAAAAAGAAAAGAAAAAGGAAGCAGAGAATATGAATTGTATGTACCACTCTAACTTGATGTCATGGATTGTACCACAGTAGTTGAACCAGGCGACTAAATCTCCCTTAGTTGCCTTTGGTGAAATGTTCATCACTTGTACAGTAAGATCCAGAGTGCCCATGGCCTTCTTTTTTGAGGTTCAATCTGAATGAATAAGTATGTATTTCTTAAATAAATGCCTTCATCTTCTTAGGTTCTCTGTTTAGATTAATAAAGGTTGGGAGGACAGAATCAAATTGGATAAGTCACAAATGACAAAAAGTGACAACTTTAGCAGCACCAAAACAGAACATGTTCCTCCTTAAAGTAGTCTCCTTTATTCCCTGGAATAATCCTCTGGCCTGGAATATAACTATATATTACAATTTTCTTGTAATCTAGTATTTGCAATTATTAGTTTATTACAAAGTTCTTGTATTTTCTTAACTATAATCCCAAAAAAATAAACAAATGGCATAATTATGTCACAACAATAAAAAGTAATCCCCAATACACGTACACAAATGAAATATTTTTCCAATAATGCAATGTATAAAAATGTTCCCCCACTTGGTGATGAGTATCAGACTATGTCCAATTGACATGTTCATTCTAATTATGATGAAATTGTTTCCACATTTAATTAGTCGTTATTCCATTATATTGTCAGCTAATATTGCAGTAGAAATAATTATATGATTTTAAATGGAACATTATCGTGCCAACAGCCACTATGAAATTCCAAAAGGAACCGATAGAAAAGTGAGAAAATAAATGAAAAGGTACAAAAAAAAAAAAAACATAAAGCAAAATGAAGGTACAATTCTTTTATGGTAGCAAAATTTGACCTGACCCGAAAAACCTGTCCGACTCGAAACCCGACCCAACTTGAGTTTCAGAGAAAGTCAAACTGACCCGAACCCGACCCAGACCGACCCATGTTCCAAGGAAAGTCAGATTGACCTGACCCGTGTTCCAAGGAAAGTCAGACTGACCCGAACCCGACCCGACCCGAAAAATTTCGGCAGACGTCAACTCGATATCCGACCTGACCCGAAAAAATGACGGCAGCCGTCAACCTGATACCCGACCTTTCCAGTTGGTCAAACCAACCCGACCTGAACTCGACCCGACTCGGGAATCTGCCACCTCTACTTTTATTTGAGTTTGATAGGGGTTAGGGACTATCACCATGTTTGGTTAGAGAATAAGTGAGGAATAAAACTCTTATTCCTCATTTAAAGAGCTAAACATGAATAAAATGAGGGTACATAAAAGATAATAGATGAAAATCTCAGCTCCTTAAATTAAAGAGCCAACACAGACTGAATAAGTTATTCCGCCTATAAAAAAGAATGTATTGTTTAGAGTAAGACCTAGTGTCCATACAATGAACATCCATTGTAGACACAAGAGGGGTGACAAATGGGACCCACAATGTAACACTTGTGTCTACAATGGATATCCATTGTATGGACACAAGATGTTTCTCTGTTGTTTAATAGTTTTTCAACCCACTTTTGCTCCTCTCTCTCTTCTCATAGGGGATTCTCCCTCCCACGTCTCAACACCTTTCTTCTTTTCACTCTCCCATGGAGGAACTAAATATCTTCTCTCATGGAGATGGAATCTACGATGATCGATCTATTCCGACGTTTTAGAAATACTCGCTCCGCTCTTCTCATTTGATTGACACCCATCTTGAAGACATTTGTTGAAATTGTTAAATGCTAATTTTTATATTTAAGATATGAACTCTACGTATTGCATTTTTTGATTTGTGTTAAGTTGCTATTTTGTTTCTAAATATAAACTTGCTTTGTGTTAATTTTTTGATGTTATTGTATTCTTTGAGTTTTTTTTTTTTGTTTTTAAGAAATTTAAGTCAGAACATATGTTATTTCCGTATAAATGAGTGGCATGATTATGGTTTAAGTTCAGTCCAAAGTTCGACAATATCCTATTGAACTTATTTCTTATTCCTCATTATTGTTACTAAGCAAGCAGAATTTTTGAAATCATAAACAGACATAGCAATTTATGGAAGCATAACTTTACGTCTTAACCAAACATGGTGTATATGTGGAAGAAAGAGATTCTCTTAACAAAGACTGTTTTTCTTCTCGTCTTTTTAGTTTTTATCATTTCAAGTTTTACGTGATTTATCTTATTCGTTTCTATTTTTTTTCCTTTGAAATTGATTATTAGAGTGCCAATACATTAAATTAGTAGTGACAAAATTTTGTGCATAAAACAATTTAAACTAAAATTAAAATTGATTGTAATTAGATTAATAATTTTGTGCTTTGTGAAAAGTAAAGTTATATGTTCCAATTAGAAACATAACAAAAAAAGCATGTAGCCTAGGTGTGCACCAATTGGCAGTTGTGACTTGTGATCAGCGTCGTCTAGCCTGTATACCAGAAAGAAAGCTCAGGTTCTCGATCTCTTGGTAGTTGTAACTTGTAACCGGTATTGTTCTTCTCCGACCTGTTGTTAATCATAAACGCTAATAAATTGTTAACTAGCAATGTGAAAACGGAGCAGCAATACTGCTACTGCTACTGCACGATCTACTGGTTTTCTGGTCCTTCCGCTTTGAAGCTTTGACTTCTATTATTATTTCTATTCTCTGACAGTAGCTTCCTGCTTCCCTCCTCATCATTTTGTCTTTTCCGAGATTCGCGCTCTTTTACAAAAAAAAACCCGACTCCCAGACCAGTTCCCCCAACGGGCCACGACTCCCCTCCCATCCGTCCGATCCCCATCCGACGCCCAGGATTTGCTGACCGTTTAAACCGATCGCAACGGTCTTTTTGGGGTTATAGGAGGAGCTGTTCCCTCTCTTTCTTTTCCTCCTCTTTCCTATTTTTAGACTTTCATGATATGCTCCGCGGTAAAAAAACAAGCGCAACAATATAGACCTTCTAGGGCCCAACTCCGCAAAGCCTCCGCCGCGCCGTCGAGCGTCCCCGCTCCCTCGCTCACCAGGCCGTCTTCCTGGCCCCGGTCTCTCGTGGACCGTGGTGGCGCTTCATCCCCCCCTCCTCCTCCTCCGCTGCTGCTGCTTCTCCCCCAGGTATATAGCTAGCTAATCATGCGTGATTAATTCCTCACGTTTCATTTGATCATGGAGGGAATGTTAATGTTAATTAGGGTGAATTGATGCAGGTTTCGCGGTGGTCGGAAAAGGGGGCGACATTGGAACAGGAAAGAAGGGAGGAGGTGGGATGCAAGGGAAATTGTATTCCACTTCGACGCTCCCGAACCATGTTTCTGAGTCGAACCGGAGAATGATGATGGAGCATGGCGGGCCGTTGAAGCGCGTCTACCAACTATGGAAAGGCAACAATGTATGTACTTTCAGCTCATCTTTTTCTTGTCTTGTTATGTTCTTTATCTTTTGTTTCGGGGGGAAGATGTGCATATTAGCATTCTTATATAGAAATCTAGGTTTAATGGAATTAATTGGTGTTGAAAATTGAAAACATGCGAGGTTTGTAATGTGTCTTATTCCTGTCAGATAGAATTGGGCGTTACTTCTCTTGAACAAGAGAATTTATCGTTACTGACTACTGAGCACAGCTTTTGTTTTGTAATTTTTATTAATTTCAATCTGGATATATTGTATTTGCAATTCTTAGAGCTCAGTTGAAAAAAGAAGTGTCTATGCACAAAACCCTTTTACGAACTGAATCTGTAAAACTGAAACATAATTTTTTGTAGGGTATTATGCTTAACAGCTTAAGCAGTGGCAATTATCTCCGCAATGTGTTTTTATTTTTTCAGGATACAATGAACTGTGATTATAATAATCTTCTAGTCGTTCTGTTTATCTTTTATATTTGCAGATATTCTGTCTTGGTGGAAGGTTAATATTTGGGCCGGATTATAGATCAATTCTACTAACAGTTGGTCTAATAACAGTACCCATAATGCTTTTTGCCGTATTCGTATGTAAAAGACTGGCAGACGAGATCGATTACTTCCTGGGAAACATCATCCTCTCCGTTTCTGTCATCCTTTGTGCTTATGTTAGTTTTCTGCTTTGTTGCACTATTATCTGAGTACTCTTTTCTTCTTTCTTTCACTGAAATGCCAAAAATTAACACAACCTGCAATAGGTAATAACACTGCTCATTCTGACATCATCGGGTGATCCAGGCATCGTGCCTCGTAATTCGCACCCGCCAGAAACAGAAGATCAGGAAGGTGGAGTCCTGTCCCCATGGACAAATGGCAGCCATCCCATGGGGGCAGGCCTGCCAGCACCTCCACCGACCAAGGATGTGACCATTAATGGCATCACTGTGAAGGTTAAGTACTGCAATACATGTATGTTGTACCGGCCCCCTAGGTGTTCTCACTGTTCCATCTGCAACAATTGCGTCGAGCGGTTTGATCACCATTGCCCATGGGTTGGACAGTGTATTGGAAAGGTACAACGAGTTCTTGTAATTAATCTCATCGCAAAAGAAACCCATAAATACTATAGCAATGCTAAAGTGACCTGAATTGATTGAATGCAGAGAAACTACAGATACTTCTTCATGTTTGTGTCTTCGACGACACTGCTTTGCCTGTATGTGTTTGCATTCTGCTGGTTTAACTTGGTCAAGTTAACAACCGCTCACAATTGCACTCTCTGGCGGGCCTTCCTTCATTCCCCCATCTCGGCTTTGCTTATCGTGTACACCTTCATCGGTGCCTGGTTTGTTGGTGGCCTCACCACCTTCCACCTTTACCTCGTCTGTACAAATCAGGTTCCTCTTCCTTTTTATTTTTTCTCTCTTAGAAAAACCCCTCCCCTTTTCTTGAATAGTGACGATAAAAGGAAAACATTTTTCCTTAGCTAAAATGATGAGTGCTGTAAATTCCAACAAATAATTAAGCAAAATTTAGAGATTGGCCCTTAGACTTCTAATTATGATCCCGAAAAAGTTTCGCTAATGTTCAGATAAAAGTTACTCACTGATGTGGCAGCATGAGATCTGAAGCATAAGCATACTTTTGTTTTTTGAAGAATTTTATGATTTCTTCTGATCTGGGGATCTAGACATACCAATTAGCCTTTTCTTCCGAATTCAGACATAAACAGACAGATTGTTGCAATATCACCAGTGTATTGCCATTCACTAATAAGGCAAACGAGCTGCAGAATGTTTCTAATGTTGCCGTACAATTACAGTATAGCTTCATGATTGGACATAAATATAATGTGGTGGAAATAGTAATAGAAAAGATAGAAGAAAACAGAACCCCATACACTGATACACATTATTATTCTAAAGCTCTTAAATTTGTTGTTTGTCCTCTGCAGACCACTTATGAGAACTTCCGATATCGTTACGATGGCAAAACAAATCCATACAACAAAGGGTGCATAAGGAATCTTATAGAGATACTGTTTTCAAAGACCCCCAATTCCAAACTCAACCTTCGAGAGACAATTCACGATGAATCTATTATCTTTGCATCATGTAACTCACTTGAGACATCTACAGTAGATAGCTCCGCTGAAGCTGCAAAAACGAGTTTTGATTTAGAGATAGCTGGACCAGCAGATAAGAGAACAGGGGTGTTATCAGAAGAATTTGATGATATCCATGCACAGATAGAAGGGTTGGGTAAACTGCAGAGATGCGAAACCCAGCCTAGACGTACGGATACAAGCTGGGAGGTTCGAGCAAAGAACGGATGGGAAATGAAAGATGACATAGAGACACTTGCACTTGAGTTTGGATTGGAATACGGTTATACCCCTAGAGGAAGGAATTCACGAGATTTTCTTTAGAGAAAACAAAGTAATTTGCTTTTAGGTGGAACTGATGGTGATGGGGATGGGCAAAATGGATTATAGTGCTGTTTGTACTAACATTCAACTTGGGAGATGTTTATTTACTTGGTTCGCTCTTAGTGATGTAAATTCTTTTTGTTTATCCCCTTTTGTTTTAATTAAGAGTACAAATGGTCATGGTAGGTCGGAATTTGTATAGATCTAGTTATACTTTGTGCACGGAATTCATGAATGATGTATGTGTGTTGTATATTATATTTTTCTCAACAAGGTAAATCATAAAAGAAAAGGTATTGAAATAGATGAAAATGCACAAAATGTCAATATGCCATAATCATGTAGTCCTCCTATTAAGCTGAGCTTACATTTTATGTAGAATTATATTTAGGGGCAAAACTTGAAAAGGGAGCTGCCATCCAGCTAATTATTATTAATTAAAAAAAGCATGCTACACATATATACTTAACATAGGAAAATAACTAATTGAGCTGCTTCAGGCGATAATTAGTCCAACTCGTCTCTCTTGGAAGGCTGGCAGTAATCAGTCAAAGTATTCTTGCTTGGATTGCTGAACCAGGATTTCCAGATTTCTTCAATGCACTGCAATGCAGAAATCTGGTTTTGTTTGTTTATTTAGTTTTCGATTTATTTACTACAGTTTAACCAAAGATAAAGAATCATTTGACAATGTATGGCTAATAACACTTGAAATGCTTCGCTCCATAGTGATTGAATGTGCCATTACTTTCAAAATACAATACTTTTTCTTAGAATCAAATCTAAAAAATGACAACAATGTATGGCTAATTGGATCTAAATCATTTTAAAATGTCCTTTATATTCTCCTGATACCAGAGTGACGGTAATTGGTATCTGAAGCGAACTGAGTTTTGGTACTAAAGTCTCCATGTCACAGAGATTTTGGGCCAAACCACTGGAATATTAATTTCTTGTTTTACTCTTTGAAATCATTTGGTCAATTAATATAATAACTTCAGTTCCATAAATCTCAATACTGTGAGGTAGTCCCAATCATGAACAAGAATCGTTGTGCCAGTTTATATCTGGCTGATGATTACAAAAGTGGTCACAACTAAATACTCATTACAGTTCAAGTTGTTGACTTGTAGGTTTAATAAATGTGGTCAGAGCTGGAAGGAATGCTGATGCACTTGCGCCCTATAATTGGAAATGTTAAGGTACATTTGCAGATAATGTGTGCATTTTAACCATAATAGCATTAAAACATGAGGAGGGATCCAATAACCATGGGCACCAATGCTTATGGTAACCATTTTTTTATTTATGCATAAATTGAAAATTCTAAATCATTAGATGTATTCTATGTTACCTCAATAACATATACATAAAAAATGATAAAGTTTTAACATTGTTTCGATAGTCATCAAGAGAGGAGAAAATGTCATAAAACTTGAACCGTTGATTTTTGTTAATGCTTGATGTACACGTAAATAAAATCAAAATGATATAATTTTTTGTATACACATAAAATATGATATATACAACATATTCTATCAATTAGTTTCGTTATTTAAGAATTTAAAATATAGTTACTTAAGATTTAATTTCACGGTCACCGATCGGTTACCAAAAACATGGTTATTTGATCCCTCCTCTTAAAACATCTGTTTAGCCATTATCAAAAAACAAATTCAGCCCAGCAATATGACAGTGTCGGTTAGCCAATATCAAAAGGTCTCAATTTTCACCAGCATATACTGGTAAGGATCTGATCATGTCAGTAAAAATTTGTGGACAGTGCTATGTGTTGCTCTGGATTTCCTTTTGAAAAATTTTATAAGAATTTTGTAAGCACGGCCAAGCATTTCAGTTGTGATCTAAGTTCCAATCACGGTGACCCAAAAGATAATTTCCTAAACTAAGTTTGTTAAACATGATAACATCAGATGATATCGCAACCGAGAACATCAACTTGAATTTCATCCACAATATGATGCCACATAACCAAATGTCACCATATCTCCTCTCAGGGGCAACCTACCATAAACCCAATATCAACAGCCATCAACGTATCAGATCAGATCCTACCATGATTCATATCCACTAAGAAGTTACAAGATTCATGTGAAGATTGCTCCTCAATTCAAATTTGAGATCCAAATGCAAATACTATACATAATGTCATTGGGTTCTACAGAGTGATAGGTACATGACACATGTAAGTTTTGCCTCTTTCAAACTTGAATTAAAAAAGAGGCATTTGTGTTTTTTCTTTAAAAACAACAGTAAAAAAGGCTGATCTTACAAAGCCAGAGAAAGTTTGAAAGGTGAACTAAACAGGAACAAATAAAACAGATTTTCACTTTCTGCAAAACCAGATTATGGGTTTCACAATCACAACACAAGATGTTCAATACTAGAATTGATTTCACTAATTAATAATTAGGCTCTATGTCCACTATAACAAATGTTTTCACTGATCAGAACTTCTTTTGGACAGATTTGTAATTGATTAATCCACCAGAATATTAATAAAGAACAATATCAGAACTTCAAAAATTGATTTTTCCAGTTTGAAGAGATTACCAAGTTGTTCCATAAAATGACATTAGCAGCATTTTCTCTACAAATGGTATAAATTCCTCTCCAATTCCAATAAAAAGATAACTACCCTTTACAAAACTTTATACCATGACCCCTAACCTGAACATCATCTCTGTAAAGATAGATCAGAACAAAACAAAACTGAAAGAAAAATAAATAGAGAGAGAGTGTGGCAACACCTTCAGCTGAACTGAAGCCAACAACACTCTACTCTTGCGCAGTGGTCTTGGGCACCACCTTCATCGGCACATGGTGCTCCAAATCATCCATGGCAGCAGCATTGGACGACGTCGGCAACACATCATACGCCACGGCATTATGTCTCCTTGCATTCCCATTCCCTCCCCCACCGCCACTCCCCCCCTGACCCTTAGCCACCACTCCATAAACAACAACCACGATCACCGCAACCACAGCGGCGTGGAACGTGAACGCGAGATCGAAAATCTCGACTGCCCTCGCGCGCGACTCGTTCAGATCGCACCTCGTCACCGCCGATTTCTCGAGCAGCATGTGGCATCCGTCCGGGATGAATGCATCGGCGTAGAGAGACAGCCCGGACTGCAGAGACCAGAGCCCGTGGAGCGCGATGGAGGCCGCCAGGGTTACCTCCGCAATGAAGATGCGCGGGGAGATGGCTAGGGTTAGAGCCGCAATGGCGGAAACCAGGGAGATGGTAGAAGATACGGAGAGCGCCTTGGATTGAAGATCCGTGACCGGGTACGAAGCAGAGGAGTTCCCGGAGGCAAGGGACAGGAGGTAGAAGGCGAGAGACGCAAGAAGAAAGACGAGATCGGAGGGGGTTGATCCGGCAGCGAGGAGGACGAAAGCAGGGAGGAGAGTGAGAAGGAGTAAAGGGAGGGTGAACTGGAGGGAGAGGTGGAGGGAGGGGTAGAAGAAGGGGCTGAGGCAGGCGGCGAGGAGCAGGGAGAGGAGGGAGAGGAGGAGAGGGAGGGAGCGGAGGGTGGGGGAGAGCGGGAGAGGGTGGAATGGGAGCGCCCGGTAGGGGGATGGGGATGGGAGGAGGTGGGCGCGGGCGGCGGAGATGAGGTGGTAGAGGGCGTAGGGGAAGAGGTAGAGGAAGGAGAGGACGTGGTAGAAGAGCAGAAACGCCGCCATTGTTGTGCTTGCTTTGGTTTGATTTGATTTGGTTTTCAGAGTTTGTATAGCGAGGACAGGGGAGGAGACGACTGACGACTGACGAGCCGGAACTCAGTCAGACGAGTTGAACTGCGCAGCGATCCGACGATGTGGCTTGTAGGAGAGATTCTTTAGTATTGATGTGCGGATCTTATGGCAGATCGGACGGACACAAAGCTGCACACTAGATGAGAGGGATTGGGCTGAACGAATTGGAGACTTGACACTTGAAAGGTACATCAACATGACTACATGAGTCTTCCTTCTTTTCTGATTTCTGATTGGTTGGTTAGTGCGGAATTCTACATTGATATTGGCCCCGCGATTTGTCTGAATTGGTTGACTAGTTCACCGGCCCCTTTGGCAATAAAACCACCGGATTTACCTCGTCAACCACATACCAACATTTTTCTTAGGCTGTGCTCCCGATTTTGAACGGAAAGGGAAGGGAAGGGATGAAAATGAGAGGGAGGTTACATACAATCTAAATTTGGAGGTTACAATTTTAGAGAAAATAAACAGAGTAGTTTGACTCCATTTCAATTCATTTCCATCCATCAACCTTTCAAATTTTAACTCGAGAGCAATGTTATATATGGTTCATCCCCTCCCCTCCCCTCCCTTCCATTCACCTCAATTGGAGCGTACCCTAAGGGCGTGTTCAGTTGTCTTGAGAATATACGGGATGTGATTATATGGATACGAGAACCCACCATATAATTTGTGGAAACCCATACTTACGGGTAGGATCGTGGGTATACAAAAATGGTTGTTCAATTGTATCACGGAAAATATCAAAGAAATTATATTTTCCTTTTTAAAATAATTTATATGATTGTATACTCATAATCTTAATAAAAATATATAAATTTAAATGAAAATATGATTGAACTGTTTTCAAATAATTCAATGCAATGATTAATGTAAAGTTTAAAAAATTTGAAGTTGTCATTATAATCTATACTAAAAGTTATTTTTAGCACAAAAAAAATCCTCAACATTTTAATTTCTATTGGCCTACCAATTATTATATTTAAGGTTTGAGATGGATGAAGGCATCAGTTATTATATGTATTGAGATTTGAAAGAGATCATATAAAACGATATGTGCTGAGTAATTTGCAAACAAAGTACAAATTATTGAATACATAACAAGCATCGCTTCATGGGCAGAAAATAATTCATATTTTCAATCTGAGGTGATTATTTTTTTCCCATTATTTTGTACATAGATGGGTTCCAAAATGAGATTTCTAATCAATTCCCATTACCAACTAGATGGTCATCGAACAAGGCTGGGCAAGAATACCCAACTGGGCATAAATTCCGATTAATTCCCACGAAATTTGTTTGTCACCGAACACGCGATGGTGTGTTTGGTACCCTCATTTTCTTCCGGAATAAGGTGGAAGAAGAGATCTTCCGGAAGAAAGTTGTAAAACACTTATGGAATAAGGTGGAAGATGAACAAAAAAGTTAGAAGATTTTTCTTCCACAATTATAATAATTCTCTTCCACTTCATATTACAAGAATTATTAATTGTTTATAGTAGTGATGAGTCTTAATTGTACTCTATTTTATATCGGGATTAATCTCTTAAACTATACCTTTTTATTTAGTTTTGAGTTAATTTAGTTTAGTTTTTGTGTCAAGTTCGAGATACTGCCGCATTCTTGATTTTGATTGCAGATATGAAGAATTGGAAGAGATTTGGACACGAAACAAGAAGACTGAAGGAAGACAGATGAGACTCGAACTTATTGAAGAAAACTGCAGCAAATTTGGACCGAGTTTATGTCGAGACAGAGAAGAAATTCGGACCGAATTTATTGCTGCCATAATGACCATACTGTATTAATTCGCCATTTCGAGTGAGATTCCTTCCGAATATGAGAAAACCCAAAACATGAAAGTTGTAGCTCTTTTCGCTATCTTTCTACCGAATTTTGAATCACCTCATTTAGACCTGCATTGAGGAAGTTATGGTCAAAATACCACAGCATATCAATTTGACCAGTTCGGGGGCGGACCGCCGGGCGGTTTTGTATCATTTATTGATATATTTAGGTAACCTTTGGTCTGTTTTTGGTCGGTTTTTATATATATAGACTCCCCTTCTCTTCTAGAGAGTCTGGTTAGCATCTAAAGGATTGAATTGAGAGCAAGGATTGGAGAGATCTCGGGAGAACGAAGCAAGCATCGAATTGGGAATTAGTGTATCATTTTCTTATCTTGTTCTTTGCTTTTCTTCCTCTCATTTACCATGTACTTGTGTGAGATCCTCTCCATGATAGGCTAAAACAATTTCTAGGGTTTGGCATGAACTTGAAACTTGGTTTTTGATCTTACTCGGATCTTTCTTACTAGTTTATTGTGAATTGTTTTTGCTTGCATTTTTAAATTGCATGTTGTGTTTATCCCTATAATTGTCATTAGTAATCCGCTTGAGATTAACAATCAAAAGTAGTTTAGATTCAAATATGATGATTGATCTTTCTTGACATGCAAAATTGATTAGGTTAGATAATTTGCTAACAACATATATCTAATTTTAGATCCAAAAGCAAAACTCTAGGTTTAGTGAAGTACTTAATCGAGAAACTATAATCTAGTTTGGGAAACCCAAATATTGATTAGGAATTGTGTAGAATAACTTAAACGTGAATACTCAGTTCTTGATTAATTAGGGTCTTATAGTAAATGGTCTTAATAGGAAAAGTGAAGAACCTAACCGTGAAACTTGAACTATTTTAGGCACGATATTGACCCACGAAAGTGTAAGTTGATATTCTTTAGAAATTCCCTCACAATTAACAAGTTAAAGAGAGGTAAGATATGATTAATTACTAGTTTAAAGGATTGCTAAACCCTAGTCCTTTATATCATCGACTGAACTCTAGGATTGCTATTTACTTTTACTTTTACTTTTAATTAGAAGCAAAAACCTAAAATCCGTTTTGTCTAGATCGGCAATTGAGTTAGAACCAGTGCATTACTTTGTTTGTCCCTGTGGAATCGACACCCCTATATACTACGCGGTAGGTTTGTGCGCTTGCAAACTAAACCAATTGTGTTAGGGATTATTAGCATAGATATTTCACATCAAGTAGTAGTAGTAGTAGTAGTAATAATAATAATAATAATAATAATAATAAAAATGTAATTACGATAATAAATAAAATTATACTACTATTAGCAATAATAATATTTTTTATTGTTAATAAAATAATTATTAAAATGCATATATTATAAGATGTTTATTTATATTTTTATTGTTAATATAATAATAATAATAATTAATGCTTCTTTTATTCTAAAAATTCATTCAAATTAATAATAATAATAATTTAAGTATATTAACACTACTATTTTAATATTTTTCATAATATTTTACTGTTGTCATTTTGATAATAATTATTTTATGTCATATAAAATAATTAATTCAATACAAAAAATTAACTAATAGTAAAAATATTGTGAAAAAATAATGAATAATGTAAAAAAAATATTTTCAATGAATGCTAATATAAATAATAATTATTATCAAAATTTAGTGCATCATTGTTATATTTAAATTATAATGATATTTTCTACTTAATTTAATAATCAATACTCTCTTCTTTCTCTTCTTCTAAATTTGAGATATCAAACATCATCTCTAAAAATTGGAATAGAGCAGAAGAAGAGATCTTTCGGAAGATCACTCTTCCACCTTATTCCGGAAGAAAAAATGAGAGTACCAAACTGCCCTAAATTTCAATGTAATATACAGTTCGCCAATCTGATTTCCGATACACAAACTAATAGCATAAAACAGTCGTGTAACATTTCTGTTGGCAATGAAACCATTTCAAGGAAAGGAATGTAATATATACAGAACAATAAGTACAGATGAGAATACAGACAGCATACGCACTATTCATTTTCCAATAGCTACCTCTCTAATCTCAATACATATATTTCAGTCCCCATTCAATAATAATCTAACCCTACATTAACTACTAATGATGTTGTAGACTCTATCTCTCTATAGGTTCAGCGCTGTAGCACACTAGCACTTTCCCTCAAAAAAAAAAAAAAAAGAAACTGCAGAAAGAAAATAAGAAAAAAGATGATATAATTAGACGATATATTGTCAATCGAATCCAACCCATGAGATCACTCAGTTAAATTCGAACTACTGGTATTAAAAAGCACTTACATGTACATGTCAGCAGAGCAAAATAAAGAGGACCATTTTGCTCATTTCACCGAGCAGTTCCTGTAGCCCACGATCATTGAGTTCTCATGGTGAGCAAACAGAAATGGAAAGGTGAAATGATTTTTCAACCTTCTGTCAAAGATGAATAGAAGTCAGTCTTAATACTTAACAAAAGCAGGTAAAACGGCATAGAGCTCTGAGAGGCACTGAAATATCCAGTTCAACGTCTGTTCGCTTGGCAACTCGAATAACAAGTTTGCCTACAAATTTAATAAAAGAAATCAGCTTCACATATAAAGAAAAAGTCCATTTTGCTGCTGCATTTGTCGATATTTCAAGAAATCATACCTTGATATGAGAACCATCGAAGGAGAGGCAGTTGCGGTGCACATCAGAGCCCACTGCATCTCTCATAAGCTTAAATGCTTTCTTATTCATATTAGTTGCCATATAAACTGTGTTGTTCATTTGAAATATATTTGTTATCCCCAAATCAGCCGCCATTCTTCTAACATACAGTTTTTTCAATATCAACTGCAAATCACAACAATATTTTGTAAAAGACGATATCAATAAAGAAAATAAAGGGAAGAGCAATGCAAATTATCTATAACTGCAAAAAGTTGTTGCGTAATTTCCTAAATGAAATAAAAACTACCTCCATTGAGTAGGGTTCCTTCCCATGTTGGCGTCTCAAATTTTCAGTGAATTGAATTAAACTCCAAATACTCTGTTCAGCAGCCCTCTCTGCGTCATTCATCATTTCCACAGGGTTCTCTAGAAAGTTTATGTAATCTGAAGGGAGATGTGGGGTGACATCTATATTGAGCTGACAAGTTCACATAAACAAAAAGATTGCTTTGTTAAGAAAAAGGACAGTGATCCCAATTCCTGCTACAATCAGGAACTTCTTTTGCAAATTCATGCAATATTTCACCAATAATCAAATGTAAGCCCAACCTTTCTGAAAGTTAACAACTAAAATAGATCCCTAAATCTCGTTTATGTGAAACAAAAATAACTGAATGCACCTGACATTATAATTTTGAAGCAAAAAAACCATATGAACAGATAACTATGATGGTATTATATATATAGAGGAGGAAAATAGGCAAGTGCCGCGTTTAATCTTTTTAAAATAACAAAAAGTGCCCAACCACCCTCCAGAAAATGACCAAAGTTATTGACCATGAGTCCATTAGGACAATCCACGCAATTGTGTCAGTATTATATTACTTGACCTAATTTCATGTTCAAAATGAGAGTTGAAAAGAAGAAAGAGAATGTCTGTAACAAAAAGTATCTTAAGTTCTTAACAGCACATGCATAGGCGTAATAGCATGAAAATGTGATTAACATTGATAATATAGGATACTTTTACCCTCTAATAAAAAAAAAAGAATAAGGAACAGTACCTCAACATTTCGGTAGGGGACTGACAAAATCCTGTTTTCTTCTACCTAAAGAATAATAAACAATTATTACCTATTTTTTTGAAGGTGAGTATATGTTTCTCTTTTTTTTTTCTTTTTTTTTTTTCTTTTTTTTTTCTTTTTCTTTTTTTTTCTTTTCTTCTTTTTTTTTTTTCTTTTTTTTTCTTTTTTTCTGGAGGAAAGACTGGAGGTCATGGTATATCTTTACCTTTGATAAGGATTCGAAGAGCATTTCAAAGTAAAGGTCAGTGCCAACATTTCCAATATTACCAGTTTGTTCTTCACCAAAAGTGTTACCAAAACCACGAATATTCATGTCTTTCTGTGCCAGTTGGAATCCTTGACCTAGCCCCTCATGTTGTTCTATTGCAGAAAGTTTGTCCTAGTTTATTACAATTACACCATTAAACATTCAAAATATAAATTAAAGATAGAAAGAATGGTAAAAAAGAAAAAAAAAAAAAAGAAAGAGATAAGTTTTGGAACTCACATATGTGGGATCTTTTATCAATGTAATGTCATTGTAGAACAGGTACGCAAAGCCTTCTTTATCTGATCTCCCAACTCTACCCCTTAGCTTGAAAAGTGACAAAGAATTAGTATAGAGTACATAATAACTCAGTAACACCAATAACAACAAAGCCTTAAGTCCCAAACATGTCCATGTTTGCCAAAAAAGTAATATAATGGAAAATTCAATAGGAATGCCCATGTTTTGCCATTAAAAAAAATATGGAAGCATTACTCATAATTTCTCCCAACTTTGTTATACAAACATTAGAGTTCTATTCTCTCCCTTAATTTATGTCAACTGAAACCCTAATGAAAGTAGCAGTTAGGTGTTATGTACATTGTAAATTTTATTTAGTACCTGGTACAACTGAGCCATGCCAAAATATTGTATGTCTTGGATAATAATGGTATTTGCATTTCTTATATCTAACCCGCTCTCCACAATGTTGGTGCAAACCAAAATTTTGATGTCTCCTCGTACAAATCTCTTCATCGTCTCCTCTAGCTTCTTGGGACATTGCTATTTATTTATACAGAAGAAATAATTATTGATATTGCTCATATTCGAAGTGGCAAAATCAAACTCATCAAACAGAATTGCATATGTAAAGCAAATTTTGTGAACCTGCCCATGCGCCATAGCAATTGTTGCGTCTGGGAACCATCCTTCAAGAGATGTCTTTACTTCTTCCAATCCTGCTTATTATTAATGCATGTTATATATGCATTCAGAGAGGATACATTATTAAAAAAAAAAAAAAAAGAAATTTTAGAATGACTTCCAATGACTACCTCTGATACGAGGTAATACATAGTACACTTGGCCGCCACGATCCAATTCATGTCTAATAGCAGCTACCACTTTATCTTGATTATAAGCTAACACCTTTGTCTTTACTGGTATTCGTTCTGGTGGTGGTGTTGACATCAAACTGCAATTCTGTGTTGGTTACTAAAAAACATACACGGAAAGAAGGAATATCTTCATTCATAATTGCTTTTACCTAGCATCACGAAACCCAGTTAACGCAAGATAAAGAGTACGAGGTATGGGTGTGGCTGACAATGTTAGAACGTCCACTGATGTCTTTAATGAAGTTATCCTCTCCTTTTGTTTCACACCAAACCTCTGTCCAATTAAAATTAAATTATAATGATACCACTAAAAGTAGTTGTCTAATGGTAGTAGTAGTAGTGGAGGTGGTGTTGCTGCTGGTGATGGAAGACCAGACCTTAATGATTAGTACCAGTGGTTCAACTCCCCAGTATTCTCTTGGCATCTCTCCTTTTCAAGGAACATCTTAGGTCTCATGATGGTGTCAATAACCAGTATTTACTATTATATACCAAAACACAAAAAGATAGATGATATCCTGGAGATAACGTGATATCTCAAGTAATGAACACAAAAACTAAAAGGTATAGGGAGATATCTGCAAAGTGAACCTGCTCTTCATCAATGACAAGAAGCCCGAGGTTGTCATAAGGAATGCGATTTCCAAGAAGGACATGAGTCCCAACTATGATGTCTAATTCCCCATCCTTGATCATACTGATGTAATCTTGTTTCTCTTTCTCTTTCTGCATAAATTAAAGCTCTTTATAAGGGGGATGTAGGACTGATGCATGGATTGTTGAAAAGATGAACTCTGCTAAGTGCCAACGTTTCTTTTTAACATTCACAAAAGACCAGACTTTGCAACACTCTGTTTTCTTAGGTTATACTGAGGAGAAAATCCAATACCAATAATATATTAAATGTTTCTTACCAACTTTATTTTCTAACACTCCTATTTTCCTCGAAATAAATCTACCAAATAATGTAAATGCAAATTACCTGAAAGCGACTGAGAATGCCAACTTTTATATGGGGGTAATTAGAGAACCTCTCTTTGATGACTTCAAAATGCTGTCTAACCAGTACAATGGTAGGAGCTAGCACCATCGCTTGTTTGCCAGCAGATACCACACAAAAGATAGCACGTAGGGCAACCTCAGTTTTACCAAATCCAACATCACCACAGATCAGCCGATCCATTGGTGTTGTCCTCTCTGTTAGATCTTTCTCCACATCTATAAATGCCTACAAACATAATATTGTTACAGCAGAAAAAATAACAAAACATAATTAAATTCTTGGTTGCCAACATTTTCTGACTAATCTCTATTAAATAGAAACTTGTTGGAAGGTTCAAAGGAATACAAGATGTCAATACCCCCATCCATCCTCCCTCCTCCCTCGAATTTATATTGACTCAAAACTGATAAACCAGAAATTGCAGTCTCCAAATACCACAAGCTACTTTTCCTGTTCATCACATCATGCTACTGTGCCTTCATTTGGTTTGGTATACCAATCATGATACTAACCTTTTGTTGGTCATGGGTGGGCTCATAAGGGAAATGTGCAAAAAACTGTTCCATTCCAGGAGCTTTAGGATAAGGAGGCCTTTTAAGCTTGAGCCTATGTAAATACAATTCCATCAGGTTGACCACCATTTTCTGAACAGCGATTTTCCCTTTTGTTCGTCTCTTCTCCCATGCCGTGGGGTCACCCAGCTTGCTCAATGTCTTTGGCTTCTTTGTCTCATTAGGTCTATGGAAATCAAAGACTTTTTAAGTCAAACAATTTACTAACTGTCGGAAATATCAAAGGATATTGTTATCTTGAAAATGATTTTCCATCCAAAATATGGCAAAAAAATACATATATATCAACTAGTCTTTCCTCTCCTAGGGTCTTTAAGAAGACAAAATAATTCCCCATATTTCCAATTACTTTTGTATTGAAGATAGAAAGGAGGTTCAGTCCGGGCATGAACCGATGAGTAGCTGATTTGCATGAACAGCTAGGCAGTGGTATGTCGATTATTTGATCATCTTTGTGGGTGTAATGTGAAATTGACTTGGTTAAAAAGGAAGAAAGATCACGTACAAATTGTATCGGTAGAGTAAGCGACCAGCTTGTTTGACAGGTAATTTAGCCATACCATCTGCATATTCTATAAACATGTAATCTGCCCGATCTGACAGTCCTTCCCCTGATGCCACATGTTTTATTCCCACAAATTTCCCAATTCCCGCCTATGCACATCATAATAAAGTAATGTAAATAATACTAAAACCTCTGGGTACAGAAAATTATGCCATGCAGTCCTAGAGCATTTTTGTCACTAACACTTGAAATTTCATATAAAACTCAGTTTCAAAAGCATTATGTCTGTATTATGCACTCTAAGACCTTGTTTACAATTTCTAAAAGCAACTGGCAAAGTAATCATTTAACCAGCTCAATAATTTTAATCATATAGATTTATCGCATCTTCCAAGGTATCCACAAAGTATCTTTTTCATTGTTGATGACAAGTATGGTTGGCTCTATCCCAAATTGTAACTATGGTAGGCTCATGAGTCTACACATACTTATATGATTGAATGTTCCATATTGTGGCTAAACTGATGCCAAACATATCACAATTTCAAACAACAGAGATGGCTCTCACAAAAGGGCAGTGATCACTTGACAATGCTTATGTTGACAATTTGGACAATAGTATTTTAATGAATTTGAAAAAACTATTAAAAAATGTTGAGAATCAACGCTGAGGCCCAAGCCCATCAAGCTCAAGATCAAGAATTATCTAGAGTAATGTGGTGTTTAGATATTTCTTAGGAATAATCTAGAACATTATGGATATAAGAAAAATATCTTAGGTCTAGAATTATCTATAAAAATATCTATGGAAAAATATCTAGGTTCTAGAATTCTCCATAGAACTAGTATAAATAGGGGTGTGGAGTTGGATGAAGCAAACCAAGCAAGAGATAGTAGTGAATTGGAGGTTAGGTTGTAGTAAGAAGCTAGGGGTATATGGAGGTTTAGTATTTAAGTAGTAGTTGTAACAATATTTTGAGATATAATAGAAAATATTGTTATAGCTAGTGCCTCCATACTCAACAATCTGGTATCAGAGCCGGTGTTGTCGGAGCTTGTTCAGAGTCGGCGGTAGGGGTCAAGCATATAGCCGGAGTTCTGTCGGTATTCCGCCAGTCAGTACAGTAGTATCGACAAGTTGTCGAAGGAGCCGCAGCTTGACGACAGTCCGGGACTGCAAAGTGCGGAGGAGGAGAAATCTTCAAGAAGGCTTACTAGACGCCGGGCGACCTAGTTGAAGCCATGGATTTCTCAGGTACGATTGGTGGAATGAAGAAATTGAATACTAGTAATTATATATATTGGAAGGCATGCATAGAGTCCTACCTCCAAGGGCAGGACCTATGGGAGGTAGTAGGCGGGTCTGAGACAACCCCGCCGGAAGTTGATACCGTAGAAGAGACGGTATTGGAACAGGTTGCTGACCCCAAAACGAAAAAGAAGAAGGCTTCAGAGAAGCCAGCCGAAACTCTGTCCGTGGAGAAGCAAGCCGAAGCTCTGCGGAAATGGCGAATCAAGGCCGGGAAGGCAATGTTTGTACTCAGGACAGCCGTTGAAGACGAGCTACTGGAGTACATCAGAGAAGCGCCCACGCCGAAGGTAGCCTGGGATACCCTAGCAACACTCTTCTCAAAGAAGAACGACGCGCGCCTCCAACTACTTGAGAAGGAACTCATGACAATCTCACAAGGTAACATGATGATTAACCATTACTTTACGAAAGTAAAATCTCTTTGTAGTGATATTGCTCAGATAGACCCTGAAGAGAAGATCAGCGAGCAAAGGATGAGAAGGATTCTCATCAATGGGCTAAGACCCGAGTATAGCGGGTTCATAGCAGCCATCCGAGGTTGGCCAACGCAGCCAACACTATTGGAGCTGGAGAATATGCTCGCAAACCAGGAGGCTCTAGCGAAGCAAATGGCCGGAGTCTCGTTGAAGCAAGAAGAAGAGGCCTTGTTCAGCAACCGAAAGACGGGTCGACCTGACCGAAAGTCAAGAGGTAGACCCGAAGGAAGGTCTAGCCAGCAACGAAGGCCTAAAGAGAAGACTAATTCTTCAGGGGGAGCTCGAGACTCATCCGATGACGATCGGTGTTATAATTGTGGCAAAAGAGGGCATTATGCACGAGATTGCTGGCGTAAGAAGAAGAAAGGCCATGGTAATGTGGCAACCTCAAGAAGCCAAGACATAGTCCATGAGAGCAGTAGTTGTGAAGAAGAGTGGGATGCAGAAGTAGCACTCACGGCTGCAATCGTGGATGATGAAGAAAGCCTCGCGGTGACCACAGTGGAGATGATGCCGGAGGAGGTCCCATATGAAGAAGATTGGGACGCGGGTGGCGACTGTTGGAATACAGTCGGTAGTTGGCATAGAGGTTGCCGACAGTGATGAATCAGAGGAAGAGGAGTTTGACATGGAGTCGTGGCCGATCAAAGATGGAGAAGATGCCACAGAAGTCGAGGAGGAAGAGATCAATTCCAAGTCATCGTTCTTCACGGAAGACACCGAAGATGTCAAAGAGGTAAGTAAGTATGAAAATAGAACTGACTTTGAGTCATTGTTTTTTAAAGAACCAATTAAAGAATTGGTCGATGAGGAGACCAAAGTCGTAAAAGAGGCCGAAATTATAAGCTGCATCGTGGCTGATGAAGAGAAGCCACAAGAGAGCGCCAAGGTGGAAGTCATCACCAAGGAGGGTGATGCTGTCAGGATGACATATAGAAGTGTCACTATAGCTGAAGGACGTGAGTTGGTGCAAGGAGTTACAGCCCGTCCGGTGATCCGTCGAGAAGTCGGACCTCGACGAAGACTAGTGCCGGGACCACTAGTAAAGCGGGTTCAAGAAGTCCATCGGGAAGTTCGATCGCAAATAACTGAGGAGTGCCAAGCTCAACGAGCACAAAGGCGAGGTTGCAAGTATGATGATCCGGATGGACGCGGAGTACCAAAATCGGAATAGTACAAAGTCAGCGTTGAGGGGGAGTGTTGAGAATCAACGCTGAGGCCCAAGCCCATCAAGCTCAAGATCAAGAATTATCTAGAGTAATGTGGTGTTTAGATATTTCTTAGGAATAATCTAGAACATTATGGATATAAGAAAAATATCTTAGGTCTAGAATTATCTATAAAAATATCTATGGAAAAATATCTAGGTTCTAGAATTCTCCATAGAACTAGTATAAATAGGGGTGTGGAGTTGGATGAAGCAAACCAAGCAAGAGATAGTAGTGAATTGGAGGTTAGGTTGTAGTAAGAAGCTAGGGGTATATGGAGGTTTAGTATTTAAGTAGTAGTTGTAACAATATTTTGAGATATAATAGAAAATATTGTTATAGCTAGTGCCTCCATACTCAACAAAAAAAGTATTTTTTAACCTATCGAGTGATAGTGTTCAAATTTCAATCAATTTGAATATTGTTTGACAACTCAACAAAATCATATGCACTTTCCAACGGTTGTAATTTAATGAGTCTTTGATGGCTACCAAGCAACAGTTAAATTGGATGTAATTAAAAAGATTATCGATATATAAGTTTAGCAACACATCTAAAACTTTTTTCTTTCAAAAAATTTGAAATGATTTCTTCACATTTATTAATAGTATTGATATCAAGATTGTAAACATTATCATGTAATACCTCCCCCCACTAAATGTACAAATTGGGAAAATTCAGTACCTTTCTATGAACGACATATTCACCGGGTTGGAGCTCATATGGGTCGACCCGGTACCCAAACCCACCAAGCTGCTTCTGCTCCTCCCCTTTCAACCTCTGCAAACCTCTCTGCTGCTGCTCCTTTATCATCCTCAAGTACTGGTCGGCCTCTTCCCGGTCCATGGTGGAGCTGGTGCTGCCATCCCCAAGCTTCCTATGCTCCTTCCTTATCCGGTCATTCAACAATTGAATATGGTCGTTCTCAGGCACCGGTCTAGAGATGGAATGGGATAGAGTACCGGTACCAGTACCAGTAGAGCTGGCTTTCAGTGTACGGAAGAACCAAGACTGAGCTGGTGCTCGCAGAGGGAAGAACACGAAATGGGCCGAGTGGGAGGGGAAACGGAGAGAGATGGGAAGTGGGTTTTGTGGGTACTTGGCAACAGCCATTGGATTGTGCTGAGACTATGGAGAAGGGAAATTCACCATTAGTAGGACTGTCTTTGGGAGGTTTTTGGGGTTTTCGTTTTTGGATATGAAAGAGGGAGGAGGTGATTTTCTGTGGAGTGAAGAGAACCAAAGGAAAGGGGTGATATTTTTTGGTGGGTATGCCAGGGTTTGCGTTTTTTTTTTACGTGTATGCAGATTGTTGTTTCTTTCTTTCTTGCTTTCATTTTCCATCTATCGTTTTCGGGGGTAATTTAACAATTTGCCCTTCTTTGAAAATTTGTTAAACAAATTGTCTTCCTCCCAAAAAATTTAACAAAATGCCCCTTATATATCCTTCATTCCCCTCCATTTCCCTTCATCCATGTTAACCTCTTTTACCTTCTCTTAACAATGTCAATAAAAATATATTTAATTATTATTTTTATTTATTTTTATTTACACTCTCAACTTTTTATATAATGAAATTTTGTATAATATAAATCATAGGGTATTGTATTCTCAAATACTTAAAATCTTCTTCAAATCTAGAACAATATGTTATATAAAATATATTTTTAACATAATTCATCTAATTAACATAATGAAACTAAGGATATAAGATTTATATTATTGTAAGTATAATAAAGAAAAAACAGTCTTTTTTAAAAATACTCCATTCACTATATTTACAAGGATATCAATATTATTTATTTTTTATTATATTGTAACAAATTAAATTTGATAACAAGAGATGAATTTTATTTATTATTATTACTATTGTAACAAAGCGAATTGAATATTGACTGAAAATGAGGATTGTATTCAAAATTTTAATAATTAAAAATTTATATTATAAAAATTTATGTCATACAAAATTTTTTTATCAAAACTTTGATATATATGTAAATGAAAACATTGAAAGAAACTAATAATATATATTGCTTTTTTTGAAGAAAGGTAAACAAAAGTTAATATGAGGGAAGGAGAATGGAGGGGAATGAAGGATATATAAGGGCATTTTGTTGAACCTTTTTTAGGGAGGGCAATTTGTTTAACAAATTTTGAAAGGAGGGTAATTTGTTAAATTGACCGTTTTCCAAACAACGTATTTAGTATTTACTGTTTTTCTTTTCCATCTATCTTTTTTTTTTTTTTTTTTCGAACAACGTATTTAGTATTTACTGTTACTGGCTGGGTATAGCAAAGAAGATAATTCCAAAGAACAATATATAAATTTTAATTGACTTACAATCTTTTTTTTTTTAAAAAAAAAAAAAACAAAGTTACCTGATATGGGGTAGACTAATATTTATACGAAAACATCTCTCGTTCATAAATGAACGGTCCATAGAGTCTACGTGTGACACAAGTTACACTAAGATCCACATAAGTCACATTTGTTATATAACTTTGTGACTTTTAAAGATTGTCCATACATAAATGGTAGGTATGACTCATATAATTATTTATTCCTATCCCTACTAATAATAAAAAGAGAAGTTGATTTGGAGATTGAAATGGCTATATGTCCAGAAGCATTTTCAACAGTCGGATGCATCAATCTATTTTAACTGTTGCCGTTGATCATCTAATTTGATGATTCGATTTTCCAAATTATAATAACATTAAATTCCTTTCCAAATGTAAAAAGCGTGTTTCTTTTCCCTCAACTGCAAAAAAGCGTGTTTCTTTTCCAAATTCCAATAGCATTAAATGCATGACTAAATTTTTACCATTAAAACAAAAATAATGTGTATATTGTTATTTCTACTTAACAGGCCGCTTAAGTTGGCAGAAAATGCCATTTTTTTTTGGACTCTTTGATACCAAAAGAAGATATAAATGAAAAGAGCAAATCATATTATCATAACAAGAGCTAATGATTTTAAACAATTATTCAACCACTTGAACTTGTATATTTTTTTTTTGTATATATTTATGTTTTGTTTGACATATGTTTAATATCTTTATAGTTTTGTGTCTAATTTCTTGAATTTATATTGTTATTTTAGACTAATGTGAAGAAAATTTTCTTAATATTTTTTAAATAAAAAAGAATTCCGCTGCAATGCACGGGCATATGACTAGTAGATTATAATTGTACCAGCTTGTTAAATTAGAAATTTCAATAATTTGGTGTGTCACTCAATTGTACAATTGATTCAATGGGATAGTCATAGAGGAGATTAGGAGTTGTTTTGAGAAAAGGAAACTTGCTCCAACGTTGAAGTTTGGCACCCAAAAATTGGAATAGAATAGCAAAATAATAGCTATTCCATGTGCCAAACAGAAAATAGCTATTCAAATAGCTCTAAAAAATTGCTAATCTGCTATTCCTCCTATTTGGTCGAATAGCGGAATAGCTATTCGAATAGCTCTAAAAATATTGCTAAACAGTTAGTAAAAATGTTGGAAGAGTAAAATGAATAGTGATATTTTGAACTATTCAGATAGTAAAATTATTGTTTGGCAACATATTAGTGGAATAGTTAGACAATTAGTGTAGCTATTCCGCTATTCCATCTATATGGCCAAATAGCAGATTAGCCTATTCACATCACTATTTGTTTAGCTATTTTGTGTTTGACACTCACAAAAAATAGAATAGCATACTATTCCAAAATAGACTATTCAAAATGGGTTGCCAAACACACCTAACATCAGAGATCAGACCAATGTCAATCATAAATAGTTAATCATATGCTTAAGTTTGCCCACACTCTGACTCATATCAACTTTACCAAATAACAATGCTTCCATCATAAGCTCAAGTTTTTCCACACTCTCAGATATGCTGGATGCATGCAGATCTTTTGCAAATATACCATCAAATTTGACTTCAGATAAAATCAATAATACAGTATAAAAGATGCATATGAAGGACACACGTACGTTTCTTCCAAACAAGATATGCCATTTTTTATATCTTATTTCATACAAGTAGAAATTATGCATGTTTTCTTACACCCAAACCATGCATAATAACTCCACTTCACACTTTGACACCTCTTTTTTCTTTTTTTCTTTCTTTTTTTCTTTTTCAAGCACCAAGTTGAAATTAAGCACCATGCGCATATTAATTAGCTGCCAGTAGTTGACAGAATATATACATGGGCAAATCTTATTTCTTAAACACAAACTTAATTAGTTGCATACGGTCTTCCTTTCAGATCAATCAAATCATCAAGGAACGCACAGACATAGCTAGCAGCATCTTCTTCCTGAAATGACAATGTAGTTAACATCATGCCAACTTCCTGAAAATTTTTATCAGCAGGGCAATATATATGATTTACAAATTTAAAGAATTTCAGTTATAGATGAAGTAACTTACACCAGGGCACAATCTTCCAGCACTGATTGTCGCCTTTGCACCACTTCCAGAGCACAATCTCGTTGCCATCATGCACGCCACCGTGATTCTTGTCTCCGTGGAAGGCATCAAAGTTGAGATAAATGTTGTTAACCATTCTTATGCACCTGAAACCCTTGCCAACATCTCTGGATTCAGTCCACAACACCGACTCGTCAAGGCAGTCGGGGTTGTACGGTATAAGCCGAACCTGGGATGTGCATCTATATAGTTTCAGTTTCCTCATGCATATATATAGATAGATAGATGTGCCAAGAGAATCATTCTTATATCATAATGATCATATATATAATTACAGGGTGAGATTGGCCAAAGGAGTGCTTGATAGCCTGCCCGGTGACTTTGTTAACGAGCGCAAAGGCCGGGTATCCCTCCTCATCCTTAATCTTTGTGCTGTACCTCATGTCTTTGATCCAGTGCTGTACACATATACATTAATTAGATATCTATTAATGAATTATATATTAACTGTAAATTGGTAAGAAAGTTTAACCATTCATAATGAAATTCATATGACAAAACATTAATTTGCCTGGTACTCATCCTTTATATTTTTTGTTGCAAGGACAACAGTCCCATTCCGGATGCTGATGCAGTAGGCATCACTTGCGCGACAAAAGATTCGGACGGTCTGCTGTGGTGGGAGCGCATTGTAGCCGCCGTGGGCTTCCTGGTAGACCCCATTCGACAGCAAGGCCGGCGGAGCGTAGCCAGGGCTGGTGTAATTGCTATGATACAAGGTTTCAACCGGCACAGAGTCTGATTCATCCGACTCCTCGTAGTATTCGCGGCGGCGGTGACCAAACCAACGGCTAACAGCATTGGTGGACATTTTTGCACAGATTAATGGTTGATTGACTTAGTAGTTTGTTGAGAATCAACGCTGAGGCCCAAGCCCATCAAGCTCAAGATCAAGAATTATCTAGAGTAATGTGGTGTTTAGATATTTCTTAGGAATAATCTAGAACATTATGGATATAAGAAAAATATCTTAGGTCTAGAATTATCTATAAAAATATCTATGGAAAAATATCTAGGTTCTAGAATTCTCCATAGAACTAGTATAAATAGGGGTGTGGAGTTGGATGAAGCAAACCAAGCAAGAGATAGTAGTGAATTGGAGGTTAGGTTGTAGTAAGAAGCTAGGGGTATATGGAGGTTTAGTATTTAAGTAGTAGTTGTAACAATATTTTGAGATATAATAGAAAATATTGTTATAGCTAGTGCCTCCATACTCAACAATCTGGTATCAGAGCCGGAGTTGTCGGAGCTTGTTCAGAGTCGGTGGTAGGGGTCAAGCATAGAGCCGGAATTCTGCCGGTGTTCCGCCAGTCAATATAGTGGTATCGACAAGTTGTCGAAGGAGCCGCAGCTTGACGACAGTCCGGGACTGCGAAGTGCGGTGGAGGAGAAATCTTCAAGAAGGCTTACTAGACGTCGGCCGTCCTAGTTGAAGCCATGGATTTCTCAGGTACGATTGGTGGAATGAAGAAATTGAATTCTAGTAATTATATATATTGGAAGGCATGCATAGAGTCCTACCTCCAAGGGCAGGACCTATGGGAGGTAGTAGGCGGGTCTGAGACGACCCCGCCGAAAGTTGATACCGTAGAAGAGACGGTATCGGAACAGGTTGCTGACCCCAAAACGAAAAAGAAGAAGGCTTCAGAGAAGCCAGCCGAAACTCTGTCCGTGGAGAAGCAAGCCGAAACTCTGCGGAAATGGCGAATCAAGGCTGGGAAGGCAATGTTTGTACTCAGGACAGCCGTTGAAGACGAGCTACTGGAGTACATCAGAGAAGCGCCCACGCCGAAGGTAGCCTGGGATACCCTAGCAACACTCTTCTCAAAGAAGAACGACGCGCGCCTCCAACTACTTGAGAAGGAGCTCATGACAATCTCACAAGGTAAGATGATGATTAACCATTACTTTACAAAAGTAAAATCTCTTTGTAGTGAGATTGCTCAAATAGACCCTGAAGAAAAGATCAGCGAGCAAAGGATGAGAAGGATTCTCATCAATGGGCTAAGACCCGAGTACAGCGGGTTCATAGCAGCCGTCCAAGGTTGGCCAACGCAGCCAACACTATTGGAGCTGGAGAATATGCTCGCAAACCAGGAGGCTCTAGTGAAGCAAATGGCCGGAGTCTCGTTGAAGCAAGAAGAAGAGGCCTTGTTCAGCAACCGAAAGACGGGTCGACCTGACCGAAAGTCAAGAGGTAGACCCGAAGGAAGGTCTAGCCAGCAACGAAGGCCTAAAGAGAAGACTAATTCTTCAGGGGGAGCTCGAGACTCATCCGATGACAATGAAGACGATGACGATCGATGTTATAATTGTGGCAAAAGAGGGCATTATGCACGAGATTGCTGGCGGAAGAAGAAGAAAGGCCATGGTAATGTGGCGACCTCAAGAAGCCAAGACATTGTCCATGAGAGCAGTAGTTGTGAAGAAGAGTGGGATGCAGAAGTAGCACTCGCTGCTGCAATCGTGGATGATGAAGAAAGCCTCGCGGCGACCAAAGTGGAGATGGTGCCGGAGGAGGTCCCATATGAAGAAGATTGGGACACAGTGGCGACTGTTGGAATACAGTCGGTAGTTGGCATAGAGGTTGCCGACAGTGATGAATCAGAGGAAGAGGAGTTTTGACATGGAGTCGTGGCCGATCAAAGATGAAGAAAATGCCATAGAAGATGAAGAAGAGATCGATATCGAGGCTTGGCCCATCAACAATATACGAGACATTGTAGAAGTTGATGAGCTTGAGGAAGAAGACATCGATTCGCGGTCCTTCATCAATGGCATAGATGTCAAGGAGGCCAGTGATCTCGAGGTGGAAGAGATCAATTTCGAGTCATCGTTCTTCATGGAAGACACCGAAGATGTCAAACAGGAATTGGTCGATGAGGAGGCCAAAGTCGTGGAGAACACTAGAGTTGTAAATTGCGTCGTGGCTGATAAGGAGAAGCTACAGAAGAGCGTTGAGGAGGAAGTCGTCACCGAAAAGGAAGATGATGATGACAAAGGCAAGATGACACATAGGAGTGTCGCTATTGCCAAAGGACGGGTGGTTATGCGAGAAGAAGCAACCCATCAGGTGATTCGTCGAGAAGTCGGAGCTCGACGAAAACTAGTGCCGGGACCACTAGTAAAGCGGGTTCAAGAAGTCCATCGGGAAGTTCGATCGCAAATAACTGAGGAGTGCCAAGCTCAACGAGCACAAAGGCGAGGTTGCAAGTATGATGATCCGGATGGACGCGGAGTACCAAAATCGGAATAGTACAAAGTCAGCGTTGAGGGGGAGTGTTGAGAATCAACGCTGAGGCCCAAGCCCATCAAGCTCAAGATCAAGAATTATCTAGAGTAATGTGGTGTTTAGATATTTCTTAGGAATAATCTAGAACATTATGGATATAAGAAAAATATCTTAGGTCTAGAATTATCTATAAAAATATCTATGGAAAAATATCTAGGTTCTAGAATTCTCCATAGAACTAGTATAAATAGGGGTGTGGAGTTGGATGAAGCAAACCAAGCAAGAGATAGTAGTGAATTGGAGGTTAGGTTGTAGTAAGAAGCTAGGGGTATATGGAGGTTTAGTATTTAAGTAGTAGTTGTAACAATATTTTGAGATATAATAGAAAATATTGTTATAGCTAGTGCCTCCATACTCAACATAGTTAAAATGAACTATATATTCTGTGTAAATTGTGATTTTGCACAAGTTGCAAGGATTGGGATGGATATATATATACACAAATATACAATATATGTAAACAATTAAATTTGTTTGAATGAGTGGTGGGGTCATATAATCAGACAAGTGTGGGGTTCCCATCAACCACATTGGCGAATAAAATAGAATAGAATTTTGTTATCGTCAGAAAGAAAAAGGAAAAAAGAAAAATGGAATTCTGCGTTTGTATTAAGCTACTTGATGATGGATAGATTGATTCTGTGGTCACTTAAATCTGATGAGTGATGATTCTGATCCTTGCTTGTTGCTTGCTAATTAGAAAGACGCAGTATTTGACAATGGGGCATGCTAACTGTTTTTCAAAAAAAATCTCCCTTAAATGTCTTTATCAGCACACTCTCTTGTACATAAGGTATGAACACCTCAATGTACGTAATAGATATGAACACCCGGCAATACATTGTGTGGACACTCAAGTTCAACGGACGGTCATTCACTAGACCATGGAATCTTGGACGGCCCACGCAGAATCTTCGATGCGTATGTATGAACAACTATTATGTCGACTATGAACACCTCATCGTGAGAGGTATGAATACCCTGACGAATAGGTACGAATACCATATTTGCATTATAACCATAACGCTATAATACAACAAATTTGACTATTAAGTGGTGGGACCGACTTTTAGAGTCAAAATAAATGTGTAATTAGTGAGAATCTAAATCTTGAACTAGAATCTTAATAGAATCTTGGTGTGGGGCATTTAAGGGGCACAAAAGAAAGGGGAGAAGAAGAGTTTCTCTTTGAGAATTAAGAACATTGATGTCGACAATGCAGTGACTAGTGATCAGTACGTTTTCTTACAAGATAAAAAAAGGGGGCAACCTACCGTCCATGGTATGGACGTCCATAGAACGTAACAACATCACTGACAAATGAGACCAAATAGACCCCTTTTGTAACAATAATAGTCACAAAAAGTGACTATAAATGTATGAATGGGCAAACTCAATTGACGTAAGATGTTTCCCATAAAAAAAAAGTTCAAAACTGGCCAAGAAAATTGACTGTCGTAGTCAATTTTTGATACATACAGAGTTGAGTTATAAAAGTAGAATTCACTGTCGTATCCGATTTCCACATGGAAATTGACTAATTAAGTACTCTTTTTCTGGGTCAGCTTATAACTGTTTATCTTGTAAGAAAAGGGTACTCTTTTTAATTTTTGTGGTCCAGAAAAGAATAAATTCTATTTCTAACAAACAAAATTATTATATGCTACAAATGTACTCACTACTTAATTCAAAATTTCAAATGACGCTTATATACAAATTACAATACTGTCGTAATTTTGAATATATCTGATATGGATGCACAAATCTGAATTTGAAAATTTCAGCTGAAAATTTTAAGTTTAGAAACAATCTTATCTACCTCTGTTGACTGATCTGCCTATAAAATTAAGTTACACGACATCGCATTTTGTCCACGAGACCATCAATTTCTGACCATCTAACCTTTTGTAAATAAATTAAAAAAAAAGGACACGGAGAGGTCTCACACCATGGACACGTATAAATTAAAATTTTTAAATGTTTTAGTACGTGCTGTCAAATTGTTGGAATCACACAAAACTACTGTTAAAATATCATTAACAGCTGCCACGATTAAACATTTGAGGGTTAAATACTTAAATCTTTGCATTTAACAGGTGGCACGCAAATTTGTTAACTTCTGCCACCTCAGTAATAGTAAAAGTTGAAAAAGATGGATCATAATATCATATTTATAATACAATCACTTTGCGCACAGTTACCTCAAAATTTATTAAAATTTATGTTATCACGTCCGAAATCATAATTTATGGTGCTTAACAAATTCTTTATATAAAAATATTGAAAAATACAAAAATTTTCATTTTTAAAAATCCGTCTTGGATCTTAGTGGCAACACTCTCCGCGTGGGAGATCGCGGGACCCGAATGAAATTTTTTTATAGACATTTAAATAAATTTGAGTAGCTTGACCCATTTTTATCTAAAAAAAATTTATTTTTAAAGCTTTCTAAATATTTGTTTTATATTTTTGTAAAAACATCAATATTTTATTTTATTTTTAGAGCTTCCTAAATATTTGTTTTAAATTTTTGTAAAAACATCAATATTTTATTAATATTTATCAGCTCTTTTCTAAAATTTAAAACAATTAAAAAACTCTAAAAATAAAAAATATTATATTTCTCAATATTTTTATATAAAAAATTTATTGAACATCATAAATCATAATTTCAGACATAACAACATAAAATTTAATTTTAAAATCATAATTTCAGACATAACAACATAAAATTTAATTTTAAAGCATTAGCAATTCAGTCTAACTCCACTTTGCATTTGCAAAAAGGCAAAAAAAAGCTCAAGGATTCAGGTTTTGCGAGATTTGTCACGCGTGATTTGGCGCGGAAGGCCTGATAGCTTTTCCTGTTTTCCTTTAAAAAGGGAGATCCGGATCAAGTTGGGTTCTATATCGATCGAGTTGCCTGACCATCAGTTATGAAAGAACAAAAATCTTAGCCCAATGGCACAATGAAACTTCTACAAAACGAACATAAAATAAATAGCCATAGACAGTGACACTGATACACTTAATCACCAACCAAACACTTACTTTAATTAAGAAAGTTCAGCACAGTTGTTACTTTAAATAGCCTTGCACATAATAATTAATGTACAACACAACAGCGATCTTCTCCCCCACATGCAGATTAATAACCTTATTTTTTTTGTACAAATAGAAAAGAAATACAACTTAATTTTTAAGCAGGAGACAAAATAAAAGAGAGAAATTGTCATTTGGACATCTCAATTTCAGCCTTGCTTCTGACCGCTACCAATGAGATTTCCAAGCAATTCCCGCAAACGGCTGCCTCTGGCCTCGATACCCGGTGGCTCCACACCCACATCCTTCAATGTCTCGGCTTTCTTCAGCCTACAGGCAATGCAAAAATAACCCACATGTCAACCATTTCCAAGTTTCAGGCATCAAGAGAAATTGTGGTACCAATTATAAAATTGTAAAAATGTGTCGAAAAGCACATACGAAGCCTTAGCCACATCGCGTGTCGTGTCAGACATGCCAGCACGGATGTCATCGAAGTCCTGCAGGTGCGCCACCTTACGGAACATGGACTTGTCAAGGAATCGCTCGGTTTCCTCCAATGACCAATCAGGAATTGCCACCTCCGGCACCGTCTCTCGCTTCTTCTTGTCAACAAACACATTAGGGGCATATGCCAGTTGCAATCTGGCAGTGTTTAAGCCGAGCGTGGTACTGAGAAGTATCAACCCGAGCGCGACATAGACGGGTACATAGTCACCCCTTCATTGAAACAATTACAGAGTCAGTAAATGATACCAGAAACAGTGCAATTGAATAGTCGTGATAGATGGAGGATTCAGAATCGGTGCTACCTGATATTGGATTTGCGATTGGTATGCTGCAGTTGTTCTAAGTTGACAGTCGTGGCAAGTCCTCTAGCTCCATAGGCATTTCTAACAGAACTGGAAAACCTCTGCAAGAGCAAAATAAGAAGGATTAAATTGGATTTCAACTCAACAATATTAATTTCAGTGATCACGATTCACAGATGTTGTAAGTAACATAGACATAGTATGAAAACGACATGATAGTAAAATCTTACCAATGCCTTTGACAAAACTGACATTGTTGGGACGAGATCACAAAAATCACACTGTATGAATTGAATTGGCACAGAACGAGTTGAATGTTGTAGAAAGAACTTGAACTTGCGCTTGAATTACTGCCGTTATGACTTGATTGACATAGGGAAAGATTTGGATGCATTATATATTAGCGAAGTAGGAGTGAGGTGGCGAATGTGCTGGAAGTCTGGGAAGAAGTGTAGGGGATACGTGGGCCGTAAAGGGAGTGACGCGTGTAATTACTAGAAACTACTCGAAAGAAGGATTTTGTTATGTAACTTAATGTTATGCCGTTGTAGCCTCTGAGGTCTGAGCCCGTATTGAGTTGTTTATAGTAATTTTGGGCCTTTTTTAGTGGGCTTAATAATTGTATTCCGGGTCTGCTAGCTGTTTCAATAGGCATAACATTACAAATATAATATCTATATATATAAATAAATTAAGCATACTTCAATAAAACAATAAAAAATAAATAAAAAGAAAAAAGTTTCTTATGCTAGAAGCATAGTTTAGACTTTACTCATAGCAATAAAAGAACAAGAGCAGTTGACAAGTAAAAAAAACTATTATTTTATCCATTTCTCCTCTCAACTATTCTAGACATACAATCCAAACAACATTTTTACTCATTTAGAATAGCACTAACTTTACTATTCTCTAGTACTAATCCAAATCACCTTTTTTCTACCGTTCCTACTCACTAATCTCAATGTCTCTATTCTTACACTAATCCTTACACGATCGAAACGTACCCTAGGTCTTTAAGGAGATGTGTTTTTACAGAAATTCTGTAGATGGAGGCAAATTATATGATCACAAATGCAGAAAATGAGCATTTTTTTTTATAAGTTATACTTTAGAATAATTTGGATTTTTTTTAATGCGGGGTGGGGTGGAGGCAGGAAGCTGCCTCTGTTTTTCACTACACATCACAGAAACATTTTATCCATTAATAAAAGTTTTATAGTTTTAAGCTATTAGTATAATACAGAATGGTGAGCCATAAATATCTTTACGAATGCGCCTATGGAAAACAAAGAGAAATACATGCAGAATGGGAATATATATCATATTACAGTTACAATGATTTAAAAAATTGAGAAGAACATAAAATAAAATATCGTGGTCGGCAGGATTCGAACCTGCGCGGGCAGAGCCCACATGATTTCTAGTCATGCCCGATAACCACTCCGGCACGACCACTACTTGATGCTATTACTTGATGGTTCTGTAGTTAATTATAAGAATAACACAAAATGTTGATCCATGACCCGACACGATAGAACCCTGGATCAGTCTGCCCAGCCCTTGAGTAATAGCACAAAAAACAACCGATACAAATTTATGACACCTCTCAGGCTCAGGGTCTCTCACAGGAATTGGGATCCCCTGCAGTAACTCAAATTTTGGGTTACCCCATTTTTGGAAAGATATGAGATCAAATGTAGTTATGAACTATGTAGCTTTGGTGTAACAAGCATATATCCTAATTATGCTGTAAGGATTTGAACAGAGTATACAATATTGGTATGATAATTCCAGAATTATGAACCTAGAATATTTGAATTAAGAAGTCTTTGTACCCTGTTTTAATACAACAATTTTCTTGCTTTTTACATAAAAACCCTGTAAAATCTGCAATTTTACGAAAACCTCTTCAAGGGATACCATCCCTTTCAACCAAAACTTTCTCAGACAGTTCATATCAGACTGGCGTCTAACTTCTGGCAGTGACGATTACAAGGAAGCTCTAACCGCAACAACTTCTCTTGGAGCTCCTGCAGTCGGTTTTGCTAAGCTCGAAGACGTGACTGACAGAAACGAAGCCGTAAAAACAATCATAAAACAAAACAACCTCCTCATTCAACTTCTGGTCCAAACTAAACAAGATCTTGACGATTGTAAAACCACAATCAACGAGATTCAGCGAAAACTAGCAGCACAGAAAGAGCCGGAGCCTCAAATTACAGAAGCAATCTCAAACCTTGAGGCAAATTTGAGAAAATTGTCTCTAGGTGAGCCAGCCAAGCCTAAACCTCGTCCTAAAGGTCCAATTTACGTGTTCAAGGATCCTCTCAAAATCCTTGCAGAAGAAAAGAAGAAGGGGTCAAAATGAGTTCAACCAGGACTCAAACTGTTGTTGAGCCCAGACCCTCAATCTCTAACCGTGAGGCTCAAAATGAAAGAACCCCTTCAGTCCAGGACCAGATACGTGGCTACAGACTGGGTCACAGACTCCGTCATCAAGCCCAAATGATGTTGCCTAGGCGAAACAATGGCTTCAGACGAACCCTGGAGTCGGAGATGGACCCGAATACTGAGCTGAGTTTATCAAATTTCAGACAAGCTCAGAATGTTCCGGCTGAAGTTCTCTATCAAGTCGGATGGAATCAATCCCGAAACAGAGTTTACCAGCATAACTCTGATGAAAGAATTTTGGTGGTTGGTAGCCAGCAGCTAGAGCTACCATTCATCACAAATGAGTCGTATGAACGACTCAGACAATCTGGTTTCCAGCACCTACACATCGGCATGATTATGGTGAGGCTAAGCACGCTGCATAGGAGGAATGCAGGTGTGAATGCGTTGGTGGTATTCCGAGATACAAGGTGGTCCGATGATCGATCTATCATATCAACAATGGAGGTTGATCTCACAGGAGGTGCCCAACTGGCGTATACAGCACCTGATCTGATGATGAGTATCCATGATTTCTTTAATCATATACAACTGGTGGTGCAAACTCACGGATATGACAACTGGCAAGCTGGAGAAAGCAACTTGCTTATCTCTAGATCTCTGATTGGGAGACTGTCAAATGATAGTTTCACCAGGTTCAATTACAATATACAAAATGTTGCTGATCACCTAGCAAGTCATGGTGTACAAGCAATACCTGGAAGGAACCAAAATACTGCTGAACTGAGAGGAAGGCAGTGGACAATACGACCACCTGAAGTAGCACAAATCCAAAACCCACAAAGCGCACACTTCCGAGCAAGAACAGATGGTTCAGTGCAAGTACAATTTGGAGATTATGCCCCAACCAAACCACAAACAGAGGCAAAGAAAGGTGCAGCTGGGGAAGATATCCTCAGTGATGAAGAAGAATTCGTAAATCTCCTAGAAGAGGAGTTTATGGATGATCAACCAGAAGATGACCCAGAGGATGACGATCAGGACGATTTCCTGGATGTTATCCAAACATTGGCGGCCCTACCTAGGGAAGTTGTGTCCCAACCTGACTATTGCCCTGCATGGGATATGTCAGATGATGAAGATGAAAATGGATTCGTCAATCCATTTGCGGAAGTTGGTGGGAGTATACCCAATTCTTTCGCGTTTTCAGCGGAAATGGAGTACCCTAAGCTGCAAAAATTACTGGAGAAGGCAGAAGCTCAAAAGCAGATGCCAATCGAAAAGGCGTACTCAACCGCTACGAGTGGGGTATCAGGTATACCAAGGGAGCCAATTATGTCCCAAGCAAATTACCCACCTGGCCGTTATGAGCGAGGAGAGTCCTCAACTCGGCCTGAAGGATTTACTGGAGGTAGCCGCTTCAAAGGTGGCTACAGAAAGCAGCATAATGAGATGTATGATCTCCCCTCAGCACAACAAAATGAAGGGGCGATATTGGTTTTACCAGAAGACATCTCACTTTACCCAGATGTCATATCCAGATGGGAGTCCATTACGCTAAACATTGTGAATGAGAGAATCTGGAATGACAACAAATCCAAAGTCATGTTTATCGAAAACCTTTTGGGAGAAGTTGAGAAGATGTTGTTCATGCAATGGCGAGCAGCATACCCAGAGGATTATGAACAGCTGGTTAATATAGCTGAAGATCCTCAAAATGTTACTTCCCAAATCAGGAGGATGTTCCTATTCGAGGACCCTGCTCAGGGGTCAACAGAAGAACAAAACAAGGCGATCAGAGACTTGGAGCGTCTCACATGCCCAGGCATGGCCAACATCATGCAGTACCTAAATGATTATTTGGTACTGGCAGCCCGATCTGGCAGAGCGTACATGGACCTAGACCTCAACAACAAACTATTCATGAAGATGCCAGACCCAATTGGCAATATCCTAATGGAGGCCTTTAACAAGAAGTATCCAGGCCAGAATGAAGAAGGTGTAATAGGTCTCGTACCAAGGATCTATTTCTGTCAGAAGTACCTGCAAGAAATGTGCCAACAAGCAGCCCTACAACGAAGTTTGAAGGATTTAACTTTCTGCTCAAAGATACCTATACCAGGGTATTATAGCAAAAACCCTTCAAAGAAGTACGGGCTTCGTAAGTCCAAAACTTACAAGGGCAAACCACATGATTCTCACGTTCGAGTATTTAAAAGAAAGCATGCAGACAAAGTGAGAAAGTGTAAGTGTTTTATCTGTGGAGAAGAAGGGCACTTTGCTAAAGAATGCAAGAAAAATCGGGGCAACATCACCAGAGCCGCAGTTCTCGAAAATTTGGACATTCCAGATGATTGGGATGTTGTCTCAGTAGATCAAGATGAGCCCGATTCAGACGCAATCTGCAGTATGTCTGAAGGCGAAACTGGTGTATCTTCATTAAAGGCACAAACAATCATTGAGTCATATCCCTATGAAGATGCTTTCATGCTAACAGTCAGCAGTTGGAGGCCACATGTGGAGCTGACTGATGCCCAGAAGAACTGCAATCATCTATGGCAATACAATGATGAAGTTCCTAAAGGCAAGGAACGTTGTACTTTTTGCAAATTCCTCACAGCCAGAAACATGAGAATTTTCTGTGGGAATTGTGAAATTACAGCATGTCCTATGTGTGCAAAGCACTATGTCAAGGAGAGGATCAAACCAGTTCAAAGTAGTCCCAAGGTGTTCTCAGGGAAGGATTCCCTAATCAAAGAGCTGCTGCAATATATCGACTATTTGCAGGCAGAAAATGATCGACTGAAGAAACAGTTGGATGAGCTGACTATGGAAAGTCTGGAGGAAGATTTCAAAAATCTGCTCATTCGCGACAAGCTGAAAGGAAAGGCCAAGGTTGATGAAGAATTTGCAAATGTGGTGTTTGAAGAAGTTGAAATCCACACAACCGCCACAACTAATGTTCCAAAATACAAAGAATCAAGGCGAGTAGTCAACAGGCTGTATAATTTTATTGCAGTCATGGAAATTCCTGGTGTAAAGAATTTTGAATTACGGGCAATCCTTGACACAGGCTCCTCAACCTGCTGTGTCAATCAACGAGCCGTACCTCTGGAGGCCTTAGAGCTCAGTGCCTTCCCAGTCATCATAAATGGTGTTAATTCAAGGCAGGAGGCAAAACTCAGACTAAGAAATGGTCTCATGAGAATAGGGGACAACAGCTTCAGAATCCCCTTCACATTTAGCTTTGATATGGGTACTGGAGATGGTATCCAAATGCTGATTGGTTGTAACTTCATCAGATCTGTTCAAGGAGGCTTACGCATAGAAGGCAACACGGTCACGTTTTACAAGGGAGTGACTTCTATTGAGACACAAGCCGACATTGAGGTTGCCAACAAAACCTCAATTCCTGAACTAGAGCTCGATGAACAGGAGTATATAGAGATTCAAGAGGCGGTGTTCTATAATTTTGGTGAAGAAAACAAGTTTTTCAAAAGCCGTTTTGATCAACTCCTGAAGCGATTGGAAGAACAAGGATTTATCGGGAATAACCCGGTAAAACATTGGTCCAAAAACCAAGTGACGTGCAAACTGGAGATCATCAACCCAGACCTAACCGTTCAAGATAAACCACTAAAGCATGTCACTCCTGCTCAGAAGGAACAATTTGAAAGGCACACCAAAGCCTTATTGGAGATAGGCGTGATCAGGCCAAGTAAGAGTAGACACAGGACCATAGCAATAATGGTAAATTCCGGTACCTCTATTGATCCTATTACTAGAAAAGAGGTGAAAGGAAAAGAGAGAATGGTCTTTAATTACCGTACCCTTAATGATAATACCCACAAAGACCAGTACTCTTTACCCGGTATCAATACAATACTCATGAAGGTGGGCAACTCAAAAATCTACTCAAAATTCGACTTGAAGAGTGGATTCCACCAAGTGGCTATGGACCCACAGTCCATAGAGTGGACAGCTTTTGTTGTCCCGAACGGGTTGTACGAATGGCTGGTGATGCCGTTCGGATTGAAGAATGCTCCAGCAGTATTCCAAAGAAAAATGGATAACTGCTTTGCTGGTACCAGTGATTTCATCGCTGTTTACATTGATGATATCCTGGTATTCTCTGAAACCGAAGAACAACATGCCAGGCACTTGGAGGTGATGCTCCAAATCTGTGAGGCCAATGGACTTGTCCTTAGTCCATCCAAAATGAAAATTGCAGTCAAAGAAATCGAATTTCTTGGTGCAATTATTGGCAACCGCAAGATCAAACTCCAGCCTCACATCATTAAAAAGATCATCTCATTCAGTGAGGAGAAACTGAAAGAAAAATCAGGGCTTCGCTCCTGGTTAGGCATACTCAATTATGCACGATCTTACATCCCTAATCTGGGCACACTGCTAGGCCCCCTCTATTCGAAAACCAGCCCACATGGAGACAAGAGACTCAAACCCTCTGATTATGAATTAATCAGAAAAATCAAGGAAACGGTGCAAAATTTGCCAAATCTGGAGATTGCACCTCAGGGATCGTACATCATCTTGGAGACAGATGGTTGTATGGAAGGATGGGGTGGAATATGCAAGTGGAAACCTTTCAAAAATGATCCCAGAAGTTCTGAAAAGATCTGTGCCTATGCAAGTGGGAAATTCCCGGTCATCAAATCAACCATTGATGCAGAAATTTTTGCATGCATGGAAACTCTCAAGGCACTAAAGATCCATTACCTGGATAGGGAGGAAATTACGCTAAGGACTGATTGTCAAGCAATCATAAGTTTCTACAATAAATCAGCTCAAAACAAACCATCAAGGGTCAGATGGATAAATTTTTGTGATTTTATCACAGGGACAGGAGTCCAAATTAATTTTGAGCATATAGATGGGAAACTTAATGTCCTAGCAGATTCTCTTTCACGATTAACTAATTTGTGCTTTTCAGGATGTCTGACACAAGAGCAGCAGGAGAATCTAGTGCTATGGGAAGAAGCACTGAAGGAACAATTGCAGAGCAGCAACCCTCAGATCCAGCAACTGAATCAAGTGATGATGAGTATGTTCTCCGTGGAAGCACATTCTTGGAATGGGAAAAGTTGCTCTATGAGTATGAAAAACCTCAGAGCTGGGATGACTTCCAGTGGAATGCAAAAGAAAGGGAGCGGCTTAAGAAAAAGCAGCTCATGCGAGCCTTCAAAGAAATCAGTAACTTAAGGTTTATGTTAAAGGCAGAATATAAGTTGGCTTTCCCTTACAGAGGCCATGACTCAATGGCTGGTGATGCTGAGCCAATTTTACGTAATCAGTTGGAAAAGGTAATGCAGGCAGAGGCAATAATAGAGCCAATTGTGAAAGCAGATCGCATTTGGTTCATCTAGAGGGCCTTGGAAAGTGGTGGACCCATAAATCCAAATTATTAGAGACAGATGATAGTGGAATATCAGCTGTCTTACTAAGTTTACTTTAATAATTCAGCCAGAGAGGATGGATAACCGCTGGCTTTGTTTGTTTTTTTTTTTTGTGTGAGTCATCCTCTATTATTGAGGAGTAGTGTACAAAATAATGCAGGGCATCTTCACTTTTGCCCAGCTGTATGGTTTTCTTTGAACTTTGGCCTACATGTTTTGGCCTCTTTCTCTTTTTAAGATTCCCACTAAGGTTAGTGGAGAATACTTTAGTTAATAGTGTGGCACCTTTAGGTGCATTATTGTACCTTTAGTTAGTGGAGACTGTGGTAATCCATTAATTCTGAGTGACGATGGGGCCCATAAGCGCACCCGGCTCAAATTATTGAGATACCTTCTCCCCCTTATAAATATGTGTGTTTTAGAAGTAGCAAGACACGCAGAAATGATCTGAAGTCTTACTCTTCTCTCTTGTATAATATCTCTAAGTGAAATAAAATTTCCGCTTTCCACTTCTAAAAACTCGTGTTCTTAGTAACCAAAGTTTTGAAGTTTGGAGTGATCCATTTTCAACCTGGTATCAGAGCTCGATTTTAGCAAGGTATTAATGGCTTTCTAAATTTCTATATATTCTAGGCAGTAAGGATGGAAATACTGTACTAAGATTGTTATTCTGTTCATTTGTTTACCCAAAATTAGGATGCTTTATGCCAAAATATTGAACTATATTAAAATTCTGCAGTTCTATATTCAAATGTTAAATAATATTTATAAAGGTCTAAGAAATGTTTGTGTACAAATAAAAGGTGTTTATATAGCTTTAAAGAGTATTTATAAAAACCTTAGAAGAGTTCATGTACAATTAAAGCTATAATATACTATAGGTGTAAGCCAATAACTTAAAGGATAAGTGGTAATAACTGTGAAAAGATTAAGACAAAAGTATCAGACCAGGCCATAGAAAGACATAGAGGCAGGAGGCCGTTAGTCTTGTTGGAACCCGTCTGGTTGAGTTAAAATCTGACACACGAAAGACCACACAATAATGAAAAAGGCATATTTCCTTATTTAGAGTGCTGCAACCATGCAGCACCGCAGAGGATATGCACTCCTCTCACAGGAGTGCTTATCCTCAATTATTATTTTATTGCATCATAAGTAAAATCGGCGGTAAATAAAGAAATTCTCAACGTGTCAATATCCAAGAAGACAACAAACAGCGAGTGGGCCCCGCTCCTGTTTTCCCTTTCCCGCGCTTCCTTCCGATCGAGGTCCTCCTCCCTCCCCTCCCTCCGTCTCTCACGACTAAAAACGAGGGAAACGAAAGGAAAGGAAGCAAAAAGACATAAATAATAAAAGAGAGGGAAAACTAAATAAAATAAAATAAAATAAAAATAAACTAAAACAGGAGACGCATATTAGGGTTTTGTTTTTTCCACCTTTTTTTTTCTAGCGATTTTTGCAATTTTCGACTTGGTCCTCCCAAAACCCTAATTTGCACCCGGCAGCTGAGGTAGCAAAGGGCGCCAAAACCGCTTGGATCGGGGGCAGGAATCTCCAATCTTGAATCTCGATCCCGCTGTCGCGAGTTCGCGCGCGGGAGTTCGCTTCATCTGGAGATTTCGCGGTCGATCTGCGCTGATTTGGGGGAATTTGGGGTCCAATGGATTCTGTCAAGGAAGAGTCGGCTGGATCCGTGAGTATGGAGAGTGTGGCGTCGTCTGAGAGTAGATTCACCGATCTTTGCAAGGTCTTCTTCATCTTTCCTTATCTTTCAACAAGTGTTTGATTTTTTGTTGTATATTCTGCTTCAAATATCTTACCTTTTCTTCCTTTTCTGTTTGATTTAGGCACTGAAGGTTTCCGACGAAGTAATTAGCGAGGCAACGACACTTCTGAATGAAATCAAGAGCATTCTACTGACTTCATCATTTGGAGGCAGAGGGGTAGCAGTTCTTTTTTCATACAGCTACATCTAGATTTGATTATTTGTTTGTTATTGTTGTTTATGAGTTTTGGATCAATTGTTTCAGCTAGAAGAGATGGAAATATACTGTCATGCATTTGTTCTGTACTGCGCAATAAAACTCAAAGATGAATCGTCGAAGGAGGATGATAAGCCATCACGAATAAAACTTTCTGATATATTGAGGGCCACTAATCTTAAGTTAGTGCCACTCTTTTCCTATCACTATTTATTCAACAAAGTTTGATTTAAACAGTTTACACTAGTTTTAGGCTCTTAGCACAACGTTCTTGTGTGTATAATAACATGAACAATCTATGAAAGCTACCAGACCAGTGGGCAGATGTTGGTCATTTCAGAGCCATCACTTAATTGTAGCTGCTAAATGCTAATTAAAACACAACCATGTCAATGAATCAAAGACAACTATCTGCACAAAAATAGGCAGATTTTCTAATCATTGTATTTACTTATCCTCGTGATCTGGTGAATAGGCTTGATGATTTTTTCAAAGAGGCGCAGCAATTTACCATCAAGGGCAAGCAAATGTTGAGTGATAGATATGGGTTCGATTGGGAGGATAGGTCTGAGGTACTTCCTGTACTAATGCTAAACATTCTGATATACTTCTAATAACCCATTGAATATTAAAATTTCTCCTGTTGATTTAAATTTTCAGCTCAAACAGCTGGAGAAGATTGTAAGGATGTTGAATGATGCAAGAAAGTATGTCTTCTTCTACTCATAGTTCTTTACAATTTTTTTTTTATCTATATCTTGCACATACTTGTAGCCATGTTAGTACAACTCCTGCTATAATCATGGTTGTCTACTCTGACCGGTTACTGACTCTAAATTCATACTCATCAGTCTAGCTTTTTTGGTAAATTTACTTTTCTACTATAGAAAGTTTGCTGACTAAACCCTAGACCATTAAACTCATGCTATGTTAAATATAAACTATTGGTTATATCTCGCTTACTCAAATAAACTTGAATTTTTATGTGTCATCTTATTGGTAAATTATTACAGGTTCTTTGACAAAACCTTTGGGGACTTCTTCTCATTTGCTTCCATAGGTCAAAGTTCAAGTATGCCCAAAATTTCTAGAGAAATACACCGATTTGGCTGGCTTCTTTTCTTAACTCTTCGCATTGACACACCTGATCTTTTTAAAGATCTAGTGTCATGTGTACATGGCCTAGTGGCTGTTTTGGTCTGTTCTTTTTTTCTTAATTTGATTTAATTAAGCTGTTTCTTTCAAATGGTAGCTTATGTATTGATCTTTTATATTTGTCAATGTTAGGCAATTCTTATACTTCATGTTCCAGTAAAATTCAGAAACTTTTCACCCCAAGATACTTCACGTTTAGGTAAGAGGCACTCATTTTGTACTCTATTTCTTATTTTGAGATTGAATTGTGATTATACAATTTTCCATTTGGTCTGCTTTACAGTGAAAAGATCAGACAAAGGAATTGACCTTCTAGCCTCACTGTGCAATACCTACCACACCTTTGAGGACTGTTTACGGGGTATGATGGAGAAAGCATACAAAATAATATCGGAAACGCTGAATCGTAAACCAATTCTAGCATCAGATTGCAAGACAGACCTAATGAATCACATTAATACAGGTTGGTTCAGGTACTTTGTAGCAATGCAAGTTACTTGTTCAAAACTAAAATTTTCATGGATTTAATGAAATGTGACAGAGGGGTTGATGTACTTTGACGACATGCTAGAAGAGGGATTGGTGGGGCCTGGCATCCAGGCTTTGGAAAAACACTACATGGATGTGGTCGGCAATAAAGGAGAGATTGATGAAATGTTATTTGCGCTATCTGAAGATAAACCTATTAACACTTCTAATATGAGTGACAGCAAGGTGTGATAGTCATAATAGTCCTTTTACTTGTTGGTTTGAATTCAACTGTTTGTCTTCCTTATAGATATCGTTAATAAGATACGCCAGACTTAATGAGCAACAGAGAAAATATTGATAAGAGTACATAAGTCTCAAAACTTGTCAAATAATTTCCTTGATCTTCTGTAAAAAGATGCACAGTTCCTATGATCATGAACTATAGGAAGTTTTGTTTCTCTTTCCTAACTTTCGATTCCCTTGTTTGCAGAGCAAATTTGAAAACCTAGCATCTCCAACAAAAACAATGACAAATATGCTAACTCTGCCACTCTCTCCAATGTCCCCTGCAAGACATAATTTTATCATGAGTAATTCTAAGATTCTTCAAATGACGCCTGTAACCTCAGCAATGACCACTGCCAAGTGGCTCCGTGAGGTCATATCCCCGTTGCCTGACAAACCATCTCCTCACCTTGAGCAGTTTCTCTCTCTACCAGACAACAAAAGCCTCATAAATGATCTGATGTGCCGGGTCCATATAATTCTTGAAGCTATATTTCATAATGGCAACTCCTTTGACATCTCGTGGGCCAAAGACAGAAAACTTGAGGCCTCAAAACTGTACTTCCGGGTGCTGGAGGCTATTTGCAGATCTGAGTTGAACTTGCTCAGTTCAAGGAATGATAAAAACAATAATGGCAGTACCAACTTGACACAATTACTATCAAACGAGAGATTCCATCGGTGCATGTTGGCATGTTCTTCTGAGTTGGTGTTAGCCACACACAAGACTGTATTGATGATGTTTCCAGCTGTTTTGGAGGCAACTGGCCTGACTCCGTTTGATTTAAGCAAAGTAATCGAGAGCTTTGTAAGGCATGAAGAGACACTGCCAAGGGAGTTAAAGAGGCATTTGAACTCACTGGAGGAACAACTACTAGAGAGCATGGTTTGGGCCAAAGGGTCTTCATTGTATAATTCATTGCTTGTGGCTCGGCCTGATTTGGGGCCAGAAATTAGTCGCTTAGGCCTCTTGGCTGAACCAATGCCGTCACTTGATGAAATTGCTGCACGCCATAATATACCAGTTTCTGGGGTGTTACCTGCTTCAAATAGAAAGCGAGACGCGTCGCCAGGTAATTCTTTTTCATCACTTTCTTTAGCTCAGTGTGTCCTTACACCATCGTGCAACATATGTTGCATACTATGCCAGGATATATAGACTAGTGTATTTTACATCAGAAATTTACAAGGAGTTCCTCATATGTAGACTCAATATCATGTTAAATAATATGACAATTGGATTGGTTTTGATGTATTGGGAAGGCAGTATAATTGGTTGTAGTGATACTTTTGTTATTACAATATTCGTAATTTTTCTTAAAACAAACTTAATCTAATTATTAATGTAGATAATTCTACTGATTATGATGATTCTATCTAACACTTTTTTAGATCGAGAGGGAAGTGATGTGTCATCGCCAAAACGAGCACGCATCGAATCTGAAAGTGCAGTTTTAGAAAGGAATTGCTTCACGCCTCCAGCAAAGGAAAGGCTCTACAGCTTCAAGTCGAAGTTTCATCCACTGCAGTCCAGTTTTGCTAGGTCATTGATCTATCCTCACAAGTGTTTGTTTACAAGTTATAGCTGTGTACTGAATTACTTTACATTTTTTCTGTCATTGCTCTCTCAAGTAGTGTCTTTCTTTTCCTTTTATGTTATTTTAAAAACGGTATTTTCAATACAGCCCAGCTCAGCCTAATCCTGTTGGAGGGAATGAAACTTGTGCCGAGATAGGATGCAAGGTTTTCCTTAGCAAGGTGCATTTAGAATTATTTTTTAAATCTTTTATAGTTCCATTACTGCAGAAATTATGAACTTTTAACATATCCTTTATAGGAGGAAATTTTCACGTGCATGGAAATTTGAAAATACCTGACAAAATATTTGTGCCATAAACATTTGCTGAGTTGCAAATTGGTTGTATTTTCATTGTTTTTTGACTTTATGAATTATTTCTGTGATATTTTGAAGGATTACAGATTTTTACTGTATCCACATTACAGATCTATTCTAAGGGTCCAATCACGCTATCACTAAACTGTACACCTTGCAATACAATATTTTTTGTTAATAACCATGAATCTTACTTTTGCTTGATAGCCTCTTCATAATTTGTTACCTAAATCACATCTATTTCAGATTCTAAAGTTGGGTGCTATCAGAATAAGAAGCCTATGTGAAAGGTTGAGGCAGACACAACAAATGCTGGATCGGGTTTATGGAATATTCCAGCAGATCCTTGATAAGCAAACCCATTTATTTTTCAATCGTCATGTTGACCAAATTATCCTTTGTTGCTTCTACGGTGTTGCAAAGGTAATATTATGTGTGATGTCAGATGGATGTTGATTGTAAAGTGAACAAACCTTAAAGAAATATTCTTAATCTTTTTATCTTTTAGTGCATAATAAGAAAACCAGTTCTTTGTCATGACTCTGTAAGGCTGGGAATCAATCTACAAATTTTAAATAACATGATATACTTTAATGGTAGCTTGTACCATTAAAGTAGGTTCAACATGTGTTTATTTAATTATATATTTGCAACAGGTATCAAGGTTAAATCTGACATTCAAGGAAATAGTAAGCAGCTATAAGAAGGAACCCCAATGCAAGCCTGAGGTGTTCCGCAATGTCTCTGTCAGCTCCTCAAATATGGTATTATTCTAATTATTTAACGAGGGCTATGATGTAATGTTTTTTGCTAGGTGGTCATTATTATCATTTATTATGTGTTCCAACAGAAAACTGGAGTAACACATGTTGATATCATCACATTTTACAATGAAGTGTTCGTTCCATCTGTAAAGCCCATTTTGGTTGGCATGGTTCCTTCTACCTCCCGTGCAGAGGAGAAGAATAGTACAGAAGGTGAGTATTTAGTAAATGGTTTTCCTTTTGAAAAATTTATGGAGGTTACTGAATATTTTATATTTAAATTATGCAGGTGGTCAGATACCAGGTTCACCGAAGGTGTCACCATTTTCAAATTTACCAGATATGTCTCCCAAGAAAATTTCTTCCTCCCACAATATCTATGTGTCTCCGCTTCGCCAATCGAAGGTCCTTTAATTTATTTCTTTGAATAAGTTACAAATTTTTTTTCGTAGATTGTAGCCTCCAAATCGTAACAATATTTATTTGTCAACCCATTGAAGGTCACACTGTAGTTTAATTTAATTCAGCAAATGAATGACTGAACTGCTGCCAAATTTAATTGGAGCCAAAGCTGTTATGGCAATTTGCTTTAATGTAGCCTGGGTCCTGGCATATGATACAGTTGCCTAAAATCTTTCATATAAATTAAAATTACTTGAGACAGATGGATGCACTGCTCTCTCCAAGCTCAAGGAGTTTTTATGCATGCATTGGAGAAAGCACACATGCTTTTCAAAGCCCTTCTAAGGATTTAGATGCTATCAACTCTCGCCTTAGGTCTTTCTTTTATAATTCAATTGAAGACTATTTACAAAACTTATTCATTGCAAGAGGTTAGACTATTCACATGTGTTTGTTCTCTGGTTTTTAAAATTCAGTACTGGAAGGAGACTAATATCAGGCAGAATAAACTTTGACATGGTCAGTGACTCAGTTGTGGCGGGTAGTCTAGGTTATCAAAATGGAAGCTCTGCCTCTTCTGACGGTGTTGCTGCTTTTGTCTTACCCGTTAAGCGTGAGCAAGCTGAAACTGACCAGTAGGTAACTTTGGTGACCTCATTGTATGTACTCTGTATTGTTATACTTGGTTTCATCTTCTTTATTCAATAGATTAGAATAGGTTCTCGTTTCATATTTTGTATATTAAGTTAGGTCGTGTCAGGGAATAAATATGCATTGAGAAATTAGTTAATTTTGAAAATATATTTGCCCACCATTTTTCTGTAACGTAACAACAGGAATGTGTTGAGATATTTTGGCTTGTTCTTTTTCCGCGATCATTTTATTTATTTATATTGTTTTCGGCCGGGTTGCTCTGATAATGTAATAATCTGAGGCTGAGTTAAATAATCTGTAGCGGTTCTTTCACTCTTTTCGCATCTTGAATGTTCTTCGTATCTGTGTATATTTACTCTTTATTTTGGGCCTTCTACGGGCTTCAGTATTTATCTGCGGGCCTTTATATTGGACCAACATCTAATTATTATGTCTTAAAATTATTACGGCGAATTTTGACTTCCAGAACCGAGAACCGAATTCATAAAAAAGAGACAATTTATTATTACTACACGGGAGTAGAAATAAAGTATAATCTTTTATTTGCTTATTATTATTATTCATCAATTAAAGCACAACAATTACATATAACATATCCGATAATCTCACGCTTCATTTCAAAGTCGAAAAATACAAACTAAACAATATACCTTGCGATTGGAATAGCTTCTGGTTTCTGCCCTGGCATTAAGACTTAAGAGGAATGTGAATGGTGACCTTCTTTGTGTGCTTTTCCCTTGCCTTTAGTTTTGAAGGTAAGATGTACTCCTGGGCTTTTTTGTGTGCAAGAGCTATTGAACAGCAATGAGTTATTGATACTCTGCACATTGCTATTCACCAATGAGGTCATAGGCTTCGAACGTGCTGTATGTTTATCATTCATACTCTCAGTAGCCTTGCCATTCTGTGCCGGTGCCGGGGACTCGCCTGTCAGGGTGTTACCGCCATGCTGCATTTTCCTATTGTAGCCATGAGCATTGTGACCAAGTTCCATTATAGCACCAATGTTCTCTCCAGCTAGTGTTATCACCTTCATGTCTTTCTCGCTCTTTTCACGACTGGAACGGGGTATTGTCGTGCCGGAATTTAGGTGTGGAGCTTTTGCTCTTGCTTCATACATCCCTTGTCCATTTTCACTAGAGGTGCCTTTGGCATTGCTTCCGTTGCTACTTTTACTAATACCATTATTGTAAGGAGCTCCGTTCATTTTACCGCTGGTATCAGCATTACCATTGATGCTTTTAATGGTGTTAGTATTATTATAACTACCATTGTTACCGTTTGCTTTGTTGCCTCCGTTCTCTTGTGTAGCTACGGGTTTGAGTGGGGATGGCACTAGTGGAGACTTGGTTTCTGCCTCAGGATCAGCTGTCCTGGGGACAGAGATAGGAGATAGTTGTGGTGGCAATTTGACCCGAGGCGATGCAGGAGGGGTGGGTGTTGAAGTTTTAATGACTTTCGGAGATGGCGGTGGCGATGGTGCAGTTAGAGGTTTTGACGTGCCGTTGTTGCTTGTTGGCACCGCTGATTTTGGTGTATCTGGTTGTGGTGGAGTTACTGGTTTACGGTCAACTGGTGCTGGTTGCACTGGAGGAGTTGCTGGCCTACGGTTAGGTTGGGCTGGCTGCACTGCAGTTGACACCCCTTGTTGCTGTACTATAGGTTGAGATGTCGGTTGTGTTGCCGGTGGTGCCGGTGGTGCTGGTGGTGCCGGTGGTGCCGGTGGTGCCGGTGCACGTGGCTGTGCCACAGGCAGTGGTACCACGGGCACCCGAACAACTGGCAGTGTGGGTTGTCTGTTGACAGGTGCAGCTGGTGCTTGAGCCGGCTGGACAGGCTCAGGCTGAGGCGGGGGATCGGCATCCGCTGCCCTGGCTATTGTTGCCAACCGTAACCAGTTGATCCTAGTTGGTTGCTTTTCCATGATATTGCTGCTTGTTTACTCTGTGCAAAGATTTGAAGCAACTTAATTTGATGGATTGGTGGATTGGTGGTGGGTTAGATTGGTATTTGTAGGGGGAAATTTGAGCATAGATGAACCAGCTACCAAGACACAGCAAAAAAAAGCTCAAAGCAAGGGATCTGATACCTAAATAGAGAATTGATAAATGGGAAAGGGATGCAGACGGTCATGCATTGCTCCAAGATTGGCATCAAATCTATCTAATTCACCTTTTTTATTTGTGTTTTGTGTGCACGTCATTTAGACTAGTTACCGATTAATCTGATGATGAAACGACTTAACGTTGCAAAACGACTTAACGACTTACCGGTTAATCTTTTTGAGAAATGCGAATGTTCGAATAGCGGCTGTAAATGTATTTATTTGCAAGTTTGAGTTGACAACTGATAGAGGCCTCAACTCAACATTTCTTCACACTTCATTCAGAGCAATTAAATATGAATATGAAAAGGATATAACACAAGTCACACTTCACAAAGTCGCATTAGTGTTAGCATTGCGGCTGCCTTTTTATGTGCATCTTTTACAACGGTCCTTTATAATTTCCAATCTAATTGCCTTTTTAAAAAGATTAAATTACAAATTTTCACTAATATTACTTCCCTTTTTTTTTTTGTTGACGTCATTGCTTGAGGGGGATATATGCCTTAGAACAGTACTGTAATGGGGCATCTCTCTTAATTTGCTTGACAGCAAGGGACCAAATTGGGCACAATTTGCTATATGTTTCCCAGCTGTTGTCCATTTTGAAACCATGACACTTCTAAAAAGGACCAGGAACTCTAAAACATTCATTTACAGATGTACTTTGTATTACACAATAAGCAATTAAGTATACTTTAAACATAACAAAATGGGAAAAGAATTTCTGACGAACCTTGCTTTCTTTCACTAAAAAAAATTGATTCTTGGCTCCTTACCGTTCCTGTTTAGTTGGCCTTTTCAAGATGGAAAAACAGGATCGACTGGAAGCCATCTGGTACCATTAACTTATCATTAGTTGTGCTTTGCAGTCGATTAATCAAATTATACGACATCTTGATTCAAATTATAAATTAAATAGTTCTTTTTAAAAAATACACTGGATTTCAAATGAATTTAATTTTGAAAAGTAATATAAGAGTTACAAAAATAATGCTTTCTGCATTTGTAAACGATGTTTTATGAATAATGTTTTCTGCCCCTGGAGTCACAGTTACCCCAACAAATGGAGGTTTTATGAATACGACTATGAAGAACATTTTTCTTTCGAGAAGAGTATAAAGTGAAACAACGTCCTGCTTATATAATTAATGAATATTATAAACTCTTTGACATTAACCTTTCTAGAATTCTAGTGTTACATTCCTTTTTGAGAGCTACCCTATAGCCTATTCCGTGTGAGTTAAACTTTGAAGCATCCTGACGAAATAAAATACTAGTTCAATAACCAAATCTTCATCTTCATCTTCGCATGATGACATAATATCCTGATTCACTTGAATATGCATTCTAAATTTCTAATTCATATGCCTTCGAGTACTACAACTTGTAGCATTTATCATATTAAACAAAATTAAATCCCACGGAATACTCCAAACTGCGTATTTTGCTTTGTAGACACCATTTACCTTGCAGATGAAGCCTCATTTTGATGCATGATGCCAGTCGTTTTATTATTGAATCATCTTACTTACGGAGTCATATTTTTCTAATCATCTTCCTATTTTTCTTGACATCACGAAAGGAATATAGGTGAAATACCACAAAACTATATACAAAATTGGAAACATACTCAGTCGTCCCAATACTAGTAAGCTTATAATATTATTACATCAGGTTTAACATACATGACAATTAATGGTCCTGAATTAGATACACAATCTGCAAAGATAACAATAGATTTATAATTACATCTTATAGATAGCTTCTACATGCAAGTACTACTATTGGCACAAGCAACACAACGACCCTACAGCGAAGTTACATGACTGAGCAACGTATTGCTATTTTTCATCCAATGGCCAACCTTACTAATAGCATGCAGAATTGGGAGAAGGGTAGGTACACTAACAACTCCAATACCTTCTTTGCCACAGTCAAAACAAAATGCCTGACCTCTTAAAACTGCTTGAGTTCAGGTTTGGGCTCGGACTGGGGCTCGGGTTCATGTTTTGCACTGAAGGCCACTCAGCTGGAGAAATATTGGCAAAATTAGAATTATTTCCTCCCTCCAATACATTCTCATGCTTGCCACCTGCAAAATCATCGTCCTTGAAACAAGCTAAAATAGGACATTCTATGCATTGACCGATCGCACCGCATGTTAAGCAGTTCTCCACAGCAGGGATTGCATCATCTATATTGAGCCTTTTCATTGGTGAAATTTCACCAACACTGCTAAGCTGAGGGGGCCTTTTTCCTGGAGATGACTGTTTTCTTGTCTCATTATCTGTAGTGACTGCAGGATATTTAGGGTCATTTTGGTCTTTGCACCAAAACTCAATGGTTGTCATGTCATTCTCACCAAACAGATCCTTTACAGATTCATATGGAGGGGGTGTCTGCTTTGGCTCCGGCGTAGCAAACAGATCCTTCACAGATTCATATGGAGAGAGTGTCTGCTTTGGCTCCGGCATAGCAAGCAGATCCTTCACAGATTCATATGGAGGGAGTGTTTGCTTTGGCTCAGGCGTAGCAAACAGATCCTTTACAGATTCATATGGAGGGAGTGTTTGCTTTGGCTCCGGTGTAGCGACATCAATGATCAATGAATCATTTTGGTTTGCATTCAAGTTATTCTCTGGCTCTGGTGGCTTTACTGGACCATCAACCCATTCAAAGTGATTGCAAGCTCCGTAACCCTGGACAACACAGAGATATCACTTTTACTTGTATATATATTATACTTGTGCATCTTATGCACTAGAAGATGTCATTATTCTTATTACTTTTTTTTTTTTTTTTAAATTTTATGTTTCACACACCTTAGTTCCTATATAATGCACCCTTCTTGATGAAAGACTCCATTTTTTTATGGCCTACTGTACTTGCATGAACATATATTTGTTTAATAAATCATATTTTGCATGTTATTTGACCAGGTCCACCAGGATATAATTTTGCTATGGATTGGCAAATTTTGTATGGCAATCAGGAGCCCCCAATTTTCAAAGTCCACAAGACGCATCTTTATTCATATGTATATAAAGTACTCCATAGAGTGATAATAATGAAAGGAACCCAAGTACCTTCTTTATGGAGCATGCATAATATTTGCGGCCCTTGTTTTCTCCTTCATGCATGATTAGAACAATGCATGGCCCAGCCTTGCAAGAGCATATCGGCTGATCAAGTTTTGAAGGGGAACTATCTGGTTTATTTATCTTCTTAGGGCTCCTACTGAAACCTTGGCTTGGCTTCAAAGGACTTTGACTACTCTGGCCCGACTCATCGCACCATTTGAAAAAGCCACACTTCTAAACACATGCAAGATGACAATATCAGGTCAGAAGTATATACAATGAGAAGAAGATATAATTAAGGAATGCGACAGACATAGACTCAACATGTTGATATATATATATTCGAGCTAGAGTTGAGTATCAATGTTTAAAAAGCTGAAATACAAGGATGGTTAGATGTGTATATATATGAGTATATGTATATGGTCTCAGCTATACTGATCAACCTTCTACAATTCGAGCAGCCTCAATTTCAGGTCAGAAGGATTAGGATCGCTTAGGGAGACAGTCAGTCAGCTTGTGGAACAGTCAATAGCCGGGCTTGTTTAATCTTGGTCTGAGACATGCATGTCCATATGGGTGTCATGCTATTTTAGTCAAGTCAGTTAACTTTTTTTTCATTTAAGCAGTTGAACCCTGATAATTACACCAAGTTTTAGACAGTTTGATTCCTTTCAGTTTCAGGTTTACAAGCAGCTCGACCCAAGTACAAATCCAAACTGACTGTTGACCCAGCTTCAAATGATAAAACTTGAACCCCGCTAATCTATTTGATATGCATTGCGATTCAATTTTTGTTTACTAGTTATCTTAGTTTGTTGAAATGGTTTTGTACAGGATCAATTGTTGAAAAATAGACTAGACACACCCAAATCAAAATTTATTTGAGCTCCCATTCAATTCATACAATTTATTTATACAATTAAAATAGAAGGACATTCCAGGAAAGAATGTTGAGCCCAATTGGGAATGTAAATGAGTAATGTTACGTACCTGGCATTTGTAGAAGTGGCGATTGGGATTCTTGGCGGTGCGCGAGGTATAAACAGCGCAGGGGCCAGTGCCGCAGGGGCAGTGTAGCTGGTGAGGGGCCGTTGGGGCAGTCCGCAGCTGCGCGGGCTGTGCATCCCCGTTATTGTTATGGCATGGGGAGAAGGAAGGAGAGTTCATTGGCTCAGGCTCAGCGCTCTGATCACTGCTCATTGCCTCATATTTTAGGTACTGCTGCTAGTTTTGTGATTGAAGTTGAAGAGGAGAGCAAGGAAGGAAATGAGTGACTAGTGACTTGGTGAATGAGCGAGTGAAGCTTAATGGGTAAGTAATGAAGCTGAACAAGGACAGGGACAGAGTCGAATTCCATTGAGCTACAGTGATTACACTGTTATGTGTGCCTCGAAACACGGAACACCCAAGAGTGTGACTCAATTTTGTGACCAAATACATGTGACAGTGCACCTCAAAAAAATATAAAATATGTCAAATTATTTTTAAATTTCGATTCATATAGTTCAATACATTTTTTAAATTTCGATTTATATAGTTCAATACATTTTTTATATCAAAACTGTACGCGATACAAAAATTTTCTACTTCTAAAAATTTTTAAGTATTTGTTTAAGTTTTTTTTTTTTAAAATAACTATGCAATATTAATAAAATAATAAAATTTTATGTATTATTTTAAAAAAATCTTAAATAAATACTTAAATTTAAAAAAATGGAAAACTTTTGTATCTCATAATATTTTGATATAAAGAATCTATTGGGTCATATAAATTGAAATTTGGAGGTGATTTAATATGTTTTTTGGAGGTGTGCTAGCTCATAGTATATTTACTTAAATTTTGTTGCCAAAAAAGTACAAGCAGACTGACGGACTGCCAAAATGAGAAAAAGGGAATGCGTAATATTGTTTGAGTGGGATTTGAAGCCACGCCCTTACGGAGCAGAACCTTAATTTGGCGCCTGGGACCAACGCACTAAGGCCATCGCAACTTCGGTATGCTGATATCCACTCTAAATTTTGTGGTTCCGTTCGGATTACAATTGATTATCTGAGATTCTCTAACAGTAACAGTAAACAGTAACAGTGACAGTAACAGGTCCACATTGGACCGGCCGACAAAACTCAAGGGTCAAGGCATATTAAAGCAGGCCGTCTAATATCTGTTTCAGCTAAAGATGATCCGGAGAAGTCATGTTTATGTTTAGATGGCCCATTAACAAAGCCATGACCACCTTGATGGGTTGGTTACACCTAGGCTCTAGCCCTAGGGATGTCAAAAAGTGATTCCACCCAATGCTGAGCAAAGCATTGCACATTATTATTACTAGTAATGTAACCCGGGCTTCGCCCCGGGATAAAATTATTATCGTATACATTTTGAAACCTAAGAATGTAGAAAAAGTTCTATTTGTTGATATAATTTATGCACTTTTTTTTTTTTTTTGTAATATTTGACACTTTGTTGTCTGTTCAGAAAGTTTATGCATATTTTAATGTTGCACATTAAGCCCATGGTCATTCACTCAAAAAAAAAAAAATTAATGTCGCACATTATATTTACTTTCTAGTACTGTTTTAAGAAATGAAAAAAGTATGAAATATTGGATCTCATCTTATCGTGTTCACACGTTTGCCACAACTAAAAGAAATAAATTTAATTATATTGAAGGAATCTTAAATTTTGCTAAAAGACCAATCGTATCTACCTTTCAAATATATATAAAAAAAAATGTGTACATAATCCCTTTGAGTAACATTAACAAAATAAAACAATGTACATGAAATCAAAAGTTATATGCAAATTTGTACATGTAATAGATTGCAAAGCTTAGAAGCATATTTTCTTTTTTGAGGGTTTTAAACTCCTGAAAAGTGCACCTAAAAGATCTACACAAAAAAAATTGAATATATCCCATGATTAGAAAAGAGCAAAAAAAATTAAAAAATAAAGATATATAGTGACGCACTTAAAAGCAAATATTCACATCTCTAACTGAACAAAGTTCAATTTATAATCGATTAATCCATAGAGAGTGTGAAAAATTATTTGTAGCTAGATAAATAAAATATTTGAACAGAAACTACCTGAAATATATGATTGCCATTACTGTGATTTTTCCGATAAAAGAAGAATTAAGTAATTAAACAATAAATGTCTATTGCGTACCTGATTGTAATTACCATATATGTGATCGCCATTGTGATCTTCAAATAAAAGAAAATAAACAGATACAATAATAATTGTAAACTGTGAAAACATGCATCAATGTAAAAGAATGTTTTAGAGGAATAATGTAAAAGAATGTTGAAATAAAAGATACATTATATCTACCTGGTTGCAAACTGTGAACGAATGTTGTGAAATAGGATGGTGTAGACTGTAGAGAGACAAAGCCACGAGCTGTAAATCAATGTAAATATAGGTGAAGAAAAACTTTCCATATTCTATTACTTTTGTTCGGCCGCTTTAATTTAGAATTAATTGGTAGCCCGTTAAAGAAATGAAAAGATAAAAACGGAAATGCATTAATTGATATTTGTAATTGAAAGGCAGCCATGCGTTAAGCATTCTATGTTGGAATCCGAAAGGAAGAGAAAAAAATAATTAATGTACAAATTAATACTTTGATTAAAGCTGAAATAAAAAAATAAAAAAAAGCAAAAATTAACTTGCTGATGGGGCATAGCTGTAATGAGAGGAAACCCAACCCTCTTTTTGGGTTATGGATTATATATATTACATTTTCAAGACAAATGCTGAGCCAATGATGTGTGACTTTTCTTCAAAATAAAAATGATGAGTGATATAATCCATCAAGATCTCTCTTTGGTCAGTCACCCAAATTTGTATAATTTTTTCTAAAAATTAATCAAACCTTTCTAATAAGTAATAAACAAAAAAGTATATTTTCATTTGATTAAAATATTATCATCGAAATTAAAACATTAATAAAGTGTTTTTTGAACCAGAATAATAAAATGTTTTGTACAAGATATGAGTAAAATTATTGTTAAAACGTTTGTATTTCACTTCGAAATACTAACCGTTCAAATTATACTTTGTCACGCTTGATATTTCAATTTACTGTTCACATTAAACTTATCGTATGAAAATACTAGAGGATACAAAAGTTTCCCATTTTTAGAGTTTTTTAAGTATTTATTTTGGATTTTTTTTTAAAAAAAAATCTATGTACAGATCAACACTATTTTATTAATATTGTAGAGTCATTTAGAAAAAACCAAAATAAAAACTTAAAAATCTCTAGAAAGGAAAATTTTTTGTATTCCCTAATATTTTCATATGATGAACTTAATGGGAACCATAAACTAAAATTTCGGACATGACAAAATATAATTTAAATTATTAGCATAGTGAAGTATAAACGTTTTCATATTAGTATAACAAGATCTCAATTTTTTTAGGTGCTTATTTATTGTTGTGGCCCGTAAAGTGTGTGTTAATAATTTAGCTTCCAAATTCTAATATTTGAACTTCGTAGTTGATCGACAAAAAAAAAAAAAAAAAAAAAAAATAGGAAAAGAAACGATAACAAACGGATGACAAAGAAAAAATGGAACAAGCAGGACTCGAACCCAAGCCCTCTTGGTACTTGAGTCTCGAAGAGACTACAAAGGACCACTACACCATTTAATTTAAATTACAAGTCCAAACGTTAGCAAAGGAAATTACATAAAAAGTTACGGGTCGGGTCGGGTCAGACCTGTTTAAAAAAAAATAATAAAATAATATGATCCTATCTGACCCGACCCACAGCGTACACACTACATCCAAATAACAGAAAAAAACCCGACTGCCCAATTTATTTACCTTCTGAAAAATATAAAATCCACATCGATATTATATATCATGTACGTATTAGTGACTAGTATATAACTTATTTTATAATAAAGTATTTATGCTAGACGAATCGATATGTTAACTCATCTAGTATACAACTTATTTTCTAATCTAGTATACACTGAAAGGAATAGCACAATGGCTAGAGATGCGGAAATTAAAATTTTTCTAACCAAAGCATGTGCAGTTCAATCAGATCTTGCCAAACGAACGACTTATCGCTGATCTACACAATAACATGCATAGAGAGGCAGTAGTTATACCTTTGACGCGTAAACGGTTGCTCGGTGTGCTGTCCGGTTGCGCGTCGCCCTTGTCCACCAAAGGTTCGACCACCACCGTCCGTCTAGGCAAGAAGAACGTTGACGGCGGGTCCTTCGATCTTTTCCTCGCACGAATCTCAACCCTAAACCCTAGGTTTGATAGAGGAGATTTCTCAACACATGAGAGAGAGAGAGGAAAAAAGGTGGCTGGAAAAACTTACTTTTTCGTGCATGAAACCTTCCCTTTTATACTTGTCAAGAGTGATTAAGGAAACCCTAATCACATACCCTAATCTGCCTTTCTGTCAGGTTGCGTTATAACGCACCCAATATTGCATTATAACGCAACACCTGACAGAACCAGATTTCTGTCACAGATTCCGTTATAACGCAACATATGTTGCGTTATAACGGAACTGCTGACAGAACCAAATGACAAGTATTCTCTCATATGTTCGAGACATAAGATCAAAACATCATAGCCATGATGATATTCAGGTTATCATGATGCCCAATCAAGCTCAAGTCAGGCCGCGCCTGATTTGACTTATTGTCATCACTCGTTACACGTTCGCCGACGTGACATGAACCTGAACAGGACTAATGGTCGAGAGCCTTTGTAGGTGTGACCTTATAGGGATCTGGATCATGTTGGGTTGCATTAACAATGATTCTCATCTACCTGTTCAATGCTGATCATCATCAGTGTCAAGCCATCCACGTGACGATCCCCAAATGATACAGACAGTACGCACGTCCACGTAGTATCTTGATCCTGAGTAAGAGTACCTTACTTGTGTTGATTCTATGTCATATGAATATCCAAGATCAGTCCGAGGCAGGATTGTGTCATCCTCACGACTATATCATTTACTTGACGTCCATATAGATTAAACACATGACTAAGATTAATCATTGCGCGCGTGTGTAATCCATAATGTCAAGGGGCCCAGAGGATATCATAACTCATCTATGATGAGAGACATTCCAGTATCTTGATCATCCATGATCCAAGCTACCAATTCTACACACCGAACTGGAATCCCTTATGCCACCTGTTACGGTTGGGATAGGAAACTAGTCACAGTGTGCAGTCATGATATTTGATCATGACAACCTCAACCGTGAATCCAACACTGACAAGAATATGAATGACATAACACATTCCTTTTGTCATATTCTTGTCGCGGTCAGTCCAATGCCATGTCACAGAGAATGTGCACATGCATCCATATGATCTAGTTGATAGCCGCGCTATCAATGGGACGTGATACAAACCCTTCTGCTAGACTCATATGCTGATCCTATCCGACCAACTAGAGTACCATGCTAGTTATCATAGATCAGGGTAGTTTTAGAATTAACGTCATACCCATCATGGCATATCACTTGCTCTTGTCGTAAACGACACAAGCCATAACGTAACATCAATTCAAGGAAACTAATGAATAAAACATCCAAATAAGAATAACCATGAACAAGCGAATACCATATATATATAAATATAAATATGTATGTTTCTCTAGTACATAAACACTAACATACACAACTTATTTTGTACGATATAAAAAGTATACTCCACAAAATAATTAGCATACTAATTAATGAAATAGAGTAAATAGACAGGAAAAAAAGGGAAAAAAAGGGAAATAAATGCAACACTAGAAAGTAAACCAAAATTGACAGATATTAGCAAAGTCAGTAACTTGACTGGGCCGGGGCCTTAATTAATTTCATCAGTTGGGTGGGGACGTGGGGTTAAGAGCTGAGAAGTAAAAAGTCTAAATTAGGAAATGGGGTACAGTAGGTATGCGACTCACTAAATACAAGGGGCTTAACACGAGCATTATAATTACACTATTTTAAGCTAGAATTATTTCATTTAGGAGCACAGGCGTTGAAAAAAACATTTAAGGGGATGTGGGTCAAGGGTCAAAATCCACCCCCTAAAAAGCTACAAGCGGGAATCTCGATGCTGCCCGAATTGATGATTGCTATAGTATTAACTGACCATTTCTAACTACTTCACCCCTGACCATTTCAGGGGATGTGGACTCCAAACAGAGAGTGTTGTCCTTAGCTACCAAATCAAAAACTAATTATTTTTTAGGCTATATAATTAGAGTAAGGATACTGTGAGCTTAAGCTAATATATATAGCATTTCCATAAACGCACCTCCAAATACATATTAAATCATGTTACCTCAAAATTTCCATTTTTATGGCTCACTAAATTCTTATATCAAAATTTTACTGGCTACAAAATTTTTTCATTTTTAAAAAATTTAAATTACTTGCTTGAAATTTTCTAAAAGTGATATATATAAAAAATTGGTTATATTTATTATATCGTATAGTCACTTTTACAATATCTCAAACAAGTACTTCAATATTTTCAAAAATGAAAAATTTTTGTATCCTATAAGATTTTGATTTAAAGAATTTATTGAGCCGTATAAATCGAAAATTTGAGGTGATTTATACCTTGCTCAAAATGAAATCACACCGTATCAAATGAGAAATAGAATTCTAGTTTTTTAAAATTCCTTGCTCAAAATGAAAAAAACAAATGAGAAATGATTTCATTTGGGATGATTTGGAAGGAGATTTTCCATCAAAAATTTCCAATAAAGTTGGTGTCATTTGGTGAGAATTCATTTGGGTACAAAAATACTATTCTACACTACCTAAACTACCCTCCCATGAAATCATCATTCATTTTGTTTAATGGGTATAATTGTCATGTAATTTGAAATGAAATCTCATTTCTTGTATTTAGATTATTTTAATCATGAAAAAGAAAATAATTCAATTCAATTCTAATTTTATGTTGAACATAAAAGTTCAATTCACAATCATTTCTATTCATGTCGTTTCTATTGAAATCAATTGATTCTATAAAGAAATTCATTTTAAACAAAGTATTAATATGTTTTTGGAGATGCGCTAATGGAAAGGCTTCGTGAATTTAAGCTCACAATATCTTTACTCATATAATTAACAATATATTTATGTTAAATTTCTGATAAATATATGCAATTAATATTTGTATGTTATCCACAATAGTCCTAAATCCCTAATGATACCCAATAAATATAGAACCGGAGAGTTTGTCTGAGATTATGACGCCGAGACGGACACAAATTTTACGAATGATATTTCAGCTACCCCGCAATTAATATTGTGTCATTCCATTAATTAGACTTGCCACCTAAAATGAACACTTTGGATGTTATTACAGACAAATTTAATGAAATAAAGGTTTAAGTTGAAACAGAAATTAATTAAGAGTGGACTTGTGATCAATTTGCCATGTCTAATCATTTGGGCTTGGTAGAAAAGAAATGTGGCAACTGCCAAGACAATCTCATCAGGCATCAGTCATCAGGCATCAGTCATCAGTCATCAGTGGGCTAATTAATTAATAAAGGTTAAATCTCTCCATCATATATATATATATATATAAGTGGCCCATGATCTGATGTCAAGAAAAATTAAACATGACTACATGAACATGATATATATATATATATATATATATATGATCGCATCTGAATATACTTGAGATGAACATCTTGAATTGCTTCGCTTAATTATCGCTTTACTCCCGGCCGCTTTGACAAAAGTAATATTATATATGTTGACTGTTGAGGAGCTAGCTAGCTAGCTAATATCCTGCTCCTGCAGTGTCATTAATTTCAGTCGATCGGCAACGCCTGCTCATCCAGTCATCCTCTACTACGATACGACTCAATGGTATTGCTATTGGTATTGGTATTGGTATTGGTGTTTATTTGCCAAATTTGATTTGATTTACTAGCTGTCTAGCTTGTCTTGTTACAATTAATTAATGTTTGGTTGAATTTTGGAGAGTCATTGTCGGCGTGTGACCTCAGAATCTCAGTCCTACTCGACTCGTACTGTCTGTGGTAGGTAAGCTCGCTGCTCGCTGCTCGCTGCTCGCTGGTGTAAGGTACCAAATTATTGGGTTGAGATCCGGTGTTTTTAAAACTCGAGAGTAGAGTCCTACTCTTATAATCGGACGGTTATGATGAACCGAAGAATAAAGTTCGGTTGATACCGACCGTCCGATCACAAGAATAGGGTCCTACTCTCAAGTTTTAAGAGCAGCAGATATTCACCCCAAATTATTTTTTGCAACGAGTACATGTCATGTGTGGCCCAGGCAGGCAGCCAGGCTTCATTCCGAGGACTTCTATATAATTATTTAATTAATTAATGAAATTTTATTTTATTACATACCCATCAAATATTTAACACATCCCCATTGCAGAAGACTATAATAGAAGAGGATCCCCTTTCCATTTTCCAATAATTATCCGTGCCTCACGCTTGATTACATTAACAACTACTATCATGTATATCATTAATATAAAATTAATTATATACCATCAATTTAACATCACCACACTTGACAATTCTTATATATATTCACAATCTTGATAATGATTTTTTTTTTAAAAAAAAGTTGAAAAATCTTTGCAAAATTAATGGTAGAAATTAAAAACTTTTTATATAATATAAGTATATAACGGAGCTTACAAATTGAATATGTTTTCAATTTTGAAGCAATTTGAGTGTGTTTGATGGTCCATCAAAGATCGATCAAATTTATCATTAAAAGTAATATAAATTTTGGATGAGATATCAAATGATATTTAAATCATTTGAAATTTAAAATACTATCAATCTAAATATTTAAAAATATATCTATATATAAATGTTTTTCTTTATTTGAATTTCAATCGTGAAGAGTCTCAAAAAAACAGTTCTCACAGGATACATGCTCCTGACCTCCTATGAATATTTCAGGCACATATATCTCCTCTCACTCTCAGCATATGCCATATAAATTGATGCATTGTAACATTGCGTGATGCACGAAATGCCTTTGAAATCGTGTATTAACCTTTCTCAATTTATCAACTTCTATATTAAAATACAAACCACATGTTAATAAATTTTTAAATCTATGCATGGTACTTTTTATTATGCAGCATTATTACAAAAATCGAGAATTAATTTAGCACTTCTGTTTTGCATCCATTTGATAGATTCGCTTTGCATAATGTATATGGTTGTTAATAGTGGGCATATTAATTTTTATTTAATCGATTTGATAGATTATATTAATCTTTACAGTCTAGAATGCTGTTTAGAGAAAGTTGATTTTCATTTTCATTTTCATTGTTCATATAAGTAAAATCATAATGATAATAATGAAGTAATGATGTTTTTAACTTCACAAATATTCACAATTATTCTTAATTATATGATCGTATTATCTTTATTTTTTTAATTAAGACTCCAATTAATTATTTTAAAACTATGATAAAATACAAATCATATGTTTAATTATATCTACGAGTTCCCTTTATCATAGTTTTAGTAAAAAAAAAAAATGTAAGAAATAAGATTATAATGGTTTGCCGACACATATATAGGATTGAAAGCATCTCTGGTTTTCATATTAGAGGAGATTGCATTGGATGATTTTATTCCGTTCCCTCAAGTACAATGGTTGAAAGCAACCTAAAAATGAGGAACCAACATGCATGTGTCAACACTCAACACAGAGAGACAGATTTATCTCGTGTTTTTGCTATGGTCCACTCATTAACTCATATATATGCGTATGATCAACACTGTAAATCTTAAGTTTACTCTCGATCGATCGATTAATCCTTTTGCCATTTGTAAAGTAACAATTAATTGTATCCAATATTATATATCCATATATATATACTGATCTTGTCAGTTTGTGCCCATTAATTAATTAATTGGCTATATTATATATATATCTTAATTATTGAATTAATCTAATCTACCACCGCTGACAATCACGTACTTTTGAAATCTTAGATCGATCAACATGCACCTCTGACATAAGTATATCCATATATATATCTCTCTCCTTACTAGATAACAAGAATAATATATGGAATTCGGATCCTGACAAATATTTTTTGGACCCGACCGTTAACTACAGTACAATCTTAATTACTAGAAGTGTATCCGCATACTGCTGCGGACAATTTTAATTTTCATTCAAACTAAATAAGGTGAAAGAATAGAAGAGAAGATCAAATAGGTTTGTGAATTTAGCAGTCGATGCTTTAAAATAGAGGAGAATACAATAGGAAATGAATGCGATGTGAGCATTTTATTATTTGAGAGATGGAGATTAAAATAGAAATTAGACTATAACCATTAATCTTAGCTTCTTTTTAAGGAATATAGACGTAGATATGACCTCGACTACAATGCAATGGTCTCAAATCTTTTTCAGGGATTAAAGAGAGGTCATAACTCATAACACACAGAGCAGAGTCAACATTCTCTACCAACCACTTCTATTAATATACTATTGTTAAATCACAATCCTGATTAATGTAAATTAAATCCATGGCATGCAGTTCAGTGTCCTCCATTAATTACGAGCTAATTAAGAATATGATTATGTGAAGAGAAGGAATGAAAAGAAAAAACAAGAAGAACAAACTAAGCATGGATAATTTCTTTTTTTAAAATCGTATGTTGTAAGCATTATGTCACATCCCTTATCTGGAGTTGACAACTTGCCGTATGATATTTAAATCACACAAGGCAATATATACAATGATGCATAACACCAAAGCTGTTCACAATGATAAAAATAAATAACATTGGAATAGTGAACCAGGTGCCCGCCCATATATTTATACATATCTAGCATTCAAAACATTGTGGACTTAATTTACACAAGCTGATAATTAACTTGCTATATACAAACACCCTGGCAACTCCTAACATAGATGTTGTACATAACATGAATCAAAATTTGCACAGCTTCCATTGAACCCCCAATGACCATACTGCCACTATTCATCATTATGCAATACTTAGGTTGTATACACAAGCACCATGACTGTTACATTAAACAAAACTGCACAGTATCTTGAACAGCTCAAAAAGACCATATTGCCTTGTTCATCTCTTGGAAATAAAACCTGGAATCCACAAACAAAGTGGAGCGGATGAGAGTCTATTAACTCTATATTTAGTTCCAGCCGATGCGCTTATTAAATTTCATTAGCAACTATATGCAAACACAAGTTCACAAGCATCTCACTTACCTTTGTAATTCAAGTTCTGGACAAGTAATTACCATAACCATACTGTTCAATACCTGAGGAACCGTGAGAACCCAAAATAACCTCTCCAGTGCTTGGTCGAGCACCTATAGAGATAAAAGTTAGTACAATACTGCAAAACTTATGCGGTAGCTATCCGCCTGCCAGGTCTCTGTTCAGGTATTCCTTTCATTTCCACATTTCAGGACATACTTACCAATATACATAATGCAAACATGCTATATGTAAGAACACAATTTAATATTACCTTCAGTCATGCTATGAAGCATACACACAATTCATTTTCATAAATAAATATGACAATTTTGCTAATTAAGCTTAATAAAGACATCGGAATGTTAGAATTGTGTTCTCAAAGTTATCATGTTGATAATTTTATATGTTATATTTATGAATTGGATATTATTTACATTTTCTTCCATGAGTTATATATTTACTTTCAGAAGTGTTCAAGAAGACGCACTTGGTCTTGAGCCGCAGAACTCTAAATAAAATTATAAATATACAACTCTAAAATGTTCACAGGTCTTGAATATTAGCATGAACACTAATATGTTAAATAAGACTATCGTGTTGATTAAAAGTACGTTGCAGTTCTGTAAACATTGATAAAGGGTTATCATTTAATAGTACAAATATATGAAAAGGTATCATATATTGAACAGACCTAAAAGATGAAACATTATATGGATTGTGTGTTTGTGTCATTAATGTTTTCATCGTGTCTCTGATTCTATGATTGAGACATATATCTTTTTCACATGAGAAATATATAACGTAATTATTATTAAAAGCTGCTTATATCAAGTGGTGATAAAAATAATAGTTCTTTATATGTGACTTGTGCGGGAAAGAGATATATGTCAATAGTATCATTGCCACTCATTCAAAATGAGAAATGATATTGCTGGGCCCCTTGGTAAAGTAGAATTATGAATGGATCCAATATAACTGAAGTACAGTTATACTTTTATAATTTACTTAGTAGAGACCAAGAAACGATTATAATACAAAGATGACACAGTCCTATTTTGTATATTAATCATAATATCATAAGGCAAGGAATTGACACAAGTAATGATAAGATTACATTACTATAAGGATCGCGTTTCGTAAATGGATTACTCGACGTCTATATTATTTGGGGTCTCTGTAATGTATAGCTAGAATAACGCTTACAGTTTATGAAATAAAATGTTTTATTTCATTACCAATATGATATAGATCCTCAATATAGGTCACACCAACTGAATGGAAAACAAGAAATACAAATTATGTTATTATATGACATGATTTACTAGCTGAGAAATAAATATATATTGAACATGCATATTATGAGAATAATATATGGAGTCTGGCTACAATAATATGCATATCACGGTTTTACCATACTATGCAGTCCATATCTCTATTTTCGGTGTCCAAATAGTCGATCTAAACCACTCAACGTATTATTTACATCAAAATATGCTAGCAAACCGAATTTTACGATTTTTAGAATTTTTTTGCTATTTTTAATGATGGGGAGAAAATGGCTAGATCCAAGGATTCTGATTCATACAAAACAACGATTTTCTCCCCATCTTTAAAAATAGCAAAAAAATTATAAAAATTGTAGAATTTGGTTTCCTAGTATATTTTGATATAAAAATTGTAAAATTCGGTTCGGATCGACTCTTTGGACATCGGAAATGGAGGTATGGGCCGCATAGCACGGTAAAAACCGTGATATGCATATTATTGTAGCCTAATTCATAATATATTTTGCATATATTATAATAATATATGATATATTATTATAGAATATAAATTTATTTTAAGCCCAAGCCCAAAAGTTATTTTTAGTAAATGAAGAAGAGAATGAACTCAAAACAAATATGAATTAACCATTAAATTCGTATTACAAGATGACAGAATTTAAAGGCAACTTTGAAGAGGTACTTGAAGGGGTAAACATTAACCATTCTGGTCATATGACCTATGAATTTTGTAGCCCTTCGACTGTAGAATCCAACGGTGAAGGTTTCAGATCGTTTGGAGTTCTCTAGAAGGAGTTATGACAATTTTAGTAACCGGGGGTCAGAATGTTAATATGCTGTTTCAGATTCTGCTTTAATGAATATGAATTTCAAATGTTACAATCTCATACTTAATGGTTGTAGAGTTACAACCTGAAAGTAGATCAGTTTTGGCTATCTCTCTTAGGCTCTAGAACATGAGTTCTTAGAGTTTTTACTCAAAATATTCTGAAAAAGGTTTAATCGTTTATACAATCGATTAAGAGACGGACGGGAAGCTAGGCACGGAGGAGAGATCGCTAGGACGGACTCGACACCGTTCTTGTTTCAGATTCAAGGTGAACTGAAGAGGAATCAAGCTACATTAGAGACCATAGGCATGGTACAATGAACTCTTAAGTAGAAATACTATAACAGTGCATACCAATTAGCAATGATAGAACGATTCTCGATGTTGTTGGATAAATTTTTTTTAAATTTACCCGATCCGCATCATGAAATCCTTCATGGAATCCGCACCTGTTACTCGTTTCCCGTACGCTGAGACAAACCCTCGTATGTTTCCCCTAAAGCCTCTTGATCTGTGTCAATTAAGTACTCAACTTAGAACTCACAAATGAGACGACAACTTTCTGTTATGACTCATGAGGAAGATAAATCGGTTGCATCACATTTAGTAATAAATTAGTTAATCATTCAGCCCAAATTAACTATCAGGTTCTATCTAGTTTATATTTTACAGAAAAATTACCATAATACCCTCAGCTCAAAGCCTTAAGCACGGTATATGAAAATAACGATTATTGGTACAGTCTTGACACCATCTTAATATACAAGTACTGACTAGCATCTACCCTAATTCCATGTGTTTTGGTTCAGCTATCATGCATATTAAACTAGAGCTTTACATGCTGACATGAATCAACCCTTTAGTTAATTGTTTCAGGAGCTATGCTTTCCAATTTAAGAGTCAAGTTATTTGGTCACTCAAGGTTACATGTACAGGACCAATATCTAGCCATTATCATGTTCATGGTTTATAATTTAAGTTACCATATATATTAATATCGGAACAGGACACCAATTTTATTTGTAGACACGTATCAGGTTAATAATTAAGACCCAGTTAGCAATTACTTCATTGAACCCAATTAAGCAAATGCTGGTCATGAAAAGGAAATACTGTATAATTAAATTTTCATGCGTGCTACCATGCCATGCCAGTATCTATTCTCAACTACCATCAATGATCAGAAATTAAGAGGCTCAACTAATATCAATTTGGGCAGCAAAGCTTCCGATAAAAACCCTTTTCTTTTCTAAGTTGGTATTCCTCTCTCAAAGTGAAAATTATTAGTATAAAAAATGCATGAACTAGAAATCATTCCCAGCACTCACCACTCAAGCCTACCACTATTCAGAAATTGAACCAATTAACAGAAAACTTACCCAAATTGTACACGGCTTAGAGATGGTATTCCAGTTTCTCCCTCTCGTTACTCAGAACAATCGAAAGTTAGCTACTCGGTTCCGATAGGAAGATAAGATTGCAACCCGAAAACCCAGAACAATATTATCAAACTAAAGAGTTCAATCGGTGGGAGAAGCTTCTAATAGCTACTGCGTGTCTCTCCTTAGCTGCTGCGTGTCTCTCCTTGCCAACAGCAACAAGGGAGCGGGGGCGTTCCGATGCCCTTGAACCAAACCCCGTCTGATGGGCAATATCTACCATCCGATCTGAATTTTGATATGATTCGGATGAGATGAACTGATTAGCAGATTCGGGGACAGAAGAGCACACTCAAACCCGTTATTCGTCGACCTGTCTCTCTCTTGTGAAACCCTCCTCTTCTCGTTCGCTCAGTCGCTCTCCCCTCTCTCTGTTTTTTTATTTTTTATTTTAATAAGTAGCAGCAACTGCCACGTTAGTCGCTCTCCCCTCTCACTGGTTCCTATCAACGAGACAACGACGGCTCGACCCATCGGCAAGCCGATACGACGCACATATTTACCTCCACCACAACTCATTAAACCCACCGTGGCCTCCCTCTCTCCCTGATTGGAGATCGGGGAATTGCCGCCTAATCGGCCAAAGAGACGAAGTGAGAGCAAGGGATGAGCAGCAAGCATAATGAAAGGGGCGAGCAGAGCGAGAGAGCGAGGGGTGAATGGCGAGTAGAGTGCGGATGCGAGCGGTCGGCACGGAGAGGGCTAGCGGCGAGCGGGGGAGAGATGAAGGCTTCAGAAATTAGAAGTGGTAAACAGGTTTAAAATGGGTTCCATTTTAGAATCCGCCAATTGGATCGATCAAGGTAGTCAGAGGCGAAAAACGCAACTAAGGCGCAAAGAGCTGTGATCGCCTGAGGCGCAAGGCGCATAAAAAAGCGTGCGCCTGAGTAACTTAAGGCGCACAATATTTAATTAATACATTTCAAATAATTTAGGATAAAACAATCTATAATTGCAACACTAGATCCAAAATAAATCATTTAACTTGAAATATTAAAACAATCTATAATTGCAACACTAGATCCAAAATAAATCATTTAACTTGAAATATTTAATGTTGCTGGATGTAAAATACTTAGGTAGAGTAAGTTTTGACTTTTCATTACATACTGGAAAATAAAAATAAATCTGATTTGTTGATGTGCTTTTATGAATGTTTCAACTAAAAATCATATAATATAACATTTATAAATTATAAATCATCTTAAGAAAAGATTTGTCATTATTTATTAAAAAAAGTTTAAGTATGAAAGTTTAGATAAAATTGTTCTCTAATAAGGAGTAAGCTGGTCTTAAGCCGTCTCATCATATTTCTCTCTTTTATCCTTTTTCATGCTACATCATGTATCAATTTGGGTAAAAAATCACTTATATAAGTGAATGAATTGATATACTTAGACAAGCAAAAGGTAACATGTCTATTAGAGATCCATTACAATGATTAAAAGACATTACGATTTAATAATATTCATCAGGCGCGCGTCTTAGTGCGCTTGAGCGCCTGACCAAAAAGCGCGCGCTTTTTTGCACTTCTTGAACTGCGCTCGCCTCTCGGCTCAAAAAGGCGAGGAATCAACTAGCGCTGCGCTTTTGTGCTTAAATGAGCGCTTTTTGCGCTTCTGACTACCCTGGGATCGATCTCATCATCGTCTCATCAAGATTTAGATCGGACGGTTTGGAGTACCCATCGGACAGGGTCTGGTCCGGTGGGCATCGGAACGCCCTTCAAGTTTTTGAAATTTCTAAAGAGGTCCTTATGCTTTAATTTTTATTTTTTATAAAAATTCTAGGATTACACATTAATTATAAAAATATTGATATTGTATACCCTCAAGAGATGAGATCAACAAACTCCTATCAGAATAATTACGACTACGTACTTATACCACAATGCAAAACAAGTGAAACAACCAAACATAATCATATTTTATCTCAAAAAAAAAAAAAAAAAAAAAACTAAGCTAGCGACACATTTATTGCAATAAAATTACCGTGCAATATTTATGAAAATATCGTCGGCTATATGAGATTGATGATCATGTTTACAAATTTCAAGCAAAATAAGTATATTTGGTATAGTTTGTTCATAAGGACATGTTGCCATGTTGGACAAGTGTCGTATAAGTCATCATATTATATGCATGCTTAATTCCTACTATATATATTCCGATAATTTCTTCGGCATGGCCAATTGCCAATTGGCCATGCAGGAGTGAGATGCCCCACTCTACATCAGAGGTTTTCTATTTGAATTTCTTTCCGACCATTTATATATATGAGGAGGGATCCATTGACCATGCTTAACTTGACAATCTTGACAATGGGTCTTTTAAAAAATTTATAAAAAATCATAAAAATCTTAAAAATGAAAAATAGTTCATGGATGCATTACTTAACATTTAGATTGATAGTGTTTCAAATTTCAAACCATTTGAATATCATTTGATGCCTTATCAAAATTTTGTATATTTTTTAATGGTTGTAATTTAAAAATCTTTAAAGAGCTATCAAATATCGCTTAAATTGAATATAATCGAAAACATAATCAATCTATAAGTTAAGCAATACTTCCGTTAACTTTTTTCTATTTTTAAGATTTTTTATGAATTTTTATAAATTTTTTAAAGTTATCATTGTCAAGATTCTCAATATAAGCATTGTCAATGGATCCCTCCTCTCTCTCTCTCTATATATATATATAGTTGGGTTACGGTGATATGCATAGCAAAACAACGTTTTTGCTATGCGCTCGTATCTCAACAACCGTAACTCGGATGGCCAATCCAATTCGACTAGTGCATTCTACATATCGAAAACTCATCGGATACTAATTTTTACTATTTTTGGAGATTCCTAACTATTTTTAACGATTTCTTAAAGATGGCAAGAAAATAATATTAAAATAATCTATTTGGAACTCATAATCAGTATCATTTTTTTCAAAAATCGTTAAAAATAGTAGAAATCTCCAAAAATAGTAAAAATTAGTATCCAATGCGTTTTCGATATGTAGAATGCACCGGTCAAATCGGATCGGCCATCCGAGTTACGGTTGTTGAGATACGAGCGCATAGCAAAAACGTAATTTTGCTATGCATATCACCGTAACCCAACTCTATATATATATATATATATATATATATATATATATATATATATATATATATATGTTCGCCCTTGTTTCTCTTATATATATATGGGGTCAATTCCATTTAATCGATTTCAAACGAAATCAACAAATCATGTTGCATTCGCAGTGGAGGTTGTCTGGCTTAATTAATTACTTGCATTAATGATAATTTAATTCCAAAATCTCATAAATATTAACAGAGACCAAACAAAAAATATTATTATTTTTAATAATTTTTTTTACAGAAAAAAAACGTCATAAGAAATGCTCATTCAAATTGAGATTGTGACTCATTATATTCTTTACAATTTTTTTTTCTATGAAGAACTTGAATAAAGCAGATATTGAACCATTATAACTTAATAATACTTTTTTCTCAAAAAAAAAAAAAAAAAACTTGAGGAATATTAGTTAATAATATAGATGATGTGACATACTTAGTTTAACCCTCTTTTCTATTTATAAATTCAGCTAAAATATCAGGATAAAAAAAATATGAACTGCACGTACGCATGTGTTCCGAAAAACACGGGGACATAGTCATGCATACTGCAGTAAGTTTATTTAAAACATGTACTTTAATTAATGTTTATATATACTCCCTTTTAATGTGAACAAATTAACCAGTTTGGTTGTTCTTCATAGATCTAAGGTACTGAATTCCGTATTACCATGAACATCCGCTTAGTCTTACAATTGTTCCAAATTTTATATTACCTGGTCTGGTATATAATTAATTTTCTTTCGAAAAAACCCTACTGATCAACTAACAGAAAATCCATTAAATTCAAAATAAACCAAGCCAACCGATCGAATCAATTTAATATATATATATGAGATCATCTTATATTAATTAACCGAAGAAGACCAAATTAGGAGTAATCATTTAAGTCAAAACTTGACTTGAGAGTTGCGAGTTGAGACTTGAAACCTAACAATCATTACTCTTAAAATCAAATCGACTCGATCGATTTTAAAATTAGATACTTGATTGCTCCCCATTCCCCAGTTAAACTGCCACGCCTCTAGTCTCTAGATGGGAAAGTAATGAGTCAAGACTTGGCAAAACCCGACCCGACCTAGAAAATCCGTTCGATCTGTTCGTAATCAAACCCGATTTGATCTTTTTCAGACTCAAACAGATCTGATTTGACCTGAACCTGATTCGTCCCCAAATCAAATAGCATGCTAATTAACTCAAATCAATATATAATAAAAAAAATCAATATTAAAATTGACCCAATTTGATCAGCCATATATGATCCGACCTAACCCGCACGCTCAATTTGTCACCTCTAGTAACGACATTAATAAATTTGAGTACTTCCAGCTTCCTATTTCTTTTAGGGTCTCGCTTCAGTAAATTAATTTATGTAAAAAAAGTAAAATCAATTTCAACCATCTAACAAATATAGAAAGGACTCTAGGAAAACAAATATCTTTCTCGAGGAAAGAAAACAAAATATAATAAAGTGTGTTTTTCTTTTTGACAATCCAATTGCGCATATCTCTTATTTTTCTGTGTTTTCAAATTGTCTGTTTCCTACATCTTCAATTGAATATCAGCTCATCAAACTTTTCTTCTACATTTTCCAATTTAATTTGAAATAATTAAATTTGCTCTGTACTTTTCTGCAATAACGTTAATTAAATAGCTAGTAACCTAATTAAGATTGCAACTGAAAACAACTCTACAAATAAAGTGGTAGAGCTAGCATTAATTAGAGGCCAAGTACAAAATGGAAAATGAAAAAATATATATAATTGGTTGCTTAATGCATACAAATGCAATTATATATATGAAACGTTTCAATTTCAATTGGCCCTGACCCTGAGGTAGAACGGAAATTACCCATGCAGATGTGTCTCATGTTATGTCAAATTGTCAATATATATACACTCATAAAGTATCCCAGACTCCCAGATTCCCAGGAATACTTTTTACTCCTGGGGATCGAACTGGTACGTAAATAGTAATTAATTAAGGTTAGCGAATCAGTAATAGTCAATAAGACAGTAACTCTGTATATATATGTATATAGTATTTGCTTAGTTTTCTGTTTTTTTGTTGGAAACAAGTACTGCACAAAACCATATATATATATATATATATATATATATATATATATATATATATATATATATATATATATATATATATATTATTTGCTAATTTGTCTTAATTACTTAATTAAATTAAGTACGTTATATATTAATTAATTGTCTGCAACGACATTTCAGATTGACAGTAATCGGCCAATTGCAATTGCAATTGGGATGGATGGATGTTGTTTAAATTTAATTTTAATTAAAGAATCAAAGAAAGAAAGAAAGAAATATATGAATTAATTATTATCTTGAGTCTCTTAATTATAAATGTTAAATGGAGAGGATAATGATGAAATATATGATCATGAGATCGATCGATCATGAGATGATGAGATAAACAGCACAATTAAGCATGCTCCCAACTAACCCTCCCAGCTTCCTCCCTCCAAATTCCAAAACGAGCCTCCATACCATTACCATATGTATAATCGTTTGTTGTTGTTGTTGGTGCCACGTGTCAACCATCCACCTACCTTGGCTTCTAACCTGGGTTGTATCCCACGTGGATCCCCATCCACCCGTCCACTCGACCTACCACTCCATTAGGCCGGCTCTCTCTTGCTTATAAATTTTCTTGTCCCTTGTATTGTATCACCTCCCTCCAAGCAACTCCTACAAATTTGTTAAGCAAACTTTTAGTTATTAACACACACGCACCATTAATCTAATTTCTAACTCGATCTAGCTAAATTAACCATGGCAACTTTAACGGTGGAGGAGATAAGGCAGGCACAGCGCGCACAGGGGCCAGCCACGGTGCTGGCAATCGGGACAGCCACCCCGACCAACTGCGTGTACCAGGCCGACTATCCCGACTACTACTTCCGCATCACCAAGAGTGAGCATATGACAGATCTCAAGGAGAAGTTCAAGCGCATGTGTAAGTCCCATCCTCTTCAATTAATTCGATCTCTTAATTAATTACAATTTTTAATTGTTACCAGTGCATGTATGCATGGCAGTTTTCATTTAATTTATATATATATATATATATGTTATGTGTAAATTATATATATCCAAATAATACAAACGAATTAATTAATTAAGATGCAAAAGATTTTTTATCCTTAATTAATATCGGTATAAGTATTTATTGCTAGCTAGATATATGTGTGTCCTAGCTAGATTGTATTAGGATATTAATTTTTAAAAGAGTGATATTAATAGTCTGATGAGCTAGGTGCAAGCTAGCTTTTTGCATGGAAGTTATTTCCTAAATAGTGTGACGTGCACAAACTAAACTTTAATAAAAAAAAAATTGGAAGGAAAAATGACAAATGATAAATCTATTTTCACATTAATTTATTCACAGAACTAACATCAGTTCTATATATTGTTTTTGCATGCCCTTCACATATATATATACGCGTCGCATATATTTGAAAATTGAAGTACCTATTGTGAATTTTAATGTTGAACGAACTTTGACCCCATATATATAGACAATCATAATTAATAACAGTCATGTGCTACCTAGCTAGGCTTGATGGTAAAAATTGTGTTGGTGCAATTAATTTTCACTAAAATGAACGACCGTCGTTGCCCATAAGTTTCTGTTTGTTTGTAGATTATATATGTTTTTGTTGAAGCCGGTTGATTTGATATAACTGCTTAATTGGGTTGAATTTTGGTATTGACGTATTGTAGCATTCACTAGTTTGGTAGGTACGTACAGTATTACGCAGTATATATATAGATAATTATTTCTGGAATTGTCTTCATGCTTAAAAAAAGCTGTGTGTCTAGCTAGTATATTATATGTCGTTGAATAAGTAGGTCAATTTAATCTGTGTTAACAAAAATATTAAAAAAAAAAAGGTTTATCAGTGGAGATTTGAGACCTGAGAATTCATCCAAGAAGTGTGTGTGTGAGCATGGACAGTTAATTTGTGTAGATAATTAATTGGGATAGATATCTGGATCGGTGTCTCTTTATGATTTCCCTGAAATTCATGTCGGATGTTTCACATGACATGTACTTTTTTACCTTTCTTAGGAATTATATCTATATTCCCTAATTAATTAAAGAACCATGCTCTTTTTTTTCTTCTGAAAGGCGATTAGCAACTACCCAACTTCCATTTGCAATTTTTTTCGATTAAAAGAAAATGACACAGCAGCCCAATTAATGCGACACGATGATTATACGCAGAATATATATATATAGCTTGTGGCAAATTAATTGTTAGAAAGCAAGACATTAATATGACCTTTACAGTTCACTCAAAAAAAAATAAAAATAAAAATAAAAATCACTTTGACATTCAATGGTAATAATACATGAAACTTTCCTCCCTCATAAGCAGAGAAAATTTGTTGATGCAGGCGAAATACCTACTATATAGGTATATGTTTTTTGAAAAAGAGTTGATATAGGGAGAAAAAGTCCTACATGTCGTCGTCAGAAAAGGCTAGAAAAAGTTATCCTAAAAATATTTGAACGCCTGGGCTGGGCATACAAAATAATTGCAATTAATTTCTTGAACAACTTGGATTACAATTACAGAATTAATAAACATGTAGAATCAATATTATTGTATTTACTATCTGTATAAAAGATCTGCATATACATACATGTCCACCAATATTTGGCTCGGTAGTTATGTAAATTAAATTGGTTTGACCCACAACCCCAGAAGAAGCATGTGTAAGATTAATTTTATTGCCTGTGGATTTGAAGCATGCCGCTAGCAGACGGATCAGTCAGACGATATTCATGCTGGCAACTGGCAAGTGCAACAGACAATATGATCTGATTCTGGACTTAAGAGTCCACTGACACTGACACTGACAGTATATGATTTAAAGTTTGTCCTACTGCTGTGTCCTGTCGGATCGGAATCGGATCGAGTTGGCAGTATTTTAACCTTCATGCTTGGATTCCAAGTGTAAAATAACATAAAACAAGTAAACACTTAGTGGAATTTGAGCTGACAATTATTAGTGGATTTATGGAGATATATATTCTGTCACAAACATTTGAACCACAAATAAGAATTTGATGTATTCTGGCAATTAATTTGATAAAGTACAAGTACTCATTCAATTTAATTCCTTGATTATCTGACAGGTGACAAGTCCATGATCAAGAAGAGGTATATGCACTTGACTGAGGACATCCTCACCGAGAACCCCAACGTCTGCGCCTACATGGAGCCCTCGCTCGATGCCCGTCAGGACATCGTCGTAGTCGAGGTGCCTAGGCTCGGAAAGGAGGCCGCCGTCAAGGCCATCAAGGAGTGGGGCCAGCCCAAATCAAAGATCACTCACTTGATCTTCTGCACAACCAGTGGCGTCGACATGCCCGGTGCCGATTACCAAGTCACTAAGCTACTCGGTCTCCGTCCCTCCGTCAACCGCTTCATGATGTACCAGCAAGGCTGCTTTGCCGGAGGCACGGTGCTTCGCATGGCCAAGGACCTTGCTGAGAACAACCGTGGTGCACGTGTTCTGGTAATTTGCTCTGAAATCACCGCCGTTACCTTCCGTGGCCCGTCAGACAAGCATCTGGATTCCATGGTTGGGCAGGCACTTTTCGGTGATGGCGCCGCTGCCATCATTGTCGGTGCAGACCCTGACCCTGTCACCGAAAGGCCCCTGTTCCAAATGGTCTCTGCTTCCCAGACCATCCTACCTGACTCTGAGGGAGCCATTGACGGTCACCTCCGAGAAGTCGGGCTCACCTTCCACCTTCTCAAGGATGTTCCCGGGCTCATCTCCAAGAACATCGAGAAGAGTCTCATCGAGGCTTTCACTCCAATCGGTATATATAACATAATGACTAATTTAAGTATATGTAACATGATTGTCATCTAAGACATTTAATTTTCTGACACCAAGTATGTTGACATGAAGGTATCAATGACTGGAACTCGATCTTCTGGATCGCACATCCCGGAGGCCCGGCGATCCTTGACCAGGTGGAGTCTAAGCTCCAACTAGATAAAGCCAAGATGCAAGCTACAAGGAATGTGCTGAGCGAGTACGGCAACATGTCAAGTGCATGTGTGCTGTTCATCTTGGACGAGATGAGGCGGCGATCGGCGGAGGAAGGGAAGGCGACCACGGGAGAGGGGCTGGACTGGGGCGTGCTCTTCGGGTTCGGGCCAGGCCTCACAGTGGAGACAGTGGTATTGCGTAGTGTACCAATTAAGGCTGAGTAATGATGTTGGGCTGGGCTTGATCAAGTAATGTCAATGGGGCCGGGCATATATAATTGATTCGATGAGTATTCTTCTAATTAAGTTAGTATATGAATATGATGATGATGATGATCAGAAACTGGATGTGTTATGTAGAATTGTAGAAGAACAAATGTTTGGTGCTGGTTGTGTGCTAATAGTAATTGTGTTGGATTTTTCCACTGTTGCTAATAAGAGCTAGCGATGCCAGTTTGAAGATGCATGTCTCTCACTCTCATCATCAATTGATTTGATTTGATTTGATTTGATTTGATTTGATTGCAAATCAGGGGCATGAATGAATTGGGACTAATCCTAATTCCTAAGCATTTTGCAATCTCTGATATATCTGATCTAAGACAACATGCATGCAATGTGTTTCATACTTGTGTACTGTTCCCTACTGAACTTGTACCAGTAAACTGAATTACAGAATTAAAAGTACATTCAGAATCAGACATGTATTACTATTTTAGAATTAAATGGCTTCATTAGTCCGGTCTATCTTTATCTAAAATATATAAAAGATGTTCATATAAGGTACTCCCTGGAAAATAAGGCGGCTCATTTTCTTCTGCACAGATAAAATGAGCTACTGACAGTGACACCTACATGATCCAGAGTATCAGAACCTCTCTCTATTCGATGGTAGAATGGCAAACTGGAAACTGGAAAGTGCTCCCAAATGGCAGTACACAAGTATTGTACTTAATTTTGAGGACTCATCAGTTCATATCCATGAATTAATGCACAACACGAATTTATTAACCCAGAGCTTCAATCTGAATACCAGTTTCAGACAATCCCTCCTGGTACGTACGTAATGATAATGAACTGATTGCCTCTTTGAAAATTTGGATAGCAGTTGTAGCACTTCTATTACACACCTTCACATCGTCTGCCTTAAGGATCATGCCATGAGGCACGTGGACCGTTGGATCGCCTCGAGATTCGAGCCTACACGAATCTTACTTGCAGGTGGCTTTCTTGGAAGTAAGTACGTAGTATCTTACTTGCAAATCGATCTTCATAATATAATTTTCAATTGGCGTTAGGTGCAAGAACAAGTGAACAAGCTGCTAAGGCATCATTGTACTTGCAAATCTTCCTTGTCTCTAGTTAATTACAAAAGTATGAAGAATAAACCAAGGTATTTACAGCCTGCTGCTGTTGGAGGCAGCAAATCCGGGAACAAGATGTGCAAAAAGATCACAATTTATATTTATGTTTAATAAAATGCAAATACACCATAAACATATATTCAGTCTTCTCTTCTGGTACCAGATCGAAAGGAACTAACTGTGAAGCAGCTAGCTCCACAATTAAAATGGGCCTATTACTATTTACTAGACGAAGAATTTAGTCCCGGGCTGATATATAATAATATAGGGCCAGTTTATCATTGCAAACAAGTAACAAACGCGCTTTAATCAGTTCACAGGTCGACGATTAACTTATTTACGTAAAATTAAGTTTGTATGGACCGGACGGTTTAATCTAGTTATCATGAAAAGAGATCATCTTAATATGGGCCTCTTGCATGACATATATGTACATAATCTTGTCAACACAAATCAAAAAATAAATATGATATATGAGATTCTTAATTAAATTCATTTAGGGATGTAAAAAGGGAACACACACATATATATATATTATTCGTTATGCGTTCGATCATTGTTGCTATTGGGTGGGGATAAAACAAGTTTGCTTTTTTGAGATTAGCATTCCATCATTATGTGTAAATCTACACATATATATATATCGGGACATTAATTTGTTCTTTCTGAGTGTTTTAAATAAATGGAATACGCTTGATTGACGGATCGGTTACTACCAAATTATTAAGCATTATGCAGACGATTAATCAGAATTTTACGAATAATTTGGCGTTTGTATTTTAATATTCAAAGATATTAATTAGTTCAAACAAAATAAGTTATTTTCATATTCTGAAACTTATTACATACTAATATCATCTTAATTACGTAGTACACATAAATATATAAAATGTGGAACTTTCTATATTTATGTTATGAAAATAGTAGAATAGTGTGCTCAAATATTTTTATTTATATTTTCTTGACTTGATATAAGGGTTTCAACAAGTTGCAATGTAATAAAAATATTTTTTTTCTTTACACTTAATGTTCATGAACTATTATTATATTGTCGATAAAATTTAATCACCTTCAAGCCAAAAAATAATCCTAATTCTCAAATAAAGAGAAAATATTATAATTACAAGTTTTGATATTTTAAATCATGTCTTCGAGATATTCAGATTTGATAATATTCTTTTAACAACTGTCATAATATATTTTTCAATTATAAAAATTAAAATAAAATAATTTCTCTTCGTGGTATATATCTACAAAAAAGTTATATTATTTTTTGTTTAAAAAATAATTGATTTTTTTTTTTTTATAAAACTTTCATTTGAATAAAGATTGAAACCAAGTTAAAATTATGTTCAGATATACAAAACACTTAATATATGAAAAATGAAGTTTGAAAGAGAAAACATAGACTCAGAGTGATAAATATCACGCAGTCTGATAAATTAATCAGTCCACTAATCGGATATGACGGTAAATTAATGAGGTGTGGGAGTGACTAATTGATTTCTGCGACCGACTAATTAAGTATTTGGAATCGCAAAATGTCCCCGCATGTCCTTACTCCTAATAAAAGGAGATTGGATTTTTTGACATGAAATTAAGTTCTATCTTCCCCAAGAAATAAATCTCAGCTGTTTAGATTGATCATCACCATTGACGTACTTTAATGTCTTAACCCATTAAAATTTAATCAAGACAGTACATTAATTATACAATACATGACAGTTGGGTCATCATTTAGGAGTAATCCGCGGCCGCTTTTTAAAACAGTGTTTTCAATTATATATCGCATTGGATGTGGATTTATCATCTATCATGATTCATGATTCATGTATGTAGGGGCCGGTGGTTTTTGAACCGATCCATAATATATATCGGATTATATATAATTATTATTATATTTTATAATATATACAGATATTAATTTATATTTAAATTGTAAAATAACAACTACTAAAGCTAGCTTATTAAATATTTGGACGTTTCCGACGAGTCGACGTCGACCGTACATACATATACATACATACATACATATACGATTGGTTTCAAGATTCAACCTTTACTTTCACAGGTCCATCTCCTGAGTCCTGACGCATGAAATGATATGACCTCCCCTCCAAATCCAATAATGTCTTGTAGCAGCTAGCTTAAGCTTGCAACAAAATTCAACTATACAGTCCCCTGTCAGTCACTCATACATCATGATCATATTGTTATATCTTTTTCAAGTAACTTGATTAATTAAGTCTCTACTCTCTATAAGTAATATAATTAGAGCGATTAATTTAATTAATTATGCTGTGCGACCTGGACTGGATTATATATATATCAGTCAAATGCATGCTGTTATCAATTTCTGCTTAAAATTACATCCACTGATTTGACTACGATATATATATATATATCATGAGTATGACAGTCCAAATATATATTAAACACCAAAATCCATTGTACGTACCTACACGTACTTGAAAGTTGAAACACCCTTTCCCTTTCCCTTTCCCTTTCAGATCAGATCATGACAAATTTAGTTAAAAACAAATTATATTTTATATTTTATATTTTATATTTTATATAGAGAGAGATTTGTACTCCATCGATCATCACGCTACGTACTGTTATATATATATATATATATATATATATTAAAACTTACATTCGTTTTCAATAACAATTAATTCCTTATATAAAAATTTATTACATTGTACGTGACCTTAATTAATTAACGATTTATCCTTCAAATAACAACATATATATATGAGATACACAAACATATATTACTGGAATGAACCTTATTAATTTGATAGCAAACTAATTAATGTTCCTCATGTATATATGAGAAATGAAACCCTAGGTAGCTAGCTATATAGCTAGCTACTTAGTCAATTCAATGACGGAGATCTCTCCAAAAATGTAGGTGGTGTTGAATCCTGAGAAACCCGCTTCCTTGGCCAAGTTCTCGTACTCTTCCACCGTCCTCTCTTTGCCTCCGAAGAACGACATCATCATGACGTCCATGATGAAAGGGTTCTGCGATCTCACGCTCACTTCCGGCTTCGTCGGCAGGATCGTCTCCATCACCATCACCTTCCCCTCGCTTGGCACCGCCTCGTAGCAGTTCTTCAGTATCTTCACGCATTGCTCGTCGTTCCAGTCGTGCAGAATGTGCTTCAGTAAAATGGCATCTCCACTGGGGACACTCTGAAACATATCTCCACCAACATGCTCCACTCCTGCATTTTATTGTATGCATAAGAATTAATAGCAGAAATAGCAAAATTATGTGTATTAATAATGGACTCAATGGATATATAAAAGGCGTATTAATTAGTCTTAATTAATTTCATCATTAAATCAAAAAATGAAAAAGAAAGAAAGAAGCAAACTAGCTAGCTTGTACCTGATATGGTTGGTGCATGAGAGATGACAGCTTCCAAATCAAAATTAATGGCTTTGATTTGAGGATACATGGAGGTGATCATTTGCAATGTGGCACCAACACCGCCACCGACATCGACTAGGACATTGATGCCGGTGAACCCCTTGTACCGCTCAAGCATCTTCTTCACTGTCACAGAAGATTTGGCTTTCATGGTCCCATTGAAAATTCTACCAAAGTTCTGATCGACTACCTCGTACTCGAACGGTGCCAATCCATGGGCTTTCTTGAAAGGTACTCCTCCTTCGACTACAGCATCCTTTAGTTTGTGCCTATACAAATGCAATCGACATTAATTATTAGATCTTTTCTAACAGAAGGATTATATATATACACAAATGCACGTACAGGGCATCAAAGAAGGCACGATGCATTCCGAGGTAGATGGCAAAGCCATAATCATTCTTTGTCAAAGTCTTGCAAATTCCTGTGGGTCCATACCGTCTCACCACCTTACTGATACTGTCGGTGTCTGATGCTTTCTCCGACGTGCAACTTACTACGTCAAATGATGCCAGTAGCCGTAACATTCTGTCCAACATTGCAGCTGCCTATAATTACACAAGTTATATATACATATCGATTATTAATATGTCAACCTTAGAATTCATGATGACAATTAATGTACAACAATTAATTAGCTAAAATTAATTAATTTACTTGAGGGTTATGTGTTGTGATCTGAGCAGCCACATCTTCTGCTGTCATCCCGGATTGAGCATCTTTGCAATCCTTGACAAGGACGTCAAGAACGCCGAGTTCCATGGCCGTCATGAGCGTCATTTGAAGAACCGAACTTCCCAGCATGTTCATGCGAAGGAAGTCCAGTTCCTCTGCTTCTGCGGCCGCATCGACATCGACATCGACATCGATCGCTTTGTTAGGGTTCACTACACCATTGCCATTGCACTCCATTCTTAATTTCAGGTGATTAGCTTCCTCAAAAAGAAACTAGCTAGCCAGCTAGCTAGAGATTGATTTAGCAAGTAAAAACGTATCTTTCTGATCGAGTGCAAATGCAAATGCAAATGCAAATTAAAAGAGATTATTAAGTAGCTAGTCTCTTAATTAGTTAGTCTTAATGGATGAGGGATTATGTACGGCGCGCAAGAGTATTTATAGACTTAATAGGCAGTAGATCAAGTTTTAGGTGAAGCACATGATAGTATATGGCAATCCATACTTTTAGTCACAATGAGCATGCTATTGCCAGCTAGCAGCTGGTGGTGCTTGAAAAACAAAATTGAATTCAAATGAGATCAAATTAAATATGATAATTTCATATTTAAAAAAAAAAGCGGCTTGACTGAAACTACTTTTGAGAAGTTCTTAATTTCATTTACTAAATCATGGTTCCAGCTCCAACCTCGAACGTACGTACCTAATTATAAGTCTAAATTAAAATGACCCAAAAGGCCACAACTAATGAAAAACATGAAATTAAGAATTGCCGGCCGCATGCATTAAGAATTAATATTGTAGGAGTCATCAGTCAATTAATGCAAGTATTGTATTGGCCACCAACCAAAATAACACAAGTCCAATTTTGAATTTGAATTTTAATTTCCAATCGATCATAGAAAGAGTGAAATTAAGACTTGTGTTTCCTCATCATCTTTAATTGCCCTCCAACGTAACTCCAACCTTTCATTCTTCGTTTCCGTCCCAAAATGCATGTCTTGGCTTAATTTATGCTTCTTCATTGTATCTGCATGCGTGTACATATGCAAAACACCCAATATATATATATATATAGCTACGTGGTAATTATCAATTTATCGGATCTAAGCAAGTACTAAAAGTACACTGTACACTACATTTCATATTGTCATTATTATCAATATATATAAGAACAATATCATTTTCAGAAAAAAAAAAAAAAGGAACATAGATCATTTTTATGTTCTTCTCATCAAAACTAAACCCTGCCTCTACAAGCTACATTTATCATCTCCTCTCCATCCTATCTATAACAAATTACCTTCTGTTAAAAAAATTTATTTGGTATACAAGCTGCATAATTAAAAACATTCAATTTTCAGAGTTATAGGTGATGTCCTTGTATAAGTAAAGTGCAAATCAATTATTCTACCATAATCTAACCACATAAACAACGATTTAGTATTAAATAAACCCTTACTTCCTTAGTTCCATCTCCAAACCATCTGATCATGCACGATATTCAACAAGTATTTGCTGAATTTTGAAGTAATTCAAAATATTGTGTCCTAACTATTTTAATATTGAGGAGGGATCGATCCATTGACAATAGGAAAAATTTTGAAAAGAAAAAATCATTGAAAATTCTCGAAAATAGAAAAAAAGTTTATAGAAAGCTAATATTTAAAGTATATATATTGATTATATGCTTTCAATTATGTTCAATTTGAGTGACATTTGATAGCCCTTCAAGAACTTGTTAAATTTACAACTGTAAAAAAACACATGAAATTTTGATGAGACATATAACAATGTTCAAATTGATTAAAATTTGAACACTATCAATCTATAATTAAGTTACATAATACACCCATAAACTTTTTTATTCTTTAGATTTTTATGAATTTATTCAATTTTATTAAAAGTCTCATTGTCAATATTGTGAAGGGATACCACCACTTTATTTTTACATCAAAAAGAAAAAAACTGTCCCTGCGAGTTTGTAAAGAACATTATGATACCCACCTCTCTTGCTAAAATAAGGTAGAATTACCATTCCAACAGTCTTATTTTTTTAATATTTCCTTCCAAAAAGTAGATGATTAAAGAGAGGACTTCTTCTATTCATGTATATACTTATAATTATTTCTTATCATATATACTCCTTAATTTTTCAGATATATACTGTTTTACTTGCATAACCATTTACTCTATTCATTAGTATAAAATCGATGAGTCCTAAGCACCCTTGATCTTTATTTGGTACATATAATTTTGTGACCACAGGTAATTAATTAAGTAGACAATTTTCTTTTTTATTGTGTTTCTGCAAGTACCATACCATAAAACCCTTACAAAGTTCTTCTCCGGTCTAACTTTGTTAGTCTAAGAATGGGCATCAAATAAACGAGAATTGAATGTAACGTGGATTATTAATTAATGTCAATCTACCCCTACTAAAAAGCGACTTAATTACCGGTCCAACTTTCCATTAACTTTATTTTAACAACTAAAAAATTAAATCTCAATCTTCTTGTCCTTAATTTCTTGTGAAATATTAGTAAATTCTTTGTCCATTTAATTTGAAAATTTCAGTTATATTAGATTACTCTTCATAGAATTAATTTTAAAACCTGAAAGATTTTCAAAACCTAGCTAGTAACAGAAATGTATTAGTAATGAAAACAGTTAAAGTTTAAAAAATTATGATTTAAGTTACTCGACCAATTGAAAAGATAAGTGGCATCGATCTACACGTACCAAACATAACTTTTTGGAATAATGCATTGTCAATCTAATTAAAGTAATCGTAGCTATTTAATCAGAAGATTTGACTGACCTGAAAGTAGCCGTCAAAAAAATGGCTGGCTGAAATACCAATAAAAAATGGTATATATGATTAATTAATCTCAGCATTCTATTATATATCAGCTTACTATATATGGCTGGCTGTATTGACTGTTGACTGTTGAGTGTTGACAAACATGAGCTTCGCGTCATAAATCATAATATTAATAGCTTCTAGAAGTTCAAGGAAATTAAAGAGACTGCATTTTGCTTGACCGGACCGCAGCTTAATTCTTTTTTTTTTTTTTTTGATGAAGTAAGCAATTGGCTTACTTGATTCATTAAAAATAAGGCAGTTTACAAAATGAAAATACAAACCAAAAAACAAAACTATACAAGATATATAGGACCAGCTGATGGGATTCAATTGTCCTCTTAATTACATTACATGTCAAGCCCCGTATAAGAAGATGCAAGCCCTAATTCGCTACTTCCGATTGTGATATTTCACATTATTGCGAAGCATAGTTCATCTGCGAATTGGCTTACTTGATTCATTAATGTTGTCTATGTTCAGAACACGTTCATCTGCGAATTTCCCACCAGAATTGATCAGCCTCCAAAGTAAAATTCCAATTTAATTGTAGCACTTCCCAGAAAGCACTCCATCCACAGTTGATGTGCATAGGGGCAGAAGATGAACAAGTGTTGTGCTGTTTCCTCTTCCTGTGATGCGCACAAGACACATCCGACCTGCTCTCGATCGGGTCTAACAGATCCAATTTAAAAGATGCTCAATGTCTATTAAAAGTCGCTCATTTTTTGTTAAACGGGATCTATTATGTTTAATGGAAACTTCACAGTTCAGAATAAAGTAGAACTATTATGAAAATGTTTGCATTTCGCTCCAAAATGCTAACGGTCCAAATTATAATTTGCCACGTCCGAAATTTTGATTTATGGTTCCCATTAAATTCATCATATGAAAATACTAGAGGATACAAAAATTTTCTATTTTTGGAGCTTTTTAAGTATTTACTTCGGATTTTTAAAAAAACCATATACAAACAAGCATTATTTTATTAATATTTTAGGGTCATTTTTAAAAATCCGAAATAAATACTTACAAAACTCCAAAAATGAAAAATTTTTGTATTCTCTAGTGTTTTTATATAATGAATCTAATGGGAACCATAAATTGAAATTTCGGACGTGGTAAAACATAATTTGGACCGTTAGTATTTCGGATTGAAATGCAAACGTTTTCACAATAGTCTAACTCTTCAGAATATGCAAATTTATGTTGACATATTTTTGTGTTCAATAGATAATATCAAGTAACTTTGAATGTTGAGCGACTTTTTTGTGTTGGATATGTTGAATGACATTTGCGGTGGACTAGTAATATTTTTCTTTCTTTTGAGTTGGTACGCTTCATTGCTCTTGCTAATGTCATATTCTTCATTCTTTAGAGTTGGTACGCTTCATTGCTCTTGCTACTGTCCATTTGTCCAATTCAGATCTCAGTGGAGAAACAATACTAGCTAGAGTCTGGTCAAAATAAATTATCATTCCCGAATGTGACAATTGACAATTGACAAAGTAAAAGGTAAAGTCCAATACGTCATCCTTTTCTTGGGTTATGCCTTATATTAATCAGGTAATATAATGGGATGCATGTGGAGCTAGACTAATACGAAAATATTTGCATTTTGTTATGAAATGTACCGATCCAAATTATACTTTGCCATATCTAAAATTTTGATTTATGGTTATATGAAAATAATAGGGGATACAAAAATTTTCCTTTTTAGAGTTTTTTAACTATTTGTTTTTTATTTTCAGAATTACTCTAAAATATTAATAAAATAATGCTTGTTTGTATATAGATTTTAAAAAATCCGAAATAAATACTTAAAAACTTTAAACATTTTTGGAAAATTTTTTGTATCTCCAAGTATTTTCGTATGATAAATTTAATTGGAACTATAAATCAAAATTTTGGACATGACAAAATATAATTTGGACCGCTAACATTTCGAAGCGAAATGCAAACGTTTTGAGAATAGTTCTACTCGATGCATGTGATTGTCATTCCAATTTACCAATTGACAGAGTGTCCCTATATCGGTTATTAAATTAAGATAAAATTAATAAGCATGTACATGTATGTACAGTACGTACTCAACCATTTCAAAGAATCTAAATCAGTTTTTCAAATAATTCATCTCCAGGGGAGATGAAATTCAACATAACTATCATTTAGCTATTAAATAATAATAATAATAATAATATAAGCAGTCATACCAACATAACTATCATTTATTTGTAAGGATTACAGGATTTCAATTATACAAATCTCGTATAACATATGACTGTCTTGACGTGTATGATGTGCATGAGTTTATGAAAATATGCTTAGACAATTTAATTGTTACACATAGGCCATTGCAAATTCTAATGAATAAATTCGAAATCAGATTTTGTCAGAATTCTTGAAGACTAAAGAAGAGAGCGTGTTGGAGATGGAGATGCTCTAACTGAATCCATTTGAGAGGGCAGAGTTCAACAAAACGACATTAAAGAACTCAAGGACAATTTTGACTAAAAGCATCAAATGCTAGAGTAGATATAATTAATTTCAAATAATTCAAAAGTACGGTCATAAAAATTCAATGTCTTAATAATTTATTGTATAGAAAAATGGCATATTGATTAAAATACACTATCTTACTCATGGGTACCCCAAATCATAGATAGGCCTGCAAAATCAACTTCATACAGTCAAACTAGACCTGCGGTCTCATAAAAGTGTTGGCATTCCGTTCATCGACGGAGAAAAAAAAAATCACGTCATAAGTTTTAACGTCATCGTTTCATTAAAAAGTAATAAAATAAAAGTTTTTGTTCCAACGTTTCATCAGAAATAAACAAATAAATAAATAATCCCGACACGAGTACAGTTGTACAAAATAGAGGTCATATATAGTGTCCTCAATACAAGTGTTAACATAGTCTACATTTGAGTTCGTTATAAAATTTGAGATAAAAGTTACAAATTTTGTACATGTACTTAATTGGTTAATATCAGTAATCTTCAAACTATCAGTTTCAGCCTACTATTCTCACCATCTAAAAGAGATGATTATTCTACTAATGGTAACTGTAAAGCAAGCAATTAGGAAGTGAAAATGTAGGCTGCAGGTGGAGTGTAATGAAAATTATAGTTACGGCGAGAGGATTGCTTGGCACCTCCTACCGAGTTTTCAAACAAAACGAGGAAGAGAGAGTATGTCAGCTTTGATTAATTAGGTATTTGAGGTATGTAAGGTGTTACGCTGAGGGATGCAAACTTGAATTTAAATTTTAATAAAACATAGGCTATAACCAAGATATTCAGAGCGAGGTGCTCGATCGTTTCATCATCTTCTTCTTGTTTTTCTTTTAATTAATTTATTTTTTTGGTGTTTTATTTTGTGGATGGGTGGCCGAGGAGGGGTTGTGAGCAGGGGAAGTTCAACAATTCTGCTAATGTTGTATAGTTTACAAGTTATACATAACATATTCCGAAATTATCCTAGTTCCCCTCTTACAAAATTCGCTACATTTGACACCTATGGCTACATTCTGGCATAAAAGTTTGGCAAATTTATTGGGCTTCCAGGAAAAAAAAACGAGTCTGCTCTTGGTTGCTGATAGATTACCACCTACAAAAGGTACAAAGAAAAACATAGTAAATGCCAAGCCATATTGAAAGTCGGACAGGTCAAGTGTAGACGATTCTTAGTAGCCTCAAAAGTCAAAACCCTATTTGTTGGACAGTTCTCAAGCAGAAAATTTTGCTTGCTTCCAATATAAACAATAGAGAAACAAAGACAGAACAGTCGCAAAAATATTCAAATAAAGCTTAAAACAATTAATGAACATACCTAATTTCAGATATATTGCATTCCAGCAATTCGTATCCTTCTCGAGATAAGGTACTGAGCAAGTGAATAGATGATCCCTAACAGGCCCAAAACCCTAATTGTCAATACATCAGTTATCACTATAGACGGCAAGTTAAGTGGCATAGTCAGAAGCAACATAGCATCAGTTTGCTTCACATAGTCCCACATAAACCGGTTGAACAATATATGGTTTGGCAAGGTCAGGATCAACAGAGCCAAATTCTTTACTGCAAAAAGCCAACCGGGGCCACCAATGTCCAAGCCACCCCATGTCTCATGATCGCCAGTCCAGAAAACCTCTTCCCAGATCCTATATAAAGCCACCAGTACCAAATAGCTCGACACCACTATAGTCACAGGGAAGTACCGTTGCCGATCCCCAAAACCAGAAATAATATCTGAATCCTGGTTTAGAAGTAACAGAATTGGGGCAATAAAGAATATTGCTCGGTTGGAACTGCCAGTTAAGGTCATATTAAGAATTAGACATATGAAGAAGCATAAAATAGTGGAGATATTTCCAATTAAAGGCATCCATGCGGCCTCAGCAGAGAGTCTCTTGATCGTCATAGATGGGGTGGATGCCTTCCTTCTCTGCTGGAATAGCCTGGTTTTGGGTAACGAGTGTGGTTGTCCATGACCCTTTTGAGCACTCGAACCAGCCTTTTCGTGCAACAGTGCAGCCAGATCAAACTTAATCACCAATGCAATAAGCATGAATATGGCTGCATATAGTCCCAACAATGACAACCTTGCACCTTGAATTGCCAGCATGGTAGTAAACCGGTCGGCTTCTTGTTCCTCCTCGGCATTATCTGCAAAACCCTTTGCACGTAACTGTCCTTCTAGCAAGTATGTAACCGGGAAAAGAGCAACCAACAGGGCAAAAACCCATGGCAAAATTCTAGTGCTACTTGCCGAGGGAAGGTGTGTGAAAACTACGAACACTGAGGCACATATAACTGTAGTGATAAGAAGTGGGTACAACATGAGAGCACCAAAAAAGTATTGCACAGAAATGTAAATGCCCAGGGTTACCCCAACTGTGATCGAGTACAAGGCACGCAGCTCAGCAATGTACTTGACAGGGATGATAGATGTAACGGATGCCAGAGTGAGGACGACAGTTGAGATGAGGAGCCAAGATGGCCAAGTGGGCCCTGCTAAGGTGTAGCCGTAGATGGAAATGTCATCATTCGATTGGTGAGCCATTTGAATCAATTTGGATCTGAAGACCCATGAAAGAGACAGGGGTGGTTGCATTGCTACTAATAAAAGACCTGTTGCGATTACCAGCAGAAGAAATCTCTTTGCCAGCTGTATCAGTGTCAGATAAAAGAGAGATTCATGTTATTAAAAAATTAAATAAAATAAAAAATTGAAGCACTTTAGTCCTGTACATACCACAGTAAAACATAGCTATAGATATACAGGCCCAATAGTATCAACAAGCATAATCTGTGAACCCCTGTACATGCCCAATGCGTTTTTATATAGAGAGAACAGGGAATGGGATAGTTCACATTTGGTCCATTATTTAATAAAGAAAGAACAAAAGTGTACCTGAGAGTGAAAGAAATGGAGAGCAACAATGGGTACACAAGCTAGCCCAGTGAGAAGAATGTAAGAGCCTAGGAGTAGGCTATCAGAAGGAGGCCTTCCCTGTAGCCATTGTAAGGCTTCAAAAATTGTATCAAGGCAGAACCAAGCAGAGACTGTCACCACACCAGCATGTGCATACCCTTGCCACAATTTCATTTTTGAAACTCCTTTTGTTCTATCCCTGATTGCACAGAAAAAGGAACAACCATTTTAGTTGCTACCCATACAGATTTTGTGGTTGTGTTTTGTTTGCATTTGCTTGGTTCATCCTCTTTCAGGCTATAATAAGCAAATATAGGATAATAAAATACAATTCAGAAAGTCATTGCTCAATTTAACTTCAAAGGATAGCACCTTTTCAATAACAACAAAAGACAAAGTTATATTAAGCCCACTGTAGCATCCTTGTTTCAAGTCACAAATCCCAAATAACAGCAAAAAGGTAAAGAAGGTTTGATTCAATACCATACAGTACTATATAACAGCTCCAAAGGAAAGAAAACAAATGCATACTTGTAAAGAAGCAGAGGTGGAGTCACAGCCAGCAGCAATACAGCTGACACCCAAACAACAGATTTTGATGCAATAAACAACATGGAGATCTTGGAGCAATACAAACAGGTCAAAATCCAGCTTGCTTTGGGCCCAACCCTCATGTCAGCAGACATTCTTCTAACAATTGCAAGACCCAATAATGTTGTGACCATAACAGCATAGCTCGGGTATATCACTTCTTCATCATATCCAAAGTAATACATTGCTGCATGGTTAAACAGCTTATCCTCTATGTAACATAGCAAGAGTGCATGGCCAATAAGGCCCAACTCAATCAGAAACCGAAATTTGACAGGAAGGAGTGTTAGCCCAGGTACAGTCATGGCTAACATTATACCTAATACTAGGTACTTCGTCAAGGTTTTCAGAGGCATGGCAGCAAGCCATATGTTAAGGTCCCAATAGTTGTGCACCACAAACCATAAAACCATCAAGGTTGCAAGTGCCACAAATGTGAAGTATGAGGAAAGGCTTTTCCTAGTGAAGAATCGTGCAAAGCAGAAACCAGCTATCATGGGAAGGGGAAGGAACTGCACCAGAGGGTAACTTATGATCAGCACAAGACTTGATTCAATAAACAATACTTGATGAGATTTCCATTAGTGGGGCTTCATGAATAGAAAAGGTGGAACCTGATGTTAATTTATGATGCTTCAAAATGTACTTTCTCATTATAAGATTATATTAAAGTTATATCAAAGTTTTTTCAGGTTGTTTACATAACACAATGTTTTCTTGGATACTCAATGACCATAAATAAATTGGGGATAATCTAAGAGCTAAAAAAGGGGCAAAGAGGATAGAACATACCAGTATGGGGAAACCAACAACTATAGCTCCAGCAGCGCTAACAAGTACGGTCAATGCAGTAAATGCAAGAGAACTAGCAGCATCACTCACCATGCCCACCATGTGGGCCCCCAGCCCGACAGCTCCACCAAGCATGACCACAGTCACAAGTATATAATTCAAAGGGGGTGGTGCATGCAGGTACTTGGCAAAAGAATGAAAGATCACTCTAACTTCCAGACACAGAACAACCACAATAACAGCAACTGCTCCATTCACAACCCTTATGCGGTGAATCTGGTGAGAATCTGTGGTGACCCACCAGAGAGCGCCGCGTGTGGACGCATAGAGTTGAAACATGAAGGGAATGAAGAAGAGCAAAAACAGTTCAGAAACCGAGGACCAAGAAGAGAAAATGGTGGAATGGTGTGATCCAATATGGAAAAGCAACGGCGCAAATAGGATGTATAGAGAATGAATGCAGCTCTCGAGTTGACCGAGGATATTCGGGTCGGCATTTCCCTTCTTAAACGAAGAGGTCCTAGGGATCGAAAAGACCCAGTAGAAAAGACAAGAAAATGTCATGAAATAGTATGCAGAATTGGGCATACCAACAGCTGAAACAACAGCCCAGGTGAAGAGAGAAGGCACAGTAACCGGTACACATGCAAACAGCACTCTCTCAAGGGCAATGGCGATAGCCGGGTGCTCGATCTGGATCCAGCGGAAATTGACTGAGGCCCAAACCCCAATCAGAAATGTGGTCTCGGCACAGAGCAGCAGAGACAGAGCTGTCAGAGGGAGCGAAGAGAGGGACAGAGAGGGGGCAGAGGAGAAGAAGAATGCCACCTGAGAGAGCACAAGAGCAACCCACACCGACAGAAACGCCGGCACGGAGAACCTGACGGAATCGAAGAAGTACGCCGCAGCGAGACCGAGGGTGAGGATGGTGAAGACGGCAGGTCCGCCGAGATCGAGGAGGAAGAGGGCGGCGGGGACGAGGGCGAAGGCGAGGCGGGAGTTGTGGAGGAAGGTGGAGAGAGTGAGGGAGTGGCGGGAGGTGGCAGTAGCGGCAGCAGCGGGGGAGGGGGAAGAGCGCAGGGGCATGATGGAGGCGGGGCGGGGAGAGGCGGTGAAGGAGCGGCGATCGGCGGAGGGGGAGGGGGAGGGGGAAGAGCGGAAGGGAGTGGCGGCTGAGGAGGATGGCGATGCGGAGATGAAGGCCCGCTGGCGCGAGAAGGGATCGTCGGGCATCATTGTTTGAGATGTGCTAGGGTTTGGTTGATGGGATTGATCGGCGGAGGAGAAGTGAGGACTGAGTCTGACTGAGGAGGAGAGGAGATCTCAAGTCTCGGGTCTCAGGTCTCAGGTCTCAGGAGAGACGACTGACGAGCCCCGTTGCCCGTTGGCGTTGCGGGATGAGCTTGGGTCTGTGACGTGACGTCTTCCTGCAATTCTTTGCAGGCCCAATACATTAGTCCAATACATTAGTAATTGGATTGATCTGCGTATTACAAGCTGGGCTCGCTCCACTTTGTATTTTCGATCCGTCTCCGTCTCCGACTGTCTCTCAGAAAGAAAAAAGGAAAGAAGAAAGAAATCTGGCAATTCCCATTGCTTGCTCCCTTGTACCGGTAACCGGTGTTTTTCTTTGAACGGCCCAGATCTTGCCACGCCAATACCGCAAAATAGACTTCTTTTCCTTCAAATTCTTCCATCTGATAAAAGCAAAAATGGCGATGCTCAGGAGGGCCCTCATTCGGTTCCAACAGCACCTAACCCTAGCTGCTGCCGCTCTCAATCCCCTGCCTTCTCCTCTCAGGTATCATTCTTCTTAGGTTTTCTTTTCCTATTCTCCTGTGATCATCAATCAATCCTGAATATGATGTTTGGTCATTTCCTTCCTTCCGTGCAATAATATAGCTGTTATTTGGAGCCTGCACAATTGCACAAATTGGTGTTCTTTCATTGGTGCCAAAACTGCATTTGGATTAATATCTATCACCTCCTTGCTATCATACTGATCGGGGAACACGACTAGTGCTTCCCCATATGTGTTGCAATTGTTAATTCTATGATAATTAATAAAAAAATGTTTATTTGGAAAAAATAAGGCTGCACTATGGATTGCTGTGTCGGTTATCTACTGATGCTGGCTCCTATGACTTTGTTTATGCAATCAGCTTACCACTAATTCATGCATATTTCTTTACAATTGCTCAAAACAAGTTTGTAAATGCTTCTCTTCAATAAATATAGAAAATAGGTTAAAGTATCAAGCCATGCACAAAATCGAGCTGGTAGCCCGGTACCAATGCTTACAACCCAAAAAAATCGAAATTATCGATAACATAGGTACTATTTTGTAGATTTTTGCACTAGTAGAACACTCTTCCAGGGTTTGCATCGGTTGTGCAAAGCAGCCTCCTCAGTTCCTTACCACAACTAAGGCAATATTGCAGACTTCCAAATAGGTGGTATGGTGGAGCTGCTTGTTTGAACAGCTTGGCTGTGCATTAGGGAAATCCCAGAGGCGGAAGTGTCTCACAGAAAAGCTTGGTGATGGCGCTATATAGTGCTTTATCACTATAGCAAGAGGGAGGAGGGGAATGCGATGGTACGAGGCGATAATGACTTGGCGGGTGGGGTTTTCTCTTGGGTGAGAGGCACAAGTTATTAAGGTACCAAAGTAATTAATGAGATACTTATTCAAAACAAAAAAAGAACTTTAATTTCAAAAAAGTATTTGTCAGATACATATACTATATGTGATGAAGTGGCCCTTTTACAATTTAAATACATTTAAAGTGGTAATTAACTAAATTCAAAGTCTGTATTGGCAAAATTCTAAATCAAGGATTCTGAAGTAGAAATTTTCTAATTTACCATTTATTTAAATCTATCTAATTTATCGTTAAGATAAAAGTAAGGTTTTAATATTTCATGTTCTCTCCTTGAAAGGATTTTGTATTCGATCATCATATATCAAAGTCATAATATTCGTAAAAGAAAGTAATTATCTATATCTCTCTTCACACCTTAATTCACACAATAAAATCAACAACATTATGGATAATGAATACAATTAAAAAGGTTAAGCTACAAATTAAGGTCAGAGAAGATATAATATCATAAAAAAGACAGGAAAGGAAACAACATTAACATACATAGCTGCAGCAACAGAGTTGAGATGCAGATTCATCACCATTATCTTGGTGCTTCGGTGCTGATTTCCAACACTGCACTGTACTCAGTACTATAGAAACCCATAGCATCTGATACAGAAGAAAAATTTTGTGTACCGAGCAAGCCATCTATCTCTCTTTGATCAATTTGCTTATTAGGCAAGCTGCTGTGCAACCTCACTAACCTTTGCAGTTCCTCGACAACTTGCCTCATTGTTGGCCTATCTTCTCCTTTTGGACTCAGGCACTGTGCAGTAATTATGCAAATTTCCTCAAGAACCTCCATCAATTTCTCTTCGTTGAGTACTATTTCGGCATCCAGCATCTCATGGTGCCTAATCTTCCTTGCTCTTGAAAGAAAGCACGTCGCCAATGATTCTCTTTCACCTTGTGCATTTAAATAAACGGCCTCTTTCCGAGTAATGAGCTCCAAAATGACTACCCCAAAGCTATATACATCGCTTTTCTTTGTAATCATCATAGTGGACATGCACTCGGGGTCTAAATACCCGTGTGAAAAATGTACAAGCTCGACAATCTCATTTACTGGAACAACACTTGAAGCTCCAAAATCAGAAATTTTCACCGTGTAATCAGCATCTAGCAGTATATTAGCTGACTTAACATCACCATGAAGAATGGAGCGAGAGATAGAAGAGTGGAGATAATCCAAAGCCATTGCTGAGTCCAAAGCAATTTTTAGACGGGTACCAAGAGGAATTGTATGTCTTTGGCCCTTTCCATGAAGCAAGCCAAAGAGGGATCCATTTGGGACAAACTCATAGACCAACATTGGGACTTTAACCTCTAGACAACAACCTAGCAGTCGAACTATGTTTTTATGGTTTATCTGTGAAAGAAGAATAATTTCATTTACAAATTCTCCTCTTTGTGTTTCTTCAACTTCTTTTTTTGCTTTCTTTATGGCCACAACCTGGTTACTCTCTAACAACCCCTTGTACACCTTCCCTTGGCCTCCAGCCCCGATAACATTAGTTTCACCATAATGGTTAGTTGCATTTTCTATCTGCTTTATGCTGAACACACGAAGATGGTTGTCCATCATCTGGTAGTATCTTTGGTACCCTTCTTTTTCTTTGATGTGTCTTCTATGTTGTAGATATGTAGCAGCCAGGAAACATAAACCCAACAGAATAGAAACGCCAAGTATAGAAGCTGCTTATGACAAAGTAGGGTAAGAATAGTGAATACTCAAATTGGTGTTTCTCTATTAATTTGATAATAATCATTATCATTAACAAAAGTTAAAACATAAAGGTATCATCAATTGAGATCGATCAGAAAGTAGAAAATAACTACACTAAAAACTGGCAATTCGATGAGCAGCTGACTACATGAAGATAGGATAAAAGTATGAATTCCACAAAAGGATAGATTATATAGGTTGGTCTCTGCAAAATTAAGACCATTTGCTTATTTATTTAAAAGTCATATATCTTTTCCTTTAAATCAAAAATAGTTCTTACCGGAAATAATTAAAGCAGGATCTTCAGTGCAAACTCCAGTTGTGGCATTGCCTTTAGTGCCTCTCCTGCAGGAGCACTTATAGGATCCCTCTGTGTTTGTGCATTTTCCGTGGCAAGGATATGTCTCCGGCAATTTGCATTCATCAATATCTGTTTGCCACAACAGAAATGCACAAGCTTCTTTATATATTACTTTTATAGACTCGTTAACGAATTAATTAATCATTAGTATTTGTTGTTCTTTCTTAATTTTTAGTAGGAGATTCTAAAGAGCTGTATATAATTAATTAAGGTATAAGAGCCAATAGTATGTAGGAAATATAGATAGCAAATTGCTAGTCCAATTCTAGATTAATACTGACCTGAGAGTGGCCTTAATTAATTATAGAAGAATGTCTCAGACTCTCAGGCAAGGATCCGATCAAATTAATAAAAAACCTCTATTCAGATTTCAAAATAGTGATTTCCGGTCCCTTCACACATGCATGACCTTAAACTCAAGTAAACTAATAAATGATTACCCGCAAAAGAGAAAAAAATTAAAAAAAAAATCTCAACTCGATTAAGACAATATGGGAAAAAAAAGATGAGAGGTGGAAAATATAATGTTATATTGAGTGTGGTCGGGTCTTTTGGGACTTTTGTGCATTATATACTTCAATCAATTTAGTCAGAAATGCTGATCATTTTTTTGTTCTTCTTTTGGTATTTTATAATGGTTAGTATATACATAATGCATTAGATCACATACCTTGGCATCCATTTGGAAGGTAAGGATTGCCGTCATACCCGGGCAAGCATCTGCAGAGGTACCCTTCACCATTGGTTGTGTTGTGGCACCTGCTATCTTCGCTAAGACATGCAGTGTGAGGTTTCTTCTCCTCGTTGGAATCCAGGCATGTGCCATTGTCCCTGATAGCCCAGTCAAGCACCATTTGTACAGTTCTGTTCCTATGTGGGAAGTTTTGCCCAATCAGATCCTGAACTTGAAAAGTATAGCTGTCTTCCTCCACGATCACAGCATAGCTGCATGGGTTGAAATGCCATGCCGGGTTATGGTGATAACCCCACTCCACTTCATAGTAGTTCAGCCCTGCAGGCAAAGTGGTTTGGCAACAACCCAACCCATTGCATGAACCACCATTGGCATTTGCTGTGTTATAATTCAGGACCTGACAGAAAGATGCACAGCCTGACGTGTATGAAACCTTCCCTTGGCCGCTGATATATGCGAGGGTGTAGCAGCCTATTGCTGTGAACTTGTTGCGCTTGTAGGAGATGAGGTAAGCAGGAGTGTGTGTGAGATCCAATGATGATGTAGACGAGCTGTTATATTGGTTTGACTGGTTGTAGCAACGATGTGCAATGTGTTTGTAGATATGGGCTTCACCACTTGTTATGTTGATATATGCCAATCGAATATTACCTGAACTCACTAAGGGTCTATGAGGAGTGGACTCATCACATTTTATATCGAATCCTTCACGGTAACAACCAGGGCGGATGCCAAATGGGTATGGGATGGTGATGTCGCCGCATTTGTCTGGACAGCCAGGCCATGACACGTTTGATGTGCTTGTGGCAGCCACATCTATTGATAATATATATTAATATTAATTGCTATTGTAACTGCGTCACAAACAATAATTCTCTGTAGCCTCTTAATTAATTTTTTTGTTTTTTACAGTTCATGTCTTTGCATGAGAATCATCGGCGCATTAATACTTTGATTGTCAAACATTATGATAATTATCCTCGCAGTCTTAATTTGAAATTCAAGCTTTTAAGCTATAACCGGTGTGTTTTTAGATAAGGTAAGGCTCAATGAACCCTCCTTAATTTTTTGTTCTCAACAAAATTTGAACTCAATACTATTTCTTCATGACCATAACTGTTGTGTTCATGAGCAGGAGAAATCGGAATGATGTGAAAAAGTATTTTAGCTAGCAAGCTCACCTGGGACATTATCAAGGACGCGGCCATGTGCGAATGCGGTACCATCTTCGCCAGTATTGCCCCAACCATAGATACTAGCAGTTGCAAGAGAGACATTGTGCAATAAACAGTGTAGGAGTGTAGTGATCAGGATTAGGTATGAGAAAGCCATTGAAAGTTATTGAGCTAGGAAGCTTGGAGTTGAGCTGTGCATGCTCTTTTGCCAAATTTCTATATGGAAATTGTATATGGAAAGATGAGTATAAAAGAAGCAGAGAGAGAGAGAGGCCAAGTAGACTGAGAAATAGAGTCAGCAGTCAGTCAGCTTTGCTAATTGCTAAGAATAAGATCGTCAGAAACAGAGTCGTAGACTTGAGAAGTCAATATATAGAAAAAAAAAAAAAAAGAATTGATAACTGCACCCCTTAAAAACCCCTTTAACCGTATCCCAATACATTTTTAGTTAAAAATTCTTTCAAATATAACAAATTACTTTTACCGATTGTAATTCACATCCTCAATCGAATAAAACACTTATATATATATAATAGAAAGATTAAGAATAAAAAAAAAATTCACTCAAAATTTATGAGAGTATGAGATAGAAAGAGAAAATATTACTAATTTAGTTTGGATAATGAATAAGGGGTGTAGTTAAAGGGGGGTAAAGATAATTTCTCAAAAAAAAAAATTGAATAAGAATGCTTGATAATTTCCACTGTCCTGGAAAGAGTCTCTTTAGGAAAAAGATACGGGGCCCCATACATAGCACTCACTCGAATGACGAGGAAGACCATTAGCGTTGGTCAAGGTGAGTCGAACCGAGTCCGAGTGGGTTGGTCTTCGGCTCATCAACAGAACATCTTTGATTCAATCTTAGCCGACATCTTTTTTTCTGAAATAATTTATAATTTTCTGAGACTTTAATAGTATGACATCTGTTATAATATATTGTAAAAAGAGTTCGAAAACTTTGTTAATGATTTATATTTTGGAAAACACTACGCTGATACCAATTACGCTGATAACAATGGCGCTCCCATCATCGATATGCTCAGAATTCTTTTTTCCTCTTTTTGCGTTTTTATGCAGCGAAAGTAACTATAGATGTAAACTCAACTTGCTATATTAAATCTATTTTTCAATGACCAAGTCGCAGTTTCAAAATTTGGTTTAGCTAATTTTGAACAGTTAATGACCCCTATCGTCCGATTTGTTACCCCTTTGTCCGGTTTATCTTTCTCTCTTTCTTTCATTATCACATTTTAATTATGCATACTATATAGCTTATTATGTATACTATGTAGTTTATCATGCATACTATATAGCTTATTATGCAATTTGTTAGTTGTAGAATGCATGTAGGAAATGCCTTTTAGTTATGCATATAAATTTGTTTATTGTGCACATGTAAATAAAAATGCTTATTATGTAAAATGCATGTTAGTGCTATATGTAAATAAAAATGCTGTAAAAGGCATGTTAGTGCTATAGTAAATAAAAATGCTTATTATGCACACGAACTTATTTAGTATGTAACGTGTTAGTTGTAAAATGTATGTTATCAAATACTTTTTTTATGCAGACAAAAATGCTTAATATGCTGTTCAGTATTTTTTTTTAGTTTCCGTAGTTGATTTTACATGCATAATAAATAACTTTCGGTGCATAATAAACAAATTTACGTTCATAATTTGAGAGTGCAGAACAAGTTTGATTGGTCAAACCATCGGTATCAACGACGGGAGCCACAATTGTATCACTGTATCAGCTACCTAATATTTTATTAATTTTACCTTAATCAAACTACTATACTCCAAGAACCGGGTTTGAAACCCAAATGAGGGTCTTTATAAACATTTAAATTTGAGTGGCTTGACCTCATCTTTTATCTCAAAAAGAAAAAAAAGTCCGCTCTCCACCATTAATGCACGGATGAATTGATTTGATCCAGCTTAATTCTGCTTCGGAGAGCAATCAGCAAAGGACTCCCTATCTATACTCAGGAAATATTTCAGAAAGTACCTTTCAAGGAGGGGTGTTCAAACGGATCGGTTTATTCGGATTTCAACCGAACCGTTAAACTTTGGACTATTCGGTTCAGATATTTCGGTTTAAAATTTTGGTTCGGATGAAAATTTAATCTTATTTGGTTATTGTTATTTAGTTCGGTTTGTATTTTGGTAAATCGGATAAACCGGATAAACCGAATAGTCTAAAATATACTAAATAAATCTATTTTATTTGATATAAATGATAGTTATATATAAAAATTGTTCAATATTTTTTCTTTTGTAAGTTTTATTTGCTTGCTTGTTTTGTTTTTCAAAATTATATTGCTATTTTATCCTTAATTTGGTAACACAATATATTTTGTTACCCTTGAACAAGTGTTAGTTCGGTTTAATCGGATAAACCGAACAAAATTTTGGTTTATTCGGTTACCGGTTTATTCGGATGTCATTTTAAAAAGATTGGATCGGTTGGTACTTTGACAAACTTCGGTTTAATTTGGTTATATAAAATTATTTCGGTTTGAACCGAACCGACCGATTGAACACCCCTACTTTCAAGCGCCACAAATTATACCACATCATCAATATTATTTGTCATTGATTTTGTCTAAACCATTTTATTTACTTTAATAATAATGACTCATTTTTCATTAAATAAGATGAGTGTGATATGAAGAAGAAAAGGTTTAAACTTTAAAACTGTCCAAAATTTGTGTGTTATTATAATATTATATTCAAGTTGAAAGATTTAAAAAAATATGTATAAATTTATTTCATATAATATTTTAAAAAATATATTAATGTGATATCATTTATCAGGACGAAGCCCCAAATAACACCTCTAGTTTGGATAAGTGGGAATAATTTCATCACTTGTGAGTGGTCACCAAATCATGGCTCGACCAAACTTGTAGCTTAAATTAATATTATTGCGTACGCTCGACATATATATTTATATCTTTTGATAGTAGTGGCAAGTTTAATTTGAAACTAATAACCCCAATTAAATGGTTCTTCAATGTCATTGTTCAGTCTTGTGTGCATTCCGTTACAGTTCAAGGTATGTGTGCAGAGCTGAGAGCTGTATGTGCATTCTCCCCCCGCTGCTTTTATACTTCACATCATGAGAAGTAAATCACTAAAGTAAATTGTGGCCTCTTTACATTAAACAAGTTCAGTTTCGGTTTGGTCTATATAAGGTTGGGCTTGTTTTTGACAAAATCTCAACATCGCAGTCCAATCCAGTAAAAATATAAACGAATTCACGCTCTCTTTTTGTCATTTTTACTGATTTTCATTTCCAGATCTTTTCCAATTCGATCAGTCTCAGAGAGACAGAGAGAGAGAGGAAAGGAACTCACCAAACAAATCGGCGAATCGCTTAGACAAATCCCAAATAAGGAGAACTAGATACCTGTTTCGCCTTGTTTCGGCGGTAGATTAATATTTTTTAAAGAAACAGTTTGAACCGAAATATAATCTTAAGCCTTAAAGAAGATTAAAAACTGAAAACACATAAATTATGTAAAAGTGTATAAATTCTGAGTAAAATTCTTATATTATATAAGTTATTATTTCATAACTTATGTTATTCTTTTTTTTTATAAATTGTATTGTTTTTCTTAAAGGAGGAGTATTTTAAAGACATATATGGTTTGTTATAGATTTTTTGTGATTTATTAATTTCATATTTTAAATATCTCCATATTTTATTCTTTGTTACTAGATATATAATTTATATAAAAATTTCATTGAATAAAAAAGTTTTACCATTGATAATTTTGTAAATATTTCTTTTCAATCTTCTAAATGACTACAAATAATAAATGTAGAAGACATAAATGGTTTGAAGCCCATTAAATTTTCATGGCATGCACTTGTATCTTATATTGGAATCTCCGTTCATGCCATCTTTTGATGAACTATATGACCTTATACTTATGTACTTTTTTTTTTCAAGATGCTGAATTTTATAGCTTTTTATGAAACATAAATATTGCTTGTTTAGACATCTCTTACCTTCATTAAACATTTTTGTTCAATAAGAAAAAAAAGTTGTTTACAATATATTTAATATTTTTGAAGTATACAAAAGGAAATTTAAAGTAATAGTTGAAGAGAAGCATGGTGATAATGGTTATCTTAATAATACCAACAATGAAGATTTCAAAAAGTTTTTTGAGTTTCTAAAAATTGTTTAAAAATCTTAAAAATGACAAAAAAAAACTTTATACATGTAATCCATTGATGATCGATTAATTTACAATCATTGAAAGTGTACAAAATTTTGATAATCTGTCAAGCTGTATTCAAATTTGAGATACTATCAATTTATAAGTCAAGTAATACATTTATACAATTTATTATTTTTAATTTGAAAAATTTATTGTCAAGATAACCATTGTTAACCAATCTCTTCTCATAGTTTAAAGCTTCCAATAGATATTGTAGCTTGTGTTTGGTTGTTGTTTATTTATATTTATGTCAATAATAATACATTCTAAATTATTCTCTCATGTAACTCAATGTGGTAAGATACTATTTGAGGATCTTTAAAAAATAAAAAAAATATTGTTCATAATACTGTAGCATGTCTTTCCAAATTAATATACTATAATAGGGATTGTATATTTGTCACTCTAAAACCCTCCACTTATAATTCTGTCACTCCAAACTTAAAAATTACAAATTTGCCACTACAAACTTAATAACATTGCATTTTTGCCATTAAAACTTTTGAATGACCAAATTACCCTCAATCTCCCCCATGGTAACCCCCGGACACCCCCAGCAGCCCCCTTGCACCCCCCAGCAACCTAAACCCTAAACCCTAAACCCCTCGCGCTGGTAGTGGCGAAGCCAGGACGAATTATAAGCAGGGGCCAAAATAGATGAAGTAAATTAAAAAAAAAATAGATACATGGTTTCAATTGTAATTATATTTGATAGTGTCTTACAAATGAAAATTAGTACAATATTTCAATGAAATTTACTAAAATTGTGTCCATAATTTAATTTCCTTAGCAATTATATAACATAAAAATATATATCTTGTTAAATTAATTAGATTTTTAATAAATGCACTATATTATCACATCTTTTTTACAATTTTGAAGTATTAAAAACCAATTGGGCGATTGGATTAAAGATTAAGAGGGGGCAAAAATATATTAGACGACATATTATTTTGGTCAAGAGGGGGCCATGCCCCCCCCCCCCCCCCCCCCCCCCCCCCCCCCCCACCCAAAAACCCTCTTGCCTTCGCCTATGCGCGCTGGGGCTGCCGGGGATTACTATGGAGAATATTGAGGACAATTTGATTATTCAAAAGTTTTAACGGCAAAAATGTAATGTTATTAAGTTTGTAGTTACAAATTTGGAATTTTCAAATTTGGAGTGTTAAATTATAAATGGAGGGTTTTGGAGTAAGAAATATACAAATTTTCCTTAACTTAGCCGGGCGTTTGTCTGTTGAACGGTAGGGATATTACCACGTCGACACCGCAAAAGAGAGCCTTCTTGTCCTGCTGCGACGCCACAGACTCAGAAAATTAAGGTCTCTTTTATTGCAGAGTTTCCTATAACGGGTCGTCTTTAGAAAGAGATTCCTTTCCTTCAGATTCTTCCATCCATCTGATAAGCAAACATGGCGATGCTCAGGAGGGCCCTAACCCTCATTCGGATCCAGCACAACCTAACCCTAGCTGCCGCTCTCAATCCCCCCCTGCCTTCTCCTCCTCTCTGTCTCTGGTATTGTGATCCATCATCTATCATTCTTCTTAGCTTTTCTTTTCCTATTCTCCTGTGTTCTGATTTATATTATATTATATTATCCATCAATTTCCTTTGATGCGCTCCTGAATTTGATTTCTGTAATCATTCATAAAAAATTGTTTGTTTGGAAAAATAAAAAATAAAGGCCGCAGTATGGATTGCTCTCTCGGTTATCCACCGATGCCGGCTCCTATGACGTCGACCTTTCTAATGAGGAAAGCAGGCGTCGCCTGTTCAATAGGTAAGGTTTTTAGTTTGTTATCATGTATACTTCTTTTTCTATGTATAACAAGTTAATAACTAATACATACACGTCAAGCCATTCAGGTACTCGCAAATTGTAGTGTTCACTGAAAGAAAAAAGGGGGGAAATATGTACTAGACATAAGATGTTCCCTGTTCCTTCTCAGCTAAGTCCCCTGGGTATCACATATGTTGACATAGAAACAAATTTAAAACCTCAAGTCATAAAATGATTGGACCAAATGTATGGTGCCTAGATATCCGTACAAATTGAAATAAACAAACTATGCCTTGCTCAAATTTGTGGCCATCTTTAAGGAAATTTTTGCTATAAAATTCATTGAAATTTACCTTTTGTTTCTGATATTAACGTAAGCTCTCTGATGCATATGCAATTACTTCGCAACTTCATTACTGTAAGTTTGAAAATGTAGGTTGGTGTATCGCAGTAAGCAAAGGGGTTTTCTTGAGCTGGATTTGGTATTGGGCAAGTGGGTTGAAGCAAATATTACCTCCATGGATGAGCACCACATTAAAGCCTTGATTGATGTCCTTGACCTGGTACTGAAATCTCTATTAATGACCAAATTTTTAACATAATTAATAAAAGACAACTTTTCTAGCACAACCACCCAAATCGTCTGAAATTCCTGAGGTGCTGTTTATATGTCTTTTGTTACCTTCCGAAACTCTTTACTTCTAGTCTAAATATACCTATAATACCCTTATTTTCTCAATGTTCTTAAAGCTATGAGGAAGAAAAGGTATTTGGTAGTGCTTAATTTTTTGTTGGCAAATAAACTGAAGTGAACTAAATGCTAAATTACATAAAAGAAGTGTTTCTGGTACCAGTCAGTAAAAAATGAGTTAGTATGAGATAACATACCAATTTTAATTGTGTATTATATTGGCCACTGAAGTGAGATAAGAAAATATTTGAAGTTATGATGAGATCTAAATGTGATATTTGCATATCAGATTTATCTTGTTGTCCAAGAGTTTACATTGTATGTTGATGAATGTTCTCTAACCACATAATTTGGTGTATTCCTTGAAAAATTGCTCTCTGATTTAGAAGTATTTGTTACCTTAAAAGTTCTTGTATTATTTGGTAGATTGAATTTTTTATTTTTATTTTTTTCTTTTGCTTGCAGGAGAACCCTTATCTTTGGAAGTGGCTCACTGGCCAAGAGCAACCACCTGATGCTGTTAAAGATAACCCTGTAAAGTTCTGCCAAATTACTTATATTTTCTTAATTTATATTCAGTATCTGCATAGCAAGACTAATATTTAACACTTTTTGGAAAAATAAGATTCATTGTTATGTTCGCAATTTGCACTTCATTGTTATGTTCCTTATCAAGCCTTACTGTTGGATATAAAGTTAACCAAAAGTTATATACTTAGTTACCATGAGCACCAAAAGAAATTTTATGTTAGAGCTCAGGTTTTGCACCTATAGGTAGTCATACAGATAGTGTAATTAACTTGCGTAGGCTTGCATCATCTTTTGTAATTGTTCTGAAAGTTTTGAAATGTTTGATATTCCAGATATTCATGGGATCTCAATTTTCTATGCATGTTATGCGTAGTCTGTATACAGTTTTCTTTTTAACAAAATCTTTTTACAATGTTTTAATAATGGTTACCGAGATAAGTGTTGTCAAATGATATATTTCAAATATAACTACGATTCAGTTCCATAAATTTGCTAGTTTCATTCAATAAAATTTCTTCCTAACTATGATGTTTGATAGAACTAAAAACCCTACATAATATCTCTTCACCATAACTTTAAGCTTATTTTACTTTAAAAGTAGCTATACTTGGGGGCAAATTGTCAAAATACAGTGAAAGTAGATCTTTCACATTGACCTTTTTTTAACCTTGAGGGCATTATTGGCATCACCCTACCAAAATTAAATGTGTAAAAAATGCTTGTAAAAGTTGGGTTTGATGTGGTTCTACTTTGCAAAAGAACCTTAATCATAGGACATGAATAATACTTTTTGCTTTGTCCCTGCTGCAATTGATTTCAATTTTTTTTATTTTTGGGTGGAAGCAGGTTTTTAATGCAGTGAAGTCAAAGGTTACTGAAAACCTCAAGCATGCAGACCCTGCAACCAGATCAACACCTGGTCAACAATGGGTCAGAGGGTGGGATGATAAGAGAGGCATTGACGGTCCCAAATATGGAAACCAGTGATCGCCCTATAAGAGCAGTGCTTCTTTTATCAGTTTATACTATGGTATAGAATGCAATAAGATAAAGCACATTTGCATTTGATGTACTTGGCTGATGTGACTACTGGGTGTAGTTACTGTTTGTTTTCAAGCAGTAGTTATTTTATCAAGTCTACCTTGTAAGTTGTGAATAATGGATAGTATGGCCTGAATATACATGAATGTTTGATGATTTTGATGCTGAGAGCTAATACTTGTTAAGATTTAAAGAATGCTGAGCTTTCTTCAAATTTTATGGGTACCTAGTTTCTTCATCCCTCAAATATTCTAACTGGATCGGTTTGCAAACAACATTTTTGTTTTGAGCAAAAAACATTCTGATGTGTTTGAAATTTGTAGTTTAAGTGATTACTACTGTATCTAGAACAATCATGCAGTTCAACTTTAGCGGGCTTATACTAAATGTGCCTCAAGTTTTACTCTAACATTAAGATGCGATAATTAATTAATAAGGGATTCAAGGTCAAAAGTTACAGAACAAAAAAAATGTCCATGTTACACACTGCATACGAAAAATGAAAACACGTCATTACAAAGCTTTTATTATGTATCAAGCACTATTACATTAATACTAAATGTTCGCATTTGTAACAAATTACTCTCTTGATGGCTACCAAATTGAAATCAAATTCCTATGATTTCTGACGTACATGTTATGGCATAAATAATACAGAGCACATGTTAAAGTTTGACCTTGTTAATTTAAGCCCCCAATAAAAAGACAACTAACATTGTTTGAAACATATTACCTGATAAATCTATTATTTTGTTTGTTTTCACTGTTAATTATAATTGATTATTCGCCAAATTCGTATTGCCATTTTTCTAACAAAAGGATGACAATGTATGTAAAGACTAAAGAGGCATGATTAACAGATTCTGGCAAACACCACCTTTGTAACGAGGCAAACTTAGACAGTAGCAAACCCACGTACGTTTGCAAAGGACATTTGCTGGTACAAACACTAACACTCTACATGTGACTTGTTTTTTTATAACAAAAAGAAAATAATAAAGTTAAAGAATAATTACAGAAAACTTGAAGAAAAAAATCAACAAACTGCACAATCGAAAGCAAATGGGTGTAGCTGTAGCTTCATTTATCAGATTGAACTGCAGCAGAAAACATAAGAAAAGTATTAGCTGTTGTTTTAGATGGAAAGAAAAATAGGAAAAGCCGAAAAGGAAATTCACCTTTCTAAATCTAGGCGGCAGGTCCTTGTTGGACCTTCATCACCATTTCCTCTGTAGTGGTGCCAATAATTTCATTGGCTCTCTTCAATGAAACGCATGATATCCTCCCTAAACTATCCTGTCATACAGCAGAAATATAAAACCATCTCAATTTCGTTACTGATCAACAATATCTACTGTCTTCACTTAATCTGTGTTGATACCAGATAACAAAGAAAGGAAGCAAGCAAATAGTAAGACAATATGCCTGAAGCATCCAAGAGATAACTAACCCTGGTAACAATGCCGAGCCTCTCGAGCTTTTGGACAGCATCAACTACATCAAAATTGCACTGCTGTCCAAATTCGTCCTTAATTAGATCTTCACACCTTAGATCGAGATCCTACTCATGACAAGTTTTTTTGTCAGAAAACAAATTCCTAAACTCAGAAATGTAAATAAATTGACAAAATGAAAGTTGCGCTTTGGTACTTGGGTGTTATTCCCCAGAAAAAGAAAGGAAAAATATACAGACAAATAAGATTAAAGCAAACATTAATCAATATTACATGAGCAGTCGCTTTTCCCTGCTCCATCAAAATATAATAAGCTATTATCACTTCCTTGACCTGCAACCAAAGTCACAAGGTGGTCTTATTCATTCAAATAAATTACATAACAACAATAAATTCTTACCAAGAATTCTGTGAAAAGAGAAAAATTCTATATCTCACAAGTTTATAAATTCCCTTTTGAGCTCTCTAGAATAAGAAGACAGCACTAGACCATTACAGTATGTAAATTATTGACCGTTCAAATGCCCTTACGTTTCATCTTGGTTTTTGTCATAATAGAACTAGAGATTTCAATGACACAAAATAGCAACTCCTATTACATGTTAAAAAGTATTTGGTACTTACTTCCTGTTGGATGACATCATCACACAAGTGAAGAAGAGTTCCCTTGCCACTATCCAGTTGTTTGTCATACATTGACTTCGTTATCAGGTTTTGATAAACCACCAGGTTTGCCTGAAACCTGTATCAAATTCTAAAATTAACCAAAAAATAACAACAGAAAATATAAGAATCATCGATGAATTACAATCTGTTACATGAGGGTACACTTACGAAAAATAGATCTTTGCACAATAACCAATAAGACCAGAAAGAACAGCAGCCACAACCTTAAAGTCAGCCTTGGGCATCTCAAGAGAACTAACCAGGGTTACCTATATAGTTGAATCAGGTTACATCTTGTAATCAAGATTGAAAACATATAAATGCATTCTTTTATGTAATTTTAAAACTTACAAGACCAAGCACCACAGAAATAAGGAACTTGACCCAATCCATTGGAGTTAAACTTGGATTCTTCTTTTCAGGCTGTTGAAGGAAATCAAATTTTAGAAAAGACGTTAAAATTGTTGTTTATGATGCATATTTTATGGTATATTATTTTGAGGTTAAGGGATTTCAAAGGCTTTATTATGATAATGTAAGATAGAATTAAAAGCTTATTAGAAAGGCCTAACAATTAAAAGTAAAAGCCAAAGCCAGCAGTATAATCTGTAGTAATAACAATTCCTCAGTACCAGTCTTTTTAGGAATATTCGGTTTAAAATAAATAAAGTACAGGTACAGTAGAAGATATATGGAAAGCATACCAAAACAATCTCCATATCAGCCATAGGTATGTTCTTGAAATGCTTAACAAAGATGCCTCTATCTGGATTGGTCTCTGAAGTAGCTTCTCTGCATAAACATAATCACAATGACATAATCAGTCTAATACTGACTGAAGAACATTAATATTGACTGAAGATTATTTAACATGAAAACAAATTATACAAAATAAACATTACGGACCTATATACCACAATCATGCGATCAAATGTAGGTTCTTGTATAGTAAGCTTTCCCAGTAGATTCTTCATGCTGTCAAAAAGGAACAAAACATCAATAACAAGAATGGTGAAGTAACTAAAAGTTGTCCAAGTTTACAAAACAAATAAACAGTAGAAAATATTCGAATAACTAATCAGCAGTTTCGGGATTCAATGCAAGCACCTGAGTTCCATTTTTTCAAGCCGAATTCTTTCAACAAACATATCAGGCTCTTCGTCGTCAGTACCGGATTCATCTGTCTTTTTCGGGTCTTCCTTCTTGTGCAAATGTCTCTTTTTAGAGAATAGCTTCTCCAACCTAGAAATAGATAAGTGTGTCATATATGTTCAGTGACCTACAGTTTTTTACTTTCAAGAAAAACTAAAGCCCCAACTTGGATGTTTCTCCCTAATACCCTATAACTGCTGTGAGATATTTGTAAAATAACCAACCTTAGCAGAATAAAAGTAGAATTTGTATGCATGTTCTTATTAAAGAAGCTGTTAATGATAATTGCTCCAAAATGTTGCACTGTTTCACTTTTATAGTATGTCATCAGTAAAATAATCACCAAGTACATTAGGTTGTATCTTTACCAGTTCATAAATGCCAAAATCAATGGTTCAAAATTTTAAATTGATGACAATTAAGCAAGTAGGACCATTTTATATGGAAAAGATAAAATAAAATTTGAGCTCCACCTTGTTATTTTAAGTAGCCAACCCCAGAAGCGGGAAACTATGACATCAAGTTTCTGCATAATGAAATAGTCTGTGGTACGATCTATCCCAATGCCCCTCCGAAATATAATGTACTGCAGTTTACAATAGTAAGAAACATATAAACTTCACCATGCCATAAATAGTATTTCTAATGTTAAATAATATTTATAAATGATTACCTTGTCAGAAAATTCAGGGAGGTTTTCCTGAGGATGTTCCTTAAAAAACCTTGTTAGAAGCCTCTTATCAAGCTGGGAACAGTGAACAGAGACAGTTACAACTTACAACGACAAGCATTACCAAGATAAAATTGTCAATTCATGCCAGCGCTCAATTTTTTCAAATATAGATCTTTATACCTTAGATTCATCAACTTTTATGGGTAAGTTGAGTAAATACTGGCCATATTGTGCCAAATCATACTCCTCATCTGAGAGTATCTTAAAATTACTCTTTTCCATTATCTGCTTTTATTTCAAACCAAAATAAAGTAAAAAATAGTTGGTTAGTAAATATAAATTATAGTCAAGTTCCATTTCAACACACATACAGGTACAATCCATGCTGGTTAAAGCATGACACTGCAAAGCCAGTTCTTAATGATTCATTTGCATCCATCAAACAATTATATTCTAAGTATCCAATTTTTTATACTATCTTTAAAGTCAGATATTGATCTTTCATGGGCCTATTAGAATGTCAAGACTTCAATGCTGATAGAGAAAGCTCATCTACCTTTGATAATGTGCCTATTAAACAGGTGGACAAGACTATGCTAAAAAAGCAATCCCACAAGATTTTTTTCCTCAAATCACTTTTGCTTCACAAAGTTCAAACGACAGAAAAAATGACAGTAAAATCATGGGAAAAGGCAATCTGAATATGAAACTTGTGTTTATTCAATTCTTATTTATCTAGACATGTCAAATTATAAACTTTTCAGATGGCCTATCATATTAGTAAGCAATAATACGCGCAGTCCTCTAATTGCATTTTGGCTTTCTCTCAAAAAGGATAATGACCTGAAAAAGATTTTTTTTTTTTTTTAAATAACAGGCCGGCGACCCATTCATTAAATTAACCTGACCTGAAAAAGATATGACATGAAATTGAGCTCAAGGGTGTCAATCTCATCTGCGGTAAGATTCTGCTGCTCCAGTTTCTTGTCTCCATGTACCGGGTCAAACAGAGCGTAGAGTTGCTACAACACCGAAGCAATTCTATCAAACTTATAATATGTGACCTTATAACCCAAAAAAAAAAAAAATCCAGATGTTGACTTGGCATATCAATTATCATATGTCATATTTGTACTTTCATCTCCATTTAATTTCTATACGGAAATCTGAGATTATCATTGTGAGAATATACTAGTAACTAATTCAGGAAATTTTACCGGCTTATCAATGCTTCAGAATTGTTCAAGTATATGACCTGAGACTTTGAATTGTTGAAATAAAAGAGAGGGAGAGAAAGGTTACCATTAAATCTTCAAATTGCAGAAGATACCAAGCTCTAATGGTGTACTCGACTCGTTTACAGAGCTTAAGGAACTCACTTCTGTCAGTATCTTGTTCTGGCATACAAAATAAAAGATGTAATTAATCTATAGCATAGCAGCGTCGTCGTCTTGAATGAAGAAAGAGAGAGTAAGTAGTAAAAGGGGTTTTATATTAAATACCGAGGAGGTAGGCGAGCTTCATGATGATCTTGGGCTTGAGGATGGGTATGACGGACTCCCTCTCCAGGCGGACCACCTCCTTGCCCTTGCCCTTCCCGTTCGCCTTGTCCTTGCTCTCCTCCGCCATGATCACAGCAAGTAACCTGTGATTAATTATGCTTATGCGGGCGGGCAAGTGTCGATTCTCCGATTGGGAAGGAAGGAAGAAATCGAGTCGCGGGAGAAAGGGAAAGAAAGATTAAAGAAAGAGAGAAGAGAATTCTGGATGATGAGCCAACGAAGCGATCCTTTGCTTTGTCGCCTCGAGCGAGCGAGCCAGCGAGCGAGCGGGAGAGCCTGTTCTTACACTGCGGATGGGTCCCGGGGTTCTGGTGGGTCTAGAGGTGGCCGGGTTCCAGTGGGACGGTTCTGCGTTTCTTTTGCGCCGGGTGTAGGTGGCTTACATGATTAAAGGGACAGTTTTCTGATGGCATTTTGATTGGACCAGGTGTTGAGTTTAGTATTTGGGCTTTTCTCTTTTCTCTCTCTCTTTTTTTTGAACTTCTATTAGCCTGTAGGCAACAAACATTATAAAGCTGAATCCTTCTAAATTACGTCAAAAATAATATCATTTTAATTTAAAGACCAATCACTCTTAATGAAAACCACATCACAAAATCAAAAGCAAAATCCAACTTTGCTTTTATAGTCTAACTTAAAGTAGTTCTTCATTTGCTTTGGTTGTATGCACGCCACCATTATCAAAAATATAAGCTTCCATTGGCCCGTAGGCACTGCTCGTTGTCGACAATAGCATCAAATATTGAAATATTCACTTTTGTTTTAATGAAAATCGATGCAGGCTATTCGCCTGCACACTCAAAAAAAGTTATTGATTTCCATTTTCAGCTTGTAACCACGGCAAAGTGACACAAGACGAAAATGTTTAAGAAAAAGATTTACAATATGAGAAGAGAGGGATGGTAAAAGGTAGCAGCAGACCCATGGAAGACATGGTGGTGGGCTAGTGGCGCTGGACATGGGAGGGCTCGGACTGAAGTAGTAGCATATGGGGTTTCGCGGAGTTGCTGTGGGTGCTTAAGAAGGGGGGAGAAATTACTAGAGGGGAGAAGAAGGAAAAGAGGAGAGAAGGAAGGAAGAACTATAAGGTGGGGTGACGGGAATAGGTCGCTCTACCAGCAAGACAACGACCTTTCCTACCAAATCTGGTGGATTTATTTTCCTCTTTCTTAGTGTTTAGACTTTTTATGAGGATTGAGACAAAAGTTACTTAATCAAGATACTGTTATGTTCGAGACTTGATGAGTTGTAAAGCAACAGTGCCAAACAATCTTTACAAAATAGTTATTATGTACAATTTCATTCTTGTTAATAGTGTGAGTAGTGAAATTCGAATATTTGAGAACAATTTGATTGTTACAATGCCCTCTAAGATAGATGGTGAGTGCTTAGTTAATTATTACTGCCATTAATGGTGAGGAGAGTGCACTGCAGAGTATCCGTGTAGCCTGTAGGGTTTGTGTAGTAATAGTAATAGAGGTTCCACCGTTATCTTATCCTTGTTGAAATCGCATTGCATTACCGACATAGATAACAAACGGAAACGGTAGCCGGCCGTCAGCTGACAGTCCAACTTAATTCAGTCCCTTCTCCCATAGTCCCATTAGTCATTAATATACTCCAATAATTAAATTGATTCCATATTTCCATTCCTGTTTCTTGACAACATTTATTATATTTTTTCTAATAAATTTGAAAAAAATAAAATAAAAATATTTATAGATATGTATTATTGGATCTATACATTGTATATAGTTTATAAAATATTCAACAAAATATATATGATTGTTGTGAATTGCTTAAAATATTAATGATTTCTTTTTCTGAAAAAAAATATTAATGATTGTTGATGAATTATTGAAATATTATCAATCCATAAACTCGAAATTATATCTATAATCATTTTCTGAGATTGTCAAAGTAACCATATATATATTGCGAGTTATTCCTTGGTGTACCAACGGAACATTAATTTTATCTTGTCTCAGTTATTTACAATGTCAATATTTCATCCAGAACAAAAACGTTAATCCTCATAGAAAATTAATTTAAAAATATGCAAATACAATACATATTTTTGAGAAAAAGAAGTCCCAAATCAAATCTCAAGCTTAAATATCGATCACAAATTCACAATAGACAAATTCATTCTAAGCCCACTAAATGTAAGTTGTCCCCTAAATTATTGGGTTACGGCTTGTGACAGCGTAGTACTGTCTCTTGGAAGGGCCAGAGCAGCTTCCATTGGATTCCATTGTAGTCTTGTAGTTGTAGAGAGCACAATGACAAATTCTGCACAACTATTTCTGGAGAATTAAGACCTCTCTAGTATTGCGCAGTACTCTGGCCGTTGGATTTGCTTTAAGATTCGTGCAACTCAATCTCAAAAACCCCTCCTATAATCCATATCGTTGATTCGTTGCGTAGTACAATACTGCGCATTCATTGTGTAGACGGTTCAGAAAGAGTTGTCATTCTGAATTATCACTATGTAACTCATGCAAGTCTCGAGCTAGCAAGCAAAGAAAGAAAATGGACTGCACTGATATATTCATGCTGCAATTTAACTTTTCTACTCACGAAGAACCATTAACTCTGAGCAATTTAGGATAATTTCATGGAGTTTTCCCAGTTGCATGATTTGGTATATAGCGTCGGTTATTGCATAACACTTCGATTTGCTGTAAAATATTAGAAGTAAATCAAATCTGACAAAATTTTGTAAAAGGGACAGTGCCATGGAAAAAGCCTCTCTTCAGCAAAACTAACCTTGGTTATGCAGCTAACTCTATTTACTGGAATTTATCAGTATAAATATATATATATATATATATTAATAAACGATCATTATAAGAAACAAAAATGACAATAAAACAATTAAATACAAAATGTTTAGAAAAGTTTACAGTAGTATAATAGGTTACTGAATCTAAACCTACAAATAGTATATTCTTTTGTCCTTTTACATTAATTGGCAAACAAAAATTTACTGTACCATTGAATCCGGATAAGAAAACGTCTACGAATTGTAGTTTTCTGATATATATTTCTCTTCGATTGATTGGAATATCTCCTGGTAACTAAGGCAACAGCCGCGATAGTATTCAGGAAGATAGTCTCATCATGATCAGTTGGTCTCGACCTGAACTAATAGGCACTGTTGAGGTAGAAATACAACCCGACCAATGCCGCCACTCCCAGCACAACAGCAAATGGTAATGCATTCCTACACCATGCAAACAATGAAAGAAGCATAGCAAAGGTTACTAGCTATTATACTAATGCATTCTGCAGACATGGAGGAGAACAAATTCTAGCCCCTTCGCAAAATTAGTATAATGTTAGAAACTTAGAATTTAGAAATGATAATATAAGTAACAAAAAAAAAAAGAACTGATCCTCAATCAAAGAGGAATCAAATGAAATACCCAGAAAACCAAACCATCTATCATCCATTTATGTACTGGTATATGGGACAAGAACAGTTAAAAATTGTTAGCTTTTCTATCATCCATCCAGGTCCTCGCTCGCCATAATTGTCATTTAATTACTAGAGGATTGTTAGTTAGTTTTTCCTATCATGTGAAGTCGACATACATAAGAAAAAGGGGCTGAATAATATTACCCGATTGCTTCATCTCTCTTCAATTGCTCCTTCCTGGCCTTGCGTACTGATGTGTCGTTTGCATCCTTTGTGACCTTTGGTTCATAGGGCTTGAATCTTCTTTTAGGAGCTCCGCAGACTGACACAAGTGAATAGAGCTATTACAATGTCTTTTATCATTTTCTACTGGTATACAAAACATAGGCAACATATATAAAGATATATATCATAATTATCGATCCAGGGCAGATTAATCTGAAAATAAATTACTAACCCGGGCAGAAGTACTTGTCAGGGAGCTTCTCAAACGGTGTTCTATCTTTGTATATATACCTGCACATATCTAAAGTTAGATGCTAATGTTTAATTTCAAGAATATTAATTAAGCATGCATTAATCAACATTGCCGATACTTCTACTCCGTGCCATTTCAGTTTTGGTCCTTTTGGACTATCAGTAACTAACTAAGCAAATCCAGTAAAAATCAACTCCACAAATAACTAACAAAAGAGCCTAAAATGGTATATATTTTTTGTTCGAATTAACATATGTATTGCATACCCGCAATCACGGCAGATGTAGGTCCCCTTGGATGCAACACGCGCAACCACCTTGAGTTCCGTCACGGGTTTCAGCCGGGACTGCTGAGGCAGCGACGTCATAATTAGCAACTGGATAGATGGAGAAATCAGGAAACAGCTGGCTGACTGCAGAGCGTCGTAGCGGTTGGGTTTGCAGCTCCTTGCGCTGCCTTGGTGCGATCTGAGGAGTGTGGGGACGTTTCCTTTGAAGCCAACTGGTGATGCTTGCAGTTGCAGAGCCATTTTTATGTTACAATTAATTAAGTACTGCTTGAATTCTCTGTTGGTTTATTTTCTGTGTGCTGCACTGGCACTGCTGGTATGGTAATGTAGTCCTTTGTATGAGTGTGTGAGGTGAGGTGAGGTGAGGTGAGTGAGAGGCGGATAGTGGAGTGGAGTACGTCTGTACGTGTGTGGAAGCGTGGCTACAATGCGACCTTCCACTCGCTATCTTTCTTCTACCTTTTTGTGCTTTTTTTTTTTTTTTCGTTTTCATGTTTGGCCCTCAATATTTTCTAATATTGTATTATTGTTCCCCCTTCCCAGGCAAAAGAACAATTTTTATAAAAAAAAAAAAAAAAAATTGGCTATTGACGTATAGTATGCGTAAATTATGACTTAATTTACAATTTAAAAAAAATATATATGTTTGTTTTGCTTCGATACTTCAACTACTTTTGAGACAAAAAGTTGAAATACTTTGAGCTATATACTTAATTAAAAAAAAAAGTGAGTTACCACATTTAGAATATAAACAGTACTTTTTAACTAAAGAGGAGGGATCCATTGACAATACATATTTTGACAATCTTGATAATGGTCATCTTTAAAAATTTGTAAAAAATCTTAAAAATGAAAAAAAGTTTATAGAAGTTATGCTTACTTATAGATTAATTATGTTTCTGATTATATTCAATTTAAGCGATATTTAATAGCTCTTTAAAGATCTTTTAATTACAACCATTAAAAAGTGTACAAAATTTTGATAAGGCATCAAATGATGTTCAAATAACTTGAAATTTGAAACACTATCAAACTATAAGTTAAATAATGCATCCATAAAACTTTTTTCATTTTTAAGATTTTTTATGATTTTTTACAAATTTTTAAAGATAACCATTGTCAAAATTATCAAAATATGCATTGTCAATGGATCCTCCTCTTTACTAAAATCATATAATTACACTATATGCTTATTTATCTATACACTCGTCTCCATTAATCATGTAATTTATAATTATATTAAGAATGCTCTAACTTTAATCTCAAATAAAAGTTGACGATGCACAGAACAATATCTACAAAAAAGTCGGCTTTTGATTGTAGTATATATATGCATAATAAATTATGAGTGAGGCTATGGTACTATTAATAGTATAAAGTGTCCCTATTATGGCTCAATATTATCATTTTTAAAGTTTAATTAACCGATCCAAACCGCTCAATACAGTCTCCCTATATAAATGTCATTGTAGACCAAAATTTATAATTTTTAGCGCTTTTTTGCTATTTTTTAGATAATTAGAAAATAACTTAATGTAAATATTATAAACCATTCAAAAATGTGGTTTTTTTATATATCAAAAATATATAGTTAAAAAATTCTAAAAAATATAAAATTTGGTCTAGAACTACATTAACATATGGAGATCACATTGAGCGGTTTGGATCGATCAATTAAACTTCAAATACCATAATATAGAGCCGTAGTTCAACCCATTTTGTACTATTAATAGTACATATCCTCACTCATAAATTATAACTAAATAATGATCAACATCGTTGAAGAAAATGCTTAGAATTATCGTCAAAAATAAGTGCATTAATTTTTTTTCTTTCTTTCTTGCTTCCACAACATTCTTTTGTTTGATTAATAATTGAGCAGTAGTTAGCGCCCAGCCGCCCACCCTTCTTATTTATCTACCGGTTCATCGTACTTTCAATGAATAAATATCATTTTTTAGTGCACGTTTATATCTTAGATACATAATGGTTTCCAGTAAATATTTATACAACTTCGCTAAGCATATATATGTATATTGTGTGTCAGAACTATAAGAAAGGTGGATGGGTAAGTAGACTTTACATGTTTCTTTTAATAATTATCGTAGCGCCTGCCCTTCTTATTTAGAGCATCGCCATCCGGAGTGCTTAATGGGGTTTTAACGGAGGGTTAAGTTGTATGCAGGGATGGAGCGAGTGTCATACAGAGAGCATACGGGGTGCTTATTTTGCTCACGTTCTTAGCAAGCCTAGCGGTCTAAGCGAAGAAATTGCATTCTCGCGAGCAGGTTTGGGATGGAGCGAATTTTATGCTTAGATCCATGGATTGGCTAAATTTTTTATTAATACCATCACTACCCCTAAGCACTTCTTGTCCCGTATCACGGGTGGAGATGCTCTTATCCAACGGTTCATCGTATTTTCAATGAACAAATATAATTTTTCAGTACACATTTATATATTTCTAATGAATAGATATCATTTTCCAGAGAAAATATATACAACAGTTTCCAATAAATATTTATGCTAGAGCACATATGTATACATGGTGTGTCTGTCGTAACCGTGGACTTTACAATGTTTCTTTTAATAATAACTATGGTACGTGTCTGGATGGCCGCCACAAGTGAGGGACCAGAAGCAAAACGGCCAAGTTTCACGGGGGCCATTTACCAAGTTTCCCTCCCTCTTCACTCCTCAGTCAGAGTCAGAGTCAGAGAGCTCTTCTTTCTTATCTTCTCTCTCGGTCTCGATCACTTCCCAATAACAATGGCAACCACCTCCACATTCCACCGGCCAATTCTGCCTCATCATCATCATCATCATCTCAGACCCACCACCCGTGCCAACCAGCTGTGGCTCGGGGTGCCCACCAACAAACCCAGCTCTCTCAAGGTTTCCACGCCGGTGCGGCTCTCTCTCACACCGCACCACCTGTTCCTCCTAGATGCGGCTTCTGATGTGGGCTACTCTCCGGCTAGCTATTACACCTCCTTGGGCCTCTTTGTTATCTCGGTTCCTGGCCTCTGGTCCCTCATCAAACGCTCTGTTAAATCTAAGGTACAATCTTTCTTGCAGCATTGTTTATTAACACCAAAATTTTCATAACATGTTGTCTGTGTGTGTTAGATTGTGCAGAAGACATTTGTTACAACACAAGGGGACCCAACTCCACCCAATCAGATGGCCGGTGAAATTCTTTCCTTCTTCACTCGCAACAACTTTGCGGTCTCCGACCGTGGTGAGACCATCACGTAATCCTCTTTTCTCCCTCTCTGTGCATACATAAACAATTCAGTTAGGTTTAGGATATCATGTTATTTCGTACAGTCCAAAGTTTATCTAAGCTTGACACGATGTATTGGGTTCCAGTCAGACCATTCTCGGCTTATACATTTATTTAGGCTCACATAGCATCTGATACATGTTATTGAATTAGACAAACTTGACAAACTTGGGTTTATTTGGTCTCAATTAATATTGTATTCCAGTTGGTGTCAGAATTTACCAGTTATACTTGTGATGATTGAAAACGAACTGCCATTCTATAAGGACCAGGAAAATTGATACCAGAAAGTACCCGTACCAATTAATCTGTTTCTTTATGTTTTATCCACTTTTTTCTAAGTATGACTTCCTCATTCTGTAATTTCATTTTTTTTTTTTTTTAAAAAAAAAAGATTCGAAGGAATGATGGTACCAAGTAGCGCGCAAGCTGCTTTGCTAACATTCTGCACATGCATAAGTCTAGGAAGTATTGCCCTAGTGCTCTCCATTGCTTTACCTGAGGGGGGAAACAACTGGTTCTGGCTAATGTCTTTAAGCCCCTTAGCGTAAGTCCATATATACACTTTGTTTTCTACTTTTCTCTCATTGGCACTCTATTAGAAAAAAGAAGCATTCTGCTAAAAATGCAAAAGAAAATTCACATATGCAGAGAAGTGCAAGAAGCGGACTCGTTGTATCCAAACAGATTTCAGTAATTTGGTTGCAGTCATTCAAAATACAAATGCAGCATAATCCAATACATACTGATAGCAGATCTAACTAGTACAGTTCTGTACCATGTTTTACAAGTTACAACCTTTCACTTGAGCTATGCCAAGTCTAGTTTGTAAAATTCACGCACCACTGAAGAAAATTCGTTCTTCAATTGAAATCTTCAGCCAAATATGTATTTTACAACCTTACTTAACCCAGGCCAAGTCTTGTTTGTAAAATTCATGCACCCATGAAGAAATTCATTCCTTGATGCATCTCATCCCTCAACATTATCTTCACTTTTTTTTAGCATGAAATGAGAACGGTAGTCCTTCAATCAATTTATCCCAATTTGTTAATTAAAATTTATTCTGTTGCCTAGTTATTTGTTCCTTTTTTGTACATACTATTTTAAAATTAATCCCCATATTTTGAGAGAAAACTCAACCATTATGACCCCTATATTTTTAAAATGTAATGAATTCATAAAAAATGATGGCACAACAGCTGTTATTGTATAATTGACCCCAATTGATAGATTTCTGCCCCAAGTGTATGACTAACTCAGAATTGCAATTCTAATGCATGGTCCAACAGGGGAGCTTATTACTGGACAAAAGCATCAAGAAAAGAAGAAATAAAGGTTAAAATGATGGTTGATGATAATGGCACATTGTCAGAAATAATTGTCAGAGGCGACGATGAGCAAGTTGAACAAATGAGAAAGGAGCTTAAACTGAGCGAGAAAGGAATGGTTTATGTTAAAGGAATCTTCGAGCAATAGCCAGTCGGAAGGGATAGAAACAAATGAGAGCCACCACACCGGTTTTGTAACCAGTTTCTTTTTTTAGATATACATGTAATTGAAATCAATGAGTGTTGGATCCATACCTTCATCCTTTCCCAAGTAGTGTTAAAAGAAAACTGTTGGATGTTGCACGACATTTGCTACTGAAATTCATTTGTTCATTTCATAAGTTGCTTGCATTTAGATGGCAATTAACGTCTATTGCATCTAATCACACACAAGTACCGCGAATGAATAAAATCTGACATCTCATATCAACAAAAATCTTAATATATAAACACATAAAGTCATAAACATTCTTTACATACATTACATGATAATACTTATAACAACTCGTAGTTAAAAATAAAAAAAAAAAAAAAAAAACAGATCCTTTGCTGTATTCAATTAACAAGCTTATAGATCTCAGATGTGTGCATCTTCTGCAGTTATTTGATATCAAAACCAATATGCACCAAAAAGTTGCCTGTTTGTATCAAACTGCGGCTGCATTTGCCTGGAATTTCAATTAGATGGGATGACTTTGAGAAGCTCTATATCAAACAATAATGTTTTGTCTATTAGACCTTGGTTGTCTAACACGAAAGATAGAGCTCTCTGACCCTGAAAAAATAAGCAAGCATACCCAAAAAAAATTAAAATGATGGCTTGAGTTATAGTTTTAAAATGGTTGAAATTAAAACATTTTTGTCTAGTTTTTCAAAGAAAGAATGGTAACATTTCATACCGAGAAGGTGGTGGGCCTTGGACCAAGTTTGTTATAGTCATTGTCAGGGTAGCCCAGCTCAGGTGGTACGATGATCCTGTTCATGTGAAGAAAATCTCACTTGTTACTTGATATTTTAAATTTTTAATTGTGTCATTGTTTAACAAAATATAATGTGATCTGTTTACCTCCGAACACCTCCTGGAGACATGCCAGCTACAGCCTCCTCAAATGCTGGTATGACCTGTTTTTATCGTGTAATAATTAATGATATTAAGCACAAAGGAAAACAAAAGTTCTTCATATCTCAAGAAAATGCAGCATCAGATACTTCTAAAAAAACAAGAAGAAAAGAATTTGGTTTGTTACGACCGCAACCAATAATCATTCGATCAGACAAACATTTAACCAGAAGGTAAAAGGTATAAAAAGAAAAGGATCACCTAGCCAATCACCTGTCCAGATCCTAGCGTGAACTTGAAGAAGTCTTTCTCACCACCCTAAATTTCAGATAATCGAGTTATTTAACATGATCGACAACACCATGAATGTATATTATCAACCTTGTTAAAAGAAAAATCAGTAAAAGAACAAATATAGAAAGCTTCCGAACCTCAAAGGATCCGCCTTTTGTCTTGTTTCTAGCTTCAAATATGCGACCATAGTATCCAATTGTATAGCCATCCCAATCAACCTTATGAAATTCATATGACATTTTTTAAGTACAACATTTTTGCACAATACATGATACCAAAGCGCAACAACTTTCCTAATTTCTATCATCATCCAACTCTTACCACAACTGTCTCCCCTATCTTTGGAGTAGTACCACTTCCAATCCGTAGGTCCTGAAGTTAAAAAAAATTCTCTAATTAATTGCTGTAAAATCAGTAAAACGGGAATTTGTAAATAATTTTTTGAATAACCTTGTACTGGAGACCAGATGGCGTCTCAGTGTAATCTGGATATCTCATCTTTGTTTTGCCATAATCCTTTCCACGAAGTGCTGGCACTATAACATTTAAGCAAAAAAAACAAAAAGAGTATGAAGCAATTTATTAACCATTTAATGAACAAACAAATTGGTATTTCCCTCAATAAATACTCGCATTATATATTTATATACAGAGAAACCCCTCCAATTTTTGTACTTGGACAAATGTGCATGGAACAAGACACAATGCAAGGAGATATTCTGATTATAAAAATATAAATTCTTATTTTTCACATGCTTACTACTTTTACTTGAACAAATATGAATTTTTTTTAATTATACTTTCTGATTGTTCAAGCGCATGTAAGTAAATCTTTCAGAAGGATTTGGAGGTAAATTGGATTTATAGCAGAAGATCATTATGTTCACTCAGTCAAATATCAGGCAGTCTAAAATTTGTCAGAAATGTGCCAGAAGTTCCTGGTCATATGAAAAACCGTCGTCACAATACTTGTAACACAAGGCAACCGATGTGAAACTCATCCAAATACCACAACATTCCCCATATCATTTTTTAAAAAAAAAAAGAATTAGGACAAACAACTAATTATAAACTAACTGATGATAAATGACTCCATTCAAAGAAAATAATCCCGGTACAACTAACAACCAATTATCTACCATCAACTGGAATTATAATCCCGTAGGGATGATTGGAAATATGAAAGATGAGTATCTACCAGGAACTTACAATCAGCGTATTGAGCTGCCAATGCAGAACCTGGATCTAAAGAATTCTCAAATGCAGCAGTAGAAGCAGCTCCTAATCCTAAGAGAAACAGAATACCTCTTCTCCCGATACTTTTACCACCTACATCCAACTAATTGTCCTTATATTAAGTCAAGAGATATAAACATAATTGAAATGTTTCATAAGCTAACTATTTTGGCAGAATGGACCAGAAGTGAATAAAAGGGAAACAATTGGACAAAATAACATGAAGGAACTCACTTGATATCCTCAAATCTTTGGATAGAACTTCCTCTGAAGGTCCTCTTACTGGTGGTATCTTCTGATATAATTTAGAAAAGACGACATAATATAAGAAAGAAAGAAAGAATTGCAATTCAGCTATTTACACGAAAAGAAAAGAAAAGAAATCAGATTAAATGACTGATTGATTGCTACTAAACCTGAATAGATGGTTTGTGCATGGGAATCGAAGGTAGGAGGAGGCCTAGAATTGGGGTGGACGCCATGGCCGTCGGCGTCGTGTAAAGAGAAGAAAAGAAGTGAAAAAGTGAAAAGACGATTGTGCCGTGCAGTGCTGTGCCCCTGAGGATAACGCGTGCTTATCCTCTACTGCGCAGCAGCTTACGGCGCAGCAGATTGGAACCGTTGATTAAATCAACGTCTTATATACTCAATGCTCCAGCACGTGACGACTTGCTCCGTCTTGGTTCTTTCATGAGCCTGAGAAACCCCTTGCTCCTTCTAGGTCTCACTCTTCTTTCATTGTCCCAAACTCCACCCACCCATATTACTTATTTTGCACAATATTTTTCCAACTCCTCTTCTCAACGAAACCAAACCTAAGAAGGTCTGTTCAACTAAATTGATTAGTGGAGAGTCAAAAAACAATGAATATTTTTCCACCTGGGTTAGTATTCATTTAATAATACTAGCTAGAAACACGCCCATCAAGCTGGTCTGTTAAACTAAATTCGAAACAATGGACTATTTTTTCAGTAATTTGCAATACAAATAAAAACATACAATTATAAAATTGAATGAAGCGTCACGGACTCTCCATATTAGGAAAAAGCAAGGTCAAATATAACGGTCAAGCACGCTAGAATAAAAGCGAAGTGTTAAAAATGAAGTGTTGCAGTTTCTTCATTTGAGGTTATGGATCAAAGAGAAAAATCATTCTAAATTGCAAAAGAACAAAAGTAAAGACTAAAAGGCAATATTTTTTTTTCTTTAGTTCTATCACAATGATAGGAAAAGGGAAAAGTAATTGGACTGGAAGAGGCGGCAGTGTGTTCAATGGAAAAGGTGTTGGGAGAGAAAAGATAGAAAAATCAAATAATCATCAATTCGATCTATGGGAGCAGGTAATTCTTTTTCTCCAATTCAGAAGTAGACTGAGAACAAAAAAGAGTATCCAATCTTACGTCATTTTTATAGAAGTATAGATATAGATATTAAACGTGTGGATATTTAAGTTAATTTATTAAATCATTGAATTTATTTGTATAATATATTTCAGTGTAGTTGCATAGTGACGCTAATAATTTAAATACATATCTATTTAATTGGAATACTAACACAGTCGGTATCAATTTCGATATCACTATAACATTTTTCTTTTATTTTTATTTTGGGGTAATGAGTATTAGTGGAATGTTCAAATTGGGATTATAAAAAATAATAAAACAAATAAAATGGAGCGAAGTGGTAGTGCCTCCACATTTGGACTTGGTTTGTTCTTCTGCTTTTTGTATCAAACACGGCACAATTTGGAACACATTTTTCATAAGATACCCGAGTTTAATAAACTTTTCTGCTAATTTATTGTATGTAAAGGGAAGGAACATGTTAGGTAGCTCTGGCCGGGTTTTGTAATTTCTGTTTTAAAAAGCCAGTAACAATGTCAATGTGACAACCACTTGTCCACCAGAATATAAAATGACAACTTAATAACTTAGGTTACAAGAAAATGATAAAGAAAGAGATCGAGCACTTAATGATATAAATTAAGGCAACTCGTTATGTATATATTTTTTCAGGTTAAAGTGACAACTTACAACCAACAGACACATGAGAGGGATACAACAACAAGCTTACTTTATGATGGTAACACATCCTAATTCATTATACCTCTCTCTCTCTCTCTCATAACCAACCAACAAAGAATCAGCATCACAACAACAGTAGAAGAAGAACACCAGGACAATTCCAAAACTTTACATTAAGTGACTAACTACATATACCCACCTAAATAGGTACACAGAAAATACAACCCCTTACCAAGGTTTCAAATCACCGATGGGCCCAGCAGTCCAGTTCAAAACCCTCTCCCCTGGCTTCAAAAATACGCTGCTGTCATGCGGGAGCTTCCTAGCCAAACCGTTCAATATCTGGTGAAAAGCATCACCGGCTTGTGCAGGCTGGGGGAACAACATTGCTTGCTTCATAGATGGGTTTGCTAATAGCCTTTGTTTCCTTAAGATTACCTCAGCAGGGATTGAAGTAAGAATTGTATCTAAACTTGGTACATCTTTCTCTGCTACGAATACTGCTATTTCCTCCCAAGGGATGGCATCAGCAAAAGGTAACACTATGTCATCGGCAATGATTACCGGGATGCAGCCGAAGACTACAGCTTCAACCAGTCGAGGGCTCCATGGGGCCCACCCCAATGGGCAGAGACAGAAGACAGAACGCTGCATATCCTCGTAATAGGTTGGGGGGTGGTCTGTCGAGATGTCAAAAAGAGGATTGCTTTTGAAATTTTCCCATACTGATGCACGAGCTCCCCTGGTAGAAATTTAATTTTGTGGTATCAGTCTCTTGAAATTTTAGTATAAGCATGTGAATCAGAAATTTTAAGAGTTCTGTTGCGCCAATGCTTTGGAAGATCAGAATTTTGTTAGAACTAATTGTCAAAAAAAAAAAAAAAAAATAGCTCTCCACAGACTAGGATGAGAAGCTACAGGCAGCATTTAGTAACAGATTACAAAAAGGGAGTCCTGACAATAAAATTGATCATGGGTACTGGTTATCCGGAAAATAAATTCTAAAGTGTACGAAATATTTTTTGATCTCTTCAATTAAAGGTCATGAGGTACCCCTATTGTCCTTTTGTGTCAGATCTTCTAAGCATAGCACAAACCTTGACCAAAAAATATATGTAACATATGTACCTTGCGTAGTATCCTCCCTCAGGATCATTGTTGACATCATAAAACAAACCACGAAAATAGACGAAGATGGAGCGAGGCGTGCTGGGTGAGACAAGGTGCGCCTTCATTTTCTGTGGTGGTGCATAAGGTGGGATCGTTATGGACCCCTCCTTCAAGCATACGTGATTCCGCTGTCCAAACGTTTGCACAATTGTTGCACGCTTAAGCAAATGTAGAATTCCTCTCTGGATAGCTGTTTCCTCCTATTGGAAAAAATATACAAGTATATATATGAATCCCGTTTTATAATTATATATAATTACGCTGAGGAATATTCTTTATATCAAGTTAGTGACGACATTATCAAATTCAGAAAAGTAAAATGATTCCAAAAGGGAACCAAGTTTAAAGATCTGAATTAGGACATATGCTATCATCTTCTTTTCTTTTCTTTCAAGGAATATTATAATTGAGAAAGCAATGCAAACCAATCAGAAATTGTACGTACCAGGATATGTACAGTCAAATCAACTGGTATATTATGTCATACTATAAAATCAATTCAAATCAATTCCGGTTCACATTGTTCTTTGCTACCTAACCAAAGCAAAAATTCAATCAAGAATATAATTTGCTGATACTAACCTGGTAGTGAAAGCAGGCACCAAAATCATGAGGGGTAAGAAAAAAGTGATCTGCTCCATCAGTCCGATTCCAATATGGCCAATTCATAGCAATATACTGTATAGCACTCCTCATAATGCGTGGCGACTTAAAGGGCAGGGGATGTCCACCAGGTGTTAGATCACAAGTGGTGTACACCGGAGTGTAAAACCAATCAGCCTCCTCTGGGTCCAGGGTTCTGACTGCACTGGAGAGGAGAAACCTGTGCATGAATATCTCGGTGGCGAACATGTGTGTTAGGCACCTAGAGTCTTTGTCAACCATCTTTTTGTTGTATTTGCGCGGTAGGTTGTACACAAATACTTTTAGACGCCCAACGGGGTCATCTTCTAGTACATCTCCCGCACTCCCTGTAATATTTTACACATAAATGTTATTCGAAATATACATTTTGATAGAGAGCACAAATCCCACAAACATAATTATGCGAGGACCATTCATCTTTTCTAATACTAACTTTTTTCTTTTACCATTTTAAGGTATATATGTATTAATTATCTTGTGCAACATTGGATGTGTGTGCAGCTTAATTAAAGTTGATCCATGCATAAACACAACAATAGTTGGTGTAATTTTCCTCAAAACAGTAATTGGTTTAAAACCAACAAAAACCCCTTGAAAAGTAAATTAAAGAACTGATCTAAAACCTATAGTTACCGGTTAAAGCATGGCTAAACTATGAACTATCAATTCCAACTACTTAGTGGCAGGACTTACTACAATTAGGGTTGGATCACCATTCACCAAATTAAGAAACAAAGCAAATAAAGAGAACACAACCCAATATAGATCTAAAAGCAGAACTCCACAAGCTGCTATAAAAGTTGCCAAATTTATGCCCCCCAGCTGAATGCACTCAAAATTAACCCAACCATTACCAATTCTGACATTGGTTGCAGTCAATTCAACGCGATCCAAATCCAAAAGAACCAATTTTATTTTTCTAAAATATTAAAAAAAAAGAAGAAGAAGAAAACCAAGTAGGCAAAAAGGGGGAACTAACTAACCAGAAATCCTCTCGGTATGGGGCTCGGCCGCATGTAGAACCGGTAGCGAAAGAGCTTGTAAAGACAGGAGAAGCGCAATAACCCAGCAGATCTTCTCTCTGCCCATCTTTCTTTCTTTCTTTCCTTCCTTCTCCTGGCTTGCTTCTGCCTGTAAACAAGTCCAAGGAGAGGAGAGGAGAGCAATGTGGACTTTAATGAATGAAGAGGCTGTGTGAGAGGGATGGATGGAAGGTAGCTGGATGGTCAATCTCCCACCGGCTCACCGACAGGACAGGGAGCGATGTTCATGTTGGCAAGGCCCAAGGACCAAGGACCAAGGACCAAGGGAGACGCTTTCTAGCACCCTCCGTTGTTGGTGGCACGCGTTACGCTGACATGTGGGGGCGGGGCCGGTAATCAAGGCAGTGATTGTGATTGTGGCACCACGTCAGTTGGGAACGGGTTTCATTTAATTTGTGGGGGAGGGAGATAGATCATCTAATAGATGTATTGGAGTTGTTGAATCGCTTGCTTTTGCTTTGGTTTGGTTTGGTTTGGTTTGGTTTGGTTTGGGTCTTTTTTCTTCTTTTTCAGTTTAATGAGAGCGTAAGGTAGGCGCAGAGGCAGAGGAGAAGCGCAGGGCTTTCGGATCCTCTCCAATATCTGCAATGGGCCGAGAGGATAAGACATCGGCCCAAAATATATTGGATACTTCTCAGTTCTCACCCGCTCAACACGATCATCTGAACAAGATACTACTCACAACTTGAGCAATCGAAGTGCATGACAATCACATGTGATGTGATGTCCTGAATTTTAACAAGAACAAGAGAATACGTCTACCTTTTACATAAGTTTGTATGGTATTAATTCATTTTGATAGAGAGGAAATTGCAAAAAGTTTTAATGATGCATCAGAAATTAACCCATTAAACTATATATTTTGATAGAGAGGAAATTGCAAAAAGTTTTAATGTGTTGGGTCCTTTACTCATTCCTCTTTGTATTTTCTATTTTTCATTATTGTTTGTAATTATTTGTTTTCATAGGATCTAATTTGTAAAAGTTGTAAAAAGACCAATAAACTCAGAAAATGGAAAATTGGAAATAGATCTTCCGGACAAAATTTGTGTTCTGCCTCTTTACTCTTTCTCTAAAAACCCTAGCAAATCTTAACAACTGATATCAGAGTCGTTGTTGCCACCGTCGTTGCCGTTTCGTCGACGCTGCCGCTGCCTTGCTCGCCGATCGCGGACGCTGGACGTTGGATCGCGGTCACTGCTGCGATCGTTGCCGTTGCCGCTGCTGTGCTGTCGCAACCCTGCTCAGATCGCGGACACCGCTGCCGCATCTGCTGTTGCCCCTTTTGTTTCTGCTGCTGCTGCTGAGTCGCACGGAGTTGTGGGTTTTGTTTGGTGCGCGACGCGAAGACCAGCAGACCAGATCGAGTGACCTGCTGCTTCAACTTGGTGTGAGACTGTGAGCCGCGCGGAAGCTGCTTGCTTGCCTGCTTCTGTGCGCCGTGTCGTATCACCTTTGGTGAGTTGCGATTTCACTCAGAACCAATTTGGAGGCCTTCGAGCTGTAATTTGCAAAGAACCCCAAATTTGTTTGTTGTTGCTGTTGTGTTGCTCTTATATACACCTTCTGGTCTCAATTGGGATTTAGTTTGGATCAAATTTTTTGCTAAATTCCAAATTTGTGGGAGACTATTGGTGTTTGTTGACTGTATTTGGTAGTTTTGCTTAGTTGGATGTCGGGTGATTTGATCAACTTAGAGATTTGCTAATTGTGTGTTTGTGAATTAAAATGGAGGAAAGTAGTAGTAGTGGTACCATGATTAAATTAACCTCATCCAATTACGGTGTTTGGAAGTCTCGTATGGAAGACTTGTTGTATTGTAAGGATGCTTATGGACCCATTTCCTGTACCAAACCCGCCGAAACCTCCGATGATGCTTGGAAAGTTTCTAATCGAAAACAATAGCCTTGATTAGACAATGGGTTGATGATTCCGTATTTCACCATATCTCAACCGAAACCGATGCCAAAGACTTGTGGGAGAAACTTGAGAGTTTGTATGAACGCAAGACCGCTCAAAACAAGGCGTTTCTTATTAGAAAGTTGGTCAACATGAAATACCAAGGGGGTTCATCAGTGTCGGATCACTTGAGCCGGTTCCAAGATTGTGTAAATCGTTTGTCAACCATGAAAATGGTTTTGGATGAGGAGTTGCAAGCTTTAATTTTGTTGAGTTCTCTACCCGATAGTTGGGAAACTTTGGTGGTGACCTTGAGCAATTCAGCACCGAATGGTGTTGTGACCTTAGCCATGGTGAAGGATAGCATGCTCGATGAGGAGTTGAGACGTAAGGAGCTAGGTGTCACTAGTGAGTCTTCGACTCTAGTCACGGAAAATCGAGGTAGGAGTTCTCATAGAAACTCCCATAATGATGACAAATGAAATAAATCGAGGGGAAGATCAAAGTCAAGAAAGGGGATTGTTTGTCATTATCATAAGAAACCCGGCCATATGAAGTGTGAATGCCGGAGGTTGAAAGCCAAGAATGATGGCATCAAGAGAAGTCAATCTAAAGAGAGAGGCGGTGATTGTGAGAATGAAAACACCGCCGCTCTTGCTTCCGATGGAGAAGTATTTATAGCATATGATGAAGGCTTGTGAATTACACTAGTCAAGATTCCAATTGGATCGTAGACTCCGCGGCTTCTTTCCATGTCACATCTAAACGTGACTTGTTCACTTCCTATAAGGAAGGTGATCATGGTGTTGTAAGATTGGGAGATAACGGAGTTTGCAAAATTGTCGGAATTAGAGATATATGTGTGGAGACTAGTTTGGGAAGCAAGCTTGTTCTCAAGAATGTTCGGCATGTGCCGGATATGCGACTTCACTTGATTTCGGTTGGTGTTCTTGATGATGAAGTGTACAAAAGATCGAAACTTGGTAGTGAATTTGATGACATGTTGGTTGTTGGGAGTGATTTGAATAAAATTAAAGCATTAAAAGAGAAACTTGGTAATGAATTTGCCATAAAAGACTTGGGTGCGGCAAGGCAAATTCTTGGAATGAAGAATCACTAGAAACCGGAAAGATCGAAAAATCTGGTTGTCACAAGAGAGTACATCAAGAAGGTACTTGAAAGATTCAACATGGCCAAGTGTAAACTGGTAACCACTCCTCTTGCTAGTCACTTTAAATCGTCTCATGATAGCTGTCCTAAAGATGACAAGGAGAAGGAGGAGATGAAAAATGTGCCCTATGCCTCGATTGTAGGCTCGTTGATGTATGCAATGGTGTGCACAAGACCGGATATTGCTCATGCCGTTGGCATGGTAAGTCGTTTTCTCTCTAATCCGGGTAAGGCGCATTGGAATGCCACTAAGTGGATTCTTAGGTATTTGAGGGGTACAACCAATCATTGCATTTGTTTTGGGGGCACATCCGAACTGGTGTTGGAGACATATACGGATGCCGATTTGGCCGGTGACATAGACTCAAGGAAGTCTACATCCGGTTATCTGGTTTGTTTTAGAAACGGAGCCGTGTCATGGCAATCGAAATTGCAAAAGTGTGTTGCACTCTCAACTACCAAAGCCGAGTATATAGCCATTACGGAGGCGTGCAAAGAAGTCATTTGGATGAAGAAGTTCTTGCACGAGTTGGTGTTCGGCAAGAAAGATATGTTTTGTTTTGTGATAGTCAAAGTGCAATTCACTTGAGCAAAAATCTGATGTTTCACTCTCGCTCCAAGCACATCGATTTGAGGTACCATTGGATTCGAGATGTGCTTGAGAAGAAGGAATTAGTGTTGGAGAAAATTCATACGAGTGAAATTGTTTGGATATGTTGACAAAGCCGATACCGCCATTGAAGCTTGAAACTTGTTGTGAGAAGGCGGGTTTGGTGGGAGGACACGCTCCATGAGTCGGGAGGAGGAGTATTGTTGGGTCCCTTACTCATTCATCTTTGTATTTTCTCTATTTTCATTGTTGTTTGTAATTATTTGTTTTCATAGGGTCTAATTTGTAAAAATTGTAAAAAGATCAATAAACTCAGAAAATAGAAAAATTGAGAATAGATCTTCCCGACAAAATTTGTGTTCTGCCTCTTTACTCTTTCTCTAAAAACCCTAGCAAATCTTAACATAATGGTACACAAGTTTTTATGGTATTTTGATAGAGAGGAAATTGCAAAAGGTTTTAATGGAGTAGGTGGGTTTAGACTCTGCCTCAATGTAAACTTACTTTCAAGTTTCAACACATGGGATATATAGGTATTAAAACTAAAAGCCAATAATATATATCTTGAGTACATATCGCGGCAAAAAAATATATAAGAAAATATTTTATTTTAATTATTTTTTGTAGATTTTTGTATTTGCGTTTAAATAAAGGTTGGTTGGTTAAATTGACTCGTTAATTTCTAGATTTTCCTTAATTAATTATCAAAGTTAAGTACGTTTTTGCTTAATCCTAGCTTTAAGAGTTTGTTACAGTGCCAGTGCACGAAGCAATGATCGATTAGGTAAACGAGGTACTCAGTTCCTTTCAACCAATACAAAATGCATGTGACCATATATATATATGAATAGCTATCAAAATGTCACCTATTTCCTTCTTAACAGTAATCGGTCCTAAGCATCCACCTAATCATTGTTTCATGCACCCTGCAATATTGTCTAAATGCTACAACAACGAAATTGCATGGACGGATCACGGATGGACCTGGCTGCAAGACAGATAATTTTTTAAAATTTAAACACCTCCCACGTTCTATTTATGTTATTCAAGAAATTTTTTATGAGGAGGGATCAAATGACACACAAAATTTTGACATTAATGTTGTTCGAAATCATATAAATTTATACAAAAATTTAAAAATAGAAAATCTTTTATAAACATGTTCATTTACTTACTTACAACTCAATTATGTTTCAAATTTCATTCAATTTGAGTATCATTTGATACTCTACCAACGACCATTAAGTTTATATAGTATTAGAACGATCTAAATTTAATGATTCTTAATGAAGTATCAAATGACACTAAGATTGAATAAAATTTGAAACACAATCGATCAATAAGTAAATGAATATGTTTATAAATAATTTTCTATTTTTAAGATTTTTTTTTTTATAAATTTATATGATTTAGTGTAACATTTGTATCAAAATATTGTTGTGTCATTTTGATCCCTCCTCATTCTTTATACCAAAATCTCCTATATAACACTCTCTAGTCTAATTTTGTAAAGGGGGAAAATAACTGCACACCGTATTCTGCACACCGGATCTGCACACCACTAAATCCAACGTAGTTATTTATTATAATTGTGTGGTCTTTTGTGTGCAAACTTTTACTCATCCAAACGGGTTCCAACAAGGCCTGACGACTACTCGTCTCTGTGCCTATCTATGGCCTGGTCTGGTCTTTTGTTTCAGTCTGAACATTTATTTACCAACAATTATATGTTCAAAATTTCATATCTCAATATTCAGGTTTCAGATAAACAGGTAAACAATATTAGCAAATGGACTAGTTTTGGACAACACAGATGAACAATATCAACAATTTTGGTATAACATTTCCTTTCCTACTACCTAGAATAAAAGAAAATTTAGAAAGCCATAATCTTTACTAACCAAATAATCTAGCTCTGATACCAGAAAGAAAACGCCCGTTCTTAGGATCTCAACTCCAAAACTTCGTTGCTAAAAGATACTAGACTAGAAGTTTAAGAGGAAAGAAATTTTATTGAGTAGTAGATACCTTACAGAGAGAGAAGTAAGACTTGCTGGGACTCAGCTCTGTCTTGCAACTCTGAGAAAACACACTTATATAGACTTGGGAATGGAATCTCAATTATCACACCGGGTGCTCGTTGGGCCCCATCGTCATGTGAATAAAGGGATTTCCACAATCCTTTGTCTCCCACTCAGTACACCCACTATCAAAAGTTAGGTGCACCGATTGAAGAAAAAGAGAGATAGTACAACCACTCCACTGAAAGTGGATCGCACTAACTCAAAAGCACACTACTGGCCAAAACAGGTAGGCCAAAAATTTCAAAAAGAAAAAGATGCTCAAATAATTGAGCACAAAAGCACACTACTGGCCAAAACAGGTAGGCCAAAAATTTCAAAAAGAAAAGATGCTCAAATAATTGAGCTCACTCCACACAAGGCAAATAGTGGTTTCCCGTAGATTACCACCAGATTATTCATCACACTTAATTATTAGATAAAGTTGTGAAGGACAGTAGTTGGGTCCGTCACGCTCCTTTATCCCCATTTGACAAACTGTGTAATTAGGTTATCAAGGTCCCTCTCAATTTTCTTAATTTGGGGAATTTGTTCTTCAAGTAGTTGGCAAGTATCACCCATTACGCAGTCGGCATTCTTGTATAGGCGGGCATACTCATACTCTCGTTCAAGCATGGTCTTCAATACATTGATTTGTGCAAAGGCCATCCTTGCTTGAAGTTCTTTAACTTCTTGCATGACGCCTTTGTGGATAATGGCATTTGTGAGTGATCCGCCATTACGTTCCCTATGGTAGTGTATGCCATGGATGTCTGCGGTTGTGTATAGGGGAACACTGTCTGAATACGAGTGCATAGAAGCATAGTGCTGGTGTCGTTCAGCATTCCAGTCTGAATTTCCTCTAGAACTGGCTCCAACATGGAAAGGAACGCGGTTTGTTCTGGGGTGAGACATCCTGTTGTGCAGTAAGTAGTCAATCGGGATAGCGTATCTGCAAGAGTATTTTGCCTCCCGTCAATATGCTCGAAGTTGATATGCACACCTGTTCCTCCAAATGCTTTGCATGTTCTTCTTCTGTCTGTGAGAAGATTAAAATGTCATCTATGTAGACTGCTATGAATGTTTCTGTTCCTCTGAAGCAGTCGTCCATCTTTCTTTGGAACACGGCAGGTGCATTTTTTAATCCGAATGGCATGACTAACCACTCATATAATCCTCCAGGGACTATGAAAGCAATCCATGGTATAGATGCTGGATCCATAGCGACTTGATGAAAGCCGCTCTTCAGATCAAATTTCGAAAAGATCTTGCTGTTACTGATCTTTTTCAAAATTGTATTGATACCTGGCAGAGAGTATTGGTCTTTGTAGGTGTTATCATTGAGGGTTCTGTAGTTGAGAACCATCCTCTCCTTGCCTTTTATCTCCTTCCCAGTTTTTGGATCAATTGAAGTCCCGGAATTGACCATAAATGCCATTGTTCGGTGTCTGCTTGTGCTTGGCTTGATTACACCAATTTCGAGTAAAGCTTTAATATGGCGATCAAATTGTTCCTTCATGGCCGGAGTTACGTGTTTGAGCGGTTTATCTTCAATTGTAAGGTCCGGGTTGATGATCTCCAGTTTGCAAACAACCTTGTTTTTTGCCCAATGTTGAAGTGGGTTGCTCCCAATATAGCCTTGGTCTTTTAGACGAGCTAATAGTGGACTAAACCTTTTTTCAAAGGTTTTGTTGGTAATCGGGTTTTGGTAAAAGACAGCTTCTTGGATTAGTCGGTATTCATGCTCTTCTAGATCCAATTCTTGTATAGCAGCTGGAACTGCTATTGTTTCTGTTGTGGTATGGATCTCTGTTACATTCTTGTAAAATGTAAGCACTTTGCCTTCAATTCTTAATCCTCCTGCCATCGATCTTATAAAATTACACCCAAGGAGCATCTGTATCCCTTCATGCATGCCCATTGGAAAGCAATAGGTGAATGGAATACGAAACTTGTTTTCCCCAATCACGAGTTGTCCTTGCTTGAGTTTTGTATTGACAACTTGCCGTGAATTTACTCCTGTGATTTGGACTGGGTATAATGTTTTCTCTTGTGCCTCATTTGGTATGGCTGTCTGGCATATACAACAGGTTGATGCACCAGTGTCGAGGATTGCTCGGATATCAAATCTTTTGACTCCAGGGATTTCAATGGATACTATCAGGTTATACAGCCTATTATCAATCTTTTTGTGCTGTCTGGGCTGTTGAACTTGTGTTAGAACCTCTGCTTTATATGCTGCATAGTCAATGAAGACTACGAGTGCAGCTTCACCATCTTCATCATCTTCCTCCATTATTGGTTCTTCTGGGTAGGTTACTTTCTTCTTTCCTTTATCAGAGATTGCCAGTTCTCTGAATTCTTCTGCCAATTCCTCTTCAAGGACTTTTATCTGGTTTTCTTGTAGAAGTTTTTGTTCTGCCAACTCTTCTTCGGGAGTTTGTATCTGGGTTTCTTGTAGAAGTTTTTGCAATCGTTCATTTTCAGCTTCTAGGAACTCAACATATTTTATGAGCTCTTTTATAAGGGTATCTTTATTGGAGTATTGTCTGGGCTCAAGTTGAGTTTTCGGTTGTATTTCTTTTCCCAGATAGAATGGTGAGCACATGGCACAGGCTAAAAGTTTGCAATCCTCACAACCTATTCTGTAGTTTTTATTTGTTTCAATTTTACAAAAACTACAGTTACCATTGATTTGGGCTTCAGTGCTGAACTGGTGTTGGCACTGTTCTTGCTTTTCTGGAAGCTGAACTTTACTTCTCCAACCATAATGCTCAATTTGCAGCATCATAGCGCCTTCCTAGGGGATTTCTTCAATCGCAGTTCGCACATGGACCTCCGTGTTACCAGCTTCTCCTTCTGAGAGGCTGCATATGGCATCACTGTCAGGTTCATTTAGATCTACTGACACCACATCTATGTCATCTGGTAGGTCCAAATTATCCAACACCGCTGCTCTTGCGATGTTCCCTCTATTCCTCTTGCATTCTCGTGCAAAATGGCCTTCTTCTCCGCATATAAAGCACTTGCATTTGCGGACTCGGTCAGCATGTTTTCGCTTGAACACTCGCACATGTGAGTCATGTGACTTTCCTTTGTAGGTCTTGGCTTTTCTAAGACCATACTTCCTTCGGTTGTTATGGTATTCTCCTGGTATGGGTATACGGCTGCATATGGTTAAGTCTTTAAGGCTTCGTTGCATTGCCGCCTTCTTGCACATCTCTGCCAAATACTGGTAAGAAAAGTGTATTCTAGGCATGACACTAATTGTATTACCAGGAAACTTTCTCTGGAATGCCTCTTCAAGTTCATTGCCAATAAGAGGGGGCATTTTTCTGAAAAACTTTGCTGAGAGTTCTTCATTTACATACATCCTCCCAGATTTTGCTGTTAAAACTTTGTAATCATTCATGTAAGAGAAGAGATCTCTCACATTGTTGCAACTCAATCTTTCAAGATCATGGTATGCACGATCTTGCTCATCTGTTGTTCCTTGGTAGGGATCTTCCAACAGCATTACTCTTCGGATTTGTGATATAACATTTTGGGGATCATCAGCAATGTTTGTGAGTATAGCATATTGTTCTTTGAATGCCATTCGCCATTGGATCCAAATCTTCTTTTCAGTTTCACCAAGGAGGTTCTCAATGAACATCATCTTGGCCTTGTTGTCATCAAAGGTTCTTTCACTCAAGAGATTTAGAGTGATTGATTCCCATCTTGATATGGTATCATTATAGAGACCGATATCTTCGGGTAATACCAGCAAAGCGCCTTGTTGTTGCATTGCTGCTGGTAAATTCCACATTTCATTATGGTGATGACCAACTCCTCCTGGTAAACTCAAGTTTTTAGGTCTTTGCCAGCTTGATGAAGGTTGAGAAGTTGATGCTCCATCATGTTTAGCTTCAAGCCTAGCTGGTGTATAGGACACTTGTCCCATAAGAGGCTCTGGAGGTGGATGATAAACACCGGATGTTGCACTAGAGAAAGCTCTTTCTTGTAAAAACTGTTTCAGTTTTGGGTATTCTGTTTCTTCTTCTTCTTGATCATGCATCATGAAAACAGTTTCGGTGGTTTGTTTTTGTTCCTTCCCACCACCTTCTACAGAAAATGGATTGATAAAATCTACTTCTGCTTCTTCTTCATTATAACTATCCCAGATAGGACAGTCATCTTGTGGACCTTCTATTAATTGTGCGGTGACAGATAGGGCTCCCCAGAAAATATCATCTTCTGTTTCGTCCTCATTGTCAGATTCTTCTTCTGCATCATAACAAAGGACCATAGTTATGATTTCTTCTTCTAATTGTTCTTCATCAAATTCACCTCTTGGTTGTTCTTGAGGTGGCGGCGTTGCACCATAGTTTGTGAATCTGAGCAGTAGTGAGCCATCGGTTCGCATTTGTGTAACTGCTCTTTGAGGATGTTGAGCTTCAGGCTGCTGCATTGGTCTGAGTACCCACTGCCTTCCTCTTAATTCCGCAGTGGTATGCCTTTGCCCTGGGATGGCTTGGACTCCATGACTTGTGAGATAATCAGATACATTGTTGATGTTGTATCTGAATCCCGTGAAGTTAGTGTTTGAAAGCCTCCCAATAAGTGATCTTGTCAGCAGCAAGTTGCTTTCGCCAGCTCGCCATGTGTCATATCCATGAGTTTGAATCACCAACTGGATATGATTATAAAAGTCCCTTATGGATAGCATCATATTTGGGGCAATATAGGCCAACTGAGACCCATGAGTTAGATCCATTTCCATAGTGCCAATTATGGATCTGTCATCAGACCATCTTGTATCCTAGATTACCACAAGGGCATTGACCCCTGCAGCTACTCTGTGAAGAGTAAAGAGACGAATCATGATCAGGCCCATGTGGAGATGTTGTAGGCCTTCTCTTTGCAGTCTCTCAAATCCTTGTTGTGTAATGAATGGTAATTCCAGTTGTTGGTTGTCTACAACTGAAATTCTCTGGTCTGAATAATGTTGATAAACCTGATGCTGGGTTTGGAAAAGACTCCCTGCTTGGTAAAGTACTTCAGCAGGAACATTTTGTGCTCTTCTAAATTGTGACAAGTTGAGCTCTGCATCTGGATTCATTTGGGACTCGAGTGTTCTTTGATACCCTTGTTGTCTCCTGGGCATCATACGGCTTAATGAGTGCCGTGCTCGCTGTCCAAGTCTGTAGCCTCTTATTTGGTCTTCTACTGTGGGGGTCTGTTCTCGGTTTTGATTTTGTTGGTCACGGTTGCTTATAGATGGTCGTGACGCCATCTCTGTTTGGGTTTGAGTTCTGCTCATTTTGAAGCTTTACGCTTTTCTTCTTCAAAGACCTTTTGTGGGTCCTTAAAGACGTAGAAAGGTGCAGGCTTTGGTTTTGGCTTACGAATGGGTTCTCCGAGACTGAGTTTTTGAAGGTTCTTCTCCAGATCTTCAATGGTTTTTGCGGAGATATCAGAAGACGTCCCAACTGATTTCTCAGCTACGACCTTCTTAATATCTTTGACTGTTTCCAAACAGTCGTCAAGGTTTTCGCTTATCTTGACCAGCAGTTGGATAATTGTGTTGTTCTGCTTAATCAAGGCTGTGGTGGCCTTCTGGCTGACTTCTGTTGGTTTAACAAAGCCTTCAGAGGGTCCTTCGATAGATTCGGTTGCCTTTAGTGCTTCTTTATAAATTTCAGTTCTCTTGGTGATGAGCCAGTCGTTCATATGTAATTTTAATTAAAAGTGATTAAAAATGTTACTGGGCAGAAATTACAATTGCTAAATTACGTATAGTAAGATTGGTAGCTTCTAGGTTCAAATATTCTAGGTTGGTAGTCCAGGAATGATTACACCGAATTTGTAAATTTTGTTCAAATTATTGTGACATAACTAGATCATTTACTTAGTTTTTCTGTTTACCGTTACACGAATACTACATAATTCATAACCACACTTGATCCTAGGCAGCGGTGTGCAGGAGTGGTGTGCAGGTTGAGGTGTGCAATAAAATTTTCTCTTTTGTAAATTCTTCTTGTTCCTCTTGAGTCGGTTAGGCGACTCTCGAGCAGAAAAAGAGTGGTTCGACAGAGGTAACACAAAAACCAAGAAACCCTAGGCTGGGAGATCGTACTGCCGCCAGCCGACCTCCCCCGCCATCCCAATTGACGCTCCTATACGTTATTGTTCCTCTTCTCCTCCTGTGTATTCCAACTCTTGCAACAGCGGCTGCCTCTTTCAATCCCCCTCCTGATCACCTCGCCTTGCTCGCCGCGCTAGCCACTATCAACCCACCTTGCGTTACCCACTGCTGTCGGGCATCTCGTCATGCTGTACCCATCAATTCGCCTTGCGTTACCCACCACTGTAGCCCCACACCGCCGCCCCGCATCGCCACCCGCTGCGCTCACCCCTCATTGTCGTCTGTTGTCGTCACCCCCCATCGCCGCGTCCGACCCCTTGCCTTCACTTACCTCTACTTTGCTTCAGTTTCCTAGCTTCCATCGCCTTGCTCCTCCGCCTGGTGAGCACCTCGTTGCTTTCGCCTTCACAACTTCATCTCACCCTCGCTAGCCATGTTTAATTACCTCTCTGATGCCGCGTCACAGGTGTTGGTTGTTTGTTGTCGCTGCTGCTTCTTCTCCTTCTTCTGTTTTGTTCTTTTTTCTTTTTTCTTTTTTCTTTTTTGGTTCCATCTATGTGTAAATATCCATCCATTGGGTTAAGTATTGGACTCTATATTTTTTTTCTTTTTTTTTTATCAATGAAAAATTGGTATTTTTTTTTCCTACCACCTCAAAAAAATTCTCATATATAAAAAAAAAATTTAATTTTTAGAATTTTGAGCATCCGTTGTAAACTTTTTTTAAGATGGTCACAAAATAATAAAAAAATAATAATCGAAGTTTGACTGCATTGATATATATATATGAGGAGGGATCCCTTGACAATCCCTATTTTGACAATCTTGACAATCTAATATTTCAAAAATTTATAAAAATTCATAAAAAATCTTAAAATGGAAAAAGATTTGTAGATGCATTACTTAACATGTAGATTGATAGTGTTTTAAATTTCAATCAATTTGAATATCGTTTAATGACTTATCAAAATTTTGTGTACTTTTTAACGGTTGTAATTTAACGGATCTTTGAAAAGCTATCAAATATCACTTAAATTGAATGTAATCGAAAACATAATCAATCTCTAAGTTAAGAAATACTTCCGTAAACTTTTTTCTATTTTTGAGAATTTATATGAATTTTTACAATTTTTTTAAATATTAAATTGTCAAGATTGTCAAAATAGGGATTGTCGGGGGATCCCTCCTCTATATATATATATATAACTATAGACAGCGATAGTACATGGTTGATGTTGTGTATGTGTAATCATATAATCATTTATATATACAAGTTACTCTTGTCAATTTTCACTTATATCAAAGTGAGAGTGAGAGTGAGATCCATATATAGTTGCAGTACAAGTGGCAGATCTAGTACGAAATTAAGCATCGAAAAACCATGCATGCATGGCACTGGCACCCACTGCCACTGATGGCAGATGAAGTTGAGCTGAAGCTAGTCAAAATAGATGGTTTATTAGTTCTCGTTCTCGACAAGTGCTCGATGGAGTTGGGAAGCGAGCAGAGCTAGAAGATGAAACCATGCATGCATGCATAATAAAATAAAAAGGTAGCTAGCTGGACTTGATATTCGATCGGCTTGTGATATGTGAAGTGAAGTCAGTACACATATATCATGGTACCTCTCTCTTGGCCTCTTGGCCTCTTCACCTCTTACAGGGACAGCCTTTTCATCTCATCTCATCTCAAGAGCCTTTAATCAGGAGTTCAGGACTGAGCAGCAGCCAGTGCCACTGTTCCTCCCCTTTTCAATAAATCCAGATTCTTAGTTCATCCATCCAGAGAAGCTTATATATATAGTCGATCGAATCTGCTGATCCATGCACAATTGCACATGCTAGATAGATGCTCTTCATTTTTTTATTTTATTCCTTCATCGATATATGACTAATGATATCTTCTAAGTTAATTATAATAACAAGGACGTTTAATTAACAATGTTGTAAGGAGAATTCTCTTAATTTTATGTCGAGAAAATACAAGATTGCCCCCGACTATAATTATAATTCTCATCTACAGTTTGTATCAGGTTGGATTATGGCCTATGGGAGAATCAATTTTCAGTTTAGTGACAGTAATTTTCATTAATGATAAATTTGATATATTAGTCACGCGTGCTCATCCTTTGCTGCGCAGTATTCTAAGGCGTAGTGAATCAACGATGTGGATTATAGGAGGGGTTTTTTAGATTGAGTTGCACGAACTTTAAAGCAGATCTAACGGTTGGAGCTTTGCACAGTAATTACTCTGCAGTAGAGGATATGAATTGGTCATGGCTAGTCAAGTGCTTGGATTTTTTATGTAATGAAGGAATTTCAAGCTCCTTGTAGGTGCCTTTTGGTTTTTCAAAAAGATTAAAATTGACACCAAATTGTATCTATTTAATTTACAATTAAATGCATTACAGACATACAATTTAGAAAATTATAAAGTAATCTATCATTAATTCATGCATTCCCAATGATCAACAAATAGTTTCCAAAAAGAATAATCATCTTAAAAATTACTGATTAAGATAATATAATTTTTTTGTATTGCAGATTATATGCTCTAAGTTAAATTAAAATAATTCTTTGTAAATCATTATAATCGGAAGTACAATATGAAAATGTTACAATACAGTTACGTAATTTTAATGCCTTGATGATGGCTTAATTACTTTGACTCCGAATTAATCTCATTAAATATTTTTGAGACTCGAAATACTGATCAAAGCCATTGACGACTGTGACGAGTCGTGGCATACATCATTGTCCAAACAATTTTATTTGAGAATTCAAAGTTCATATCATTAAGATTTCATCTTCCATAAATTAATCGGTATATATATTGAGGAGGGATCCATTGACAATGCTTAAAATGACAATCTTGACAATCAAGATTTTAAAAAATTAGTAAAAATAGTTAAAAATTCTTAAAAATAGAAAAAAGTTTATAGAGATATTGTTTAACTTATAGATTGATTATGTATCAAATTATATTCAATTTAAGTGACGTTTGATAACTCTTTAAAGCTCGTTGAATTTCAACCGTTAAAAAATGTATAAAATTTTGATAAACTATCAAACGATGTTCAAATTGATTGAAATTTAAAACACTATTAATCTATAAGTTAAAGAATGCATCCATAAAAATTTTTCTATTTTTAAGATTTTTTATGAATTATTACAAATTTTTCAAAATCTTGATTGTCAAGATTGTCATTATAAGCATTGTCAATGGATCCCTCCTCATATATATTTTATGAGAAATATCTTGCGTCCATTGAAAAGTTGTCCATACATCTATAAATTTACAAAAAATATAACAGAAATATTTCAAAATGTAATAATACATCTCAATATATATATAACCTACGAACGCTGTATATAGTCGACAGTTTTTCAATTGACGCTGGGTAGGTATATATGAACTCATATTTTATTGGCCAAGGATAGAATGGTCATTCAAATTAAACTCAGCTAGCTCCATTCCCTATAATAGGCGTACCAAAACCAAAGCCAAAGCCTCCAACAGCCAAAGGAACAGTAGCCACTATTATACCAGCAGGCAGCAGCAAGTACTCCAGCCAGCCTCTGCCTCTTCAGTCTTCAGTGGAGAGACTAGAGAGGCATGCATGCAGCAGTGTGAGTCACAGAATTAATTTAAAGAGAGAAGAACCCGAGAAGCCTAGCTAGCTAAGCTAGCTAGTAGCTACATCAAATCAATTTATCAACCAGTAACATATATAAATGGACCCCTCCGGAGATGCATTCAAGTGGGACCAACGAGCCGCCACTTCCGGCGCTGCTACGTCGACGGCGGCACAACCACCTGCCATAGTTGCTCTCTCCCCACCGCCACCACCGGCTGTCATGGCATATGACCGGCCCCGTGACCTCGACGAGCTTGTCGACGGATACGGCGTGCGCTACGCAACAATGGCTCGGATAGGCCAACTCGGCTTCACTTCCAGCACCTTGATAGGTACGTACGTACAATTCTGATTACTTACTTAATTGTGACAATTTAATTAATTTGAGCAACAATTAATTGTGTGTGTGTTTTTTATATATATATATTTCAAACATCAGAAGGTAGTACTCGATGACTTTCTGATATCTGCGCGCACTTTTTCTTCTTTTATGTAAGCAAAGGAAATCCTTTTTTCTTTATTTGGACGTAGTAGTTGTATTATACAACTTAATTGTATATATATATTTGCTTCTTTGCAAATACCAGTCATTTCCAAATTCCAGCATTTACTAGGTTTTATTTCAGATGATATCTGTTGTTGATTGTTAAGTACTTAATTGTCATGGGAAGTGCATGGGAACATTAACTTTCTACTTAGCAATATAAATAACTAAGCTATTTGTCAAAATTAATATGATTTGTTAGAAAATGTGCATAACAATACGCAAACTGATAGTTCTTTTTACTTTTGCAGCGGTAGTTCCATACTTCTGACCACAAATTAAGCTTAATTAATTAGTCACTTTGCCAAAGACATGTTTAGTGTAAAGTGTAAACTAAAACTAATCCTGTCATCATGTTTGTACTTAGAGCTAGAGAACATATATAGAGTAAATATATGGTGATGGTGAGCTTAAGCTCACGGAGAACTAGCTTAACCTCGATACCATATCAAAACACTTTCAAACTTAAGTTTATACAACTTCTTATATTCTTTATGTAAATCCTGTGAAATCCAAAAATTTTCTATTTTTTGGAAATTCTCAAGTATTTGTTTTGAATTCTGTACAATGGATACATAAAAATATTAAATATTTTATTAATATTGTATAATTACTTTTACAAAATTAAAACAAATAGTTATAAATTTCTAAAAAGTAAAATTTTTGGCATCCTACGCAATTATGATGTAAATAATATAATGATTAATGAGTCATATAACTTCAAACTTGAAAATGATTTGGTATGATTTTAAGCTTAAGCTAAGCTAGCTCACGAAACACAATTATGAGCTTAAGCTTACTACCGTATATTTCCTCAATAATATACTAGTATGTACGAGTGTAATATATGGAGAGTCTAAGGTGATGCATGGATGGAGTAATGATAATATGGTAACATATATAGTGAGAGTGTTGCCGTTGAGTGAATTGTTCACTGTACACATGATTCTATATAGAGCAGAACGGAACGTACGTGACCACTAGCTAATTGTTTGCTGTACACATTCTTTGGTTTTTTTTTAATCTTTTCTTTTGGTGCGCTAGCTTATACATGTATGTTATTATTTAGGCATGACGGATGGTGAATTGGATGAGATGATGGCAACACTGGCTCATGTCTTCAGATGGGATCTAATGTTGGGAGAGAGGTAGCTAATTAATTATGCTTCTATCAACATATATTCAAATTTGTTCTAATTTTCTAATTATTATTACTATATATATTTTTTCTTTATCATAACATGCATGCTGATCATATATATGAAATTGTAATCAAGGTACGGGCTGAAGACTGCGATCAGAGCCGAGAGGGGCCGGCTGGAGGCGCTACGGATGATGCGTCTTCACCAGCAGCATCAGTTGCTCGGAGTCGGAGGTGAGCAGTTGCAGCAACTAGGTTTCCTGCAACACCATGCAAGTATCAATGCTGATGCCCTCTCTCAGGAAGGTATTTATATATGCTATTTCATACCATATTGTTCTTTAGCTTCTTAATATTGTTTCCATTATCTATCCCCTGCCCTGTCTCTGTTTTTTTTTGGGTATATATACTACTTATTGTTATCATTGTTTCCATTTTCCCCTGCTTTTTTTTTTTTTTTTTGGTTTCACATAAGAAAGCTTAGAATTACCAGTGGATACATATATAATTTTGTGAAGAACCTTCAGGGACTAAGGACCTATAGCTATACATACTTTATCTTAAAGACTTAAACACAGAAATAGATAACAAAATAAAGCTGAGAGTTAAGACTGTACGAAACATGTGATGTAAGTCTCTGCATTTCTCTTCCCAAAGGCTACACTAAGTAACACTACCTATGCTACTTGTCATTTTGTTGTGCAGTGCTATATATATATATTCTCTTGTTATAAACTTTGATCTTCTCACCTACGGGTTTTTCCTCAAAAAAAAAAAAAAAAACTTTGATCTTCTTTCTTTGTTTTTTTTTTTCGAACTTTATTATATAGTAATTATTTTACTGACAAAAAGTTGTTTTCTGTGTTGATATGACCGTAGTAGAAGAAGATGCAAAGCAAGTAATTGATCTTTATTTGGGTCATGAAAATCTTGTTACCGTTAATGGCAAGTAGTTTATAGAAACTTGTTCTAGTCTACCGATGGCAAGTATAAATTTCTAAATGAGCTAGGAAACTGTTAAATCACAACTTACTAATTAATTACAGCTATAATTAAACATTCCATTGACAATCATATATAATCTGTATTTGTGATTTTGTGTACAATTTATTAGTGCTATCGGAGGAGCCGGTGCAAGAGGCGGCTGGCAGCGGCGGTGAGACAAGGAGCAAAAACGGGTGGCTTTGCGCCCGCTCCCAATCCCAATCCAAAGGCAACGCAAAAAAGAGAGCTAATTCGAAGAACAAGAAATATAAAAATAGACTAGAAGATGTTCATGATCGACATGATCACGACGGAAATGCAGAAGAGGAGGCAGGCGGGGGGTGGGAGTCGGAGTCTTCAGAGGCCGAGAGAGATGGTGGCAGCGAGAGGCAAAGGGAGCATCCCTTCATAGTGACGGAACCGGGCGAGGTGGCTCGGGCAAAGAAAAATGGGCTCGATTACTTGTTCCACTTGTACGAGCAATGCCGCCTCTTCCTTGTTCAAGTGCAGGCTCACGCCCGGCAGCACGGCCACAAGTGCCCTACCAAGGTATGTGCATAAATGTTTTGGCATTTATAAATCTCATATACGTTTAAGAAAAAAAGCTCTTAATTTTTTAGATAAAAGCTTTTAATTTTTTTAGATAAAAGCTCTGGAATTAATAATGTTGTGTTATTGCAGTTTTTTTTTTACATAAAATCATAAGGTGCTGCACCCAATAAGGTGCTACCAACTCCGCCTACAGACCTACAGGCTATAGCTGATCAAGATATTTTATGCTTTTCTACAAATATATTTTGCAAACATAGGCTTATATATATTACGACTCATTGATCCACTTATGCCTTGTTATCAACATATAAACTTTCTCATGTACGTTTGCCACAAAATTTGACGAAAACATACCATTTCTTTTAAGTCATTACAGTTTTATCTTTTATCCAAAATTAATTAGATTGATTAGTGAAATTCAGTTATTATGTAAATTTAGAATTCAATTATTTTTCAAGTAAATATTATAGTAAATGAATAATTTGCTTCAATCATTTTAGCTTTTTTTTGTTATAAATAAGATTACCTTTCATTTCATTATTTGAAAATAAAATATGGAGTATGGACAATTGTACATGACTACTTTGATAATTTACTAAATATATTTTAGACAACATAATTTCTGTATAAATGTTCTCCGCGATTTCACCAATCATGCATATTGATTTTGAACGTCTAGGAAAAACTTTGCTCATTTATTTTAAGTTCCAAAGAAAAATAAAAAGAGTGAGGCTATTGTACTTAGGGGGTGTAAGTCCAATCAATTCAACCCACGAAACCCAACCAACTTGATCCGAAAAACTACGGATTTTGATTATAGTTGATTAAGTATGGATTGTATTTTTAGCAACCCGATAATTAAAGTTTAATTGGTTACGGATTGTGTAAAATATGTTAGGTAAAACCCTACCAAACCAATTTGGTTAGATATCCTTACTAATAATAAAAGCATATAGGAAAAAATGACATGAAATGGCTATTCTCATCTCTGAGCCGTTGATCATTTTCTTCGATAGATCAGAACCGTTGATGTACGTTAATGCCCATTGACGTTCTCAGCCCATTAAAATTATGGCCCATATAAATTATATCAAATTAAGACCAATTACATATTATCTTAAAAGTTTATTATAAGAAATAATAATTTCAGCCCAAAGCAAGGAGTAGACTTTTTACTAGTTTTAATATAATTTATATTATTCTAAATAAAGTCACAATATCTTTATAACAATATTTTTATAGAAATGTAATGAATTTTTTTATACTTAAAATGAAATGTATTTTTAATTGAAACTTATTTTATTTTACTTTTAATTAGTGTGTGGTGAATTTTTTTTATTGTATTTTTTTCATCATAACTTAGTTTCACTTATATTTTTTGACAATTAATATCTTAAATTAAAACCTGCGAAACCCACGGAACCCGACTGTCAAAGTTGAAACCTGAATTGAACGGTTTTATTATTTGTTAGTTAGTTATGGATTGAAATTTGTGCAACCCGACTATAATAATTTGGATTGCCAATCTATGCGAAACCCGACCAACCCAACCCGTTTACACCCCTAATTGTACTATTAATAGTACAAATTGCCCCCTATTATTGGCCGTATCTCCAATTTCAAATATTAATAGTCGATTCGAACTATTCATTCTAATCTTTATATCCAATTTAACTTGTAAACCATATTTTAAAATTCTTATTAACTTTTTACTATTTTTAAGATATTTTTAAAAGTCACTTGATCAAAACATTATGAGCCATTTAAATAGGTAACATTTTAAAAAATCTAAAAAAATACTAAACAAGTTCCAAAAAGTATAAAATTTGGTTTGCAAGTAAAAATGTATATGAAAACCATAATGGACGGTTTGGATCAACAATTAATATTTTGAAATTAGATACATGAGTCAATAATAGAAGCAATCGGTACTATTAATAACATAATAGCTTCACTCAAATAGAAAACTTTTTTTTACTTGACTTGAATTATAAGAACTTTTATATTATAAGAACTTTTCTTTCCTGGTTGAAAATTATCAATTTTCATCAATTTTCAAATGATCAACGAACAATATGACTCATTATATTGTCTGTTTTATTTGTAAACATAGTCACATATAGTGTAGACTACAACGTCGACTACTATAGCACCAAGCTTCAAATTTCGCCCAAATTAATTAAGAATTGAAAGACAATCAATTTGTATGTTTGAAATTATGATTGTTAAAAAATAACCTACATTTAATATTTTTCAAATTCATTTGACGTTGGTTGTCAAGGTTGGCATATTCCCTCATTTATTAATTATTAATTAATTGCCTTACATATTTATATAAAACATTCTTTAAGCATCGGAATATTGATATATAATAATAATAATAATAATAATAATAATACATATACAATATGATAAAGTTAACAAGTATTTGTATTTTAATCTTATAAATATCAAATCAAACATGTAAAAATCTTTGTATCACATTACACATATATCGCTCTTATGAAGTTAAAACGATGGAATATCTAGTTGATGTTAGTGGATAAAATAAATAATCTATGGCCTAGCCATAATAATTGAATCAGAGTTTTGTCCAATCACAATTTAGCTCTTCCGTGATATGCAAAATGTATCGGACTGACACAGACCAAAGTTAATAGGGCATAATTGTCATTTTTCAAAAATATGTTGACTCAACTGTTGCGCTGCCAATATCTTCACCCCGGAAACCAGGTCTCTCCGTGATCGATCGAGCTTCTTCTCTTCTGGAGTGAAATGAAAGCAAAGCGAGGCGAGCCGATCGATATAATTAATTTACTACAGAACCCAAGATATAAAAAGTATGTCACCTAGTGAGCCAGTGAGGCAGTGAGTGAGTGAGTGAGTGAGAGCTGCAAGTAATGTAATGTTTGTTGTACGGGCAAGGGCAACGTGTCAGAGTGAAAGCTGGGTTCCATGACTTGTCTTGTCGGGCCGATACATGTACATACGTTACATACAATGCCAGTATGATATATCTATCTCTTCTAGCTCTTTGGATAAGTAAATTAAGCAGCCCCAGCCCCCAGCAGAGCTCTTTTCTTTGCATCAGGCCACGTGTCGCTTCTGATCACGTGTCGTTTTCTCAACTCAGGCCACTACGAAAGTACATACTGTATATATATTATTACTGTAGCCCGTAGGTTTATTTTATTTGTTAGGCTATTATATTATATTATTAGGCTGTAGCAAAGAAAAGCAAAGCAAAGCTTGCACAGTTGCACTTGAACCTAGCTACTTGCGGGCGTAGAGTAGAGAGGCCAGGTATGGTATGGTATGGTATGGGATGGTATGTGTATGTGGAGAGAGCTAGCTCAGCTATGTCCTATGTAGATGTAGTAGAATGAATCAAATCATGAGGGAGTGCACAGCTAGCACAGTCATGTATTATGTATTTGTTCTCCCACTCCGAGATATAGCGCCCACTGTTGCGTCAAAGATTCCCACCCCCAACAGTACTTCCTTTTCTCTCTTTCATTATCCATTTCTCCTTTCATCAAACCTGGTTCTGGTTCTGGACTCTGGTATACCAGTCAAAGTTTCTGGACTCTTGCTAAACCCTTTTGAAGATCATCAAAAAAAAAAAAAAAAAAAACATTGTGTATTATAGTTACAAAAATTTTAAAAATATAAAATTTAGTATAGAACTATATTAACATATGAAGATCATGTTAATAAAGATCACATTGAACGGTTTAGATCAATCAATTGAATTTTAAAAATTATAATATGGAGCTATAGTACGGACCATTGTGTATTATTAATAGTATTGTAGCCTCACTCTTTTTCTTTTTCATGTAAATATAAGTTGGATACATGACAACAATGAATTTATTCTAACTTTTCCGAAAATATACTTCTCATTTCATGGGCTAAATATTTTTTTCTCTTAGGACTGTTATCAACTTCCTTGTTCATTGTTTAATGCTATATATATATAATCTCCATCTCTAATTAGGATCCGTAGCGTAGGATAACTATTACAGTCATTACAGTCATATAGCTGGAAAATGAAAAAAAAAAAATCATGCATTATTTCATATAACACTAAAATTGCTGCAAAATGGGAAAAAAAAAATAAATTCATGAAATTTGCACTTTTTCATAAGTTAGACTAATGTGTTGAGGTTAGCATTTTTGGACCGAAGCCTTAAAATTAATGTTAATATATCCAAAATTACGATATATTGTGCTCAATAAATTCTTTTTATAAAAAATATTGGGAACACAAAAATTTTCTGTTTTTGGAGTTTTAGTGTTATATGAAATGTGTCATTCCTCATTTCCTCTTGCGTGGTACATAAATTATAAAACAATATGTACTACACTAGCTAGCTGCAAGTAAAGCATTTACTATTTTTTTTTTCTTTTCTTTTTCAGATATTGCACAAGATTCTTATTTTTTTTTAACAAAAAAAAAAATGTAAACTTGCATAGGATGAATATATGCGGATTCACATCCGCTGCCATGCATAGTCTTGAAAAAAAAGAAATAAACAAATATGTACGGTAGTGCATGTACAAGAACAATTGTATAAGACAAATATCTGAATCTGATTGGCAAATTAAAGCTGCTAAGCTTGTGAGTTCCACTGCCACAGTAGTAAAAAAATGGTGTTGACCATGTGGGACCTAGCTCTCCCGGGTTTTGCTCATTTGTTCACATCAGAAAAATATAGCTCTGATTATTGTGGACATTAATTCCTTGATCAACTCTTAATTTATGATGATCTGTTTCCTTTGTACGTACGTAGGTGACCAATCAGGTGTTCCGTTATGCCAAAAAGGCCGGTGCGAGCCACATCAACAAGCCGAAGATGCGGCACTACGTGCATTGCTACGCGCTGCACTGCCTCGACGAAGAGACGTCCAATGCACTGCGCAAGGCCTTCAAGGAGAGGCGGGAGAATGTGGGGGCATGGAGGCAAGCATGCTACCAGCCTCTCGTTAACATCTCGGCTCGCCACGGTTGGGACATCGATGCCGTATTCAGTTCGCACCCCCGCCTCTCCATTTGGTACGTCCCGACCAAACTGCGCCAGTTGTGCCACATTGCAAGTACTGGTAATGTGGCTGCTGCTGCTGCTACTGGCACAGTTGGGACGATCTTGGGTTCAGGCTCCGATGATTCGCTTCAGCCGCCGTCGCCCATTTTCTAATTGTGTGTTATCTTGTATCAAATATGTTAATTAGCTAGGTTTCAGTTTCTGAAGAACTTAATTTCGGTTTAGTTTTATTGACTTGACGGCCGGACATCTTGTTGCTAATTAGTAATCTGAAGCAAATTAATTAAAGACATTGCTTTATATATGCAACTATTTAGTGATCTTGGTAGTAGATCAGTAGACTGATGAACAATGCAGATACATGACAAATCATATTCATTATTTCTTTAACAAATGATACAATGGATCGATTATGGACTACTTGATTACCAAGGTACGTAGATTTCATTAAACAAAAAATAACCTTATTATCAATGGCACAAAGGGCTTAATATTATAATGAACTCAACAAATTAATTATATGTATGTATTACTAAAAAAAAAAACAAATTAATTATATGTTAAGGTAATTAAGCTGTAAGCACAACCAACCTGACTGAGTTGCTAAGCTGAATTTAAAGGGGTTCAACTCAGCATCACAAGTAGAGCCAGGTCTTGGCATCCTATATATATATATATTGTTTCAACTATAAATTTTCCCTATTCTGTTGCTCATTTCATTGGATCAAAATATATATATTTTCTTACGAAAATTAGCAACACAGGTATCGTTTATGATATGAGAAAGAAAAAACATGTATAGATATAATATTGTGTTGCCCAGTTATTAATGTGCTGCCTTGAAATTGCAACGACATATGATATGATATGATATGATATATGATGATGATATCACACATGGCCATAAATATGGGCCGAAATTATGCACAAAATAAAAGAGATTCAGAATTGGGCCTATAGATTATGTTTGACCCCATTCTATTCTACACAAATGAAAAGCTCAGATCTATCTGAAAGTAGGCGAAGTCTTCAAAGAATCAATCCATCGAGAGGGGGCGATGTCTGCGGCGGCGGAGATAGAGTACGTGAGCTACGGCGGCGAGCAGCACCTGCCCCTGGTGATGAAGCTGGTCGACGAAGAACTGAGCGAGCCCTATTCCATCTTCACCTATCGCTACTTCGTCTACATCTGGCCCAATCTGACCTTCCTTGCCTTTCATCAGGGCAAGTGTGTGGGGACTGTGGTCTGCAAGATGGGGGAGCACCGCAGCACCTTCCGGGGTTACATTGCCATGCTTGTTGTTATCAAACCTTATCGAGGAAAAGGAATTGCAACGGAGCTCGTCACTAGAGCCATCCGGGTCATGATGGAATCTGCCTGTGATGAGGTCATTTCTTTATGTTTGGTTTGTATTGGTTTCACACTAATATGCGAATCTCAGGACAAGGCTAGGCTTACTTCATTATTACATGTGAATGTATTACATTGCACAATTGGGAAATAATGCAAAGAGAAAGAGGGGGTAAATTTGTATATGATATCTAAGCCATATATTGATTCCATCACGCAGGTGACATTGGAGGCAGAGGTGACCAACAAGGGCGCATTAGCTTTATATGGTCGGCTTGGTTTCATCAGGTCAAAGAGGTTGTACCGATACTATCTAAATGGTGTGGATGCATTCCGCCTGAAGCTTCTTTTCCCTCGCCCAGATCCCAGTATTGATTCCTTTCCAAGCATAGATGAAAGAGCCTCTATCCAAACTCCGGAATCCTCTCATAGACAATCTCTCTCATACTATGGTTAGTTCTGTCTTCTCGAATATGTGCTGATGGACAAAAGTCATGAGAATGCTGTGATCCGAAACTGCTGGATACTGTACCATGTTTTCTTATGGTATTTTAAATTTCCTTGATTCTAATTATTTGAGTTGTACTGATGAACTTGAAATTTACAATGTCAGTGGAATTTCTAAAAGAATCTTAAAGATGAGTGATCTGAGCTACAGTCTACAGATAAATGTTATTTTCATTGACCTAATTGTTCTGATAAAGAGTACAAATAGAATGGTAGAAATTGTATGATAATAACATGAATATTAGATCAGCTGTAATATTGAGTTTTGCATTTATTCCAGGTTGAGGATGCATGCTGGTCGAGATTTCATGATATTTATAGGAGTAGCTGCTGCTTCTGATGAGTATAATCTTTGTTGATTAGTTAGAACATATGATTATCATATATAATATATTTAGTTGTACGAGACCAACACTACTCGGGTGTGTAAAAGAAAGGATACCATTTCTTGTATTGCAGCCGTTGATCTTTCTTAATAAAGATCCGCATATAATTTTCCTGCTGGACACCCACAACTATACTTTGCGTTTGACATTGATAATACTAGTTAAATAAGTGCTTTGAAGTTTAAAACCAGAAGATAAAGTTTCATGCACTTTCGTAGATATTTTAAAGCCAAGTTATCAATTATATAACTTTTTAACAATTTTATCTGCTAAACTTCATCGTTTTACTTTACTAAGATCAAACACATATTACTCTCATTTATCCACTTTAATAGTTGCCAAACGCTGACTTAGCCTTTACACCTTTATTCTGTTTTATCCACTTTAATAGTTGCCGAACAGTGAATTAGCAGCTGTTACACTTTGTTCTGGCAAACTCCAAAGTCGTCCTTAACTAGCCGAACGGCACTTGCATTTCTCCCAAGCCCTATTTCTCAACTAGCTGAAAAACACTTCCGTGGATGAGCAAAAGGCGTCCTCAGCACATACACATAAAGCTGGGATGGGAATCACCTTTCCTAAATAATTAATGAAAATAAACACTTGTCACTCGATAAATGCATGTTTTCTTCCTTTCGGATATTGAATACAGCATGAAAAATTTATATAAACTACCTAAATGTATCATCTATGTATTCCCGTTTAATCAAGCCGCTTTGATTTGGAATTGGCTCCTAGCTTCTCTCGAATTCAAATCGTCTGATTTGATTTCATTTCACTGAAAGCCATACCTCAAAACAATATACAGTGCCTCCACACCATAAGAGAAAGAAAGGCCATAGAGCACCCAAAAAACCAACTTATCAAGTAATATCAACAGAAAGACCAAGAAGGTAATTGATGGCAATAGGTTTCTCTGCTTAAAAAGAAAGCACAACGTTTTAAGAAAAGACTACATTTTGTGCAGAATAATAACACGGCACAAAATCACCTATATGACTGGGAGGGGCCAGCAAAGGAGTAACGAGACGATACAGGTGCATTTTGAAAATCTGCAGGAACAGTTGACTGGTACCCTGAATAATCCCGGCTCCACTCCATGTCATGCTCTCTTGGGTAATGGGTTGAATAAGAAGTTGATACTGGGGGTGCAGCTGGATCAGCAGTTGGTGCATAAGCCGCATTCCTATAGGAGACTTGTTGCCTTTGCTGATATGGGTCATGGTAATAACCCGCTGAATCTCTCTCTCGTGCTGCCACTGCTCTGTAGTCCCTAGTACCATAGCTGTCTCTTGAGGGGACCATCTCTGGTGAACGTCTATAGACCACACTGGAAATTAAAGCAAAGAAAAATAATTTCACAAATTATTTCTAGTTTTATGAAACATGAATTTATTAGAGTACAATGTATATTGGGTGAGTACCGCTCAGCCGGCAAGGGATTTTCATTGTAGTATGAATGCTGGTACGGATCTGCAGGAGGTGCATAGACTGGATCAGGAGCATACCGTACAGGATCAGCTGCATAGCGTACCGGATCAGCAGGAGCTGCATAGCGTACAGTATCGGCACGAGGTGCATAGCGTACCAGATCGGCAGGAGGTGCATAGCGTACTGGATCGGCGGGAGGTGCATAGCGTGCTGGCTCTACATGACGACAATCATGGTGTAATTGATCAGTTGGCGAACGATATTCAGGGTCATGTCTTACCTCCACTGGCACTGGTGGGTAGCGAATGGATACCGCATTTAGCTGAGGTTCTCGTTCATGTCTGATGTAACGTGGTTCCGTAGCAGGCAGCGAATAATGTGGTTTGCTAGTTCGTGGAGAGTGGTGTGACCCATATCCAGATCTGTGCTTCTTCTGCGGGGGCGGGGAAGGGGGCCTTGGTACTTGGGCATGAGGGATTGGTTTAAATAATCCTTTTAAATTTCTCACCTAACAAATGAAGATCCCGAAATCAGGAAAATTGAAAAGATTCCATATGAATTTAGTCACCAATTGCCATCAAGAAAGAAAAGCTACACAAAAATATATATATATAACAAAAGTGGTGTAAGATCAGAAGGCTTACTTGCTTATTACTGAGTTCAGGACTGAACTTGCCCTTCTTTTCATAGTTATCAACGATAGCTTTCTTAAATACGCTCTCCGGAAGGGGCAAGCAGTCTAGATGTATGCTGAATTTTACCTATGCTCATGTATAAAAAAAAAATTAGAAATGCACTTATCATCATGTAATTTCAAAAGAAAAAGTTAATATGAATTCACATCATGTAACCTACCCATGCATTTACAGAAAATCTGAGATTTAACCTCTTTATTATTTAAGACGTCAAGATTACCAAAAGCGATCAACAAAAAAAGAAAACAATTAATGAATGAGATCAAATTTGATCAATTGCGCCTTCATCATTATCAAAATCACTATAATTGCCATTAACTCATATGTTACTTCTAAATGAAAAAAAATATTGAAGCTTAACCAGAAGGGGGGAGATTATACTCGAATTCCATGATTAATAATACTGCTAGCAGTGTTGGCAGCACTCTGTTTCATCAGTTCGTAAAAGGTTTCTAACACTGCTATTTATTCAACTTCATGGTCAAATATCTTGCTTTCTTTCTAATATTTTATCTTGCTTGCTTTCTTCAACATAGTAACAGAATATCTCCAATTTCCCTTTCCTTTCTGATAAAAGGGACAGGGCAGGAGCAGGGGGATTCAAAATAAAATATATCTAACACGTCTCAGTCATATTTATGCCGGTGAATACAAAACTTGAAACAGAATATCAAAGACCATTGATTCTGGGAGGCACCAAGTACAGAATTTTTAAAAAAAAAAAAAAAATTGCAGCCATGGTATGAAAAAGATTGAGACCAAACCATTGAGCGTTTCAAGACACAAGTTGTAACTATACATAAAATGGCTCATTGCCAGTCAGTCATGAAAGACCAAGGAGCTAAAATTTAACTGACTGAGCACCACTTGATATTCAACTCTTTCAAACCTATATACAACTTCATCATCTAAACATATGATTTTCTACAAACATCACATGGAGAACGGTCGGCAATGCTGCTGTTTGGACGAAGAAGCCAAACATAAAAGGTAAGCGACACTGCTGTTTTCCCTATAAGGTCATGGGTTCAACTCCCTTGTGGCACAGGCACATTGCAAAATAAATCAATGGAAAGATAAGAAAGCAGCTAGGTAAAATATAAGGATGTCAAGATGTAGAATATAGGGGAATCATAAAATGTAACTTGTACCTTGCCTTTTCAAATAGGCTTAAGATAAAAATAGTTCAAAACTTCAAAGAGTTTGACTTGATCATTTCGCAACCATCAAATATGAGTGAGCAGTGTCTGGTCCCACTAAGAGACAGTGGCACAGAGTTCACACTCTTACTGGATTATGTAATACAGTAAATGCAAATTGAGTAGTGGGAAGCAAGGGCATGTCCTTTACCCTTTGCTCCAGAAGGGGTGAAGAGAGGGGAGGGGACGGGAGAAGAGGTGAAGTTTTTAATGTTACTTGCTCCACAAATTTTTTAAAGAGGAGGGGAGGGGAAGAAGCCACCTCCTCTACCCCTCAATTTGTCCCCTCCAAATTGGGGTGTAGAGGACGTAAACTCCTCTTTCCATTCCATCCCCTCCCCTCCCCTCTCCTTCCCTTCCATACCTTTCCCCACCCCTCCAAATTGTGGAGCACACTGTTAAGGTGCATGCATAATATGAAATACAGCTTGCAAATTGAGTAATGAAAGCAAGCCAAATCCTAAAATATTTAAGTATGTGTTTTAAGATCTAGAGGGAACCAAAAATTACTAACTACTGCAACACGATATATTTTAATATGATTAGCAATGATGGTAAATTTTAGTAAAAATCAGCACCTGACATGACCAAATAATCTCAGCCAAACTACTAACTACTGCAATCGCGAGGCAAACCTGGATTGGAAAAGATCATATAATCCAAACCAGACAAACAACCTTCCAGAACTCAAAGGCGACCCTCAATTATTGACTGGCCATCTGGGACCCAAAAAAAGCCCTGCTTGTGTCCAGTTTTGGTAAATAACCAAACACCCAAACCACAACTCAACAAAGGCAGCCCTTTCATAAATAACAAGGCATTTGGTCAGATCATGCCCAAACACATGACATGACAAGGCTACAGAACATGTGACAATCAAATCTCTTTCGAATAGGAAAGATCAACTAAAAGGTAATGAAGGCAAAGCTACCTGTGCAGGGAAGCGGCCAAGGAAGGCATTTTTCTCTAGGTTCAATCCTCCATTGGATGTTGCCTTATACACCCCGTATAGCAGCTTCAGATCAAAGTCATATAAGAATAGCTTTGCCCCAGGTTTGATTTTCTGAACCATTTCCAGTTTACCCTTCGGCAAACCAAAAACCCGGTACTGGAAACACTCTGGTTTTGTCTTCCCGCTACACATGAAGATAAAACCAGACCTTTTCTCCAACCCGCCTCTTTCAGCATCCTTCTTCTCATCCAACTTCTTCTTCCCCTTGTCCTCCTTTCTCCTATTGGTTCGATCAGAAGACGAACCGGACGTCTTTCTCTTACCGCTCCTGTCAGAAGAGGAATTAGACATCTTTTTCTTACCACTCCTGTCAGGAGACGACTCGGACACCTTTTTCTTACTACTTCGATCAGAAGGTGAATCAAACACCATTATCTTAACACTCCCGCCAGGAGCCAAATCGGACACCTTCTTCTTATCAGCCCCGTCAGAAGCTGAATCAGACACCTCCTTCCTATCACCCCCATCAGGAGCTATATCCGACACCTTCTTCTCACTCCCGTCAGGATAAGAACTAGACACCTTCTTCTCACCACTCCCATCAGGAGCAGTATCAGACACCTTCTTCTCACCACTCCCATCAGGAGCAGTATGAGACACCTTTGCCTCACCACTCCCATCGGGAGCAGTACCAGACACCTTCACCTCACCACCCCCATCGGGAGCAGTATCCAGCACCTTGATCTCAGCACCCCCATCAGGAGATGAACTGGATGCCAAGCTAGGGTTAGGGTTAGGGTTAGGGTTAGGGCTAGTATCAGATTTACCATTGGGCTCCGGATCAGGGTTCTGAGGAGCCGCAACCTCCTCCTCGGGCCGCTCCACCCCGTTCCTATTCCTATTCTTCTTCTTCTTCTTAAAGCTTGTGCCCGAGGGTTGAGCCGCCGCGGGGCGATGACCCCTCGGATTCAGCGCCGGTTTCTTCCCCATGGCCGCCTTGTTCTTCTTGGGCTTGCCCATGGTCGAACCGCTCTCGCTAGTTGAGCAAACCGATACAAAAACAATTGAACTTGAAGGAAATTTGAAGGAAATTTGAAGAAAAAGAAAGGGTACCTGAAATTGGCGGGCAAATTAGATAGCGATGCTGAAGAAGAGAGAGTTGAGTTGAGAGGGGAATGAGTAGAGATTAGAGAAAACAAGCGAAGAGCGTCGGGAATCCATCCGGATTTAGATATTAGATTTAGAGCGGTTGAAAAGGGGAAATCTTGGTTCTACTTCTAGATCGTAACTCGGGATCGTCTTGGCAGTTTTGACAGGAAAAAGAGTCTCATGGTCTCCAGTGAACGATGAATGCATAATTGCATAGCATAGAGAGGTTAACAGAAATACTAAGCCCACAGATGATCCCCTATCAGCAAAGGCAACAAGTCTCCTATAGGAATGCGGCTTATGCACCAACTGCTGATCCAGCTGCACCCCCAGCCAAACCCTAAACCACAAAATTAATGTTATTCTGTTCAAAATTACGATTTATGGTGCTCAATAGATTCTTTATATGAAAATATTAGGGAATACAATTTTTTTTATTTTTAGAGTTTTCTAAGTATTTGTTTTGCATTTTTTAGAATAACATGTATAAACATCATTAATTTATTAATTACAGACTCCTTTCTTCTATATTTTGAGAGAGAGAGAATTGATTATGAGCTATTTTCTAGAATTCAAAACTAATACTTAGAAAAATCTAAAAATGCAAAATTTTTGTATTTCCCAATATTTTTATATAAAGAATTTATTTAGCATCATAAATCATGATTTCAAACATGATAACATAAATTTTGAGGCATTAATATAATAGTCTAACTCTGAAATGCTAACTAGAGGTGGCAGAATGTCGGGTTCGAGTCGGGTTGGGTCGGGTTCGGGTCGGGTCGGATCAGTTTGACCAAATGGAAAATGTCGGGTTGGGTCGGGTATCGGGTTGACGGCTGCCGGCATTTTTTCGGGTTGGGTCGGGTCGGCCGGTCGAGTATCGGGTTGACGTCTGCCGGCATTTTTTTGGGTTGGGTCGGGTTCGGGTCTGGCGGGTTGGGCGGGTTTTTCGGGTTTGGTCAGATTTTGCACCTATATTCCCGGGTCGTGTCTGGTTCGGGTCGGGTCGGGTTTGGGTCAGCCTGACTTCCCCTGAAACACGGGTCGGGTCGGGTTCGGGTCAGTCTCACTTTCCCTGAAACACGGGTCGGGTCGGGTGTTCACTCGAAAGTGCACTACTTTTAATTATCCCAACTAGACGGCAAATTAATCGCAAGCGTACGATCAAGCTGTGGTATAGTATGGGGTCGAATCCACAGAGATAATTGGCAAACTAGACTAGACTTTGTTTATTTCTTAAACTATGTAAAAATCACAGTTTTGGGGTTTTAGTTAAAGGTCCTAAATAAAACAACAATTAATAAAGACGAAGTGCAATATAATAAAATGCGTTTCTAGGACGTCAGATTAGTCGTCACTTGGCCTCGGATCACGCTAATCGTAGCTGTCACGTACGATCAACACAACTAACCAAACTGTGCTCTCGCATCTGTCAGATAGAAGTGTACCAGCCGTCACTCTCGCATACGGCCAGTGCGCAATACAAGTAAACTGGTATTTATGAATTCTTGGTATTAAAGCGTTTAGTTCTGATTAAAGTAGTATCAAGCACCAAACCTCAACTCTCGTTTGTTGGCTTAATTCCTAACACAGTTCTAACCACCACAGGTACAGATCGCAGCTCTCGCTTGTAAACCCAACCTATGTCCTGGTATTGGTGCCCCAAGGTGTACCTCCCTCTTGAGTAGTGTAAGGCTCAGCTCTCGTGTTTTGCCTGATTGCCCTCTCGGATCTCTAACCCATTTCGCGTACTAACTAAATCCAATCACGTTTGTACTATGGCTTAAAACCTAGAGTGTGGCCAACATTTACTGGTTACCGATTCGGACACGCGACTAAAACTTAGCAAGCAATAACAATCATACACAAATACCAAGGAACTAAAATAAGAGATAACCAAGAAATTTCATAAAAACTAAAAACCAAGTTAAAACATCATACTAATCCTAGAAACTAAACGATTTAACCAGACATGGCTGATACAACAACAATCAAACAAGTGTAGCAAGCAAAACAAGTCATCATGCAACAACAATAACAACAATCTATCTTAACAAGTAAGGAAAGAGAAATAGAACAATAGAAGTTGGTCTCGATGTTGCACACGCGTATCTCGCTCGTCACCTTGCCGGCTTGCTGTCTTCTCGCCTCTTGCTTCGCTCGATTTCTTCTTGGCTTCACCTTGCTTCTCCCCTAAGTAAACTCTCTTTTCTCTCAAAAAGGCTACTGGAAATTTGTGAAAGAAGATCCTCTAAAACGTTGCCCTAAACCTTGCTTATATAGCCATCAAATCCAGATTTCTTTCCTTCCTTGAACTGCTGTCGGATGAAGCCCTTACGGACCGTAAGGGAGGTCTTACGGACCGTAAGGTGGGGTCCAGGTCACTTTCTGCTCCAATAGATCCAAAATATTCGATTCTTGCCTTGTCTGACCTGAAACAACCAAATAAAGAGCAGTAACAGGAAAATGAAAGAAAGTGCATGTAATTAGATGCATATGCCAATGATTTGGATTAATTCTGTATGTGTTTTCTAGGTAAAAGTGTATATATTTTGGGTGCGATCATCGGGTTCGGGTTAGTTTGACTTCCCCTGAAACTCGGGTCGGGCAGGTTTTTCGGGTCGGATCAAAATTTGCCAGATTTAATACTAACGTTAATATAATAGTCTAACTCCTTTAAATATTATTATTGTCTTTAAATATCATTGTCATAATTTAAATATTATTATTGTCTTTGGAAGAGTAATTAAATTTTCTCTTATGATGATAATGGACCTCCGGTATATTTAAAGTGGAACGCCAGAAAAAAAAAAAAAAAACAAAAACAAACTTTCTAAGAGTACTTAACGGTGTTAGAAAATTAATAAGTGCAGAGTTAGTACGAACATATGTTGGAGATTGATTGGTCCAGCACACTTGTTGGCAGGAAAATCCTGCCCACGGGGGGCAGGAGATTCAATTACCAGAAACTGGTCTAGATTTAAAAAAAAAAAAAAAAAAAAAAAAAAAAAAAAAACTGGTTGTCCCATTTTGGGTCAGATCATATCATACTTCAGATCATCTAATTTCTGGTTGTCTTAGGAATTGGGTCGGGTCAGGCAGGGTTTAGTATTTCTAATCTAGGGTTATCTCGGGTTTTGGTTGAGTTCAAGTCAGGTCGGGCTGGATTTTGGGTTGCCTAATTCTTGTTCATGTCGGGTTTCGAGTTACCTAATTATTGTTCCTATCAAGTTTCGGGTTGTCTCAGGTCGATTGGGTTGGGATCTGGTAAGTTTGACTTCCAAAAAATTGGGTCGTTGATCGATTCAGGTCAGATCGACTTTGGATGGGTAAGTCCAATCGGGATTTGTCACCTCTAGACATAAGAAATATTAAATATAAGAGACTATAGCCTTTTCGGAGTATAGATAGATTAATTATGTAAACTAGAGCTGTGAATCGGGATTCGCCCCGAAAAGATAATATTACATAAATTATTAAAAATAAATATAATGTTTTTATTTTTTTAATAAATATATCTTATTAAATAAATATTGAACTTTGCATATTTTCTATACAATATATTTCTAACTACATAATAATTCATCTAAAAGAATACAAAGAGTCTCAAATATTTTGAGTATTGAATTGTTTTTTAGACAAATTATGTTATCTCTTTAATGAAAAGAAAAATTAATTTGAGCCATTTGATTAAGATAAAGAAGAGAGAGAAACAAAATCAATGGTTAAGATTAATGATGATGTGGCATAGCTAAAAAGCTTGGAAGCTTACCCTTCTTTCTTGAGTATGAATATAGACATTTTTTTAGAGGAGGGATCCATTGACAATGGTTATATTGACAATCTTGACAATTAGGCTTTTCAAAAAATTATAAAAATTCACAAAAATCTTAAAGATGAAAAAAGTTTTATGGATGCATTACTTAACTTATAAATTGGTGATGTTTCAAGTTTCAATCAATTTAAATATCGTTTGAGGCCTTATCAAAATTTTATATACTTTTTAACGGTTGTAATTGAACGGGTCTTTAAAAAGCTATCAAATGTCGCTAAAATTGAATATAATCTTAAACAAAATCAATCTATAAGTTAAGTAATACTTCTGTAAACTTTTTTCTATTTTTAAGATTTTTGTAATTTTTTATAAATTTTTAAAAAATAACATTGTTAAGATTGTCAAAATAGCTATTAATTGTATAAGAAATTAATTAATACTTTGTTCTACTTGTTAGAGCTAAAGATACTAAATGGGGTGGAATAGCTAGGATGAATATATACAGTATGAGACCCATTTGAATTCCTTAGATGATGAGTAATGGGCAAATGGCCCTAATTGATGAGCGAAGCTAGCTACAACCTACAAGGAGCCGATCGAGTTAGATTAAAGCAGGCCCCCCCTGGCCCCCTAGCCGTTTTGATAGAGATCTAGTTAATTTGGCAATTTGATTATCATCAATTATCAGTTTTTTATATAAGTTCGGAAACTTTTTTAAAGGAATTGATTTTTATAGGAATATGGTGTTTCACGATCGATCGCATGGAAAGAAGTGCAATTAATAATTGACCAACAAACTTAATTTGTCACAAAATACTTACAATCAAACTAGCTTAAATTAATTTCTTCACACATTCAAATCCACTCTCATAACTGAGTCAGAGTCATAATATATATTGCCAAAAAGAATGAATTCTATCAATTTAGTTGCAGCATTAATTTAATTACAGATGATGGGAATAGACATATATATGGTACATCGCTCGATCTACTCATCCTCATTGAGCATGTACATTTGCATTATGGCATTGCAGATGTCGAGGGGCACGTCCTTGAGGAAGCCCAGGGGGTTCGCATAGCGTTCATAGGAACTGATCCCCGTGTCATCAGAGAGCACGATGCGTGCACGGTCGCGCCCAGATACTATCTCAGCGCACTCCTTCAGCGGGCTCTCCACCAGCGCCACCTCACAGATTTCATTCTCGTGGTTGTCCTTCAACTCCAGCTTGTATGCGCCGTCTTTCTCAGTAACCCCATTGATCGTGTGCTCTACCCTTCCATGAACAAAGTGCCGGCATTCAAGCTTCACCTTGGCGCCTGATCATTGATCAACACAAAAGAAAAGTTGTGCCTCATGAATACAATCTGTATCTTTTGCAATTGGGTGTATATGAAATTGCATTCATTTGTGTGCATATGTAACTCCAATATATAATACCTACCTTCGACGTATTTGGTGACGTTGGTTTCGAATCCGGCACGGCAGGTGTCGCAGTAGACTTTACCGAAGACGGTGAAACTGGGTTTAGCGACGGCAACAGAGGCTAAGGTACAAGAGAGAGCAGCAAATGCAAGAAAGCTGAGCCTCACCATTTTAATTTGATAAATTGCTTTCTCTGTCTCTCCCTCTCTCTTCTCTCCTTGTTTCTAAATTTGCTATAATTAATGGGAATTTGTGTGGAATATATATATAACTTAAGAGACAGGGGTTACATGCTAGCTGTGGCTATAAGAATTTTATTTACTATTTTTAGGCTTAATTAGTTGAGCTGTTTTGGGTCTAACTTAATTGACAGACAACGGGCAGAAGAATAACTTGTAATTTCTAATATATGATTGTCCTCACAACTGATCACAGCTGAGCTAACTTAAATTGTTTTTCACAAAAACAATATTAATTGGAACTGACTTGTTAGTTGTTACTGATGCATTAATTTCTAATTACACCTGTTTTGACTGTTAGCAATAGCAGTTGTAATAAGTATGTATAACATAGATACATTTAGTTTTACAGACACTGTAAGTTGTAACTAACTGCAACTGGTTTGACTTGGTTAATTAAACCGTACGTTAAGAGCTACGTCTGTCTGAAATAACGCGATCGATGACCCTGAATACTTGGTCGGATTTTATTTGTGTGAGCTAGATTGTTATTATTTAACATTCAACATATGTTAATTATAGATCGAGATATATATATATCTATCGAGCATACAAGAAGGCAATTAAGAATGAAATGGATATGCATGTTTCTCCAATAACATAACAGTGTTAATTGCAACTTAATTACATTATTACGCGGACTAATACATGAAATCGGCCAATACATATACAATCGAGGTATCGAACTGATATTGGAAGTGTTGGGTTCAAATGTCATGTCATGTTGGTGTCATAAATATACTATAAAGCATATGAAAGTGCCATCGTAAGGGCATTTGGTCTAGTGGTATGATTCTCGCTTAGGGTGCGAGAGGTCCCGAGTTCAATTCTCGGAATGCCCCTTTTTATTTTTTTTATTATGTTTTTGACTCCAACTTTCAATCAAGCAATGAGTGTATAATAATATGAACTTCCAAGTCTTCAGCGCACTTGTCAGTACAGTACCCAAAACAAACAAAAGAGGACCCCTTTAAAGGTTGGGAACAATAGAGCTCTCTCCTTCATTTGGAGCTAAGAGCAGTTGGATGTGTAGATCTTATGCTCCAGGTTTTATATAAAAACTCAAGATTTCTTTCTATTATTATTGATATTTTAAATGCGTGCAATGTAAAAATGGTATTTATATTTTGTTTGTCTAAAATTTGAATAATTGTATGGGTGTTTTCACGCTATTTGTTTCTATACAACTTGCTCTGTATATATTGTAAATTTAGATATTAATAGAGACATCCGATATTAATCCTACATCTGTATGTTTGTTTACTGGTTCATGCCATGCAACAAAAATTGTATATTAGTTTAGTTGCTTTTTGGGCATTGATTGTCAAAAGTATCGTTATGATATTCTATGCCCATTATTTATGATCTTTGTGTGTTAATATACATATATATTTATATATTACTCATTACATATAAACAACATAAATCATTATACAATTTTTTTATATTAAACTAAAAAAAGATATTCTTATAAAATGAGTGAGTCATAATTTAATTGCTTAAAATTAATATATGAGTATGATTTATTTTGTTACCACTATAATATATTATGAATAAATAAGTATACCAACTACTACTATATTCTATTAATTATATTCTATTAGTTAAGATATTACATTTCATACTGGCATATAAATATTGTATAAACAATATTCTCTATAAAGATGATGTGAAATATCTGCTAATAATCCCTAACACAATAGTTTTTTTTTTTGATGCGGCATGCGATTGCATGCCGGATTTTCATTGATATTAAAGAAAGTTTGTATTTACATCAGATTGAAAAGGAGAAAGGCCTACCAAAAGGAAAAGGAAAACTAAAAGAGAAGAAAAAGAGAGGAGAAAAATAAAAGAAGGAAAGGACTACTCAAGCCTATACATTATAATTGATTGCGGATTATTTACAAGAAGTGTCGCCTACTGCCCTATTTGCAAATCTTCTGTGGGTGCCCTTCGCAGCGCAGTGTACCATAGTGTGACGTCCATCTGAATACTGAGCAGGAGCTGTTCAGCAGTTTTTTCTGTCTCTTGGAAGACCCTCATATTCCTTTGTTTCCAGAGATTCCAGCAGGTTGCTGCAGCCACTAGTTGAAGTGTGCTCTGCTCACCCCTCTGCGGATGATCAAGTATGCCCAGTTTGTGAATAAACTGGGGGAGGAGGTTTATCGTTTGTGGCGTCCGCATGTTGTTTGGTAGCACATCTCTCCAAATCTGTAACGAGTAAGGGCATGCGAGTATTATGTGATCTGCCGTCTCCAATGTAGTTGTATGACATAGCCGACAAGTATCCCCACAGGGCCAGTTCCTCTTGTGTAGGTTTTCATTGGTGAGCAGTCTGTTGTTTGCGAGGAGCCACAAGAAATATTTAATTTTGGAGGGGATTTTGAGTTTCCATGGTATGTTAGGATAGCGTACTGTAACTCCCGGATCAATCAGAAATTGATATGCACTTTTAGATGTGTATTGGCCATGCGAAGTTTTTAACCAGAGAAGTGTCTGATCCGTGGGTGATAGCGCAGTGCATACCCGAAAGATAGGTGTCAAAGAGGTGAGATCCTTGATAAAAGGTGGCGTTGAGCGACTGTTTATTTCGATATCATCCCAACAGGAGATATCGAGCTGGAGTCTAAGTTTCATAGGCCATGGGGCTTGTGGGTGTGCGTGGAAGTACCAGACCTAGCATAATAGTAGAGCTATATTTTGTGTTTTGAGGTCTAGAAACCCCGCCCCCCCGTTATGCTTGGGCAAGCATAAAGATTTCCAATTTACCAAGCAGTGTCCTCCTGAGAAAGAATCGTGCCCTCTCCAAAGAAAGCGACGAGTTATTTGTGTTATACGGTCAATGACGCTATGGGGGATTAGGAAAACTTGCATGTAATAGATGGGTAGAGCATTGAGTACCGAGTTTAGTAAAACCGCTCTACCCGCAAGACATAGCGGTTTCCCTTCCCATCCTTGGAGTCTTTGTTGGATTGCCAGGACCATAGGTTGAAAGAGCTGTGGGGTCGACTTCTTGTAAGTTAGTGGGAGACCAAGATAAGTGATTGGGAGTGATAGAGGGGTACATCCTAGGATGGATGATATCGTTTGAGTATGCTGATCGGGGATTGCTATGGGTAGAAATCCACTCTTTGTCCAGTTAATGTGTAGCCCTGTCATATCCGAGAATGTGTTTAACAGTTGAGTTATACGTATAAGGATTTGCGGGTGTGCCGGTGTAAAGATGATGGTGTCATCCGCATACTGAATAAGTTCAGTTGTTGCCCCTGGTATCTGGATGAGTTCATTTTGTATGCTCATGAGCATATGTTGTAGTGTTTATGTTGCCAGAATAAAAAGCATTGGTGAGAGGGGGTCCCCCTGCCGCAAGCCCCGACGATGGAAAAAAGGTTGACCTAGTTGCCCGTTGATTTTGATGACTGAGGAAGAAGAGATTAGAAGATTGTGAATCCACTAGGTGAAACGAACCGAGAAACTGCGATGTGTGAGGAGGCGTAACAAATAATCCCATGAGACCGTGTCGAAAGCCTTCGTAAAATCAATTTTGAAAAGAATGGAGGGGATTTTGTGGTGGTGCAGGAAATGGAGGGATTGTTGTGCAAGGAGGAAGGATTCCGTGATTCAACGACCTGTTATGAAAGCCGTTTGGTTTGGGGATACGAGGGTATCGAGGTGTAATCTAAGTCTTTCCGCAAGAATTTTGGTGATTATTTTCGGTATCGACGATAGAACACTAATTGGCCGGATGTCATGTAAGGTGGAAGCTCCTTCTTTCTTGGGAATTAACGTAATAGTCGCTTTGTTTAAACGCCATAAGTCGAGTTTGTTATGGTAGAATTCTCCAAGTAAGTGGTTAACATCTGCCTTTATAATGTCCCAGTTGTTTTGGTAGAATTCGCTCGGGAAGCCGTCCGGACCGCACGCTTTGCCTTTAGCTAGTAAAAATATCGCTTGTTTGATTTCATTTTGTGAGAATGGTGCTGCCAGTTCAGTGAGAGGTTGTGAGGGTGTTGGGAGGAGAGGAATTGAAATTGTTGTTTGTACTTGAGTACCCAGCAGTCCTTTGTAGAAGATTGTGAATGAGAGAAGGATGTCGGGTGTGTGATGTAGAGGAGTCGAGGATGTGTCGTCTTGTATCGCAGGAATGTAATTTGCTTGTCTGCGATTGGATGCTATGGCGTGGAAATAGGACGCATTATTATCACCTAATTTGATCCATCTTTGTGAGGTGCGTTGTTGCCATTTTGATTCTGTAATTTGAGATAGTTCTCGAATGTGAATTCGTAAATTAATGCGTAGATTTATCTCTGTGTGGTTAAGATTGCGATGTTCCTCAATCAGCATTTCAAACGGTAATATATATATGTTTCCCATTGCAATATATTATATATACCATCTCTCAACGGTGAAAAATTATTTGTTGGATGGCACCACGTACGGCTGGATTGCACTTGTTGATCACTTGTGCATGTGAACCTTCCATATTTCTCGATCCTGCATGTTACTGGTCAAGAGATAGATACCCCTCCCTTAATTCCATTCCCCTTTATCCATCCATCATACAAAGTTCTTCTATTGGTAATGGATCTATCTTTGAACTGCTATATATTATGTGTATGATAGCTCGATCTGCTTTCATAAAAAAGTTAATTCTTCTATTGGACGCCAAAACACCTAACCTACGCAAAATTAAGCAATTGTATTCTCATCTCATCCTGGAAGGTCGATCTACCGATGGATTTCATTGTTGTAGCAATATACGGGATTGGATTAGCTAGCTAGATCTGATCTTTCATGATGAGAAACACAATCTTAATTCGAGCTGACTTACGTTGGTGCATGCTCTACATCTGATTACATTCGGTGAAGAAATTAAATATGTATGATCACTAATGAAATTAAGAATCTGTGAACCTTTAATTTGGCCCAAGCGAGCCATGGAGAGCATAGATATTTAGTTAACGGCGGAGCATATGAGATTTTACAGGTGCAGGGCCAAAGAAATAAAAAGTGGGTTGTAGCAAAAACCTTAGATGGTCAAGCCATTTTTATCGGTGCAGGGGCGACGACATTGCTGCCAATGGCAATGGATAAGGGATGGTGTGTGGAGGAATTAAGCCGATCGAACAGCCTCTATTTCACAGATGATGATTGGTGGGTGGGACATTTTAAAAGGTACTTGTCGCAAATTAGACCGAGACATTAATTGCAAGATATAGCTTAGAGGATGAATTAAGAACTCGAATTTTTTTGAGGGTTTTGGAGTGGCAAATATGCAAATTCCCTTTAAGAAAATCAACGTCTGAAATTGAATCCGAAAATATTAAGTTTCAATATAAAAATCTGATCCGTAGCACGTAGGGCTGGCAGAAAAGTGATATATAGTAATTAATTTGCATATATTTTGAACTATTTTGTTAATATTGTTTGTAATAATATACTTATTTTATTATTTAATTAACAAAATATACTTATTTTATTGTTAAATTAGTAAAAATATAAAATTTTTTAACCATAATTTATTTATAAATTAGTAAGAATATAAATAATTAATTTATATTATCGAAGGAGGACAAAATAATATACTTATTTTAGCTCTAATTGGTTATGGTAATATGAAAAATAAATATAAATTACAATAATTGAGCTCGTGTGGAGCTCAGAGCTCTATTCGAGTTCGAGCCGGTTCAATTCGTCTGTGTAGCAGGCTAGCAGCATCACTCATTATAAAATCTTGCATTGCTTGATTGACAAATTGTTCCTTGCAAGTCTCAATATCAATTTCTTTTTTTCTAATATTTTTTTTCCTCCAAAACTTGCTTTCCGATACTGTTCGATTGTCTTTTTCACAAGTCACCAGTCGTCGTCACTCGTCACAAGGGGAGGGGAAGGGGAGACATTGTAAATGTTTTCGGGGGACAAATATTAATGGAAATGTATTCATTCATTCATTCACGACGATTTCCCGCTTCTCGCGCTTCTAAACATTAATAATTCCAAATTCCAAATTCCAAATAGAGAGAGACACGAAGGAAAAGAGTTCTGTTCTGTGGCATGAATCGATGTTTGCAGAGATCACAGAAAATCCAGACTAACACTGCTCAACCTTATCCGATATTCTCAAGCTGAATGAAGTACTATATGATAATATTATAATGCAAGCTGTTATTATGGTCAACTTAATCATTAATGCCAAGATTTCAAGCTTTTTGAGCTCAAAATTACCATATTAACCCATCCAAACAATATTTATGAGAGTCACGATGTTCTTAATGGATTGGAGTATAAGTTTCACAAATCATCAAAATATCAACTAAAATCAAACTTGGAACTTTGGAAGTACTCGTTGAAGTGTTATACATACATACATACAACCACCAGTATAATCTTCTTGAACCCATCCCATTCACCAGTACAGCAACAAGCCAACAACAACACAACACATTCAACACAACACAACAGTGGCCAATCCAATCCAAAATCAATCATTTCATCCATCTGCAATCCACAACTCATCACTTCTTCTTCTACTTAACCGATCGTTTCCAATTCCCATCTCCATCCCATCGCCATGGCGACGACACTGCCGCCTCTTCTTCTTCTTCTACTATCCCTCCTCCTCGTCTCCCTCGCATGCATCGGGGCCAAGGCGGCGTACATCCCCTACAACACCTCGCAGGGGATCGTCGCCGGCAAGCTCAACGTCCACGTGGTGCCGCACACGCACGACGACGTCGGCTGGCTCAAGACCGTCGACCAGTACTACGTCGGCTCCAATAACTCCATCCAGGTCCCGTTATCAGTTTATCAGTCATCACTCTCGGTTTCGGAAGTTCCGGAATTAGAATCTGCTGATTGTGCTCAACTAATTGGACTGAGGGTTTAAGTGTAAAAGTGAATTTGCTAAAATCGGAGTGGAATGGAATTGAAGATGTTTAAAGAATTATTCTTGATGGGCAGTGTACTGTGTACTACGAATTTGGATGGTTCTGTTGCTTATGATTCAATGCAGGTCTTCCTGCTTGAACTCCAGCGAAATCATATAATTTATTGCTACCAATTGTCACCAATTTTTGTGTTTAAACACTTCGTATTGTTGAAAAGATGAAAACTGTGGGGATATATATGAGCTCTCAGAAACATCTTGACACAAGGTTTGGCTTTGTGTGAGTTGGCATCTGTATAGGATAATGCATTGAGGGGGCTACCTATTGTTAGACCATCTGTTCTATAAACTGAATTAAAATATGAAGATCCAATACAAGTCTGGCAAAGATATACTGATTTGGTGTTTTCTTGATGTCTTCTTTAATATTATTCACTGCAGGGTGCTTGTGTGCAAAATGTTCTGGATTCAATGGTGACTGCTCTTCTGAAAGACAAAAACCGCAAGTTCATTTATGTTGAGCAGGTAGCTTTGGTTTGATGGAAAACATGTTTGCAAAAACTACTGGTTATCTTTCAAGTATATTTTTTAGGACACTCTATTATATAAGGTGTCAGGTGCTCTTGGATTACAGGATCTGTAATTTGAGTTGCTTATTTTGTAGGCCTTCTTCCAGAGATGGTGGCGTCAGCAAAGTGATGCAATCAAGGAGACTGTTAAAGAATTCATTAACTCTGGTCAACTAGAGCTCATGTAAATTTTTTGTTCTCTCAGTCTTTTTAGGTATTAGCACATTCATGAATTCAGTAAAGTAGGTTAAATCATTGTTCTGACTGGGCATTACTTAAAGACTAAAATGAAAAGTCAATAATAGGAATTTGAGTCTTACTTCTGTCTGTACTTATTATTCTAACAAGAAATGGAGGAATGTGCATGCATGATGAGGCCACTGTACACTACATAGACATGATAGACCAAACAACACTTGGGCACCGCTTTATTAAGCAGGAATTTGACAAGATACCTCGGATCGGATGGCAGATTGACCCATTTGGACATTCAGCTGTCCAAGCCTACCTATTGAGTGCACAGGTAGAACTTAAAATTTTTATATCTGTTTTTGCCTTAGAATTAAATCAAGGATTCTGGTTCTTTCTGTTAGACTGACTGGTAAGGTTCCTAATTCTTGTATCCATTTACATTTATATTTGACCCAATTAAGGCATTACTGTTCATGTAGGGTTCCATATTACCTAATTAAGGCATTACTGTTCAATTGTAGAACCTCAATTCTGATGATATTTTCGATGAAACATATATTAAACTCCATTTTCCCTTGGTTGTGCAATTTAAGGCCTCACATAATGAACCCATCTTCAGTTGAAAGTAACTTATATATGGTGGAACTTTTTTTATGCAAATGTCACTTGTGTAACTTGTAGGTGGGGTTTGATGCGCTCTATTTCTTTCGGATAGACTACCAAGACAAGAACAAGAGGAAAGATCTGAAAGAACTTGAGGTTGTTTGGAGAGCTTCCAAGACCTTTGGATCCTCATTAGATGTAAGCTAGAGTTTCCCTTAGCAAATAAGTTTTCTATTTGTGTTCTTTGGGACTTCGAATTTGAGAATTTAACCTTTAGAAATGTGTTATTTTGCAAAGTTACTATTTTTTTTTTCTATATCTGTAATACAGGAGACTGTACATGGAAGATCATTTCACATCCTTGTTTAAAGATTATGTTATATATATATAAAAAAAAATATCGTACTCACCGTCAGAATGTTTTTCTAATGTTTTGGCATTATTAGATCTTTTCTGGCATTTTCCCAAAGAATTATGAGCCACCGCCTGGAGATTTTTACTTTGAAGTGGATGACACATCTCCTCCTGTTCAGGTAACAGTGTCTTTTAGCACATTCTGGGTAGCAGACTGTATCTAATGTGTTACTTGTCTGGGTAATTTATTTCTCTAATCTGTTCCCTTACAAAACAAAATAAAAAAATGTAGGATGATCCGTTATTGTTTGATTACAATGTTAAAGAAAGAGTTGATGCTTTTGTTGCTGCTGCTCTTGCCCAGGTTAATCTTCTATTACTAAACTACCAGTATGACTATCACTTCATTCAGCATTGAGTATATGTACACTTTTTTAAATCTATTGTTATTTTACTAGGCGAACATCACAAGAACGAATCATGTAATGTTCACTATGGGCACTGATTTCAAGTACCAATATGCCGAGTCATGGTTCAGAAATTTAGATAAACTCATCCACTATGTAAACAAGGTACATTTTAGTTATTTCCGTAAAAAACATTCAGTCATAGGGGCTAAGGTTAAAAATATTCTTTCTTATTTCCACTGTCCTAATGCTACAGGATGGGCGTGTGAATGCATTATACTCTACACCTTCTATTTATACTGATGCCAAGTTTGCAGCAAATGAGACTTGGCCTATTAAAACTGATGATTTCTTCCCGTGAGTGATAAATACGATGTAAAACAAATAATCTCTCTTGTACGACTACTTGGTACTTATAATTTGGCCTTTTCCAGATATGCAGATAATCCAAATGCATATTGGACAGGGTACTTCACAAGTAGGCCTGCATTGAAACTCTATGTGCGTCAGATGAGTGCATACTACTTGGTATGACTTCCTGTTGAATTTTACGTTCCTATGAAGATAATATTTATCATTCCGGTTTGTGAGAAACAAATGTCGATTAGAAGCTTCAAATATTACCGATTTTCTTAAAAATAAATAGTTTGTTTCTGACATTGGGTGTTTATCAGCTAGTACAGTAAGTATCAGTCATAATTTAGGTATAATCAAATTGATGATGCATACAACCAGGCAGCAAGGCAGTTGGAGTTTCTAGTTGGAAGAAGTGCATCAGGACCCACAACTGACAGCCTGGCAGATGCTCTGGCAATAGCCCAGCATCATGATGCAGTGAGTGGAACAGAGAAGCAGCATGTGGCAAATGATTATGCCAAGAGATTGTACATTGGCTATGCAGAGGTTAAATATTTAATATTGTATGAGCGATTCTGCATTTTATTGTACCCATACAAAATGCTGAACCCCCGAAAGTAGTAAAATATGATCTATACGCCATTACATGGTCTCAGTTGTCAGCTTAGCCTATGTAGTTAAAGTAACTTTTAGATGTATGTGGGTCTGTTTGTGCACAGGCACACATAGGAAAGAGTTAGTTTTTAAATACAGATTAATTACTTGGGAACAAAACCAGGAAGTTGTCATTAGATAGAAGATACAGCATTGTGAGGTTATCTGTGATATTGCTTTTTTTAGAGGATAGAAGTTAGAAGTTATCATTAGATAGAAGATATAGCATTGTGATGTCTACAATATTAACATTTCAGGGGTTAATAAAAACTTCATAAATTTATCTACTAGTTTTATGAGATTGATGGTAAAATAATTTGTACATTTCAGGCAGAGAAATTGGTCAAATCTTCACTTGCTTGCTTGACTGAGTCATCCTCAAAAACTGGATGTTCAAACCCAACAACAAAATTTGAGCAAGTTAGTTTGGTGTTCATTTTTTATTTCCAACTTTCTTTTTGTTAATCAAATTGTTTAAAATTTATCAGTTGCTTATTTTCAGTGCCCTCTACTAAATATAAGCTACTGCCCTCCATCGGAAGTTGGTCTATCCAACGGTAAATACTTGGTAAGGAGAACCGGTGAGGTTTCTGAATAACATGTGTTTGAAGAAGGGTAGTTTTTTTTATTTAATATCGTTTTCATAATTAGTTGCTTATTATAGGCTGTGGTTGTCTACAATTCACTTGGGTGGAAAAGAGAGGATGTAGTACGAGTACCTGTAAGAAATATCTCTTTTATTATAATATTTACACGGTATGCAAACCCAGGCAAATTTTTTAAACCAAGATTTGTGATGGCTACTTTTTTATTTTTGAGTTGTATTCCATTTCCTTTGACTAATAGCTCTGTAATGGTACAATTCAACTGGTATAGGCCCTACTTGGGAGTAAATAACTTGTATCATAGCAGTTTTGAGGCTTGTTTGCAAACATACAGGTTGTGAGCCAATATGTGTCAGTACAAGACTCAGAGGGCAGAGAAGTAGAGTCCCAACTATTGCCACTGACTAATACATCTCTTAGTTTAAGAAGGCAACTTGTCAAGGCTTACCTTGGCACCTCTTCTGGTGCTACTCCCAAATATTGGCTAACTTTTCCGGTCTCAGTGCCTGCTCTTGGTTTCACCACTTACTTTATTTCTGGTTCTGCCAAATCAGGTACATAAATATTATATTGCATTTGTAATCCTGCCATTTGTGACCCCAAGTTTCCTTGGTTTGTTTAAGGTTTTGGTTCCTAATCTTACCATCCTAATCCCTAGTCTCCAAGCATCAATTATGGCCAAAATATCATAGTCAGCCATAAGTTTGAACTCTTGACCTGCTTATGGAATGGTGCATTGCAGCATTGGGCAGTGCTACCTTTTCTACAGTAATGAATGTTATGTTCTTTTTTTTTTTTGGTGTTATTGGAATAATATAGTCACCGTACTATGATAGGCAAAGTTGCTTCACTGGAAACCCTATATCCATCACAAGGAAGCGCAACTAACACTGTTGCAATTGGAAATGACCATTTAAAGCTACTTCATAATGCAAATGGAGTTTCATATCAGTACTCGAATGGCAAAAGCTTGGTAATATTCATAATTTTATTGTTGTGAACAAAGCAGTGTATGTTTTTAGGTTTCTGCATTGTATGTTTCACCTACCTTTTTTTTTATTTTTGTCAAAGGTCAATGTAGGAATTGGTCAGACATACAAGTTCTACAGTGCGTTTAATGGAACCAATGGTGATACACAGGTTAATTTTGTTATCTTCATCAATATTCTTATGATTTTCTTAATAAATCTGTTTAATCTGGAGTATTTGCGAAGAAAGTGCCAGATTCTGGCTTGAAGTTTTTGCCTTTTACTTGCTTACCACATTAGCAGGAGCCTATGTGACAGTCTACTAGTCACCCCATTTCTTTCCTTCTCTTACTTTATAGTTCTATGTATTCTTAATTTTTTTTTTTTCTTGGCTTTCTGAAGGCTTCTGGAGCTTATATATTCCGTCCAGATGGCACACATCCAATCAAAAGTGAAGGGGTAAAGAATACTTCTCCTTCTTGAATTGTTTAAAAAAAATTGGGAATCTTATGATTAAACACTCTGATCTTTGGTTTGTTAGCCTTGTCTCCTTTAGTTCTTTACTTGTTTATTGGTGTTATCATCTTTTGATTTGTGTTGCATCTTGTGCTTCTAAAGGAGCCATTGACAATAATGAAGGGCTCTATAGTGGATGAAGTGCACCAGCAGATCAATCCTTGGATACATCAGGTCTCATACTTCTTTTGCACTTATGATTATGGAATTATACTCACCCACACACACATAAGTATATATTAAAACCTGTTATGGATTTATATCATTTTTTTTTTCCTGTGCAGATAACTAGAACATACAAGAGCAAGGATTATTTAGAAACTGAATTCACTGTAAGTACCAAAGAAATATGAAATTACAAGTTGGTCCCGCAAAGTGATGTTCATTTTAATTTGGTCATGTAAATCTGATTTTTAAACGTCCAGCTCTCTGCTCCATTTTATCGAACTGGTTCTTTCTATACCCAATGTTTGAGAAGTTGTCCTTGATTATATTTTTTAGGTGGGCCCGATACCAGTACAAGATGGGGTTGGAAAAGAAGTGGTCACAGTGATAACAACTAGCATCGCTTCTAATAAAACCTTTTACACTGACTCGAATGGCCGTGACTTCATCAAAAGGGTATGCAAAAAGTCACCTTTTGTGATAATAATTTTCTTGTTTGATTTTTTTTCAACTAAAACAGGCTGGATAATGGGAGCTTTGAATGGTTATGCCATTCAGTTTTGAAATGTTTAAAGCAGACTTCCTTGTAAAATATAGCTGTAGCACTGGTCACTTATATTGTGGAATCTATCAATGACGTGCAGATTAGGGATTATAGAAAAGAGTGGGACTTGCAGGTAAACCAACCTGTTGCTGGCAACTACTACCCGGTAATGTATCTTTCCATGTTTGGCTTCACATCTAATTTTCAAAATATTTGGTTGTGAAACCCACTATAAGCATTACAGATATGTAAGCTTCTGATGATGTAAGAAGGGAAAAAGAGTGTTCTCAGTATCAGCATTGTACCAAACATAAACCAAAAATAGTAAGGTCCACTTAGCCAAGTACCTAAAAGTCAAACTAGTGCGAACCTGGCTGACATCTGTAACATAGCAAGCTTAAACCAGTGCTAACCTGGCTGACATCTGTAACATAGCAAGCTTAAACCAGTGCTAACCTGGCTTCAATCTGGTATGATAATGAGGTGTAGATAGTAACAGCGCCAATCTAGGTGAGATCTGGTATTTTAAGGGACTGCAAATTAAGAACTGGGTGCATACTGTTTCAATATGTATTAGTTTATATATAACTGTGATTACCGAGTTTCTTCACCCTTGGAGGGTTCACCCTGATACTAGATAAAGAGTTCAATGCTTCTTTTCGGCCCTCTTTTAGAAATGTAATGAATTAATTCTAAAATCTAAATAGCAAACACGATTGTTTGATGTGATCAAGGTCTACCCCTGCACACCAAAAAAAAAAAAGGAAAGAAAGAAAAAAAGAAATTGGTTTATCCACTTTATTTTGATTGGCATCAATAGTTATGGGCAATCAATATATTATATTGTCGTGCACTTAGTTTCATCTATTAAATGAAATCAAAATGTTTCATTTTTCTATATGCTTGTAGATAAAGTGATATCCATAACATCTGATGTTATTATTATTTTTCTATCTTTATTATTATATTGATTACAAAAATGAAGGCACACCAAGGTTGAACCTTTTTTACAAGGAAAATTAATCTAGCTGGTTATTCTCATTGTGTTATCAGATTAATTTGGGAATATATATTCAAGATGAAAGCAAAGAGTTGTCTGTGCTAGTTGACAGATCTGTTGGTGGGTCTAGCATAACTGATGGACAAATTGAGTTAATGTTGCATAGGTAAGTAGTTTTACTTCATCGCTGTCTGTAAAGTTCCAACATCACCAGGCACGCCCTTGAAAATTGTAGGCAATTTGTACATACTTCTTCAGCAACAGCTATGTGAATTTGCCTTGGATGGCAACCGTGAAGAATTGAAATACTATTATATGATCTTCTAACTATTGGTCTTCGATTTGTGTATATTGTGTAGGCGACTCCTAGTTGATGATGATAGAGGTGTAGGTGAGGCACTTAATGAAACAGTCTGTACCAGTGACGGATGTGCTGGTTTAGTTGTAAGTAACTGTGTAAATTTTATATTATTTCTTCTTTTTTATATGTTTTTCTTTTGATGCTTGAGGATTTTCATTTTTCCTCCGATTTTCTGCAGCAATCATGATACATTTTTTGAAAGATTGATTATTAGAGATCAATATTTCTAAATAACTAAACAAAACTTAATCTACATCTTTTCTTCTACATTTTTATCAAATATAGTGCTATATTGGCTTGATTATAATTTTATATAAATTACACAAATAGGCAAATCATAGAAGTCATTTTATGTTAATAGTTTTAACACAACCTCCTTTAGGTCATTACGTTACATTTGTAAGAGAAAATGAGTATACATCACATCTGATGTTTAATTAGGTATTTGAGTTTATATTATTTCTGTTAACATCTTGAGCATGGGGGAATAGTTGTATCATTCATTGCATAACCAAAGAAATTGAATACATGATTGAATGGAGGTATTTTACCTTGAAGAAACGTAATATGAGCTTATGCTGTTGCATTAAATAAATGATCATTTGTACTTCTTTCTTTCTTGCTTTGACATGGATATTCTGTTTTTCAGATTCGGGGAAAGTATTATACCAGAATAGATCCTGTAGGAGAAGGGGCCAAGTGGCGACGTACTTTTGGCCAAGAGATTTATTCACCTCTTCTTCTTGCTTTCTCTGAGATGGTAAGCTGGTCAATTGTAAATGTAATAGCCTGAGAGTTCTTTTTAATCATCTCCTTTCTTTTCCATTTCATCTTCTAGAACGGTGGCAATTGGGGAAGCTCGCATGTTTCAAACTTCACGGCCATGGATCCTTCATATACCTTACCAGAAAATGTTGCATTGATTACCCTTCAGGTATAGATTCCTTTCCTCACATGTAAGAATTGTTATGGCGCATCACTCCTTTGGTGTGTTGGAGCCACTACTGATTATGTTTCTTTAATGAAGGCACTTGAAGATGGAAGTGTTCTTCTTCGGTTAGCTCACCTGTATGAGGTACATTACTTCCTGTTCTAGTTGTTATATTTTCATGATTTGGACAGAATGCTATGATTTTTAGAAGCAAATAGCCAAGAAGAAAAGGCCACAGTGACTTCCTTTCTTTTCAAATTTTGCTGGCATTTCTAGAGAGATCTCAAGTCTGGCCTCATTGTTCTTCATTGTTATGACTTATAGGTTTTTTATTTAAGATAAAAATGGGAGTTCACTTCTAGCATTTTTTTTTAATATAATTCATTGCCTGCAGTAGCAGGACTCTATAGCTTTGCCCCCAAGCAGTTCCTATAATCTGTTTATGTGCATGGTTTTAGGTCGGCGAAGACAAGGACCTTTCGGTAATGGCTAGTGTGGATCTCAAGAAAATGTTCCCCAACAAGAAGGTATTGCTATTGCAACCTCTGACAAAATCATACTGCAACAACTATTACCATCCAAATAATTCTGCATCTTCCAAACTTTAGGTGAGCAAGATAGTAGAGACGAACCTATCTGCTAATCAAGAGAGGTATGAGATGGAGAAGAAGAGGCTCAAATTCGAAGCAGCAGATAATACTGGGCCTCAAAATGTCATTAGAGGCAGCCCGGTTGATCCATCAAAATTGATTGTCGAGTTGGGCCCTATGGAAATTCGCACATTTGTAGTTACTTTTGAATATATTCAGCTCCACAAGTCGTAGTTGAGTTTCTATGTTTTGTCTGTGTATCTTGTATTCTTGCAAGTTGTATAACTCACTGTAAAATAAGCCATGCTGATAAATAAGGCCATTTCAAACAACTTTTTTCGGATCCAAATGTTTGATATTTCTATACCTTGATAGTCCCCAAGTGATTTGATTAGAGAAATGTGTTGTGTTCCAATAAATGACGCGTTGTAATAGTGAGCAGTGCCTATCTTGACTGGAGTCGATAAGATCATGGTATGAGTGGGGTAAATACAGGAAGTACAATTGTTAACAAGCCATGTCTCTGACGCTTTCTATTTGTCCTTTTCTTGAGTTTTTGTTCTCATGTGATCCTGCTCACATGCGTCTACATCTAATTTGATGGTCTATAATAAAAAATTGAGGCTAATTGATGATGTGTTAGTGTAAGTCTGTTCCCAGTCTCTATCCACGTACTGAAAGCTAAATTAACAATACTTATCTTAACAATCTTGATTGGTATTTTTAAAAAATTTATAAAAATCTTAAAAATGAAAAAGAAAAGTGTAAATGTATTATTTAACCTATAGAGTGATAGTAATTCAAATTTCAATTGATTTGAATATTATTTGATATCAAAATTTTATACATTTTATATGACGGTGGTGCTTTTAGGAATTCAACTTGCAACTGAGCTTCGTTGATATACTAGTCTAAGATAATACCAGGATCGGAGATGGAACATTTACCATAACTTTTGTATGGTACCATCTCAGTTTATGGCATGATTACCATAACAAATTAGTGATCCAATTAATATGAAAATACAAAGTTTCTTCGTTTAAGTTAACGCCCTTGCCACTTCACTTCTATGAGATAATTGAGTTAGAGGAAAACCAGGAATATGGATTTTTGTCATATTAATAGATTGCATTCATAATCATAAAAGTAGATCCATAGAGTAACAAACAAACTAACATCCACAAATACTACCAAAACAAATAAACATTAAATTGAAAAACAAAAAAAAGGAACAGAAAATACACAAGTCATCGAAACTACAGATTAACACTAGATCCATTTAAGCTTTAAGAACACATCCAGGTGGTGCTCCAAATTATTGATACCTTTTATTAGACTTCAGGTCTAGCAAAAAGCTGGATGCAGCAGATTGGTCAATCAGTCAACAGTCAGCTTGCGGCGCCTGTACCGCACCATGACCTCTCCCTTGATACCGACGACCATAGCATTCCAGTTGTTCTCAGGGAAGGGAGAAATCAGCTCAAACTCAAAGTTTCTGAGAAGATGACTCCATATCGCCTTAATCTGGAGGTATGCGAATGGTTCTCCTAGGCACCCGTGCCTCCCTCCACCAAATGAAATGTAAGAGAATTGTCCTGCCGCCTTGTCCTCTTCCCTTCCTGATGCAAATCTGTCTGGGTCGTAGCTGCAATTTGAGTTTGGCAGCTTGTTAGGTTTAGTGTACAAAAAATCATTTTCTAGATGAACTATTCAAGTTTATACAGCATTGCAAGCTGTAACTGCACAAATGATATCTGATCTATTATAAAACAGTGCAGCATGAAGTTGCATGCGTTTTAGGGTACCAGCCACAGACAAGTTATGTTAAGCAGGATAAAATTTAAGTACTAACAAAGTAACAATTGTCCAAGGGCTTAAGAAATGTTATACAGACCACAAGAAATACATGCATACTTCACAAGACAAGCAAAGTTGATGATACTGTACGCTAACAGGTAAATGGCTAATCCCAACCCTAATTGCTCATGATTAGATGCCCAGTTTATGCTTGACAAAATTTAAATGTAAGAAATAACTGAGTTTGCAATGTTCTCAGTACCTGTCGGGGTTCTTGTAGATGTATGGCAGCCGGTTAGCAAAAGCTGGGGATGTGGCCACAATATGGCCCTTGGGAATATCATACACCTTGCCTTCCTTTGTGGTCACGGTGAAGTTGCTGTGGGATTGCCTAAGAAGCATGATAAGTGGTGGGTGCAACCTCAATGCTTCCTTGATGCACCGGTACAGGACATCCATCTCAGCCAGAATATCATGGTCAATTTTCTCACCGTGGCGTTTGAGTACCTCCTTTTGCTCTTCCACTGCAGCTGCAAAGAAGTTCTTGTGACGCAACATGTATGCTCCAGTCCAGGTCGAGGTGATCGAGCTGGTGTGCTGGCCAGCAAATAGCGCGGCAATTAAGAGGCCAGTGACTTCGGATTCAGTGGTAGGACGGCCATCCTTGTACCTGGAGATGCAACGATCAAGATTGCATCAGCTAAAGTACGGATAAGGTATCTTTCAGCAACATGTGCAGCAAGGTTAAATCATTCTCTCTTATCCACTACAATCATAATGCAATGAATAGTAAGAATTTAGTAATGAAGACCACAAAAATTATGCATTTGCTGTTTGCAATGACATGTGTTTGTGCAATTACTTCTCAGACAGCTAAAATCAACAATAGTACGCTTTACTTCAATGTCAAAGGTTCTTTCTCACATTTTTTTCTTCAATGGCATAAAAATTACACAAAAGTAACCTGGACTCAATGAAGGATTGGAGCATATCCTGTTCCGGGGGCTGACCAGAGGCCTTGCGAGATTGGATAATGGAGGCAAAGATCGCAGCTAGACGAGCTCGAGCCCTGTCACGCTTGCGGTGAGCTGGGATTGGAAGGTAGGGGAAAAGCACACTGATCGGTCGCATTCCATCATCCAAATCATGGAACAGTGCTGACACATCATCAAATAGCTTTTCTCTGACTTCACGACCAAGCAGGCAGCGACTGGCAGTTAAAATAATCAGGTGTTCCAGTTCATATTTGAGGTCCACTGTACCACTTTCACCCCATTTTGAAAAGTAGTCCTGAAGAAAAGGTAAGAGGGATTAAAATATCAAACTGAAACAAAATATGGCTTTTATGTTTTAGTGCAGTAATGCCTGTATATTTCTGGAACAAAATAAAGAAATCTTTTAGCCAAAGGTGATTGTAGCCTCAACCTGACACATAAAGGAATGTATTGCATGAAAAAATTAACATCTCCAATCATTTTCATTTAAATTTCCATGCATTAAAAAGCCTTATCCTTTTGCAAGAATGAACTATCTGGGAAGATTAATGTATAACCAAGCTGAAGTATAGTGAACTATTTAGGAAGATTAGCAGATAACTAAGCTTAAGTACTGATAACACTGTTAAATACAGCTATTTACAAAGCTTTGGTGCCAACACTTCAGTTAGTTGACAAAGCCAATCCAGACTATAGTAGTAATATAATAAAGTGTCAAGGCAAGTACAACTACCTACACTATAAATTGAACAGGTAGGGGCAAGTGACATGACATAACATACTAAGAAATATATACAAAAAGGAAAAGTTATAGACCTGTTGTCATCTCTGATTAAACTAACTGGTCAACAAATCATTTATTCTCTGTCATATGAGGGTTTAGCCCATAATCTGGTCAAGTTAATGTCCATAAGAAAAAATATTCTATTACCAATACTACTTATGTTTTACTTCTGTTTTACTCAATTAATTTCCACGTGCGTTGCCCCACATATATAGCTAGACTAAATTACAGTACCCTTTCCTGAAGAATCAGAAAGTCTAATGATACTATACCATATCAAATAATGCAGCTGATGGAATTACAAGAACTAGGAAACACCAAATTAAAAAAGCAAATTAGGTTTATACCTCAGCTTCAGAAACCATCTGATCCACGTAGCTCCTCAGCTTATTAACCCTGAGTGCCTCAGTGAAAAACCTAAACTGCTCCTGTCTGATAGTGTAGTCCACATCAAAAACGACACCAGGCCCAAACGTTGGTACATTAAACTGATATACCTCCTGCTGACTCATATCAGACTCAGGAGCCTTGAAGAAGTGTCCAGAGACCTCAGGACCCACAAAGAAAGTGATGTTTCGGTTAATCAGGTTCACAGTGAAGACACTTCCAAGTTTTGCATACTGTTCACGGATCATGGGAATGGGCCCCTTCATGAACTTGACAAGGCCACCTATTACTGGGAGAGAGGATTTGATAGTAGGAGGGAGGCGTTTGTTTTTAGATTTCGAAGAGAGGAGAATCTTGACAAAGAGGATTGCCACAAAAGAGGCAATCACGATTAGAAGGCGATTCTGATTCTCTGTTAGATCCATGGTGGATCGGATCGGGACCAACCTGAATTAATTCAATGTGAAAAAAAGTGAGTGAGAAGCTACTACAAACACAGTAATCTGGATGTAAACAAAGAAAAATGAAACTATTATCCCTTAAATTAATTAAAACAAGCAGTTAAATAAAAATGGCAGTAACAAATTATCTAAATTAAGCTATCTGAGGAAAACTAATGTAGTTAAGCTGTTGAATTAAGATGAATAAAATGGATCCGGTAGCATTTTAATGAGGACGAAGAAGCATCAATTAGTTTGAAGAAGTTAGCAAGGATCAAAAACCCTATGATTGAAAAGTACAAGGGGGGCAAGATCAATGCCGATTTGATCTGCATTGCACTAAGATGAAGCTGCGGCGCGATCTGAGGAATCTGAGATTGCAAATAGATAGAGAAAGAGAAGTGCTCACTGATGAGACGAAACCCGGCGGAGGGAGGGAGGGAGGGAGGGAGGGAGGGAGGGAGGGAGGGGAGAGGAGAGGAGAGGGGGAAAAGGGAGGGGGCGCCCGAGAGAGAGAGAGGATGGGAGGAGCAGAGATGGGAGTGACAGAAAAGTAGTGGTTTAATATATAGATAGAAAAGATTCCTTCCCTGGCGGAACGAGGGAGAGCGACAAGATGGGATGGAGGAGGAGGGGGAGAGGCTGATTTATTAATGCCAATGGCAATTTAAGCCAGGCAGGAGTGGAACAAGGGGCGTAAACAGGGGGTTTAATGGTTTAATCGCTATGCTTGCTTGGCTGGGCCCGAGTCAGTCGAGTAACGACGGACGCTGTTTATTAGTCACTCAGTCCCCTCCCCTGCGCTTCCCACTCATATCCTCGATCTACTGCTTGCAGTTGCAGCGCAGTGGAGTAACTGCATCCAGATTCGTGCGAGCTAATCTTGGAGAACCCTTAGTTAGTATGATCCAATCAAGATCTTCGGCTTCAAGGCGTGGCATTATTATTAGTATCAATTCACTCGTACGTGCTGCTTGCGCTGCAGACGAATAGAAGACCATGGATAGACAGTGAGCTGTTAGCCTGTTAGCCTGTTACCGTCTGTTACCAGAGACGCACAGAAATGAATGGTGACGATGACGAGATTCATAAAAAAGATATCGAGCGTGTGTCGCGCCGCGCGTGCTTGCAGGGTAAATAAATGGATGCTAATGTTGGGGTTCATTTTCTCTGCAAGCTGTGGTGTGGACCTGTACGGTTACTATTTCTAGTCACTATATATGAACGCTATGGTTCATAACCAGAGACAAACATCGTGTTTGTAACGCATATCTCGTTATAAGTAACCTGTATATCAACGCTATGGTTCTATGGACATGTATTCTATGAACACTCGCTAGGTATTACCAAATATATATTTATTTATATATATAAAGTGAGGCTATTGTACTTTGCAAAGTGCGGTGAGATAGTATACTTCAGCCTTTTATTTCAAAACCGTAGCTCGAATGGGCAATCCAAGTTGCCAACACAATCTAAATATTAGGAGTTTTCTAACTTTTTCTTTGGATTTTTAAAAATTTTATAGAAAATGCACAAAATTTGTATATAAAATGGGTCATTTTTCAAAAAAATAGTTAGAAAACTCTAAAAATAGAAAATTTTGGTATGCAACTAAGTTTCAATATCAAGATTATGGTGAGCAATTTGAATTGGTCATTCGAGCTATGGTTGAGGAGTTATAAGGCCGAAGCGCACCAGTCACTGCGCTTTGCAAAGCGCAATAGCCCCACTCTATATATATATATATATAGAGTAAATCTAGCGTGCTCCTAAGAGCACGGAGGCCTCCCGTGCTCCTAACTCAAAAATCATACTAAACCATCATGAAATTTTGATTTATCATTCTCATTAAATTCTTTATATCAAAATCTCTTAGGATACAAAAATTTTCCTTTTTTGAGTTTCTTAAGTATATGTTTTGGAATTTTTTAGAATGACCTCAAAATAATAATAAAATAATGTATAAAACTATGTCATCTTTAAAAAATACAAAACAAATACTTAAAAATCTCAAAAAATGAAAAAATTTTGTATCCTATGATATTTTGATATAAAGAATTTAATGAGACTCATAAATCGAAATTCCGAAATGGTTTAGTATGATTTTTGAGTTAGGAGTACGGAAGGTCTCCGTGCTCCTAGGAGCACCATAGTTTTACTCTCTCTCTCTCTCTCTATATATATATATATATATTTCTACTGTGATATCAAAAAACATCATCATCATAATAATAATAATAATAATAATAATAATAATAATAATAATAATAATAATAATAATAATAATAATAATAATAATAATAATAATAATAATATTTCTAGTGTACCTTAATAAATTCTTGATTGCGTACAATTCTACTCCGTAATAATGAACTGATGAGATAAACTATCAGAAAATATAAATAAAAAGTAAAACCTTCATATATAATGAATTTGTTCATTGCATGCAGGTCCATGATGCAATTGCATTACTTTGTTCATTAATATCTACATTTTGATAACAATTGAAGTCACTATCCTTGCATCAAACTTCATTAAATCCCCAACATAACAAGACTGTTTGATGTGCCACAGTACTGGTACTGCCACTGGAAGCTGGTGAAAGTAGTTGGCACTTGGCAGCACATTGCAGAAAGGACAAGATCCTTTTCATTTGTAAATTTGGAACAGGTAAGTATGCCGTAATACCTTGCAAGTTGTTTATCAAATATCGATCCCTCCCTGTCCCTGGATTTCTTATTGCCTTCAATTTCATCAATACTTGTACTTGGTGTGTGATTACTGATTACTGATTAGACGTTAGCCTGTCATTCTACCATTTATCATTTTATCCTAATTTTCCTAGTAGAAGATTTATTAAAATAAACACGGTTTGTATTTGAAGGCAATTAATTAATTGGTAACTCAGGAACTAAAAGACACAAAGTGAAATGGTTCTTCTAGTTTTGTTAACAACTAGAAAATATGCGCACTCCGTTGCGCGTTGTGGTGTTCTAAAAATCATCAAAAACAAATTATGATAAAAAATTATAATTAACCAAAAAAGGAATTTTTTTTCTTTGTAAAGATATAATTATTGAAAATATATGTGAAAAGATATGCTTATTGAAGCATAGAATTAACAAAAAAATTTACATTTTTTTTATTAAAGAGTGAACTCGAAGAATACACAGTAATGATTCTTACTTATGCATTAATTTATTAATATATTTAAAATCATAATATTGAGTGCAAAAAAATATTTATTTAATAAAATTATTTTAATATTTAATAGTAAATTCATACTCTAGAAAGAGGAGTAAGCTTTCAAGCTTTTTAGCTATGCCACATCATCATTAATCTCAACCATTGATTTCTCTCTCTCTTCTTTATCTCAATCAAATGGCTCAAATCATTTTTTTATTTTTCATTAAAGAGATAATATAATTTGTCTAAAGAACTAAGACTCAAATTATTTGCAACTCTCTGTATTCTTTTATATGAATTGGTATGCAGCTAAAAAAATAATGTATAGAAAATATGTATTAAGTTCAATATTTATTTACAAAGATATATTCATGAAAAATGTATATTTATTTTCAATATCTATTAATTTATGTAATATTATTTTTTCGGAGCGAAGGCTCTAGTATAATTAATTTCTTAAAAGAAACAAATTATTATAGATGTTATTGATTATGATTAAGTAATTTCTTAGGGGTACACTAGATATCAGTTAGGGTACAATTTGGGGTGCCTCTTCCTTTTTTTTTTAATTTTAATGGTTGAATCCTCTGCCAACAAGTCAGCAGTCAGTCATGCGTGTCAGAATTTAAGTTGATATTTGATTTCCTACAATACTTGTCTATGCTTGGTGTAGTACACCAAGCTTCACAATTAAAATATGTCATTGAATCATATGACACCGCACGTGTGGGAATTTTGTAGAAAAGGTTTGTATGTGCATTACTCAGATTTGATGTAAATAGAAAGTATATGTTTTCTATGGGACGGCTTGACTCCAGTGTAATTAATGGGTTGGCAGCGTTGGCACTTCATGGTCATATAAAAATGGGAAGAGTTAAATTTAATTAGAGAACAAACAGGGAAAGCAGAAAAAAAAAAAAAAAAAAGATCAGACGGCTAAGGAAGCACGGGTAACACTGTAGTGATAAGCTGTTCATCTACAGTATTACTCCCGTAAATTAGCCCAATTATGGATATGGAAGTGTATTTTTATCTTACAGGTGCAGTATGATCATGTCTATCAAGGACCAACCTTGCTGGATTTCAAAAAAAAAAAAAAAAAAAGGACCAACCTTGCATCCAGTTGCATTTCATGGCCTAAAAAAATACGACCTGTTTTTTTTTTTTTAGTTTTTTCCTTTTTTTTAGTCTTATTCAAAATCAACAAATTTGAACGTAATTTTTAAATTAATGGTTTGTTTTTTTTTTATATGAAATAGTTGTTTCACTAATCTGCATATATTAATTTATCATATGTCTTTCGTGGGATTCATATCTGTATTCCTTCGTGAAGAGGTGAAACGGGTATAAAAATATTTTCTAATTTAATTCAGCAAACATCATGAACACGGAATATACAGAAACGGATATAAAACAGACTGTTTGGATAGGCCATAATATTCAAAAATGTGAGGAAAAATAATTGGATTGTAAAACAACGCTTTTTAAATAATACTAGAGTTGTAACCTCGGCTTCGCCCCGGGATAAAAAGAATTATTAAAAATCATAAATAAGAAATAAAATCTAGAACTATCTATGAGAAAAAAATAGTTGACAGTGTTAGAAAACATATATAGCTCCACACAAACATAGTGTACTACTAAATACAACTGAACAACATAAATTATATTTATTTAATAGGACGACAAATATAAACCTTAGTATAAATTGTGTTGGACAATTACTTGTTTGGAGATTTAAAGGTTCTGCAAAGAGCACTCATAAACGTTAAAACCAACAAAATAAAAAAAAGGTATCAGAGAGGGAAAAAAGAAGCATGACAAAAATTAACATATGATGAATTTAGAAATAATCAAGTAAAAAGTGTGTAAAAAGAAAAAAAATATGCCCGGACAGAAAAAAAAAAAAAATTCTAGAGAAGCCGACCTTATTCAAATATACTACAAAAATATATCAGAGACGTCGGATAATGCGGTTAGAGAAGAGAGGCCAAGCGTAAAGAGTATAAAAACAAAAAGAAATTTCTTCATATTCGTCATAAGAGCTATTAATTAAGAGATGCATGAAAATATAGTAACTGAACAATAATAAATGCACCACTCCTGTGTTAAATGTGAAATAAAAAAAATGGAAAGACATCTCTTCATATCCCAAACAAGTGCTATTAATCAAAAGTAGATGAAAAGATAAAACCGAATGATATAAATGAATGCATTACTCATGTGATATTTGTGAAAATAAAAAAACATAATAAAAAAATATTTTCTGACGTGGCATAGGTGAGGAGCTAGAAATCCTACCCCTCTTTCGGGGTATGGATTTACAAGGTAATTATAACCAGATTGGATAGAAACCTATCTAATGTGTGTTGCAGCTAGAGCTAGTGCAAAAATTAGGCCATTATTTTACATCTCCTCATATACAGTTTGTGTATTTATATTTATCATATTGGTCTAAGCTTGCAATTGTTTGTGTTTTACTAAATGGAGTGATAATTGGGACCGCTGAAAGATCCAACAGATATTGATAATATTTTTATCTGTCAATACTTAGGGGACTGCAGTTCAGATATTTTTTGGAAAAAAATAATGTTTTAAAAGTTATTTCCAATCCAATTTGATAGCATATATATAACTCCCTAATTATAATATTCTTACGTTGAAAATAAGTTCCGAAATGTAATATTGGATAAGAGAGCTACCGAACCTCAAGAGAAAAATGTTACCCACAAATGCCAAAATCTGTTGTAAACTTGTAATGTTCTAATTCAATGAAATGTATTGCAACTCGCAACTGAACAAGGCCTATTTTTGTGGATAACAATAGCATAAGAGAATACATGCAATACCAAGTGCCAGGTAGTGTTTTAAAAAAAATCTGAGAGGTCCAAACCCGACCTGAGAAATCCGGGGAAAATATATCGAACGACCCGACCTGAGGGTGTGACCCAGGCAACCTAAGAGGGTCAAAAGGGACAGAAAAGAATCCAACCCACAAAAAAAATTTCGAGAAAACCCGACCCGAGCGAACCTGGGACTCGACCCGAGGTACTGGGATAACCCAAGGTACCGAGGTAACCCAGATAAAAACCCGGGGTAATAAAAAAATAAAAAATAAAATAAGAAGTCGGAATCCTGTATATATTAGTAACATAGCCGGTCCCAAACCCTAAATTTAGAGGATAATTTTTTTTTTCAAAGACGATTAGTATAGTATAAATATATATATTTCGATTTAAAATAAATAATATTTTAGTATTAAATATATATATATTTCAATTTAAAATAAATAATTTTTTTATTTTATAAAGTACTTTTATCGATTTTTGTAGTATAAAATAGGTATAATATTTTTTTATATATTTTTGTCGCTTCATTTTTTTTGTTTTTCGGAGCTTTTTTTATACCATATAACATGAACAACCCGGACAACTCGAGAGAGACGGTCCTAAGTTAGGTCCAATCTTCATTCTTCAACCTCTAAAATTTTTCAAGATTTCTGAAACCAGAGAAACTCGTGGACCAAGACGGATTTAGACCGACCCGGACCGTTTTTAAATCACTAGTGCATGGTATCCTCCTGTAGCAATTAAAAGGCCCAGAGTCGATCTGTTCTAGAGATTCTACTCTTTTGTCTCGAAACTTCAACCGGACCGGGTTGGTTTTATGATCAGAGAAAATGAGCTTCAAAAAAATCTAAATAATGGAACTTCAACCGCCCGGGTTGATTTAATGATTTCAAAAGCTCAATTTAAAAAATTATAGTAGCATTTTTCAGCATCTTGCGTTTATTGTTGTTTATACCTATCTATCTATCAGATGAGATGTTAATACTCAGAAAAAAAAAAAAACAAATAAGAATATGCAAATGACATTAGAACATATGTGCAATCTTACATTAATATATTCTATATCTAGTTATATAGTTATCCACTAACAAGAATGTACAGAAATATATCTATCTTCCATCCATAACCAAAACCTCATTGATCCTCGATTTCATAAGAGGCATCAATCTTCTTCTCCAGTGACAATGGTGCAGAGAAATTCAATGGAGAAAACATGTCATCATAGGTCGACTGAGGTGCTGGTTTGAATTCATAAGGACCTGCCTTAGGTCCCCAAACCTACAAGCAAATGCGCGGCATGTAAGAACAATAACTAGATTTGTAGGAACTTGAACGCATAGTATTGTCCTCCTTTCAATTTCAGCAAAACATTACAGCACCAAATGACACGAGCAGCGACATCAAGCATTATGGATAGATAGAACAAAGTATAGAGTACATATTTCAGAACTTAAGAAGGCAATCGTGTTTGACTATAAAGAACATGAATTGCTGGTAACAGAAGTGACTGTAAAGGAATGATTTTGCTGGTACCACTAGACATTTTTCTTTAAAACAAGATTAAAAGACCACCTGATTCCCTTCTTCATCAAAGCCTCTGTCCCACATATGCAACTCTCCATTTCGATAAATGGACATGTCAGATGTACAATAAGATGCGCCACTCTGTTGCCAGAAAATAATAAATCGGTGTAACTTGCCACAATTTAAGAAAAGTGATGCCAAAAGCAAATAAAACAGCTTACATAATATATATCAGTCACTAAATTTCCTGGAAAATTAACATCAATCAAGTCGAAGTATATGTGATGCATCAGTAGTGGTCCATGACTCCATGTAACAATCAACCTTTTATGTAATACCAATACTGACAAGTACACCATATTGTCTTTCACTAGTCCAGAAGATCACACCCAACTAAACACAAATAAGGTTCCAACAAATTTAGAGCAAGTCATAACCTAAGCAGTATTTGGATGCTAGCTACGTGTGTTGGCACTATACCTATGTATCAGTTTAAACATATACAATGCCAGATACCATGCCCACAGTTCCTGACTGACATATAACACATGGATGTAAAGCCACAAATAATATACAGATGTATTCGTTTTACTTAAGATTCGGACAGAACATATATATTCAAAAGAGAGATTTCATCCCAAAAAGAATACAAAGGAAAAAAATACCCAGGTATTGGGGAAACCATCAGGTGGAGTTGATCCTCTATACAAGCAGCCCTTTCCACGCTCACACCGGGATAGGTGAATTGTTGTCAGATGCTCAGCAACATCCTGCATATAAAGAAGATACATTATTAGATTTCTGCCTTGAGGATATAAAAATAAAAATGGGTTGACATGAAGCAGTTATAACATCAGTAGGGATAAAAGTGCAATTTCAAGTTTTACCGCAATGACTTCTTCAGGCTGAGGCCTTTGGTCCTTTGCGCGATCACAGAAATTCTTGTATTCCTCCACGTCTCTGACAGCATATGAACTCAACTGCACATGGCAGGTAGATAATAAGGAAGTAAAAGATACGCTCCTAAAAGAATGTGCAGCAAATAGAACAATAGATAGAAAGAGCGTCATAAACAATCTCACCTCTACATCACACTTCATCTCTTTTGGGCAAGGTTTCACCATATAAAATCTCTGCAGGACAAAATAATTTAATTTCACCTCTAGCTGCATTTTATCACTCTCTACCCCATTTTTGGGAGAGTCCCAATTTTCAATTACAAGCTACTCTAGATATATTTGAAGAAAGCAAACTAGATAATTCAGATCTCTTTATTTCTATACCAGACAAAGAAAGTACAAAAATGTAAAGCCAAGAAAAGAAGTAGGCATACTTGCCGAAAGGGCTTTTCTGGAGTTCTCCAAAATGCCTGCAAACAAGAAGTTTAAATAGATCACATAATAAAACTATGCAATTGTCTATATATGACAGAAAATAGAGTAACAATGGTTTTAAGAAAGTGATGCAGACTTGTTCAAAGTAGAGAACTCTGGAGCCGTCCACCATCTCAGTCGCTGGGCACATAAGCATCCTATAGAAATAATATCATATATTTTTTTTTACCTTTGAGTTATCATGACAGAATTTTCATGGATCAGAACTGCTTATAAATATTTATTGTAAAAAAGCACCTTATATTGAAGTAATTATCGGGATCCTTCCGGGCTTGCTCTCTGGAAAACTAGAGAAAGCAGAAGACAAACTTAGTCCTCTAATTGTCAGACTGAAAACGAACACGAATACGAATAGCTTACCTTTTCGCCGGAGAGGGCACCGGCAACGGTGCGAGCGTGGTCCCAGCGGGTGGTGGACTTGCGGAGCCTCTTGAGCAGAGCCAGGCCGCCGAACACCAGCAGCGCCCTGAAAACAATTCCGGAGAACCTGCTCCGCCCTTCCTCTCTCGGGTCCCCGTCTTGCCCCATCGGTAGCTATCGCCTATCAGAGCAGTAGCGGAAGGAAGGGGAACTTCCCTGTAATGGTTCTGTATGTATGTATGTATGTATAAGAAAAGAGGATAATAAAGCCTTAGATTAACTAACAGTAACAGGTGTTATTTGAGGGCAGCAGGAAATCGGGGCATGCGGTCTGTTGTCTGTTGGGCTTTTATGGGCCGCAAAGGACTCCAACAAGGAAAGGTGTTGCTCGGCCCACTTTTGAGAATGCGTCTATGGAGAGAGGGCACAGGCTGCAACGCACCGTAGTAAACGGATGGATATTCAAGTCTCCGGCTCTGGAGTCCCTTTATAGGCAGCTGGGGAGCTTGAGGGCGCTTCGCTTGTTGTCGCATTGCCATTGGCTGCATCTCTTGTCATTTCCAGGTGCCAAGAATGGTGCCTGCTCCTTCTTTGACTCTTCTTCCCAAATCTAGAGGTGGCAAAAGTTGACCCGACCAAAATAGTCCGCCCGATAAACCCGACGACCGAACCCGACTCGGATTTGTTAACTTATGAAAACTGAATCAACCAAACCCGTAATTGACCGAATCTGAAAATATCCGAATCCGAAAAAAACCGTAAATATGAAGAATCTTAATACAAATTATCCGAACCGATGTGACCCGCTACCCTATAAAAACCCAAACCCGAAGCGATTCGGATTTATGTGACCCTAAACCGACAATTATCCGAATCTGAATCAACCCGAACCGAGAGTGATTAATACCCGAGATGTGATAAAAGTACAAATTAATTGTTTATATTATTTGCATTAATTTATTCAGAAATGTGCATATGATTTTTTAAGAATTAATCCATGCATGATGCACACAAATAAAAATGTTACTTCAAATGATTGATTGGTTTACATTAAATTATAAAGTTATATTCCAACAACATAAAGTCGAATAAAGACCCGATAAGGTCTGAAAATGTATGATTTGAATCATATAATTTATAATATTATATGCAAAAGTTATCTGAGGGATCAATAAATTAATAAGTTAACCCGAATAAAGACAAAACCCGCCCCGCTCGATTTGTATTTGGAACCCGCACCTCAAATATCCGTAACCCATATAGGCCCGATTAAGAAGAATCCGGCACCTGAGCCAACCCGTATCCAGATTGGCCCGAAAACCAATAAGATCCGAACCCGTAAATCCGAGCAATATAGTTGTCCTGACCTGTGTTTGTACCGAACCCGAATTTAATCTATCCGACATAATCCGAATCCGATATCTACCTGAATCCAAAAGCAAACCGAATCTTAGTTTATCCGACCCAAATACAACCCGACCCGCCCGATTTGCCAGGTCTACCCAAATCAGCACCAAAAGGGAAAGGATTCGTTGAGCTTAGCTTAGGCGATTTCCCTTGGATACTGTAGCTGGCCCGTATCTTCTTCGGATTTTCTTGTCATTTCGCCGCTGGTTCTCCCATCAGCCGTCGAAAGCTTGCTAAGACCTCAGAGACGTGGTCAGGGTCTGAGCTAGGAATTTTGTACAGGGGGTCGTGAAAAAAAAATAATGATATTGTTGTTGATATTATCCAATTTGTTCAAAGGAAACTAGCTCCTTGGAAAAATGGAGATTTTTGTCAAGAGGAGGCAGGTTAATTCTTATTAATTCTGTCTTGAGTACTATTCCTTTCTATTACATATCATTTTTTCAAATGTCTGTTTGGGTTATACATAGAATAGATCCAATAAGAAGAAAATTTCTTTGGTTAGGATCTTTTGTAGAAGGTCATCAAGATGGTGCTCTAATCAAATAGTCTGCCATTTGTCTACATAAAGAGCATGAGGGTATTGGGGTTTTAGACTTGTCTCAAGAATATGGCATTGATTATGAAATGGCTTTGAAAGTTTGTATATTATGAATATCATAGTTTATGGAAAACTATGATTATACATAAATATAAATCTTCCCGAGCGACCTACCCAAACAGCACGAACTTTTTCGGGAGACCCGCCCGAACTGTAAGAACCTTCATGAGCGACCGGCCCGAACAACGTGAACATGCCCGGGCGATCCGCCCAAACTGCCCGAAGCTTGACTTGCCTTCGTGGCAATGGCAAAGGGGAAAGAAAGAAGCATGACAGAATTTATGATTATGCCTCTTATAATGATCTGGGTAATCCTGACAAGACTCATGAGCTTGCTCTACCGGTCTTGGGTGGATTAGAGTTGCCATATCCCAGACGGTGTCGTACTGGCAGACCATTAGCTAAATCAGGTAAATAATATTGTTGCATGCTGCTGCATGATTGATTTATAAATTTAACTAAATCAGGGTCTAACCGCAAGCGCAGCATTGCATCATTGATCTTATATATTTATATATTGCTTTCAATTTCATGAATTGAAAAATATTCTTAATTAATTAATTGTTGGCAATGGGCCAATGTCATAACCTTGAATTGGCATGTATGTGTGATGTTTTAACTTTTAACCTGTACCAACGAATCGGGTGGTACGTACGTACTATGCTCCAGAACTTTTTAGAATTAGTACCTTATTAAAGTCGAGAAAGCATTCTCATTGCTTCTTAATTTAGAGTTAGACACTGATTAAAATAATAATCTGTTTTAAATCTGATGAGGCAGATCCAAGTACTGAGAGCAGAGTAGAAAAGCAACATCCGATCGATGTATGTCCCATGGGTAGGGCTGTCAAACGTCAAATACGATCACGAAAATAGTCTATGTCATTAACTGTTTCGTTATATTAACGAAAGTTTTTACTTTTTCGTTTGTCGTTCCGTGTATTGAACGGAAATATTTTTTTTTTCTGTCGTTGATCATTTCGTGAATAACAACGAAACGAAACGATTACAACGGTTAAAGCGCCACGTCTTCAAGCTGTCAGTGGGTGGAAGTCAGGTAGGCGGGAGGTGAAGTGCAGGCTGAAGCACCAAGGTGGAAGCGTAGGCGAGAAGAGGCGAGATAGCTCAGATTGTGCAATTCCCACTGGAGGCGGCCATGGTAGCGGAGTCAGCCCCTTTACCCTTTGCTTCCTGCTGGAGGTTTGAGAGGAGAAAGAAATTGGAAAATAGGAGCCTTGGGAGGGGAGTAAGAAGGAAGAAGAGTGGAAGAACAGTGGAAGAAAGGGAAAGACTAAAGAGCGGCGCAGAAACAAAGGTTAGGGACTAGGTGCAATGCAAGACTGCAAGTAGGATGAGGGACCCAGAGAGCATTAAAGGAAGGAGTCCTACAGTAATAATTCCATTTCGATTCATCGGTTCATCGGTTGGTTTATAACAGTAAACGAAATAACGATATAAAACGAAACAAATTACTGATGTTTCGTCTATCGTTTCGTTCATAAAACGAAAGAAACTTTAATTTCATCCGTCGTTCTGTTTTTTCAACGAAACAAAAAATCGTGGCGTTTGTTGTTTCGTTCGGACGAAACGAAACACAAAAACAATTAAACGATCAATTATTGACAGGACACTCCATAATTAAAGAAATGCTGCCACATATTATCTCATTCCTTTTCTTGATGTGCCCTTCACGCTTTTTCTCATTTCCTTTTCTTTCCTTTCTTTCCTTCATGTGGCAGCTTTTGCTGCTTTCTGTTTTTAACATGCTGTGAGTAAGAAGTGCGCCCCTTGTAAATTAGTAGCTGTAGCTAGGAATTAACATATAATAATATTTATTACTTTCGCAGGCCCAAATTGGTCCCTTACATTACATACATAAAAGACCCCAAATGAAGCCCATTTACAAGCCCACTACCTACCCTTCCTTTCTTCTTTTCTTTTCTTTTCTTTTCTTCCTTTCGTGAAGTCCTGCGTCATAAGTTCTTCTCTTTACTTCATTCCTTTTCTGACTTCTGAATCCCAGCGAACGAAGTGGGGGTTTGGTAGGTTGGGAAGAAAATTTAACTTCTTGATTAAGCAAGAATGGTTGAATGGAAGCAAGAATTGGTATTCTGCTGTACTCTACTAGTTCAATTTTTGATTGCTACAAGGAAGTTAATCTTGTCATCTGTAAGATGATTCATTCTCAACTGGGATATACCTGCCTGCCTATTCATTTATATGATCATTGAATTAGTTTAAATTGGTGCAATGTAGGGTCCCAGTGGATCCTTTAGAGTGGCAGATATCTCAAGACGCAGCAAATACCGTAATTGCTTGCTTGGCAAATACAGTCGGAGCTGCCGAATCTGTATTACGAGTTGCTGCAACTGGCCATGACAAGCGTCTCTTCTTCAAAGTAACTCTTCTCGTCTCTTTGCATTTCTTTTCCATTTTTAATATTCTGCTCATAGAATAGAATGCTTTACACATTTTATTCATTTTGACAGGTGGTAGTATTCTTGTACTTATTGTCTGCCATGGGAAGAGTTGCTTCTGGTGCTACAATTGCTTATGCTGGTAATTAATTTGAACATATCTCCCTTTTTCGTATGATTCTGAATTAATTTATTATAATTTGTTTGCTTCTAGCATTTTTGCTCCCTCAAAAATGAGGGCTCTTTCTCTCATTTGCATATTTGGATCATGTATCTGATACATTAGGATTTGTTACTAAGATGAAAACAGTTATATTTGGGCTGGTGATCCAAAATTTGTACGCACTTGTGATCCCAAAAATAGACTTAGGCATTGCCTGAAATATATTTTGATTGGTCTTGTTGGAATTTGAGCAGGGCTATGTGTGTTTTGTCTTTACGGGGTTGTGAAGAACTCTGGTGCAATCAGCAGCATACCTGGAAAAACTGACTCCTCTGGTGGAACCCAGGACTCTGGTTGAATATAAATTCCATTCCACAAACCTTCTTTTTTAAAATTTTTTTTTTTTTGTAACTATGTTGTAGATCAAAGGAAATAATGTTGTGCAGTAAAAAAGCTTCACACTTCTAACCAATCACTTTATCATGTAAACAATTGTACATTGTGCACATATTGGTGATCCTTCAAGAGGCTTACTCTTATCGTCCTCTTCTTGTTTCATTTATTTTCAAGTTAAACCTTGAAGCTTATGTAGTAACCTCTATTCTTCGCGGACCGTCTGGTATTTATGGGTAACACGTGTGTCCTTAGCTTAAAAGTATTAAGAAAACTAGGATTTGCCAATATTGATGTACGCTTATGCCTGAGTATGGATTTGGGGGAGGCTGGTATAAAGCTTTCAAAGAGAAGGAAATTCTTCATTTGAGGTTGACATGGCATTTAAGTTGGCCTGAAATCTGATTGCCTAGATCCTAAATTATCACATTTAAGTTTTCAAATTGCATTTGTCATTCCTAGGACATCAAGGTCGAGATGATCTAAATTTCAAAGGAGTGTCAGTGTCAGTGTCATTGATACTTGTGGGTGACAATAAGTTGACCATCTTTTTACTGGTACTATTTAATATAACTATTAATTATTTTATACCTTAGAATGAGTCAGCTTGGATGGATGTGAAACAAGTCTGTGCGTATCAATTATTGTTATGCAATTTGTTAGCAGGAAGGACGGACAATCACTGCAAAATCTCCTCCTTTTTTTTTGGGTTATTATTTGATTATCCAAATTATGTATTTTAATTTTATTTTATTACTAACTCTGTTTTGTCATCTAGCATGAGTCGTTATTATTATTCTTCTTCTTCTTTTTAAATCTTATGATATCTTTGCATTATGCTAAAAACATGGGCAACTGGTAACCCCTCTTTTTCAATTATAGACCACGATGAATCTTGTACATCCTTTATTTTCTCTTTGTATTCAATGATTTGAGGTTCAAAATCGATCATATACTTGGTAAAACAAGATATTAACATCTCGATCTGGTGGCCTACTTTAGGCATCTCAACTTCCATGCTTTTCCTCCTCTCATGGTGTATCTTTTTAGCCCTCCTAAAAGCATGACAACTATGAGCACCACTTTCCCGGAAGTGCTCCACCGACCCGCGAAACTGGTCCATGAATCCTGACAGGCACCGTCTTTTGTCAGCCGTCTGCTACAACTGTAGCCCATGGAGTAACCTACATTCCCGTATGCACTGCATAATTTTGAAGGTTTCATTGTATGAGCAAATTTTGCATAAAAAGAAACCATATATAACATAGAATAATCAAGAAAGAAACTTAAAAAGTGTTTCTATAGTCAAAAGTGTAAAGTATGATTTGCTTTGCATAGTCTGGTACATGAAATACTGAGTTCTGATACCGTTTTTGTCTCGACTGATACTGTATGGCAACAGTCTGGAATGTACTTGTGAGTTATAATCTATTTAACTATACTGTTAGGAAGGAATGCTCTGGTATATTAGAACAAGATGCTTCAACAACTAAGGAGTATAAAAGAAAAAAACTCTTTACCTAACTACTTCGAAGACTATGCTGAATATGTTGAAGTTGAGAGGATCCTGGGAGATGTTTTCCATCTCGGTGATGCAAATGATCATGACGAATACAACCAAGTAGAAGAGTTGTGAAAAATGAGCAATCTTGAAGAAGCTTATGCTTTCTTGTTTACAATATTTATCTTTGTTACTTCTTTCATCCTTAAACGGCATGAATGTTGTGTATGGAGGAAGATACCTGAAATTATATTATTAGCTCATATCAGATACTATATTATGATGAGAGAAGAAAAAATATATATATATAACTTATTAGTAATACTAATTGCATATATACTTTGTTATGTTTATGTAAGTAACAGAATGCCAGCAGAAAATCAAATGTTTGTTTCATCTTTGGCATAGATATGACAAGATTTGGTGGTTCAGGAAATCACTGATTTTCCAAAAAGAAAATTTCTCTCTAACACTCCTCTTAAATTAGTGGTTGACTATTTTCCAGCTGTTGTTAACCCTATTACGGCAATTACCAACCTTGGAAAGGAATTTAGAAAACACTGAATCTTGATTGAAACCTTTCCCTATGTAGACAGGACAGGTGATGCAATAAAAATAAAAATTGACCATGCACTAAATTCACAAACACAACAGAACGGTGATCAATTCAGAATAATCTAGTGAATTGCATATTGAGAAAAATGAATGGTGGTACCAGGTAAACATCACCCATATACATATAGTATGTTAAGAGAAAGAAATTAAATATATACTCACATGATGAAGACAAAGAGCACAAGAACAGCAGGTGTTAGTGTTGCCAGATCCAGAGTGGATTCACCAGTGTGCCTTGCATTAACTGCCAAGAACAAATTATTTACCAGTTTCTGATACACATTCAACCCTTCTAACACCACATTGCCCCATTCCATTGCACAGATTGCCGCAAATTGCATCAGCAAAATCCCTAAAACTGTCGTGACCAGCATAAGGGAATGCAACCAAGGGAACAAGTGGTCGTAGCCGATTTGCTCCCCTTCTCTCAGAATGTACTCAGACTCAGAGTTCTTCTGTTTGGTTATCCTTTTCAGAAGCCACAACACAGACCTCAGTGCCGCAGGATACAGGGCACCACCAAGTAGAGATTGAGGCACAACTAGGAACAGTAATCCTAGGTGTTTCTTGAACAGTGCCATGCTCTCATTTGTAGGTAGAAACCCACAATTTGTGAAGGATGATACTGTGGCAAATACTGAAAATGTGAAACTGTTTAGACCTTTCTCTGTTAGTATACTTCTTGCATCCGAAACTGAGTAGAGATAGGCTAGCATTGTTACAGTTCCCCCGATATGCATAACTAGTAAATAGCCGAGCACGACGTATGACAAATAGACAATTGCACTGTATTTCATTTCTGGGTTCCTTTCTGGCGTGTTGGATTGGATATGATGATCATCAGAAAGAACGGTTATGGTCACGGTATCGGGCTTGAGCTCCGTATCCCCAATTGGGTGCACCAATTCAGTGAGATTTTGTTCCGTGACAGAAATTTTATGCTTTAAACTGAACCTCTTGAATTGGAGGCCAAGTAAAGAGATAAATGCCTCCCCGCCTGCTAGAATAAGAATGGTCAGAACTATGAGCTGTGAGTTAGAAAACACCTCCATTTCAACGGTTGTCAAGCTTGACAGTGTGGCAGCTGATACGGCAGTGAATAACATGTCGATATCTTTTGGTGCCTCCGTGGAATTTCTCACCGGCAATGCTTTCAACGCGAAAAAACCAATGAAGGAGATGGATAGTAAGTACAAGAGTAGTTTGCAAAACGGGCTTAAACGCACATGCGAAAACCGATAAAGTGCCTCAACATTACACCATAGCGATCGTTTAAACTTGGTAATGTTCCTTCTCATGTAATGAACAAATAAGTTAAGTATGGGGCTTAACTGCAAGATTAAGGATTGACAAATTGCGGTGACATTGTAGCCTGTGATTTGTATAAGCCCAGCGAGCCATTCCTTTATGCGGTATATATGTTGGTGGTGGTGAATGGTGTACGGCAATGGCAATCGGAGAGGCGGTGTGGAAGCCATGATTGGAGGCTTAGGTTTGTTTCCCTAGCTAGCTATATAGAAGCTTAATTTATATACAGCCCCAACTGATACTACTAGATATATAGCTAGTAAGAATTGAAACAGTAAAGAGCATGCCCAATTAAGCTTAATTAATTTGGTAATAGAAAATGCATGTACTTATTCAATTTGTTTTGATCATGCGTGCAACTCTATATATATATATAATTCTCAGGGTAACACGGTCTCAAAGTAATTAAGTACCTAGCTTTCATTTTCAACTAGAAATCAACTCTAGTAATGAGGTAGGTCCCTCAGCTCAAAATTTGCTCTATATATGTTTGCGCAAGGAATGACTCAGTACAAACCAGAGCTTTTGATTGAGAATATTCTCCTTAATTAATTTATATGTGCAGAACTATCTGAATTCTGAAGAATCAAATTAAGAGAAGAAAATTAAATAAACATTGAAGACTGAGGGAGGATTATATGGAATCTGAATGTATTTTAATTTGTCTACTAATTTAACATACTTAAAATGTAGTGGCACTGCCATTTCAATTCTTAATTTGTTCATCTTTTTTCTACCTCTCTTTCTTTTGAATATATATATATATATAGAGTTATCCCAAAAATGATACATAAAACATTGAATATTTTATTAATATTCTATAGTCACTTTTAAAAAATCTCAAACAAATACTTAAAAATCTCCAAAAATGAAAATTTTTTGCGTGCTATAAGATTTTGATATAAAGAATTTATTGAGCCATTTAAATTTGGAGGTGATTTGATATGTTTTTGGACCGTGACTCACGGAGCAGCCCGTGAGTCATGACTAACGGTAGAAAAATTATATATATATGAGTAAAACTACCGTGCTCTTAAGCTCACGGGGCCTTCCGTGAGCTTAACACCAAAAACATATTAAACCATATCCAAATTTTGATTTATATGGCTCAATAAATTCTTTATATCAAAATCATGTGGAATGCAAAATTTTTCCATTTTTAGAGATTTTTTAGTATTTATTTCAGATTTTTTAAGAGCAACTATATAATAATAATAAAATAATCAATATTTCATATGTAACTTTTAAAAAAATCTGAAATAAATACTTAAAAATCTCTAAAAATGAAAATTTTTTGCATGTCACATGATTTTGATATAAAGAATTTATTGAGCCATATAAATCAAAATTTGGATATGGTTTGATACGTTTTTGGTGTTAAGCTCACGGGAGGCCCTTGTGAGCTTAAGAGCACGGTAGTTTTACTCTCTCTCTCTCTCTATATATATTGTGGAATCCTCATATTAATTATTACAGATTATATTATTGATTTTATGTCCTTCAAAATTAGATGGTGCCTTATAAAATTAAATTAATATAAATAACTTAATTTTATTCTTCGATATGCACCTTAAATTTGGAATTTATTTGTCCTGAAAATTTAGTTACAAAACATTGGACTTTGTGACATTGCAAATATTTAAAGATCAGACAATCAAATTGTTGCGCTTATATGTGGTTGTAATATTATTTTTTCTCGAACAATAAGGAGAACAATTCTATCAATCATATGTATAGCTAGCTAATTAGTTGTTGATTAAATCATGAGTCATAAAATCAATATTTAAATTATAAAATCTGACAGCATGTTAGTGTGTGGTACTATAGTGTTCAATTTAAAAAGTTGAAGAAACATGGGAGTATGGGATCATCAGATGTATAAACAATGTTGAGCAGTGTAACACATGCTTCATTTTCCCTTGATAATGCGATATATAAGTTCTCTAAGAGTGAGGCTATAGTACTATTAATAATACAAATAAGCTGGTACTATAGCTTCATATTACTACTTTAAAAGTTGATGTGAAAGATCTAAACAGCTCAATGTGATCTTTATATAATATATAAAGGAGGGACCGATAGATAGTGGAATTAATTTTACTCGGTATTGACCAGATATTAATCGGTTAGGTCCGTTATCAATTATCATCTGGCAAAAAATGAAGTAGACATTACATACTGATAAAGATATAGTGATACTGGCATAGTGCATGGCATCTTTGAATTCTTTACGCTTCTTTTTCTTTATAAGAAAAGAGGTAGTAAAATTCCAACTTTCTTTTTTTTTGAGAAAAAAATTCCAACTTTCTAAATTCAATGCAACGGAAGCAACGCGGACGGCTTATATTTATATATATTGAGGTAGCATGAATTCACATATCCTGTTATCCAAATATAGACAGGATCCTACTATCCTAATTTGGTCTATTGGATCAAATTCAACGGATGATATTAATTATAAAAAACCCCCTATAATCTTAATTGGGTCGATCGAGTCCGTCCGTTTAATTCAATGATCCATATTGGACAAACAGGATCATATTATTCTCAGAGAATAACAGTAGAGGTAGCATCATCAATATTCCTTAATTTGTTTTGTAACTCTCACTGACAATGGCCACACAAATATTCATCAAAATGACAAGGACCACAATCATTGGCATTGCAAGATATATCCCTACTAATAATAAAAGGAGGAGTTTTTTTAGACAAGAAAGGAGTCTCTGTCCAAAACTATTTCTGACCGTCCGATCGGAGCAAATCCAGACATCTGAACCGTCCGAGCGAAATTTACATAGCAATCCGCTCTTTGGATTGTTTTGGACTGCTCTCCTCTCTCCCCCAAAAACCCTTCAAGTTTAGAGATATTACATAGATTGCCATTGTATGTTGTGTTAGCCAACAACTCAATATGTACTTGGGTGGCAATTTTGTTATTTTGTTGATAATAGGGGGGTTTTGTTTTGCCTCAAAACGCGTCAGAGAGAATAAAATTTGCTTGCTTATCCTCTGCTGCGCAATATTGTCCTGCACAGTGGATCAACGATGTGGATTATAGAGTAGGTTTTTGAGATTGGATAGCACGAATGTCAAAGCAGATCCAACGATTGAAGTACTGCGTAGTAAACTACTGCGCTGTAGAGGATATGAATTAGAAGAACTGATGTGAGTACATTTGAAATTTTTTTTTGTTTATCCCTAAAATAAAAACAAATCTTAATACTATCCCTCTTTCAAACAAATCTCAAAACTATCCCTATCTCAAAACTATCTCAAACAAATCTTTGATATAAGTATTTATTTTGGATTTTAAAATTAATGTACAATAAAGCATTATTTTATTAATATTTTAGAGTTATTTTAAAAAAATCTAAAACAATTACTTAAAAAGATCTAAAAATGAAATACTTTTGTATGCCTAAGTATTCTTATATAATAAATTTATTGAGAATCATAAATCAAAATTTCGGACATGACAAAATATAATTTGAACTGTTAGCATTTCGGAGTTTATATATATATATATATATATAATATTATCCACAGCAAAGCGTGGGCAATATACTAGTCAATAATAATGCAGATGCTTGCTTTACGGATGCCCAATAATTAATATCGATCAATTCATCACTGCCAGTGCCACTGCCACTGCCACTGCCACTGCCTAGTTGGAAGTTGGTTAACACATACACATGGCATTGCTCTCGTAACACATGTCAAAGTTGCGTCCACCACGTTGATCTTGGACCCACAACCACAAATATTAACATCGTACGTATTTTAGCCTAGTTAATTAATTGCTACCTCCATCCATCGATAATCCATTGGTGAGAAAACCAATTGGAACACAATGATTTGATTTGATTTGATTTGTGCCTTCAATTATTCGATAATTAAATATAGATCACAATCAATGCCAATGAATCTAGGTTTACAATCATCTTGGAATACACATTTTTTTAAGACCAGTAAAGAGTCTACGTATTGCTTTGAGCTGAAATTGTTATTTATCATAATAAATTTTTAAGATAATATGCAATTAGTCTTATATTGAGGAAATTGATATGTGCTTTAAATTTTAATGAGCTTAGACATTAACGTCAACAGTCATTAACGTAAATCAACGATTCCGATCTATCAAAGAATGATCAACGACTCAGGTTTCTTATTCGGGAAAGATAGCTCTTTCATATTATTTTTTCTAATATGCTTTTATATATAGTAAATATAAGAGATGAGGATTAAACCACATAATTTTTATTTTTTATTTTTTTTAAGAAAAATAAGGGTCTTTGCCCTTATTTAATTTATTATACCAAAAGTCATTGGTACAAAAGATTAAACAAAGAAAGCAAATTTAATATCTATAAAGTACACTTTCATATTGGTTTTAAATCAGTGACTTCCCACAAATAGAGAGTAATTAATATTGTCGTTATCCACCAGACTAAAGACACATTACTACAAACACAATTAATTAAAGTAGAATAAATTAAAAAAATTATCGACTTAGAGTATATCGAGTGATGTTATTCCGCTTTACAAAATATAGTTGATGCACCGCATTCATATCTGTATTTTACCAGATTTGTATCTTTATTTTGGCCTAAAATTCCTAAGTTCATATGCGTTTAGGTAGTAAGATGTCTATATTCCAGTTACTTCTTTACTTTTGTCCAAATTTCAGGTAGATTAGGCTTTTGGAGCTATTTGGACGTGATTCGGAGCATGGAACAACAAGATGGCTCTGGAACGCACTGTTTGTTGGCCGCAAAAGCCCATTTACTTCTTTACTGTTTGTTTAACAAATTTTGAAAGGAGGACAAATTGTTAAATTGCCCATTTTAAATTGTTCAGATAAAAGTTTAATCATTCAATTAATGTAATCAATGTTTATGAAGCTTCTCACTAAACTTTTAGTATAATTTTCACATGAATATTATTTGCTAGTTATAGGACCTCTACATATTATATACACAGTACACTAGTATATCCCAAAATATTTTATTATTTTAGGTTCAATCAATAAAAAGCCAGCAACTTTTTATTATTTTTTAATGGGGATTGCTATTTTAAGGGCTCAAATTACTATTTTGAGGGTAGGGAGAGAAACTTTGTTCATTATACCAGTTTTGCCCCTCATAACTCATAAGAGAGAGTTTGTATATTTGCTAATATCCAAACTGCATTAAAAACACATTAACTATAGAAGCTACAGCCCACAAATTGCTGCTCTCCTTGCCAAATAACAAATTTTCAATCTATTCGTTATATGGAGGTTGATTTGACTTTTGTGGGACCCGATAAGTAAATTTTCAGTTTAATATTTTACTTTCCATTTTTCAATTTAAAAGGAAAAAAAAAAACTTGTACTAATTAAAATTAATTGTTCGAAATATATAATAAAATTTAAACAAAGTGCTCTTAATTATTTATGGCATGTATCATCTAATTACAATTAGACTTTGTTGGTCATTCATATATCTTAACTATATTCATCAAATATTAACTTGTTAAAAGGATAAACGACTCTATTTTAACCTAATCAAATTTAATATGTGGTCCATGTGAATAACGAGAAAAAAAAAAGTAGACACAAATCTAAGTAGATTTATATTATTTAATATTAAATAAAAAATCATCTGCAGTTTAAGTTTTTATTTGAATGATATTTTATTTTATGAGAGCACATGCTATTATCTTATCCAATACCATATTTGTATGTAAAATTTATAAAGCTTGGATACATTATGGGGGTACCACTTGTGAAATTTTTTCTAAATTATATTATATTATATTTTATTATATCATATCATCTATAAAATTGTTGAATCTTTATATTTCTAATAAGAGACTGATTATATCATACTGGCAATCTAATTTTTTTTTTTCTGTCAAGCTATAGAAAAAAAAAATCTTTTTGTTTTTGCCAAGTATAAATAATGTCTAAGCTCGGTTATTTAAAAATCAACTCAAAAAAGGTATTAAAATAATTTTAATAATATTTGCTAAAAATGATTACAATATAGTCTGAATTGAATGAAATACATGTCACGTTCTTAATGTACGACCAACTTTTAATAATAGAGTTGTTTGTGCATTTAACAAATTAATATTTGATGAATATTATATCAATGACCAATAAACCCTAATTGTAACCAAACGGTACATGTCATAACTAAAAAATTGAAAGCATTTGGTAAAAAAAAAAACTATGCAAACCAATAAACCCTAGTTGTAACATTTTTATGTATATATGCAGATCAAAATATTTCATATCATAATCAATACAATTTTTCTAAATTGAAAAATAAAAGTTAAATATTTACCTGAAAGACTAATTTTCTATTTGTTTGAGTAATTTAAAGGCTAACTATTATGATTGGTCTCAAAAATGTTATTCTTTATTATAACATTATTAAAAATTTAATTGTCCCTCCTTCCATTTGGCAGGGCAGCATATGTATTGAAAGTTAGTTGTTTATGTTTTAAAAAGAGTGCACGAAGCAATTCATTGGCAATTGGTTTTGTAGTTAATGTGTTATCTAACGTAGTTAGAGCATCTCCAAGAGCTTCCCAAAAAATGGATCCCAATATATCTATATTGGGTGTCATCCTAAAATTTTTGGGAGCAAATTTTACCTCAATTTCTAACAGATTCCCAAAATATTGATCCCAATAAATTTAAAAAGTGGGCCGGTGTTGACTGAGCCGTTAATAATAACCAATTATTACCCATTAATTATGGGCCATTGGTGACTGGGCCTTTAAAAACTAAAACCCTTAAACAACACTCAATATATAATGGTGCTTCCTTCAAACCGACGGTTGGAGAAAATATATCACCAAGCTGCAAGAAATCGAATGATGAGAAGGCTTCCTTCAGAATAAATTTACGATCGTGAGAAGGCTTCCTTCAGAATAAATCGATTGATGAGAAGGCCGCCTGGTTCCTGTTCAACACTTGCAATCGATTGTATCGTCGCTAATACTTGTTAGCATCAAGCACATACGTACCATACCGTAGCGATGAGTCATCGTCGATCTCTATTGGAACAAGTTTCGGAATCGTCTTTGTCAGATGAGGATGATGAATTTTTTTTTTGACGTAGCACATATCGTCCAAAATCATTATCATAGTGGCAGTGAATCCAAACATGGCGGTTCTGTTGTCGGGCATATAGTAATTGATCGTGAGAGAGAAGAGGGTCACTGGAGATTGCACCAAGATTACTTCGCGGATGAACCCACGTACGGGCCAACTTTCTTCAGACGGAGGTTCGTATTAATCTAGTCAAATTATTATATATATATATAGCATAGATATCAATTTCATGTTCTAATATATTATATATATGAGCAGGTTTAGAATGCACCGACATCTATACTTACGCATAATGCATGCCGTAGAAGATCATGATGACTACTTTGTGCAGAAGAGAAATGCAGCCGGCAAACTTGGACTAAGTTGCTTGCAGAAGGTTATTGCAACATTCCGTATGCTTGCTTATGGAGTACTGGCCGATGCTACGGACGAAAAAAATTCGTATTGCTGAAAGTACTGCCATAGAAAGTCTGAGAAGGTTTGTGAAAACAGTTGTAGAAGTTTTCGAAGATGAGTACCTAAGATCACTGAATGACAACGATACAGCTTGGTTATTTGCACTTAGAGAGAAAAGAGGGTTAACTGGTATGCTAGGGTCTATAGATTGCATGCACTGGAAGTGGAAAAATTGCCCTTCGGCATGGCAAGGTATATACTCCGGCCATGTGCATGAGCCTACAATTATTTTAGAAGCTGTAGCTTCTCATGATCTCTAGATTTGGCATGCTTTTTTTGGTTTACCAGGGTCCCACAATGATATCAATGTTCTTCATCGATCTCTACAATTTGCGAAACTAGCTGAAGGCCAAGCTCCTAAAGTGAGTTATAGCATAAATGGTCATGATTATACAATGGGATATTATCTTGCCGATGGCATATATCCATCTTGGGCCACATTTGTGAAGACCATACTAGAACCACATGGTAGTAAGAGAAAATATTTTGCCAAAGCACAAGAAGCGGTAAGGAAGGATGTGGAACGAGCTTTTGGAGTGCTACAAGCTCGTTTCGCCATTGTTAGAGGCCTAGCTCGTTTTTGGGACGAAGTCACGCTCGGATACATCATGAAAGCTCGTGTCATCATGCATAACATGATTATTGAAGATGAAGGAGAAGTGGACACTGAAGAATGTTTCGAATCCGGTGGTGAAAATATTACACCGTCCCATGACCCTACACCTGATCTGGAGGAGTTTATTAAGGCACACAAAAAAATTAGGGACAACGAAACTCATAGTCAACTACGAGAAGACCTCGTTGAGCACTTGTGGCAGCATTTTCCAGATAAATATTAAGATATGGAGGAACTTGTGCTAGCTGCAAGTATATTCAATGCTTTTCTCCTTTCGCAATTTTTATTTTGAAATTTTCATTTTTGGTATGATTGAAGCATCCTCCATGGGGGCATTTGATAGTTTTGTTTTACCATAGCAATATTAAAGGACTGTTTCATACACTGGTTCCATTAAAGCTTTCTTCAATTAACATTTGATTTAACCTTCAATTACATCCAGTAGATACAAGCAGCTTTGCCTTGTGCATTGCTTGAAATCATTTTACTAATCAAATTAAGCACTTTGGTAAACCATGCTACGGGAAATTTAACCATCAATTCACTGTTAAACTTAAATAACATCAAAAGCTAATTCAAATAGTGAAGATACAACTGTCAAACTCAATAACATCAAAAGTTGAATTTAGATGCACAGCGAGCCATGATTTCGGAACGCAGACTCTTGTAGTACTGTTGCTGCTCTTTAGTCATGCCACTAATGTTCATTGTCATAATCCGTTCTTCTTCTAACATTCTTTTGAAGTGCAGCTCGTTTTCTTTAATCTCGACTGTTTTTGCCTCATTTGCAAGCCTCACTTGTTCATTCTGAATCTGAACTTGCTCATTTGCAAGCCTCACTTGTTCAACCTGCAGCTTCTCTTTTTTAAGTTCAAGGAATTGTCTGTATCTCTCTTCTTTCTTGGCCTCCTTTTCTGCATCTGCCTCCTTTTTTTCCCACAAATGGTCCAACGCCTCTCTACATGCGTCACCTCCACCACGGCGTAAGTTTTCTTTTGCCTTCTTATTGCCCATAGGTCTCTTCTTGCCTACGTCACTCTCAGGACTAGAATTCTCAACCACTTCAGGATTTACACGATGTCCATTCACCATAGAATCCAACCCAGGACTTGAATCTGCTGCGGTTTTCTGCTTTTTGTGTGAACTCTTCTGACCTGACAATTCATTCATCTTGTCATGCCACTTCGGGTGGGTCCTTAAAATGTTCCAGCAATGCATGAACTGAAATGACTTATTGTCTTTATCTTCTGCCTTGTACAAAGCGCATGCATCTATAAGCTGAATAAGTTTCAAGTTAGTTTACAGCATTACAAGGACACAATAAGTTACATACAAATGATTGCCACATGATCTTGTCCTACCTTGTCTTGTAGAGTCACACCGCTTTGCCTTCTAAGCTCAATCTGGGCAAGACATCCACAAAATTTGTTGACACACTCTTGAATAGTTGACCAACGGTGCATAAGTGAACTTTGGGTATGATCAAATGAGATTTCCTTGTTCGAATGAAAGAACTCAGCTATCCTCTTCCAAAATGCACCGCGAGTTTGATTTGTGCCACTAAAGGGATCAATACCGACATTCAACCATGCCGCTACCAATAGTTTATCTTCGTCCTCACTAAAGTTTTTTGATCTCTTCTGGTTTGGCCTTGTGCTTGCAATATTTCCAACAACATTTAGTGATTGTTGTGTTGCAGGAGTGCTATTGAAATAAGGCAACGACATAGCACCGTTGTCCTCACTCTCGTTCAACAAGTTGGTGTAATGCCCTTCTTCATCCATTGTTGCTCCTACAGGTAACATAAAATAAAAGAGGGGTAGGAACAGATTAAAGCATTGAATGCAAATTGGTATGACTAAACTTGTTTGTGCTCTCTTACATAACAAACATTTGACTTTAAATAAAAAGCATTCTCAGAAATGAATCCACAAACGAAAAATAAAAATAAGCAACAAACGAAAATATCTACGAACCACAGTATTCTCCACTATGACAACTTCTAGATAGAAATCAGGCAGCTGCTCCTTACAGGATTGTGCCGACTGGCAACATTTTATCAAAACGCAAACTCCACAATTTGCATATTCAGCTTCCATCTTATTGTCAAAAGAAAAGAAAATTAAAGTTTACAAGGAAAAAATGGAATTGACATAGTCAGCTTCCATCTTCTGTGCCAACATTTAAAAGAAAGTTTGTATCGGTAATCTAATCTGATATACTGGTACATAGTATGGATGGCTTCTGAATTCTAATATGAGGATTACGATTACAAGCAATTAGTTACATGAATTAATGTGATATATACAGATGGAGTACTATTTGTGGGTGGTTACCAAGTTGTATCAAATATCAAGGTTCGCAAACTCGGAACCGGAATCGGACTCGGCCACTTGACCGTGGACTCGGAATCGGCAGACTCGGCCACTTAACCGTGGACTCGGAATCGGCGGACTCGGAATCAACAAAGGGCTTATTAAGTTATTATATTAATTGAGGGCTTCTTTCATGTTAACCTGACACCCAAGACTCGCCATAAAATCGGCTCGTCACCTACCGAGTCCATTATTGTGATAGCAGTGAAAATGTGGCATGCGCTTTTGACCTTCCGATTCAACAAACGAATTGCCATTGGGGTGATTTGAAGTTCATGATAAGTTATAGTGAAGTGTTATGACTTGCTGCCATATATTCTTTCTATCACAGTAATGGCAGAGGATGTGAATATGGATCAGTACTTTAGTTTAGATATCTGAGCTGAAAAATACCTTGCGTATTTAAAGTTTTGAGAAACTTCTGCATGTTCAATTGATTTTAATTTTGCTTGACTAAAGTACCAATTGAGTACAGACATATCGAGAGATTTATAAATTAGATGAAACTTTGTATCAATTTAGTGGTAACCTTATGCCCATAGATAAGAACCTCGTTATACATGATAATACAATTCTTCGCATTGCTAGAAACTTCATCTGATACACTTGGAGTGTCAGTTCGATGGCTTTGCTCTGCAAAACCTGACAACAGAGAAAGAGAAAGCGGAAGAAAATTACCACTTGTCTTCTTGTTTTGGACGTGGATCAGACTTGGAGAGGAGAGGAGAGGAGAGGAGAGGAGACCCGTCCGTCCGTCGGAGGAGAGGATAGGGGTTTGGGAGAGGGAATCGCCGCCGCCCCCGACGAAGGGTCTAGCGCTAGCGTCAGCGCTGATGAGGGTTTGGAGCTTCTAGCGCGGGAACGGAAAGAAGCAAGGGGAAATGGCGCGGAAGCGATTCCGGGAGAGGGATTGGGAGTGCGGAAAAGTTCTGGAAATATAGCTAACAGTGGAGATGATTTGGGGATAGCCCAAATATTGGGAAGTGTTTTGAGCTTCTATTGGAGTCCAAATTTATCCCTAATTCTCAATAATTAGTTTTGGGAAGCTCTTGGAGATGTTCTTAACAAATATGTAACCTCTTTATGAGGGGGCAAAGATGGCACAATAAGAAAAGTTTCTCTCCCTGCCCTCAATATATATAGCAATTTGAGCCCTTAAAATAGGGATTTTTTTATTAATAAAAAAGTAAAAAATCAAAATTACAACAGTAAAAACTGTTTTTTCAAAAATTACAGAAATAAAAAAACCGCTATCTGAAATCGCGGCTTAGTCTGAGACTAAGCCGCGATCTGAAAGTGCGGCTTAGTGACGATAAATAATTAGGTGTTGAAGTTTTGGTGCACACGCGTTGAATGTTTGACGAGCACTCTGAAATCTGAAGTTTGGTGACGAGCTGCTGCTTATAAACCCTCTCCTCCTCTCCTGTCTGCTGAATATCTTTCTTTCTTTCTTTCTATCAAATCTTTTTACATCTGGGAGTGCATTCCGCTAATCTGCCAAGTTCGCTGAAGGTTAGATATTATTAAGTAATACATTATCTTATTATAAAAAATATTACTCTGTTAAAAAATATTATAAAAAATTTGTTCTACAGTTTAATTTGGTTGCTAATAAAAGAGTTTACCCAGATTGCTAATAAAAAATATTATCCTGTTAATTAATTTATGTAGGATACTATTGGTACCATATTAATTAAAGATTCCATTGACCTATTTTAGACACCATCCACTAATTGTACGGTATATTAAACAATTTTTTAAATCCGAAAAAAATTTAAGACTTATAAATTAACTATTTCTGAATATATTATGAAACAGTGTTAAGACTTATTTTAGACACCATCCACTAATTTAAGATTCCATTTATAAATTATTCCGGAAAAAATTTAAATCATTTTATTATTATTCTTAACGATTTGTAAGATATTAAAACAGTTTTTTAAATCTACTGTACATATGTAGGTCTAGTTCAATGACTTCCGTGTCATTCGGTGTTCATGTCGGTGGTTACATATTTATTGGCCCGATGGGTGTATGCTACAACGAACCACCAAGAGTTGTGTTTTCATCAGATGCCAATGTGTCATTCGAGAATTTAAAACGATTGATATACCGGCATTTGGGATTGATGGAAAACCAATGCGCACTAAATATTCAGGGAAAAATGAATACAGCAGACCATGGTAGTGTTTTCTTCAGCCCAGTTCAGATTTATGATGATCGTAGATTGCAAGCTGCAATTGACCAGGCCATAAGGTGTAAGTTTTTGTCGATGGTTGAGTTATTCGTGGAAATTGTTCCACACCACTCTGGTGATGCATATGCGCCTACGGGTGACAACTTACCGGGTAGCAGTTCCCAAACTGGGCTCACTCTGGTAGAGTGTGTCCAATTCATGTCGGTCAATCCGGTCACGGGCTCACCTTTAATCGGCAATCCCCACAGAATAGCTACATCCTGCAATGTATTCATAATATTTAATACATAATGAAAATGGTGTTGCACATCACATTCACAAAGAAATAGGGCTAAACAAGTTGGTATATCGTTTATACCTGTAATGTGATGGTGATTTCGCCCGTTGGCATGTGAAATGAATGCGTCTCAGGATGCCACCTCTACACAAGTGCTGTGATCAATGCCGGATCGAGGTCGAACGTCTCCATCTGGTCAACCTGATACAACCCCATCTTCACCAGCTTGTCATCAAAGTACTCGTGGTGTGGGACTCTTCGTCGGCTCTGTCTCATGGACAGGGGTTTAACTTCCTACAACGCATGCAATATATAGGGAGTGTCAGGTTATTACTTATCAAAATTTAAAATTTCATAAGAAATAAAGGGAATTACCTCATTAGCGATGTCACGCATGTGGTGGCAGTTCTCAGGCACCTGCAACAACGTATCTGTTGTTGGCGCATTTGATGGTCCAGCACCATCGTTGCCTCTTCCAGTCGACATCTGTTGCCATTATTTGATTAGTAACTTAAAATTTAGTCGCAAAAATCCAAAAAGAAATCAAACTTCGAAAAAACAGCCATGTGAAAAATCCAAAAAACAACACCATTTTGCGCATGGTTCACACAAAAATGAAAAACAGTAACTCTGGTTGTCCAAACATTCTCAAACTTTCAGGACGTGTGAATAACACCTAAATGAAGGTCCCGACAAAATTTTATATTTTTCTGAATTTTCTGTGAATTGATACGATTTTTCAGATGACAACCAGAAAACCAAATCGTCAAAAATGCCGATACGCCGAGAAGAATGAAAAAACTCCTCTATTCTGTAAATTGGACCACCCCATTTTATTTTATATTCTTGTAACAAACATCAAGTTTTGCTTGTACACAAATTTTCACTGAAAAATTCCAAGTCTAAGGCCCCCAAATAAATATTTTAAGAAACCAGCAGCATTGTTTCCAGATTTACCCCTCCGATGAAATTGGTTTAAAAGTACACCAAAACAGCATCAAATTGAAAAGTGTTTAACATAAGAAATGTCCTAAAAAAATTTCTCTAGATCTCTTTAAAATAAAAAAGGGTTGTTGTTAACAAAAGTTTTGAACAAGAGACTGATTTACCCGTGGGAATACCGCTGTCCCAGTTTTCTGGTACCAGCAGCAGTAAAAAATCATTTTTTCCCCATATTTTTTAACACCATGATTACCAGCAAGCTTACAAACATGAAATATACAATGCGAAGTGTCTCTCAACAAAGTTTTACATTTTTTCGAATTTTTGGTGAATTTTCATGAATTTTTCAAATACTCCGCTTCAAATGGAAAGGGATGCAGTTTAGTGGTCAGCGTACCGCATTCCTCTTGCGATTTCTCCTTCGTTTTGAACACGAACCATATATTAAATCTTGCATGTGTAAAATAGGTATATCAAATAACATTTTCAGAAAGTTTGATCATGTTTCAAATTCATTTGACGCCTGAAATGCGAATCACGAAACCAACTCCAGAGTAGCTTAGCGGTACCAAATCACCAAACCATGGTCATGATAACGCTTTCCTCTTGCGATTTTCCCTTCTTTTTTGAACACGAACCATATATTAAATCTTGCACGTGTAAAATAGGTATGTCAAATAACATTTTCAGAAAGTTTGATCATGTTTCAAATTCATTTGACGCCTGAAAATGCGAATCACGAAACCAACTCCAGAGCAGCTTAACAGTACCAAATCACCAAACCGTAGTCATGATAACGCTTTCCTCTTGCGATTTCTCCTTCGTTTTGAACACGAACCATATATTAAATCTTGCACATGTAAAATAGGTATGTTGAACAACATATTCAAAAAGTTTGACCATTTTTCGAGTTCATTTGACGTCTGAAATGCAAATCATGAAACGGTACCTTTTTATACTTCGAGAATTTCATAATTTCATAACAGAATAATAATTTTTATAATTTCATAATTTCATAATTTTTATACAAGACCAAATTTCATAATTTCATAATTTCATCAATTTAATAATTCATTTCCAACATATGCAAACATTCCATAATTTCACCAATTTAATAATTCAAATCCAAATTTCACAATAATTCAATAATTCAACAACCAATTCCAGAACAATTTTAATTTCACAACAATTTTTAACTAATTGAACATGTCAACAGACATTTCCCAAAATAAAACTACAAAACAAAACAATAATCTCACCACTACTTCGAGAAGACGGGTCGGGGGTGGGGGTTGTGGGGTCTGAGGGCACGCGGTCGGGGCTGCGGGGGGTCAGGGGCACGGGGTGGGGGCTGCGGGTTCTGGGGGCTGAGCCGGGGGGGTTGGGGGGGGGTGCTGAGGGGGGCGGATCTGGGGGGTGCTAGGGTTTTCTCGGACAGAAAGGAAGAAAGAAAGAAAGAAGAGAAGAGAGAAAGAAAGAAGAGAAGAAGGAAAAATTAATACCGAGACTAAGCTGCTCTTTCAGATAGAGGTTTTTTTTTATTTCTGTAATTTTTGAAAAACAGTTTTTACTGTTGTAATTTTGATTTTTTATTTTTTTATTAATAAAAAAATCCCCTTAAAATAGCAGCCCCTTTTTAATTAGACCTATCGATTCGTTTAATTTAGAGTCAAAATTATTTGACCCCATAACTGGTTGCCGGTCGATCCAACCCAATATATCTGTATATAATTAATTAAATATTTATTAATCATATTTATATATTGTTAAGCAAATTAATGTCATTTAAAACTTAAAAAAAAATAATAAACCGTCAGATCGAGCCGTCGACAAGTACCTGAGTAGCCGATCGACCTAACCCATATGATGTTTCAAAGAGAGAAACATCTCGCGTCCATTAAAAATTCGTCCATAGACATATAAAATGTAATAAATACATTCGATTTTGTAATAAATATATCCAATTTTGTAAGCTATAAACGTTATGGACGGATATTGTATGGATGGTAGGTATTACTCTTTCAAAAATGTTTGATTCAATTATATGCATGTTTGACACCAAAACTAATGACATTGACTGAGACATAGATAGTTAAAATATTACAAATTACAACTGCTTTCCCTTCTGGAAACTATAGATAGAACCAATGTTTCCATAGGAAAAAAGAAGTATATATATATATATATATAGAGAGATGAGATGAGCATGCATGCTAAGAATTAATAATGGTACGTACGTACTACTAATTAATGTGGCCTAATCAATTCCTGCATCTCAACTTCCATGCATTTCCTTGACCACTGTTGGTGTATTTCTTTAGCCTTCCAAAAAACATTACAAATATGAGTAGTGCTTTTCCTGAGTTGCTCCATCGCCATCGCCCCACAAAGCCAATCCACAAGTCCTGACAGGCACGGGCACCATCTCCATCTCCATCTGTGACTGTTAATGTGTTGAGCCGTCTGCCACAACTATAGCCCATGGAGTACCCCACATTTCCATATGCGCTATAATAATAATATTGTAAAGGCAAAGCAATATATATAATATAAGACTTGCATTTCAATAGTAAAGGTTTCTCTAGAGATGCTGTAAAATTAATAATTATAAAATTATAAATATAAGTACCTACCTAACTACTTTAAAAACTATACTGAAGACATTGAAATTGAGAGGATCTTCTGAGAGTTTATCCCTTTCGGTGATGCAGATGGTCAAAACAAATATTCCCAAAAAAGAGAGCTGTGAGAAAGCGGCACTTGTAAGAAATCTGGTGCTTGCAGTCTCTACTGGCCCAGAACCAGAACCAGAACCAGAACATTCACATTCTTCTGATCTGGTATCACTAATTTTCTCATCTTTGAAACTCGGCATGAAGGTAGTGCAAGGTGGTAGGTACCTGAAATTTGATAAAACATTACATTGTTAAAAAGAATATTATTAGTTGACAAATGTGAAGAAGAATTTCATATAAATATCTCTAGCTAGGTAGCTTTATAAATAAAATATTCAACTTTTAAGGATCTTGTTCATGTGATCATCATCTCTTATAGAGTGACAATGTGACATGCTTCAATTTAATTAAAGTTTCAAATTTTAGGCCCAGTAAATAGGGGCCTCATCTCATATATGGCCCAGTTAATTAGAAGCCTTTTCAAAATTTCTTTTCTACTTAATTTTCCCTCTTTGGCTGATACTCTCCTTCAGTACGTCCTTCCCTAGCTCTCTGGCTCTCTCCATCTCCCCACAGCTGTGCCGCTGCGGCCTGTCCTTCATCGACGTTTTTGCTACAGACAAATGTAACCGGTAGACTATGGACTAGTTTTCTGTATAGCAAATTTGCAAGGTACTTTGACTGCTTCTGGTTAGTGATTATTTGATATGCAGGGATTTAACTAGTTTGAAGTTGAGATATATATATATGCACTGAATTCTTGAAATATATACTTCTTACAGGAATTATGGTGTAAGATTTGGATTCAATCATTTAAATTGATCCTAGAATTTTATGTCTATTGCACTATGGCACTGAAAATGCAAAGTTCTCCTTTGTAAGCGGACGACAGACTAAGGAGTTAATTCTGAGGTTTGTCTTTGATAATTTGGAATTTTGGAATTTGGATATATAGGTGAGTAATTGGATAATGTGATTTTGTAAATTTATTTTAGAACAGAAATGACGCTAAAACCAATTAGATTACTATTTAATGCTAATAACCTTCTAATGTGTCAGATTGAAAAATCATGGCATCAATCATACCATCGCAAGTACCAAGTTATCGATAACTATTCTACAGTATTGCTCTAAGAAAATTTTACCAGGGATCAAGAAAAACTCACATCATGAACACAAAAAGAACCAAAATGGCTGGAGCTATTTTTGACAAGTCGACAGTGGATTCACCGGTATGCCTTGAATTAACAGCCAAAAACAAATAATTGACCACCTTGGCATACACATTCAACCCTTCTGAGACTTCATTCCTCCATTCCATTGCACACATTGTCACAAACTGGACTACCAAAAACACTAGAACAGTCAAGGTCAACCTGAGAGAATGCAACCAAGGGAACAAGTGTCCGTAACCCATTTGCGCGTCATCGCTCAAAATGTACTCAAACTCATTCCTTTTGTTATCTTTTTGAGAAGCCACAAGACCGATCTCAGAGCAGGAGAGTACATTGTACCACCTAGCAGACATTGGGATATAATTGTGAGCAGTAATCCTAGGTTCCCCTTAAACACAATCATATTCTCATTTGTTGGTACGAAACCACAGCTCGAGAAGGACGAGACAGTGGTGAAAATGGAAAATGTCAGAATGCTTAGATCTTTTGCTCTCAGCACTCTTTTTGCACTGGAGACCAAGTAGATATAGGTCAATAAAGCTATAGCTCCCCCAATATGTATCACTAGGAAATAACCAATCGCAACATATGACAGATATAGTAATGCTGTGTATTTCATATCGTTGCTCCTTTCTGGCATGCCGGATTTGGTACCATCAGAAGCCACTATTACAATTACTGTATTGGGCTTGAGCTCAATTTCTCCTGAGTGTGGGAATTTAGCTTGATTCTGTTTTACCAAAGAATTTTTATACTTGAAACTTAACCTCTTGAACTGCAGGCCGAGTAAGGAAGTGAAAACCTCTCCACCTAGCAGCATAAGAATGGTGAGCACTATGAGTTGTGAGTTAGAGAAAACTTCCATCTCAACAGTCGACATGCTCGACACTGTGGCGGCTGATACAGCAGTGAACAACATGTCGATATCCTTTGGCAACTCTTGGGGATTTCTTATGCTTAATGCTTTCAATGCCATGAATCCAGTGGAGGAGGTAACCAGTAAGTAGATGAGCATGTTGCAAAATGAGTTTGACTGAAAAACAAAGAACTGGTAAAACACCACGAACGTTGTTTCAAGGCATTTCCTGAACCGAATGAGATGGTACTTAATGCGGTTCATGTGTTGGTGGTAGTGCACGGTGTGCAGCAGTCGAAGGAGTGGTGCTGAAGCCAGAACTTCAGGCCAAGATACTTGAGCTGGAATCATTACAACCAGATGTAGATATATAGTAGCAGAAAGTGGAAAGTGGAAACAGTCCCTAGCTAGCTAGTGTTGTTAGTTGATGGAAATCATCGAATTGTGTTATTAATTTGATTTCTCTTAATTATGCATAACTTCATTTGATATGGCTAGGCATGTATGTTTATATATATATATGCATGAATCAACCTGCAAGTGTACCGTTTCATCAAATTTTGTCTTTCTTATTTATTGACTTCTTAAACTTGTTTTATCAGTTTTATATAAAAAAATATATGAAGCTCGTTGTGGCACTTTATCCTGGAAAAGCAAATCAATGGTTTCAAATAAGTTCATTTTCACTTTATCAACAAATCTACATATCTATACCCATTTAAAAAGAAGCACCCTCCGTTTGGCAAGCGTACTAAGTTAAAGCGGAGTAAAATACTAAGTCACCTTAAATCAGTGGTGTTTGGTAGTAGTGGAGTAAATAGATGAAGTAAAGTGGGTAGAATGTGTAAAAGATGTGAAATGCTGGTGATTTAGTTTACTATACCTATATAGCTGCGTTAACTTACTGCACCTTAAATCACTTCCGTTGGTGGCTAAAAGTGCATTAAATCACTTACTACACCTTTAATACACTTGCCAAATGCTAGGTTATTGATGGTCATAGTCTAACTTCTATGTTAATATTCATGCATCAAATAATGAATTACTCAAATCACATCTATTTCCTATTGCACTCCTCTTCATTTCTGCCTCAACACAAAATCGAAATGGTGAAGTGTCTGACTGGCTTTTTCACTCTGCTAAAGTTACAAACTCATTTCTTCTATTCAATTCTTTCATCACATTTAGCTTGAATAAAAATTAAAGTTACCTGCAGCAGCTTGCAGGTACTAGTGTAAAATTAAATTCAATAACTCACTACCATGTAATTTATATCTCTATTTTGGATTTTTTATTAAATAAGGAACTCCTTGTTCTTCAAATGCATATATGGCATCAAAATTCTTATCTTAGATGTATGACATTTTAATTACGTACCAAAAAATGATTCTACTTTTTCCTCCTTACGAAACAAGATTTGTTCCAATCTAGCTAAAGGCAATTGTATCATATCATGTTGCTCGGTGAATTTGTGGATAATTTCTTAGAAACATTTTGTGTCCATCGAAAAACTATCTATACATACATAGATATGTAGTTGTACGAAATGTAACAAATACATCAGAAATGTAACCTGCAATTAAACATTATATATGGACAACTTTTTTATGGACGCTGTTTGATTGTTTGTTTTGTTTTCTTTTTTTACAATTATTTTCTTCCTTCCTATTTTTGGTTCATTTTCTTTCTTCTCTTTCATTTCTTTCTTTCAATTTGTTACTACCATTATGTAACCGGAGGTTATTAATGGAAAAGGGAAGGACATAAGAGCCTTTACCCCGTTTTAAAAAAACTTTTTTATGGACGCTAGCCGCTAGGTATTTGCTCTAATGAGTTTGTGGCCAATTTGCTAAGGCAACCATTAGAGGCAGGGCAATTCGTAATAAATGCAATTACTATCCGCACAAACTAGTTAAATTGAGTGATTGCTGTGGGATTAGGACACTACGTACTATGTTATATATTATATCGCTGGCTAGGCAGTACATGTCTTAGTCGGATTGTTATCGTCTGACCCGCGGCACGCGAACCCGGCAGAGAGAAAGAGAGAGTGACCGAGGTGGGACCTCGGTTCGGTGGGTCCCACTCTCGGTCACTCTCTCTTTCTCTCTCTGCCGGGTTCGCATGCCGCGGGTTAGATGATATGAATTCGCCTTAGTCGAGTATCCAATTACGATGCCCGGTTGGGGTCCAGATTCCCAAATCATTTAGGATTATAGTCATTACTAGCATAAAAATTTTCTTAAATAACTTGCAGTAAAGGAAATTCCTCAAAACAATTTAATAGCACAAGGAAAAGGGAAAAAAAACAGTGTTTTTTTTTTTGAGACAAAGATGAGAGTCAAGCCATTCAAATTTGAATGTCTATAAAATACCCCCACCCAAGTTTTCAACCCGCGATCTCCCACATAAAAAATATTGTTCTTAGCCACTAGACCGAAGACCAGTTCCAAAACAAATAAAAGGAACATTGTTCAATAATTGAATTCAATAATAGTGTATCATACTATAATCTGATAACAAAAGCAATATGTTTGTGTAGGACTGGGACATATTAGAGATCTAGATCTAATATGTTTTTCAGTATTTGAATTATGGAGCAATAATAGGAGTTTTAAGCTATATTTATTAAGGATGTAAGGTATGTAAGGACTAAGGAGCAAATGTTTGATAGGTTAAAGACTCCTTAAGGTGTTAAGTTTAGGGAGGGCTAAGTCTTGGTTATCAGACAACGTCCAAGAGAATCAGCTAGCCGAGTAAAAAGACGAAAAGGGAAAGGAGGGAAAGATCGAGATCACGAGTTTTACCCCTAATTAAATTAAATCGGGGTGTAGACGAGGGGAGTATTTCCCTTTCTCTACCCTTCTCAATTTGTGTTTCTGGAGCAAGTAAAGTAACCATCCGTGGATCATGTTAGTCACTTCCGTTTCCTCTCCCCTTACCTTCGCTGCCTCCTAATTCAAGTTCTAGAGCAAAGTGTAAAGAGTAATTCTGTTCATTAGCTAATATAATTCCAGAATGTAAGAAAATCAGAGAAAAAGGTTTTGTGAATCCTTGTAGAATGTTAATTGGTAAAGGGATTGGAGTGTGGTTAATAGATTTCTTGGAATAACTCAAATCTTTTTTTTTTTTTTTTTTAAAGAAAATAATCCTCTTTTGTTAAGACCCACATGAAATAATTCAGGAATTATGCTCTTAACACAAGTACATTCTTATGACAATCTCACAAGTCATACTGATATGTCGGTGAAGGGTACATTGTTGTTTTTAGTTGGACCAATAACAACCATCTTGACGAAGTAATAACAGAGCTTTCCGATTTCATTATGGCCAAAACCACACACTCACAATAATGGAGTTTCCTGCAGCTTCACGTGGTATAACATCATTATTCTCCGAAGTATACTTCATACTACAGTGCATATATTATTGTTGTTTGGGTCAGCAACTCACATCATCATACCATGTTATTTTCCATCCTCGTCTGGGGCGTCCGAATCTGCTCTTATTCTGAAAGAAAAACAGGCTCCTGTTTTTCTTCATCCAAAGGCTCAGATTTGATGCCTGTAAGAATGGTGTGCTCAAATAGAAGTTTATTTAAATCAACACAATTACAATGTTATATCTATGTCCAATAAGAACCAACGATTTTAGTACAAACTTCCGACCTTAAATATATCTTCCAAAAAGTTAATATAATTGAAAATATTTGTATTTCGCTCAGAAATGCTAACGGTCTAAATTATATTTGGTCATGTCCGAAATTTCAATTTATTGTCCTACTAAATGTATCATATGAATATACTAGGTGATACAAAAAATTTCCATTTTTGGAGGCTTTTAAGTATTTGTGTTGGATTTTTCAAAATGACTTCAAAATATTAATAAAATAGTGTTTGTTTGTATATAGATTTTAAAAAATCCGAAATAAATACTTAAAAAGCTTAAAAAATAGAAAATTTTTGTATCCTTTAGTATTTGCATATGATCAATTTAATGGGAACCATAATCCAAAATTTCGGGCATGACAAAGTATAATTTGGACCGTTAATATTTTGGAGCGAAATGCAACGTTTTCACAATAGTTCTACTCTTTATTTCATGGGAAAATCTAGATGTACGTAGTCATGTATTTTTTTTAAAGAAAATATATATTGTATGTATTTAATTTATTAATAAGTTCGTTGCTCTGTTAAATGCGACCGTTTTGTTCTAAAATTAATATCGTCAAATGTTTTGATGAACCACAACTGAAATTCAAAACCATTTCTAAAAATAATATGTACATTTTATTTCTAAAATTTAAGCATTAACTGGTGGAGAAAAATGCTTTGAATTAGTTCGGATTTTTAAGTATGTATTTCGGATTTTTTAAGAGTTACATATGAAGCATTAATTATTTTATTAATATTGTGTAGTTGCTATTGAAAGACCCGAAATAAATACTTAATAATATCCAAAAATAAAAAAATTTTGCATGCTGTAAGATTTTGATACAAAGAATTTATTGAGCCATGTAAATCAAAATTTTGATATGGTTGATATTTTCTTGATGTTAAGCTTACGGAATGCCTCCGTGAGCGAACACCATAGTTTTACTTAAAAAAAGTTGTTCAAAATTATATTATTTTCTTTTGAAGGCTGAATATCCAAAAAAAGGAGTGCCTATTCAAAATAACTTTGTTTTTTGAAGGCTGAATATCTTTGAACTTAATTATAGCATCAAAATTTAATTTTCTAATTTATTCTTTGGTCCTTCATCTTTTTGAAGTGCAAATAAATTAGAAAATTAAAATTTGATGCTATACAAACAAGGATACAAAAAATTATTTTGAACATACATGCAAATTTTGATTTATGGTTTCTATTAAATTTTGATTTATATTCCCATTAAATTGATTACATACAAATACTAAAGATATAAAAATTTTCTATTTTTGAAGCTTTTTAAGTATTTATCTCGGATTTTTTAAAATCCATATACAAACAAGCACTATTTTATTAATATTTTAAAGTCATTTTGAAAAATTCAAAACAAATACATAAAAGCTTCCAAAAATGGAAATTTTTTTGTATCATCTAGTATATTCATATGATATATTTAATAGGAAAATATATCAAAATTTCGGACATGACCAAATATAATTTGGACCATTAGCATTTATGAGCAAAATACAAATATTTTCAATTATATTAACTTTTTGGAAGATATATTTAAGGTCGTAAGTCCGTACTAAAACCGTTGGTTCTTATTGGACAGAGATATAACATTATAATTATGTTGATTTAAATAAACTTCTATTTGATCAAACCATTCTCACAGGCATCAAATCTGAGCCCTTGGATGAAGAAAAACAGGAGCCTGTTGTTCTTTCAGGATAACAGCAGATTCGGAAGGTACCATGGTCCATGGGGGACCTTTCAGCATTAAGCATGCTATTCACTTCACTGGTTTAGCACCATCAGAAACTTGAGAGTTGAGCCTTGTGGTCAGGAATAGGATGAAGGTTTACATCCCATGGTACAAGGCTAAAGAAAAATTTCATAACCAAATTTCTCATTGTTAAAGTACAACAAATACTAATTTGTGGAATTGCATAGTGAACTGCAATGTAATTAATTTATATATAGAACCTTCAACAATAACATTGATTTGAATTGATCATATGGCTCATACAAATTCATGAATCAATTAATCTAATATTGTATTACAAAGAACAAGGAATGAACTATAAGCAAGACAATGAGCCAGTGGCTTCATAAAGGTTTCGAAAAACCAGACCTGCCTAACAAACTTCGAAATATTTAGTTTGTGGTTTTGATAACTCAGAAGGAGTAAATGTTAAACTCCCCGTCAAAAAATTTTCTAATTAACCAAGATGCATAGCAAAGAACACAATTTTAAGCAACTCGGTAGCAATTCTTCCAATTGCTACATATCTGGGAAAATAATCCGAGCTGCACCATCGGGTTCACAAACTAGAACACGCTTATCATGAGGGATGTGAGAAACTAACTCAGGTTGTTCCTTCTCGTACTCATTTCTGACAAATACAGCTGCCTCATCAGCATGGTTGGCAGCTACAAGTGCAAGACAGCATCCCCTGAACCCAGCCCCACTAAAGCGGGCTCCATAAACACCAGGGGCCTTTAACAAGATTTCATACAGCTGTATCATTTCCTTGCTTCCTGTATTTTTTTTGCATTTAAAAGTTGATCACACATCGATTTGATCTTGGGAATGCTAGGCCCAAATTTGATATCTAGGTCAGTTTGTTGCAGATCAATTTTTAGCATTTGGACATGTACAGTATTGTTGTTTCTTATCAATATAAATTTGGTTCTCTTGAATTCTAAAATAATATCATGTTTTCTTTATAAGAAAAAAAACAAGGTCTGGTTACCAAAATTCTAAGATTCCCACTGTGACTGGCCAAGAACTAGTTCTTTCTTTCATATAATGTTGATGCACCAAATGTCTTATTCTGTATTTATGTGTGAAGCAGAAAGTTTTCTGGATTTTTCATGTAAAATTGTGAAATGTATCAATTAAAAGAAAAGTAATGTTAATAGCAACAATTCACAATTGTCTAATTTAGAATTTGAGCTGAGCTGAGTCAGTTAGTTTTGTCAAAACTCGTCAACTTTCCGGTAAAGCACAAAAATAGTGTTGTAAATAAATTAAGTATCAAGATACATTATCCATAGATGACTAAAGATGAGAAATATACCACACTCATAATTGTCAATGGAACTTTGGCCAGACTCTGTAATCAGCTTCCCAAATTCTTCCAAATTCCCACAGGCCCATGCCTCTCTGCCTGAGCCAGAAATAAGCAATTTGGTTATTAGTAGATGACTAGGCCTTAAAAAGAAGAGAGCTAATTAGATAAACTCATTAACATAGATTTGGTGAAGTACTTTTTGCGACCCTATTTGTTTCAGAGAAGTAATGCTCAGCCCTTTTAGCCAGGTTTTCTTTTAATTGTCCCTACACAAGATAGATCCACGACGATTATTCTTTCTGTTAGTTTCCTTTTTTTCTTTCTTTCTACATTTGACAATGGTAAATTTTACCTTATGAGCCTCGTACATACTTGCATCAACTGTCATGACCAAAAAAATTAAGTTAAGAAACTTAACGTCGAAAAACTTCAAATCCACAAGAAATATTCTCACCATTGCGCAGCAATGGCTCTGAGTTCTCGTAGCCTTCTGTTCTGTGGTTAGATGAAGAAACTTCTAGAAAAAACTAAACAAAAAAAATACTACTAAACAAATGCTAGTTAGGCAAAAGAAAGCAATAGAAGAAAATACAAATTCAGGATCCACTTAAATATGCTGGCTGCTTTCTGGTGCAATGAGGTGTCAATCCACAAGATCCACCAAGAGGTTATTGTCTTCATTTAAAAAAAATATTGACATTCAAAACTGAATGGTTTATCAAGATTCAAGAATCGTGCGAAGGAATAAAATGCGCTACAGAGAAATGATGATATCTAAACCATTAATTACAAACCCTACTGGAGAGGTAACGTCTGGCTTAGCATTCTTGATAATGGTAGGTTGTACCAGAAGAACAGAATAAAGTCCTAAATCATTTCTTATTTTTAGATAACGTAAGTTGATCAACTATTGTATAGGATATGTCTTCTGGTACTTATTTTACATATTTTTTCCTATTTCTGCGATTGAGCTCATTCAGTTTTGCACCCAAACACTGAAGACAGTGTAGACGAACTAAGTAGGACAGACAATTGTCAATTTGAAGAAATATAAATACTTTTGCTGTTACCAGAACAACTTACGAGAAAAGGGCATGTGCAGCTGCTTTGCACTCAGCAACCCTAGTATTGTAACCACGCTTTTTCGGTAGATTATGCCTAATTCCAGAAAATGCCAATAGAATTTTGAAGACAACTTCTCCATTTAAATGCATGTTTGTTTTGTGCTCACCAAAGCGAGCATAGAACGGTTGCTTTGTCTACTTCAAAAAGAAATGGCAAAAAAAAAAGGTAAATTAAAGAGAGAGAAATGCAGTTCAGGTCAACAATATATTGGAATCTTGAGACTTCTAACTTGGAAGTTACCAAAAAAGGAGAAAAACAACTCCAAAAGGTTTCTAAATCACAACCAAGCAATATATCATTTAATTTTCTGACAAGGTAGGTTAACGGTGTGGTCTAGATGTTATATGGAGTCTTAATCAGTAGTATATACATAAACTTCCTGATGAACACTTCATCTGACCATGTTTGTTAGTGGTAACATGATCTTCTACGATGCATCTCATGTCAAGTTAACCTCTCCTCTCCTGTATTAACATGCCGCTTCATTTATCACCTTTCTTCCTTCATATAACTTTTACAAAACTCCAGTCTTAGATAGAGACATTTTAAACCAAAACGATAGAAATTTTTTTCTAATATTCTTCTTATATTATACAAATTTAAGTTACACATACTAAATTAAATACGAATGTACATCTACTACATATGTTTGTAGGGTAAATTTTCTAAAAAGTCACTCAACTTTGCTCCATATCTAGCTATAATTGGTCACTGAATTTTAATTTATTCATTTTAGGTTACTAAACTTCGATGCTTGTCCAACTTTGGTCACTCCGTTAGTTTTTCTTTTTTTTCATCCAACTTAATGGATAGTTAACATCACATCAATTTATTTGATAGACACATATTTTTTTTTCATGTAAAATATAAAAATGTGTGAATATAAAGATACAAATTATCTTTTTGTTTATTTTTCTTTCATGACAAAATTTTTTTTTCACATATTTATCAATGCCTCTAATTCTATATTTATATGAAAAGTGAATAAATAAATAAATAGTTTTTAGAAAAGTAATTTTCATTAATAAATAGTTTTTGACTTACATTCTCACATATTGCATACTTTATATGAAATAAAATAAATGGTTAAAGGTTAAAATTAAAGTTATTTTTCTCATATTTATCTTTTAATATAATCCTTCTGCAGCTGCTTTATTCATGGCGTGAAAATCTCGAAAAAAATTTGGTTAAGAAGTAAATAAGGAAAAAAAATGCACTGGCAGATAGAGCGGCAGATAGAGTAGTGGCCAGTGAGCCGAGGCAAAGCAAAAAGTGGACAGATACTAGAGCTTTCAAATGGAGAGGTCAGTTTGTTGTTTCCGGTCCTTCCAATAAAGATTGGGCAGCATCAATAATTAAAAAAAAGAGGATAACTTCATGAGTGAACCATAGCCGTCTCTCCTTCTTTGAAGCCCGAGCCGTTCTAATAATAAATCTTCCGGTGGGGAGAGGCACACCGCCTCTCCCGGTGTGCCTCTCCCCCGCCACATCTCTTCTATTTTACTTCTTTTTATTGATTTCCTTCAAGCTTTGTTGGTTCATCAATGCTTTGTCCATTTCTTTGTTCGTCTTTTCGTCGCCCTTTTTGTTTTAAGAAGGGTCTTTCGTTGTTCTTCATTTAGGAGAGTTATGTCATGAATCACTCGATAATGGATTTTGCTCCTGCTTCAACAAATAGAAAATGGTGTTTCAAGAAATGAAGATTTGTGGAGTGCTTAGTAAGTTTTTCAATCATTTCCAAAGACGATGAATTCATCACAACCAAGACAGTAACTTCACAATGAATCATGCGCTTCTTCAAAATTTGTCTTTCTATGTTAGTTAATCGGGACAAAATTAATTATTGTAGAAGGTTTTGGTTGATATTTTGTGTCTTTTGGATTTATATTGAGAAACAATTTTATTTTATTTTCTCGTAGATGTAACCTTTTAAGTGAACGAAATTAGTTGCCTACGGGCCTTGAATGTTAAAAAAAAAAAAAATTAAAAAAAGAGAACAAATACATCTAATCTGATCCATCGCACATGTATATATGTCCTTAGTTCAATGGATCAGATCTGATCCATCGAACAAAAATCTGATCCCGAATATACATACGGTCTAGATTAAGAAAAATAGGTTCCTGTTCCTGTTTTTCTCGGAGAATAACAGCAGATACGGACGCATCTCAATACACAAATACAAATACAATGCAGCAGCAGCACTAAGCAAATGAAAATTTGACACGTACCGTTTTGAAGGTGGAGTGGATCGATGAAAACCATCTATTCATATTTGTAACCTATACACGAGTTAGGCTACAGTGATATGCATATTACGGTTTTACCGTACTAATGCAGTCCGTATCACTATTTTTGGTGTTCAAATTGTCGATCCGAACCGCTCAATGTGATCTCTATATCAAAATATGTTAGGAAACCAAATTTTACAATTTTTAGAATTTTTTTGCTATTTTTAGTGATGGGGAGAAAATCGTTATTTCGTATGAACCAGAATCCTTGGATCTAGCCATTTTCTCCCTATCATTAAAAATAGCAAAAAAATTTTAAAAATTATAAAATTTGGTTTGCTAGTATATATTGATACAAAGATTAAGTTGAGCAGTTAGGATCGACTATTTGGACACCGCAAATTGAGATACGGACCGCATAGCATAGTAAAACCGTGATATGCATATTATTGTAGCCGGACTCCCTGTACATACTATAAACGACTTTTTATGACGCTACTCCGGAATCGTGGCATCCTTGTGGCGTCCCTGCTTTGCAAATATTGAGAGTTGCTAATGTAATGCAAGACCCCAGAGCAAGAGGGTTGCTTTATCTGCATTACGGGTATGTTTGGCACATCAAATTCGGAACATAATAGTCTATTCTAACTGAAATGGGGTGCCAAACACATTATACACTAAATGAATAGCTTCTAAAAAAGCTATTCCGCTATTCGAGCCAACCTACCGAATAGCTATTCACCCATCTCCGAATAGCAAATTAATTACTATTCCAATTGACATTTGCCAAACAATATTTTTACTATCCGAATAGCTTTAAACATCACTATTATTTTTACTCTTCCAACAATCACTAATCCATTTTTACCAATCGAGGGTGTCGAAAGCTTTATGGATGTCAAGTTTGAACAATGCAATTTTTTGATTTTGTTGCTTTGCAGCATGAACGATTTCCTTTACATAAATGGAGCCTTCCAAAATGTTTCTACCCTTGATAAAGCCGGTCTGTGTTGGTTGTATGATGGAATGCAGTAAAGGTTGCAACCTATTTGCCAAGATTTTAGAAAATATTTTCTGGATCGAATTAATGAGGCTTATTGGTCTGTAGTCGGAAGTAGTCTGCGCATCTTTCTTTTTAGGCAATAGTGTTATATATGAATCATTAAGTGGATGCAGGCCCATGTGCCATGTGTGGTGATGTGATGGCAGAATTGTAAACATGATGCAAGTCTGGAAGGAGCATGTCAATGAATTTCTTGTAAAACTCTCCTGTAAACCCGTCTGGACCCGGAGTTTTGTTGGCAGGCCAAGACTTAATTACTTGCCTAATTTCTTCTACAGTAATCTCTTGAGTCAAAGAAGTAGGTATTTGCTCATTTTGTGGGAAAAGTTGTTAATAATCGAAGTGAATGTCCATATGTTGCTCCGGCTGTGCACCCATGAGAGAACAAAAATGAGAAAAGAACTAGGGTGGTGAACGCGCTCCGCGCGTTAAATCAGAATTTCTATCTGAATAATCTGTACACTACAAATATACATATGCACACATTTATGTTATTACATAGAAAATAAAAATAGAAAGATCAAGACTGATTGTTTGGAAGCACTTTCTGTTAACCTATTGGCTTTCCCATATGATGAGAATGAAGTTGCGTTGAGGATTGATAGCGGAGGACCCATCAACCTTTAGATGACCAATTTATAACAACATACATATTAAAATGAAATGAAAAAAAAAAAAAAAATTGTATCGAACAGTTTAATATTTTAATCCCAAAAAAAAAAAAAGTAAACCAACCAAAGCATAAAATAGTCTCTTTTTCCTTCTAACTTTCTGGTAGTCAAAATATCCATAAGCAAATTGTTCATCATATTTCATAGCTATGAAATTTGGGTTCCAAGAAAAAGATACACAGTCCCCAATATATGTATATTAAATGTTTCAAGAAAAAAAATGTAAGAAGTATAACGTCAATTCAAGCATATTAACAGACAACAATTCAAAAGATGATTTATTTTCATTCAGTTGAAGTTGCAAGAAGCGTCAATAAGCTACAGGTCGAAAAATAGTAATAAAATAAGATAATGTCACAGTGGTAGATAGATAAAACAAAAATAAAGCATGTGATGCAGTTTGCAAGCAACCTTATGTGAGGCGGCAAGAAAGCAAGCAATAACGCACAACAATAGTTTAGCAAGACAACATGAAGCAAACTGTATAATCGAGAACAACATCACTATCAACAGCAAAACCCAAAAAAAATTACTGTTTCAAGCAAAAAAAAACACATGACAATAAATTACCTGGAGAGCTACTTGTTATGTATGGGTCAAAGGTTTGCTGAGATAACCTCTTGAAAACATGAACTGAAATTGTAGCAAACATGAACAACTGTAATGAACCAAGATAAAACTATGAAAAAACTAAGCACAAATGTCACTAACTGCAACATACAACAAAAAGAAGCAAAACATGGGGAGCACAAACTTGAAACAAAACAGCAAGCCAAGAACCAATCCAACAGAAAAGCTAGTAATTTGAGAACGATACCCTGCCATAAGAACGGAAGTTATGAACAATTTTTTAACAGAAAGCATAGCTAAGCTGTTTTCATTAATCTTGACACAATATTTGAGGGATAACAATGACTGATTTTACTTATGATATATATTTTTAGTCTTGTTAGATGGCTTACATGGCACCTAAATCCACACAAAGGCAACCATGAATATCTTGCTGATTTCTAGCAAAGCAGTATCTTGTATGTAGGGTTCTAAAAAATGGCATGCCGTGGCCAATTCCAGCACGGAACGGCACGGGCACGGGCACGGGTAAGGCACGGGCACGGATACGGCACGGGTCATTAACCGTGCCGTGTCCGAGTTTTGAAGATTTTGGAACGGTATGGAACGGCACGCATAGTGTTCCAGAAACAGCATGGAACGACACTAAAAAACGGCACGACACGGAACGGTTGTCAGACACGGCACGGTAACCGGACGGGGCATGACAGACACGGCATAAATAACATAGGTGGCACGGGTAGGAAATGATAGGACACGGGTAGACACGGATAGGTTACGGGTAGGACACATGTAATAATTCCGCCTATATTTCAAACATAACCGGTTCCAAAGCCCGAAAAAAAGAGGAAGGGTAATTTATAAAACATTATTTTTATTAATTAAGACAATTTTCATAGTATATTGATATTTTTTAATATTCTTTATGTATTTTAAATTTTGAAAAAAATAATTTAATGATTTTTTGGGGTAAATTTTAATTTTTTAATTTTTTTATGTTTTTTGGAATATTTAAAATTTTTATGTTCGAAACGAATGGGCACGTTTAGCACGGTTAAGACACGTAGATACGACACGGTAGGTCACGTATCCGATTGGACACGACACGAATAAGTCACGGCACGATAGACACAGTGTATGTTATGCGTGCCGTGCCTCCTCCTTCCAATTTTTGGAACGGCACGGCACGAAAAAAATATTAATTAAAAAAAGACACGGCACGGCACGGCACGAAGGCACGGCGTTTCTGGACACGGTATGGCACGGAACGGCACGATTTTAGAACTCTACTTGTATGTACCCAAGTTTTAGACCAAATTATTATATTTGTATGATATGCGAAGCCAATGTTTTTTAAGAAAATCCACTCCAGCCTAGGAAAGACATTTAATTAAGCTGCGACATCTTTTCACACTATTTGAGGAAACAAATTAAAGTCTCTTTGCATAATTTGACACAAAAAAGATGAAAATCCTATAGAAAATTTGCAAATCAGACACCTACATATAGTAAGATCTAAAGAAATTATAATCAATCTCGATTATATTAGGCAAAAATTGGTGCTGCTCCTTCAATTTTTTGTAACGGTATTTACTTGAGAACATTGACCTTTCTTTAGACAAATAATGCACAAACACAAACAGGGATAACTATTTTATAAATAAAGTTTTAGTGAGGACACAATTAGAAACAGAGATTCCAAAATAAAACTGCACAGTACAATTAGCAATTATAGTTTCCTTGTTGTAGAACCTGATCCTCCTTTGAACATAAATAGTTTGTTTAAGTGAACAAACCAACTCATTTTCCCTCCAACATATGAGATAAATTGCCCAAATAATCTCTTACCTCCATCTTTCTCCCACCTTCTGTACAATATCGCTCTATAGATTAGTCTCGGGCAATGTTATCAGAACCGGACCGGATGTCGACCCGGTAAAGGGTCCGGTCACTAGTTTATTGGTCCAACCGTCGGGTCAACTGGTTCAACCGCTGGTTTTTTAATTACATATATATACAATAAATATTGTCATATAATAGGATTTGTAAAAATATTCTTACATAGTATTACAAAGCAGACATACTAATTTAAGTTGAAAAATATAACATTTTTTATGATATAAAATTGTATCCATAGTGTTCTATATTTAATATTCAAATGAAATGAAAATATTTGTATATTTAAAAAAATTATCGTTTTTAAGTGATAAAACATACTATCAACTTTTATTTTTATTTTGCTCAATACAAAAAATCTGAACAATATATTATATTAGTTGGAACAGGTGAGAAATAATAATTAATTGTGGTTATTATAGTTAATGTAAAAGTAAAATTTATAACTTTATAATATCTATAAGTAGTATAGTTAAATGCCTTCTCTAAGATATCTATAAAATACAAGGTCTTTTATGTAAATTACAAGAAGCATGTGACCTACTTGGCCTAGAAGTAGTACAAAACCGGGTTCTCTAACCAAACCGAGTCAGTGGTTTTGAGAAAAAAACCGGATAAAAAACCGGTTATTGCTGGTTCACTTGCATGTACGGTCCTTTAACTGAACCAAACCGAATAGGGGGCTGGTTCCAGTTTTTTTGGTTGAACCGGCCGGTCCGGTCCGGTTTTGATAACAGTGGTCTTGGGCACTGAAGAAAAAGCCAAAAAAAAAAAAAAAACATCAATTGCATTTGATTGTGCTACAATCAAATGCACCTGGAATGAAAAAAACCAACAAAGTATTAGTTAATTTAATTCCCATAATAAATTACATGCTCATTTATCAAAAGAACACAAAAATAACCAATCCCAGTACTTAACCCTTCGTCACTTTATATTTTGCGTTAACACCTCTTCTTAGCACATCACACCAAAATTATACACTTTCCAATAATCCTATGAAACCAATTAATAAGTGGTCCAAACAACATAAAAAAAAAAAATTATATAGAGCATAAAATAAGAGTCAAGTGTCAGAGCATGATTTTTGATAGCCAAAACTTACACTTTTAGCATAATGAAATAGCCCAACAAAAATATATCAGTTTCCATTTCTCCATTATTTTGGCAGTCAAGTTTTCATAAATAAGATCTAGGAAAAGATAAGAATATCATAACATACCAAAGAAGAATATGTTCTTACCTTACACAAAAATTAGTTTTCTTTTCGATAGACGGTCGACAGGCTTTCCCTTTTTTCTGTAAAGAGGAAAAATGAACATAAAAAGAATCATATCTTAATGGCATGCTCCGGATCATCAAGGTGGACAAATTATTTTCAAACCATTCACCAGAAAGCTAATAGCACGAAGAAAAGCCAAACATGACAGACAGCAAAACCAATTCGACATAGATCAAACAAAAAAAGCACCGTTAACTTTAATCTCTAATTAAGAGCTTAATTTGAAAGTAGATATAGCTTAAATGTCGTCCAAGCATTCTAAATAATCAGAGGAGAGAGAAAGATCGAAGCCATACTCGATAAAAGGAGGAAGAAGCTTTGAATCAATTCGTACAACTGACAAAGATCGCCGTGTTCTGTTGACCACTCCTTTCACCATGGCAGTCGTACTGCAAATCAGAAAAATTAAGAAAAAAAGAAGTGAAGGTGAAGTGAAATGACAATGGAGACTGGGAAGAGAGAAAGACTTGGAGCGTCCAATGTAGGGTCGTGCAGGGGAACGGTTTGCCGGAGGAGGAGGCGGAGACTCGAGGAGGCAACAGCACGATCATAGTGTCCGCGGTTCTCAAAACGGCTCCGTCTTTGCCGCCTGCCATTTCTTTGTTTTTCTCTCACAAAACTTACAATGGAGCAGCTGTCAAGGGACCCTCTCCCTCTCTTCTCCTCAAAGACATCAGCAGTTCAGCACGTCTGAGCAGACTTTACTGCCAAAAAGAGTACAGAATCCATACCACTCACTTTTGATGTTATTTGAGTCAATTTTGGCTCAATACCAAATGGTAAAAGTAAATTGGAGGGCACAGATTAAAAGCTCAACATCACTACCTGGATCATGCTTTAGACCAAATGAACGGTTAGTGATATTTACTGTTTTTTTTTTACTGTCCAAACTACAGTCACCTTTTGTTCCACTTTTAACATTTAGAATGTCTGCCTTAGTTGCATGATCAGTGAAAGTGTTACCATTCATATGAATTGAATGAATCTAGTTTTGTCTCTTTTGACTTGAAGCCACTTTATGAAAATATTGTGTGTTTCGACCCCCCTCTTTCAACCAGTCTTTTTGCCCTTTAACACCAAAGTTGTTCCTGACAAAGAAGTATGTCTTCATACCTTTGCTGTAGGAGATCTTTGAGAACCAATTCAAGCCGAGTCAGAGGTCTCCTCTCTGACATGCTATTTAGCCAAAGAAGATTATGGGAGCATACCAGTGCTTGTGATTTAAAATCTCCAACATTTTCATCTCTCCACGTTCTTATGCATTGCCTAAGTGATGTTAACTTGACTGCTTGCATTCTGTGCCACTTGTCTCTCTTGCCAGAACTGTGTTACTAACTGTTTGAAATCTTGCATATTGAGCCAGTAATTTTGAAACTTAAATGTGTTGGGGAGGGAGAAGAAAGATGTGCATTGACAAAGAATAGGGCATGATCAGATGCTGGGTTAGATAATGCCTGCTGATGGGAATTTGGAAAAATATCTGACCAAGCCGGGGTAATTAAGAATCGGTCCAACCTTACAAATATGGGATGTCACGTTCATTAGACCATGTGTATTGCCTCCCATGCAATTGGAGACTATGAGGTCCAGTTCTTGTATTGTTTGTTCAAAACGTGCTGCCGCTGGTGACTGATTGGTAAGATTCGATCTATCGGACGGTAACAAAGTGAGGTTAAAAGCACCACATACCATCCAAGACACGTTGTGGTCCGGCTTTGAGTGTATCAATTTATTTAAGAAAACAGATCTGTCAGTGCCCGAAGAGGGTCCATAAACACCAGTTATCAGTAATTGTGTGTTATCGAGATTAACCCTTAGATCCGCTGTGATGCAGTGAGACTGAAAGTGTTGTGAAAGCATTGTGAATGATCTCGATTTCCAAGTTAGAAGCACCCCTCCTGCTGTGCCTTGCGCCTGTATGTAAATAAATTCAAAATAATTGGCAGTTTGGCACCCACAATCTGGCGCAAAGTAATTGGATTCATATTTGCCAATTTTGTTTATTGCAAACATATGACATCCGGTTTGTGAGCCATAATTTCCCTTTTGACAAATTGCTTTTTTGTCTAATTCGTTAAGCCCTCTAACATTCCAGATAAGAAAAGAAAATTCCTATTTGCGTTTACAGTCATAACTAAAACTATAATATAGAGATTTTAGAACACCCAAAAAGATAGGAAGAGAGAGAAAGATAAAAATCAAGATAAAGAAAACTAGATTCTAAATCGCCTCTCCTGCAACCATGCGGAGAGGGACAAAATCATGGATAGGAGTGGCAATATTATTTTCTGAGGAGGTAGGGTCCAGCTCATTGTGCACAGGCAGGACAGCTTGGTTAACCATGTGGGAGATCTTCTCAGTGATAGTTAAGCCAGATCCTTGAAGTGCAGATAATGTCTACGAGAGTGAAACCGGGCTGGTTTGTTGTGGCGGGATAAAAGACAATTTTGAGGTAACGGGCTTCTTCTTAATTCTGGTTTTGTTCATGATTGGAGAGCGGCCCAATTTTTGCTAGAGCCTAGGACTGCGTCGGACAGAGTTGGGTTCATTGATCGGGCGTCCTGAAATAATTTGATCAGGCCCAGTGGGAGAGGTAGGCATATTAGAGTTGGTATGGCCCATAAGTATAGGTATTGGATTAGAAGAGAGAGGGACCTTTGTGATAATTTGGTCTGGAGTGGCATATATGGGGGATAGTTGGAGATGGGAAGTACGCTTATAATGGTCAGAGAAGGAGACCATTCTGACAACGCAGAAGGAGAGTGGGATGTGTTCCTTGGAACGTGGATGAGACCGAGAGACATGTAGACAATGGAAAAACAATGTGTCTCAAGCATTGCAGGCGGGGATTGGATGACGGTGTGCTTCACTCTTTAGGGGACTGGTGGTTGAGGCATTTGGAGATAGAGTGCGGAATGATTGTTGTGGCGCATTCACCATGGACTGAGTGTCATCAATCGTGTTGCGGCCATTTCTGATGTGGCACCGGCTAGGTTCGGTATTGGTTGAACTTGAGCATGAGGACGGCCGTTTGTGACTACCGATGTTGCAAGGTGTATTTCTAGCTACATAATGCCCCCGAGGCAGGTGAAACTGACCCATATGCGGTCTCACATCAAGGTCCGACTCCATTGCGATTTTAGCTTGTGAAGATTGACAAGGTGTGGGAAGATCAAGTTTAAGTAAGTGGTTCGGTTTAAGTTTTTGCTCGGCTGGTTGGAGAGGGGAAAGAATTGTAGTTCTTTTATAGAGTGATTGGCAATTTCTAGCCTTGTGCCCCCAGAAACGACATCTATGGCATTGAATTAAAAGAGGGCAATGAAAAATACGATGGTATTTAGAAGAATATTTAGAACATTTGCTGGTACGGTGGGTAGACCATTTCCTCCTAATTCTCCTGTTGGTTCTAACAATTGTTCTTGAATTGTCCATTCCATAGTAGGGATCTTCGGCTTAACAAAACGTTTGGGTTGCTGAGCACTGGGAGTGAGATGGCTTGCCGTAGTGATTTGCTTGGCTGGAAGTGCGGGAAAGGGCAGTAAAGGAGGAAAGTTTGAGGGAGGGGGAGGTTTTTGCCATGAGAATCGCCTCTGAGTAGCTCTCCGTACATGCTCCAACGGCTCTATCATCTTTTATCAAGCTCTATGTCCGATTCTTATATCGGTGCCTCAAGCTAGATACGTGTGAATAGATGGTGTTCTATTATATTGTTATGCAGACTTTTTGTAAAGGAGGGACACTGTGGTTCGAGAGCTTCCAGCAGGGATGCTAGCGTCCGTTCTAAACTTCTAAATTGTGTGTTATGGAGTCGATTTTGGTGATTTGATATTTTTTGGGGCTTATAAGAAAAAAATGAGGAAGTGATCACTTCCGCTGCCTCAATTTTTTTTTAAATGTGCCTCGAAAAAATACAACATCACGAGTTTCGACCTCATTACACACAATTTTGATATTTAGGATGGACGCTGGCGTCCCACCGGGACGTTGGGGTATAGCAGCGTCCTCTAACATCATTGGGATGCTGCTGAATTGAAGCGTCCTTTGATACGTCATTCCCAAACCCATCTAGAAGGTACACTGCAGTACCCTAGCGTCCTCCTGTCGGAGGGACGTTGAGGTACCCAGTACCTAGAGGGATGCTGAAAGAAAGAAAAGGAACGAAAGAAAGAAAGCAAAGTCTGTTACTTTTCTGACATTAGACAAACTATGATCAAATTGATCTATCTTGTCATGCCTAAGGGGTTTGTATCTGCTGCTACCAGTGTACTGACCTCGATGTCAATCGTTAGATTGTCTCAATATTTGTGCTAGCTGGGATCTCAAGACGATCCAAGGGCTGACATTGTGAACTGTACAATACATATATAACTGATAACAAGACAAGAGAGCGCAGGGGCGGAACCAGACAAAAAACATAGGGGGGGCCCAAGAAGAAATCATCATATATAATGAAAAAAATTAACTGTTAAATATATACATATCAATTAGATTGAAAAGAACGATATTCCAACAAAAAAAAAATGCAAAATTCCATTTCTGTTAAGTGTTAAACGTTTATTGAAGTTATGTTTTGCAATTAAGTCGCATGTTTTTATATATAATTTTATTATGTAAAACAAAATATTTATGCAGATTAAAATAACAAATCCAATCATTTTCATGCTATCTAACATGTAAAAACTATTGATTTAAAGTTAAAGAAAGTCTGAAAGCTTTGTTAGAAATATTTGAATATTTACCTGTATTTTGCATAAGACCATAAGTACAACAAGAATATTACTTTATAGAATATTTGGAAATAGTTCATGTATTATTTATTACTAGAGCTATAACTCGGTGGGAAAGTGGTAGCAAATAAATAACTAAGAATTCTATAAAATTTTAAATATTTATATTAAACAAAGCTTGACATTTTTTTTTAAAATTTTTAATGTAATTAAATAATAATAGTTAAAATAAGAACATATATAAATATTGGACCATTTAAGGGTTAAAAATTTGTTTTAGACATATCACATTCATCTTTTTTAATGAGAAGAGAAAAAAAAAAAACATTAGGCATTGGATCAAAGAAGATGTTCAGTTTCAAACAAAATCAATGGTTAATAATAGTGATGATGTGGCATAGTTGAGATGCTTATAAATCTAAACACTCTTTATGGAGTATAGATTACAACACATTTTGAGTTAATAGATACATTTATCCTTACAAATATGGCTTATGTAATGCATACATTTTTATTCTTCCCGTTGGCCAATGGTATACTTAAAAAGGGAATTTAAATACTTAATTATAAAGTGATTAACATTAATAGTTGTTTGAGAATGTGACCGGACTTCAAATTATAATGTAAATAAATTATGGCTTCTGGAATTACATAATCTTATTACAATCAATGTGATTTAATGAGCTTCAATATTCAAGCCTAAGATTTAGGAATTCTTATTTCAATCCTGCCATAAAAACGCATCTCAACAATTAGGGGGGCCAAACTGTTATTTTGGTCTTAATTACATTGAAATTAAATGCTCCTCTTGGTAACTTCAAAAATTATGGGGGGTGCCTTGCCCCAGCCCGTCCCCCCTAATTCCGCCCTTGAGAGAGCGTCTTGTTGATAAATTGACCGATCGAATTGCAATGTGCAAATAAAGAAAGGGGGTCCGTATCTGCTGCCAAAGGGGTCCGAAAAGCAACACACTGCTTTCTTTCTTTTGTTCCTTTTGTTTCTTTTGGTGTCCCTCCTACAAGAGGATGCTAGGTTACATCAGCGTCCCTCCAATAGGAGGAAGCTAGGGTATTGCAGCGTCCCTCCTAGATGGGTTTGGAAGGGATGTGGCAAAGGACGCTTCGGTTCAGCAGCGTCCCAGTGATGCTAGAGGACGTTGCTGTATCCCAGCGTCCGTTCTAAGTATTAAAATTGTATGTAATGGGGCCGAGTGGTTTTGTGTTTTTCGAGACTCATTTAAAAAAATTGAGACTTCCGCTACGATCCTATCTCTTTTTGACAAAAGTAGTGTAGAACCCACACCTTGCTTTAAGCTGAAATTATTTTATTTTATAATAAAGGACCGAGAGCTTATTTCTTATGAGGAAATTGATATGGGCCTTGATTTTAATGGGCCAGGACATTAATGTAAGTCAAAGGTGGTGATCAATCTAAATAAACAATCAACGGCTGAGGTTTATTCTTTGGGAAGATAAAACTTTCATATCAAAAAATCCAATCTCATTTTTATTAGGATTTAGGAGTAAGGATTAGATGTTTTAACTCCAAGATTTTAATTTTATAAAATTGTAATTACGAAAATTAGGTTTAGAATAATAGCACTCTAAATTCAGTTTATTTAGAAATTATCCACTAACATAGTATAAACTTGAAGTACTTGTTTGATCAAGATTTTCAAAAACTAATACATAAAACTTGATTATTTTTTAATGGGTAGTGATAGGGCGCCTCACATATTGCCCCCCATACTATTGATGTGCTGGTATTTCTAAAAGACAGATTACAAAACGTTCTAAATGAATTTTGGGAAGAGATGGACAGTTTACAAAACGCTCTAAATGAATTTTAGGAAAAGATGGGCAGTTTACAAAATGTTCTAAATGAATTTTGGGAAGAGATGGACAATTTACAAAACGTTCTAAAGGACAAAAAGACAGTTTACAAAATATTGTAAACATTCTAAAAGATAGTTTCTTTCTATAAGACAGTTTACAAATTTGCAAAACTGTCAACTTGATATACCAGTTTACAAAAATGTTTTAAATGGGCAGCAATCTGCCAGCACATCGTTATAGTTGGGGGGGGGGGCAATGTCAGGGGCGTAACATCTTTATCCTTTTTTAATTTTGAAAATCTTGATCAAGCAAGTAATACATATTGGAAAATGCTATGGGGATACCGCAAAAGATACCGTCGGGGATACCACCATATAAAGTTAATTTAACGTTAATCTGCAACATGTTGCGATCAAAATGAAACATCTATAAAGTTAATCTGAAACTTAATGAGATTAAAATGAAACACAAATGATAGAATTTTCTCTTTTGTTGCTCTTTTACTTCATCTTGCTCCCATACGTTCTTTCAACAACTTTAAGGTAATATTTATGTGATTTAGTAGTGATTCAAGTAGATGATTTAATTTATGATTTGTGTTATTCAACTTATATTACAATGTTTCAAGTTAATACGTTAATTGTTTCAAGATAATTTGTTAATGTTTCAATTTGAATATATTTTACATTATAACTGATATCTATTTTAGTATTTTTTTTGGTATCTCTATATCTGGACCGACACATATTTTATAATTTGAAGACGAAATTAATCCGGAAAGCAACTCTAATTCATAAATAATCATAAAAACCGTGAACCGTTACTGATTGTGTTCGCACAAAAAATATATATATATAGATAGATAATGTATATTTATTTAATAATCATCTCTCTGGACATGAGATAAACAAATAGGAACTTATATATAAAATCTCATAAAATAAACCATGGCATGCAGGTGCCAAATCAGGCATGCATTTCATGTTGGCTACAATATACGTACATTAATACATACCTGGTTCAGGCTGTACTCAATTATATTGTATATGTATAAATATAATAAAAGATTCAGGATATTTTAGATTATTTTTCACTCCCACAAATTAATCTATAGAATTAGAATGCATATATGTAATGTACCCTTGTGACCCAGTTATCATTTTTTAAGATCGATCAAGGCTGACAGATCGAGTAACGGATACTTAATTAATTCCGATTGATTAAAAATTTAATTAAAGGATGACGTCTAAACATATTAATTATAATTAATTAAGATATATTAATTCTAGAAGAATATACAGAGAGATTAAGAAATAATAATTGAAACCAAGTTTTGTTTAGACGTATATCTGATACTTGATTTGCTATATTTTGGAATATCAAGTTTACCCGTTGCTCAGAGCTTCATTAGAAATTAATGGTCGATCCACAGAGAAAAAAGAAAGAGTTTTGATTTTGCTTTCTTAATTTTCTTTGCACTGAGGAAATTAAGCTTCCCTTCTCTTCATTTTTATTCTTCTTCACATTAATAGAGATACTTGCCTCTTAGCCATAATCTAGGTTTGCTTTCTTCTTCTTTATTTTGGTAAAATAATTAGTTTTCGTATTCTCAGAAAATTCTAATAATCATAAATGTTTATTTATCATTTCTGTAAATTTGTGTTATCATTTGAATTGAAATCTTTCTAGTTTCTAGCTCGTATTTATCTATAATTAAATCCATTAAAATTAAGTTACACAAATGTGATACTTAATTTATCTTTCTTTTGATTACACAGTGCATGCATAACATTATTTGTTTGTTTTTGTTATTACTTGAGCTAGAGTTATGCTATTTTAATTTCTTGCACTGAGCTTACACAAATGAACTGGCCGGTACCAGCTCATATATTATCTAATTAGTGATCTGAGTTTTGAAAGTACAATCTGTATAGACCTCCTATTCAAGAAAATATGCGTAAACACATTTTTCTGTTACCATTCAATTTCAGAATCCTTAATTTTGGAGAGAATTAATTTAATGAAGGACCCATACAAGGATGATCCGAATTCTTGGTTGAGACGTGCCAGATTCTCTAAAACAGTTTACCAGTGCCCAATTCTTTTCTTTCGATGTGATGATCCAAGCCATCGGGCGGGGGGGCATCCAAATGCACGAATATGCTTTAGTTGTAGACAGATGGGTAGTACTTCATGCTGTTGTCATATAAATATAGGAGTTAATTTGCCTGAGTCTCTTTCTCTAATTCCTTCTTCCAATTCTGGAGTTTCTCCTCATCCAGAAACAGACGCAAACCGTTCTCTTTATGTTAAATCTAATCAGACGGGGTTTAGCAAGGTTCTGCGCTTTCTTCATGATGATATGTCTGAAAGATTAGAAGGGGAACTTGCAAGAGGAGTGGTTCTTGTAACCCGAGGCCATCTCTCTCATTACGATTTGTTGGTCGCTCTACGAGTGTGCTATCCTTGCAATGGGCATCAGTGGTCAGTCCATCCGTTAGGGAATAATCGGTTTTTAGTTGACGCACCAATTTCCTGGCATTTGCAGCATTTACAACCGGGATTTGTTATGCTGGGAGATACTCGGGTTTTAGTGGAACCGCTGGAAGATTTAGTAGGTGAAGGTTCAGACCCGTTGCGTGTTTGCATCCGTGTTACTAATCTGCCTTATGGATTGCGCAGTCGGGAATCGATAGCCTATCTGGTGCATGAGTTTGCTACTGTGATGGAGTGTGATGCTAACACTCTTCACCGTCCGGACCTTGCTTTTGTGCGGGTGTTGGTCGAGGTTCCTAGTATAAAGGTGATACCACCTGTGGTATGGATCGAATATGTCAATAAAGCTAGTACTAAAAAGGTTTTTTCTGTGGGTTTTGAAATAGAGGAGATTCTGCATAGACTAGAGTCAGAGTCAGTGCAGTTTGCTGTTCAAGGTGGCGGTAGTCATGATGTCGGCGTAAATTGGGCGGAACAGGGAGGTAAAAACAAGGTATGGAAAAGCAAAGATACTGGTAAAGGTGGTAAGACTAATTCCCAGCTGGTTGGGATAGTAATTAATGAGGCAGGTTCTAGTACACAACAAAATGTTGTATATGATAGTGCTGCTGTTCCTTTGGCTGATGTTACTGGCACAACATCCTCTAAGGGTACTGATATCGGGAAAGCGAAAGGGAAGGCGAAGGTTCACTCATTGGAAGAGGAACCTTATGATAAAAAGTTGTTTAAAAAGCTTGAGCATATGGAGAAATTGGGTTTGGATTGGGGCGAAGGTAGTGGTTCTGCATGGTAAGCAATCTGATACCAGTCAATGTTATGTTCATGACAATTCTACTGAGACTGCATCTGATCGATCTGAGGTGTGATAAGTACTGTGGTCTTTTAATTTGATAAAAGTTTACCAGAACCGCAGCCTCTGGTTTTTCACAATTCATCAAGGTTAAATTCCCTTTGTATGAAGATTGAAGATTTTTTTTTTTGTACAGATTGACGTAAACATGATTTTATATATGAAATATATATGAACTTTTATATTGGTATAAAGGGTTTGGATATGAAATTCATGAAGACGCAGGGGTGTCTTTTGACAATAGAAATAAATACTGAATCTTTTTAATTCATTTGTAAGAACAATAATTCAGCTGCAAGAATTAATATAGTGCAGATATTAGAGATGGTTGAGGAATCAAATTGTAATATAAATTTCCCGATAAACAATTATTTTGCTTGTCAATTTGTAGTTAAAATCCTCATGAGCCAGATAATTTGTAGTTAAACAATTACTTCTGGAGGTTTCAACTTTAAAGCCTTAGACCATATCCAAATCATGGTGCTCTTTTCATCGCTGTCTGTCAATACAAAAATTTGCTTTTGTCCTGATTCGCCCTGCATAAGCATGCATATATAGTGAAACATATATTCCAATTGGATTAAAAAAGGAAACAAAAATCACAGTTCAAAATATAATCCACCAAGTCCAATTTCCTCTCCCCTCAAAAAAAAAAAAAGTCCAATTTCCTCTTGTGAAATTCTACCAGATGCGTAAAAACATGGTTTATCCAAATACCCCATGAATATTTCTCATTATGTCATTCAGCATCGATCTCATCTCAGCATGTATACTGTAATTGGAAAGGAGAAAACAGACACTCAGACAGGACACCTCATTTTCACATCCTCAAGTGATACGCATCATGATCATCTATCAACGGGTCACTTTCGAATCAATTTGTGGAGACATTCGAATCGTTATCAAGCATTCATTAATTGTCTTTCACTCTTTCTTTTGTCATCTTTGCAGAAAATAGACGGGAAGGGAAACATGTACAGGTTGTTAGTAACCTGGACAAATATAAACATTACTGAATAGTGAATACTGACAGAGTTCTCCACATGTGACCACTGATAGAGATGTGAAGATTGAAACGGAATTAAATAGTTTTAGAGTCATTTTGAATGGAAGAACTATTATGAATATATTTATATTTCGCTCTGAAATTTGATTTATGGTTCTCATTAAATCATCATATGAAAATACTTAAAGACAAAAAAAAAAATTATTGTTAGAGTTTTTTAAATATTTATTTTGGATTTTTATTTTGAAAAATTAAGTACAAACAAGTACTATTTTATAAAGGGGAATTTGCATATTTGCCACTCCAAAACTCTTCAATTGTAACTTCGCCACTCCAAAATTGTGTATTGCAAATTTGCCACTACAAAGTTAGATACTTTGCATTTTTGCCATTAAAATTTTTAAATGACCAAATTGCCCTCCATCTCCCCATGCACCCCCAGCAGCCCCCCCCGGCAGCCCCCGCGCACCCCCGGCAGCCCCCCCGGCAGCCCCCCTGGCAGCCCCCGCGCACCCCCCGGCAGCCCCCGCGCACCCCCGGCAGCCCCCGCACACCCCCCGGCCGCTCCCATGCACCCCCCGGCGGCAGCCCCCGCAAGCGCCGAGGGGTGCCAGGGGCTGCCGGGGGGTGCGCGGGGGGCTGCCGGGGGTGCGCGGGGGGCTGCCGGGGGTGCGCGGGGGGCTGCCGGGGGTGCGCGGGGGGCTGCCGAGGGTGCGCGGGGCTGCCGGGGGTGCGCGGGGCTGCCGGGGGGGCTGCCGGCGGGCTGCCAGGGGGGGCTGCTGGGGGTGCATGGGGTTATGGAGGGCAATTTGGTCATTTAAAAATTTTAATGGCAAAAATGCAAAGTATCTAACTTTGTAGTGGCAAATTTGCAATACACAATTTTGGAGTGGCAAAGTTACAATTAAAGAGTTTTGGGGTGGCAAATATGCAAATTCCCCTTTTATAAATATTTCAGAGTCAGGCATTTTGAGAAACTAGTATAGTGCCCACGCGTTGCAGTGGGTATCAATATTTTTTATTTGTATTTATTTAAATTACTGAATAAAAAATTAAAATAACATCTAATCTCCAAATATATCATAATTACATAATCAAGAACTTAACTTACTTAAATTATTGAATAAAAAGCATCTCATGCTTTCAGTCTTCAAGATAGAGAGAACAACAACAATAGTAGTAATAATAAGAGTCCAACAACGGTGCTTTCATAAATATTTTGGACCGAAACACTTACGGCCCGAAATAAAAAATCCGTCGTCCGAAATTTTAAGCCAAATAGCTTATAATAATCTTGACATAACTAACTTCTAGAATCCCAAAATTTTCTATTTTTAAAAAATTTTAGTTATTTTTAGTGATTTTTTAAAGAATGGCATATAAAATTGATTTATTTTTAATTATTTTAAAAGCAATATGTCAAAAAATATTAAAAATAGTAATAAATATTTTAAAATGGTAAAATTTGGAATCTTTCAACTTTATGATGTCAATATTATTATAAGTTATTTGCATTAAAATTTCGAGCGATAGATTTTTGAATTTGGACCGTAAACATTTCGATACGAAATGCTTACGAAAGCACCGAAGTTGGACTACTACTACTACTACTACTACTACTAATAATAATAATAATAATAATAATAATAATAATAATCATCATCATCAACATCATCATCATCATCACCATCATCACCATCATAATCATTCCGTGCCAAAAAAAATCGAATTCATATCCCTGTTGTACTGCATAGCACAGTTCTCAACGTCAGCCATTGGATTGTCTCGAGATTCATGCTCGAGCTGATCTTGAGGCAATCCAACGGGTGACGCTGTGAACTGCCCAATGCTATACAACGGGGGATATGAATTGATTGTCTGTGATGACAGATTTTGATCCAACAAACACCCCCAATCATTGATAAAATAACAAAATTGCCATCATGGCACATGGCCATAGGCAACATCCAGTGGCATCTCTGTAATTTCTTTTAACTCAAAGGGTTTTTGGGAGATAGGAGAGCAATCAATCTGGAGACCCAAAGAGCGGATCGCTCTATCAATTTTCCCGTGGACGGTTCAGATGCTTGGATTTGCTCTGATCGGACGGCCCATATTTACTCTGGACAGAGACTCCTTCTTGGTTTCAGAAAAACTCCTCCTTTTATTATTAGTAGGGATTCAAAACAAATACTTAAATGCCTATAGGTCCCGTAGCATTTTTAATATAATTGATTTAATAGAAACTGTAACTTGAAATTTCGAGCGTGACAAAATATAATTTAAAAAATTTTACTTAAGGGTTCCAGATATACAGATACCAAAATAGATACCAGAATAGATGCCAAGTTGTCGAACACCCTAAACCTTCCCAGGCGACCCGCTTGAACTGCCAGAACTTGCCCGGGTGACCCGCTTGAACTGCCAGAACTTGCCCGGGTGACCCGCCAGAACCTTCCCAGGCGACTCGTCCGAATCGCTCGAACCTATCCGGGTGACCCGGCTGACCCGCCCGAACCTTCCCAGGCGACCTGCCCGAAATGCCCGAACATGCCCGTGAGACCCGCCCGAACTACTCGAACCTTACCGGGTGACCCGCATGAACACCCCGAACCTTCCGGGCGACCCGCCCAAACCCTGAACCTTCACGGGCGACCCACCCGAACGGCCTGAACCTTCCCGGGAGACCCGACCGAGCAGCCCGAACATTCTCGGGCGACCCGCCCGAAGAACCTGAACCTTCTGGGCTTGGGGCTTGGGGGATGGGGCTTGGGGGATGGGGCTTGGGGGATGGGGCTTGGGGCATGGGGCTTGGGGCCTGGGGTTTCGGGCTTGGGGCATGGGGCTTGGGGCTTGGGGTTTAGGGCTTGGGGCATGGGGCTTCGGGTTTCGGGCTTGGGGCATGGGGCTTCGGGCTTCGGGCTTGGCGGATCGGGCATGGGGCATGGGGCTTAG